>BSBN01001814.1:0-713764 GCA_027924645.1 Cunninghamia lanceolata | reverse complement strand
GAAATTGGAAAGGAAAAGGAAAACTAGGAAAACTAGGAGGTAGATAGGTGAGAGAGAGAGAGACGGTAGCAGGTAAAGAGGGGAGGCAGAGGGAGGTAGAGAGGTGAGAGAGAGAGGGGGGGTAGGAGGTAAAGAGGGGGGATGGAGAGAGAGATTTTTGAGTTTTGCTTTTGCAAAACACGCTTGCATTATAATGCGCTCACGTTTTGGGCTCGGTAATACCGAGCCATAACATGAGTGTATTATAATACGCTCGCATTATGACTTGTATGGGACCAAAAAGTCATGTGGTGAATTTTTTGTCCCTCATCTTTTGCATATACCCTTTATTATTCCAACATTGATTAAGCAGTTGATGACTAGTTCCACAACGCTTCTATGCATGGAAATTTTCTGGTCATGTGACGTGTACAACATGTAGAAGTGCATGCAGAAGTGTCACTCATTCTTCTATGCATGTAAATCCTTCTTTGAAAAGGATTTGATTATTTTCATGTCTTTTCATGGTTATTTTAAATTAGTTCAACTTGAATGCGAATGCATGGTTGAATTTTGTAATAGATAATTTCTTCTGAGAATAAAATTATCGAGAGATCTTTGCCCACAGTTTCTCTTGGTACATAACTAGGTTTTCCACATAAATCTATGTATTCCTTTATTTTGTGCAATTTATTGCTATTTCAATGTGTTTATTTCAATTTTGCATTGCATATTTTTCTAACACCATCTAGTTGTGGCATAAATGTTTAAGGCTTTATGATTTGAAACAATGAGATCAAATGCATTGAATATTCAATCTTGGATAATTTATTCCATCATAGCTATGATGCATTTGTTCCTAGCTATGATAGAATACTCAATAGTTTTCAAATATGATTTTCTTCCTTTGTAGGGTACTACAAAGTCTTCCCTAATACTTTGGAAGCTCCAATTCCAACTTAGAAAAACATATTGTGCAATCCATGTCACAAGCTTAGGAGACTATTAGCATTATGATTTTTTGAAATGAAAAAATAAAATACAAAATAGTATGTTTATATATATGCCATTGCGAAGGTGTTTTTATTGGATGAAAAATGGCTAAATTACTTTTTATTAACTAAAAAGAGAATAATGGCCACTCTACCATTGGATGCTTGGCTAGAAGATTAGATAAAAATACTGATGAGCTTGAGAAGATAAGAGATTATATCGACAATGCATTATTAGATTGATGATCCATTATTCATCCATGTTGGGCGATGCATTATTGCTTGGCATTGTGAATAAAATCCACATACCACATTCTATTTCCTGAGTATCAGAATAAGAAATATTAAATCACCATTCAATTTATAAAGATGGACCACATTCATTCTTGCTCCTGACTTTTAGTATTCTTGCTCCAGGGTAGCTTCCACTATCACATACAATTATTATTTTGTCTTTTTCTGAAAAGATATAGCAAAATCTTAAATCTGGGTGTCTCCTTTTATAATGTGAAACTAGCCAGTTGCTTTATGGTGCAATGGCTTCTAAGTTTGGCATGGGCATCTCCTTTTATTTAATGTAAAACTGGTGAGTGATTCATGGTGCAGTGGCTTCTAAGTTTGGTGTTTCATTTTAATTTAGATTAATTAATTAATGGCATTCCTTATACTGGCAGTGCCTATTTATGGTTCTAAGGTGTTTTAACTTCTATACACATGACCAGTTAGCATAAAAAATAGAAAATTTCATTCTTTAAGAACTGAGTAAAAAGAAATAGGTAGAAGGATAGTTGAAGTAGGGTAGTTTTAAGGGAAGTTAGGATATAATGATGTTGCAGAGATCTAAATTCTATTGGTTAACATGTAGTAGTCTAGTATTTTTTTGTTTTCTTCAATCCATCAATTCTAGTTGAAGGGGTCTTGCTATTAGGTATTGTCATCAAGATGGGTCTATAAATTTGAGTATGTCAACCTTAGAATGTTTCTTGTGGTAGAGTTATACTGAAAAAGAGGATATTCTAATTGCATCTTTGTGAGGAGTGCTCTTAGCTCTATTTACCTAGTATTATTGTAGTTGGAATCAACAGATTGCAGCAATGATCTCCTCACCCATCAATCATTTGGCATTGTTTCTCTTCCTCTTATCACAATAAAAAGTAATGAAAACAAATTTATAATTTCTTTTAATTTCTATGAATAATGTATCTTTAACATGGATTATTACATAATATATTGTGAATAAAACTATGGTATTATTAGAACTAGTCAAAGCACCAAAGGTGTTATCAAATGGCCAATAGGCATAAATAATTTTAGGCCTGATAGTATATATTTATATTTTTCACTAGAAAGTCATTACATGTATAGTTGGTACTAAATTGCCAAGCTTAAATATTTATTGGATTTATTAAATTGAATATTTAATAGATGATACTAATATATTTCATATATTAGTGCCAGTTGATTTTAATAGAAAAGAAAAATATTTTTCTTAGACTAGTGCTAGTCTATTTTAATAGATGATAATAATTGTCACATTAGTTGATTTATATGTTCTGATATAATGTATTTCATTTAAGTATTGCAACTGGGTGAAATTTCAATTTGAAAATTGGTTTGTTGCCAGAAAAAAAACTTCTAGGGTTAGATGACTTTGCCTTATCAGCTGACATTGGAAATATGGTGAGATGCATGCGAGAGATCACTAAGTCTGGAGTCCAACCACTTTGTTATTGTTTCTTAGCTGACATCTATGGTTCTGGGTATTTTGGAAACTAATTGATTTTCAACAAAGGCAAAAGAAACCCAAATTTTTATTGGCATCTCTTACTGTAAGTCCATCTAGATAAATTTCTTTCATGCAACACAACTAAGTTCTAACTAATCAAGATATGTTTTTGTTAATACCATTTCCCTAAGGCATAGCTCTAGACAACTAGGATGAAATCAAATGCTTGCCATGTTGTCTCGGGAATATTAATTCATCATACTTTAAAATGAAGATAGTAAATAATCTATAGTTACAAGAAATAGTATGAGATGGACCTTGTAAGTAGTTGAAGAATCTCATCTAAGACAAATGGCATATGACCTTTTGAATCTTATTTTATTTTAATGCCCTGATGTAAAGAATATAGGTCTCATACCTTCCATCACAAAGTAGAATACCTAGCATGAAAACAATGTAAATCCTTTAGTATCATCCCACAACAAGCCTGCACTATTGGTGGTTTAGTTTGCATGCGGGATAGATTATTCTTACTCTCATAACCTATAATTTTTAATATATTGTCCTTCACTTTCAATGCCTCTTTGTTAATAGACATGTTTTACATATATGCCTAGAGCATCTATCCATAATAGAAAGGTCGTATACCTAATGCCTAACTATTCTACATTACCTAATGCTATTTATGATGGATAGACTATATACTTAATGCTATTTTTAAGAACTCATGCTTTCTAAAAAATCATGATATAAATTATATTCATATCTAAGATTCCTCTAATGCCACATAATTTTGTTATTTTGTAGGTGTAAGTTTTATTTTGTAGCTTCAAGATACAGATCATTTTTTTAAAGACCCTCACTGGGAAGACCATCACTCTTGATGTTGAGAGTTCTGATACTATTGACAATGTAAAAGACAAGATCCAAGTAAAGGAAAGAAATCTCCCTTGACTAAAAGAGGCTTATATTTGCTAGCAAAAATCTCAAGGATGGGTGCACTCTAGTAGATTACAACATCCAAAAGGAATCCACCCTCCACCTAGTACTCTGACTCAGAGGAGGCATGCAAAGTTTTGTGAAAATTTTGATTGGGAAGACCATTACCCTAGAAGTGGAAAGCTCTGATGTCATTGACAATTTCAAAGCCAAGATCCAAGATAATGAAGGTATTCCTCAAGATTAGTAGAGGCTTATCTTTGTTGGAAAGTGACTTGAAGAGGGCAAAAGTTTGGTTGGTTATAACAATCAAAAGGAATCTACCCTCCTTCTTGTGCTCCATTTGAGGGGTGGTATGCAATTTTTTGTGAAAATCTTGAAAGGAAATACCATTACACTAGAAGTGGGAAGTTCTAACACCATTGACAATGTGAAATAGTGAAAGCTAAGATCTAGGACAAGGAGGGTATTCCTCCTAACTAGCAGAGGTTCATCTATGTTGGAAATTAGATTGGAGATGGATAAACAAAATAACTAATCCAGGATCAAACTTTCACTTTAGTTTGAAAAAATGTAATACTTTCATAACACAAACTTGATACCAGATTTTACTATTTCATAATTTTTTCAGTTACTGTGTGTGTCATTTCGATTACATTTATTGTTTTTTTACATATTTTCAAGAATGCCATACTCTGTGTTTTGTAAGGCAATATGTGATCTTATATATGCACTAAATAGGTGTATACTTCTGTTGTATATTTGAACTACTAGACCTATGATCTTGATCAAAGTGAGAGAGAACAAATAAAATCATTAGGTCTGATTCAAATATACAGACCTAAATCCTTCAAAGAGTTTGACGGATAGAAAATTATAAGGAATCTATTATGAATGCAATATTGAAACAAAACATTTCCCGCATAAATTTTTTCTATGGGGGAAAGAGGAATGGGGAAAACATATGTTGTAAGAATTTTTTCTTCAATTTTGAATTGTTTATCTCCCAACACGAGACTAAAACCCTATTGTAAATGATAGTTTTCAACATTTTAATATGTTATGGAAGAGTTGAAGTGGATGAATCTTTCAAGTATGAAAAACAATGGGAGTCTAGTGTATATATTACATAGGAAAGGCATCTTCCAATAGATATAGGGTTGAATCCTAAGCGAAAAATCCTTCGAACAATATATGATTTTGTGTGATGGGTTGGGTTGAGCAGTAGAGGGTCGAGGTAGAGCATCATGAGTACAAAGACCTAGGTTCAAACCCTAGATGGATGACAGCTCCTTAAGAATTATTTTCCTTTAAAAAATCCTTCTAGAAGGCTAGCTACTTTACTCATATTTTATATCTCCCAATATAAAGTTTTATATTCAAAGAACTTGGTATAACTTTTTTTAATTTTTTTTTCAGAATTATTTTAATATTTAATTTCTAAAAGACTTGGAAATTCAATTATGATATTGTGATATATTCTTTTATGAAGATTCTAAAATTGCATTTTATTGGCTTGCTAGAAACAACTTCTATTAGTGAAATGCATTAGACCCTACATTGAACCTATTCTTTGACTTGGATTGAGTTTGCAAATCTTAGTCTATTTTGTGGTCATAAATTCATTCTTTGTGTGCAAATTTGACCTCGCATAATGTGTACTTTTTCTTTGTTGCTCCCTAGGTAATCTTTATCTACTCTACATTTTTAATATCTAAAGACTGGTGGTAAAAATAAATACCTTGGAAGGGTTTTCGTTATGTTGTGCAAGGGGAATGTTCACCTAGCTCCACTCAATAAGTGTTGAGGAGTGTCTAATATTTGATGGGTAGATGCAAGAAGTTGTGTCCACTTAAGGTGGAAGTTTCGGAGTTAGAAAAAAATCCGAAATCGGGGAACGAAAAAAGGGATCCCGTTTATATAAAACGGGATCCCGTTTATATAAAACGAGATCCCGTTTATATAAAACGATATCCCCGTTTTGCCTCGGGATCCCGAGCCTAGAACCAAAAACGCGATCCCGTTTTTCCCGGGATCCCGAACCTAGAGGCCATAAATGCGATCCCGTTATATAAAACGGGATCCCGTTATAAACGGGATCCCGTTATAAATGGGATCCCGTTTTATATAACGGGATCTCGTTATATAAAACGGGATCCCATTTTATATAACGGGATCTCATTATATAAAACAGGATCCCGTTTTATAAAATGGGATCTCGTTTGTGAAAAGTATTAAATTTTTTAAAAAACAGCAGAGACCCCATTTTCAACAGCGACAGGCGACAAAGGAAAACGGGATCCCGAGTTCTCAGAGCATCCAGCCAGGTAAGTGGATTTTTCCACTTGTAAAAATTACCCATCAATTGTTTATACCTTCCATTGTTTGTTTTGATGTAAAATACAATCAAAATTTAAATTTTGAATTGTTATTTAGGGTTTAGGGTTTATAAAATCAGTAGTTGAGTTTTGAAAATTTAGATGTAAAATACAATTGAAATTTTGAAAGACTATATCATATAGAATGTTAGAATTTGAACAAACTGTCAAAATTATGTTTAAAATTGAGAATTGAATAGATATATTTAGGCATTTTAGCTGTAAAATACAATTGAAATTTTGAAAATACTGTATCATATGAAAGGAGAGATTTTGAACAAACTGTCAAAATTTGAGTTCAATTTGAGTGTTGAATAGTTCTATTTAAACATTTTAGCTGTAAAATAGAATTGAAATTTTGAAAATACTGTATCATATGAAAGGAGAGATTTTGAACAAACTGTCAAAATTTGAGTTCAATTTGAGTGTTGAATAGCTATATTTAAACATTTTAGCTGGAAAATGCAATTGAAATTTTGAAACGATTGTATCATATGAAAGGAGAGATTTTGAACAAACTGTCAAAAATTATATAGCAAATTGGGATGATATGTATATTTGGTTTTTATAAAATTTACTTATAACAATGTATGTCATTGTATTTTAAAGGCATTATTGAATAGCTAACTATCATGTAAAAAAATTACAACAAACCATAATAAAACCAAGTTATCACATCCTTCATAATCAAACATTTAGAGACAACTAGAACTAATCAAGAATTGAGAAAATTTTACAGTTTTTGTGATAGCCAACTAATTAAGAATGAAATGAAGCCAACATTTATGTAACTTTTGATATACTCAAGTAGCTGTCCTCACTAGCTAGGTTATGCCCCTAGAATGAACATCGTGATGTTAATTGTGATACGAGCTTGAAACCTCATTGGTAATGCTTTCCCCTAATCTTAATGACATTGATGTAGGCTCCACTCATGATCCTTACGAAGATCTTTCCACCACTAACCTCTTTCATGATAGGTCACTATCCTCACCATCTCCTTAGACCTAGAATACCTTGAGCTTATCGATTGGGACCAACACGACCCTTTATGATTTGATGTTTTCCAAAATGATGAAGCCATCATGAAACTTATCAAGTGTCAAGACCACATCCCCATTGTAATCATAAGAAAGACTTTTCCACCATACTTAACACCTACATATATGCTTATTTTGGAGAGAAAGAAAGAACCCTTCAGTCCTGAGGCACCCTAGTCTAGGCAGAATAGCAACAATCTATATAAGAAGAAACTTGTGATCAATTAAAATGATATAATAAAAATGGACACTTCCCAAGAGCTCCTCAATTTGACAAACTTCACCTTCCATTAGATACCACTTAGATACAAGACATGACTCCCCTCTCCTTGTTGAGGACATGCTATAAACATCAACCTATGAATAGAAGCTTGGACCCTAAACTCTCTAAGATAGTAGCTCCACTGGACCTTGACATCAAAGAAGGCATATATAACCATGTCACCATGTTAAATATTACGTTGATTTCTTCATGTGGTCTTATGGTGATATGCCTTGAGACTCCATCTTTAAAGTCATGCATCATCTTGTGGTTCACCTCAATGCCAAACCTATTCAATAAAAGCTACGCAAAATGCACCCCCAAGTAGCCCTCGTGGTCATAGAAGAATTGTATAAACTCTTGGATGTCCAGGGTTCATTCAGACTATTACTTTTCCTAAATGGGTAGATCTAATGTGGTCTTAGTTAACAAGAAAACTAAGGGAATTCATGTTTGCACTAACTTTTGAGACATCAAAAAAGGATCTACCCCAACTTAGATAACTTTTCTCTACCAAACATTGATATGGTTGTGGATCTTGTGCATAGCCATATATATAAAATTTTATCATTAATCTGGATATAATATGGACCAAGTTGAAACATTTGAGTTAGACATGGAGACACCTAGATTATGGAGCTCGGTCTATGTAAGAAAACACCTCTTATAGACTCAACACAAACTTATCCCTCAACCCTCTAAATTGTGACTTACATCATTTGATTACCCTAGAACACACTATATAGACAACTCTATACAAATTTGGCAAAATATATTTTCTCCTAACAGAAACTTGTATATGTAGAAGTATCTACTACTACATTAGATTTGATATACTTCTTAAAAGGAAAGAGTTGGGGACTAACAACTAAATAGAAAACAATAACTAGTTTTGCATTTTCTAGGAAATAGGAAACAAAATTGAGCTAGAACCATCTTGACTAATTTATCTATTTCTAGCTAGATTGAACCCTAATTCTATATGCAATTCCAACCCTAACCCTAACACTAATTCTAACCCTAATCCTAACCCTAATTCTATATGCAATTCAAACCCTAACCCTTATTATAACCCTAATCATAACCCTAACCCTAACTCTACTTGTAATTGTAATTGTAACTCTAACTCTAGCCCTAACCCTAACCCTAACGAGCTACTTGTAATTGTAATTGTAACCCTAACTCTGGCCGTAACCCAAACCATAATTGTAGCTCTAATACTTACCCTAATTTAGCAACCCTTGAATTCTAATTCTAACCCTAACCTCAATTCTAACCCTAAGCCTGATCCTAATTGAAACCCTAACCCTAACTTTAATTAATCATGAGTCATGCTACAGGGATTTCTTCTACATATTTTGTATGCATGTGTTATTCCCTTATTGCATGTGAGTTCACCAATTATTTGGAAGTCTCCTAACTGGGAGGCAGGCTTGTATTCAAGCCCTATAAATTTTGTGTTTATAGGTGTTATGTTTAAAGCTATATGGAGACTTGTAATAGGAGGTCTTGAATTTGGTACCAATGATTGTGAGTTCCTTGTCTAGAATATGATGAACCTTTTGAACAAGAGAACCTTGTAGACCATGATGCATATCTTGAAATTTAAACTTGAACATTATCGTCATGTGAATGCCTTTAGCCATCCTACAACCTCCTATCACCCTTCATCCTCTTATAGGGATATGCCACACAACCTCTCCAAGTTGACCATGCCAAACCCAAAGTCACAATCGTAAGAGGTAAAGAATCTTTTGGCCCCATTCAAGTCCACTCCCTAATAGGAGTGATACAATGCTAATAGGGTTGTGAAGGTAATTAAGTTCTTGATTAGCATGTTGGGTGTATATAAGCATAATGATGATATAGTTAGTCTTGATTTCATTAATCTTAAGATCATTGAGCTAGAGTACTTAATATATATGGTATAGTTTTGTTCAATCAATAGTGGTAGGGAAAATTAATATACTACAATGACATGAAACATAAACTAGTAGGTGTCTTAAGATATATTAGTGGTAGGGAAAATTATAGTGGCCCTAACCCTAGTAGAGTAATAAGTTGAAGTAGTGTTAGAATTACTAATAAACTAAAAAACTTTATCCTAGGGTGGTGGGACAAATTACACAAGCCTTACAAAGCCTCTACCACTTCCTTGACATTTTTAACATTGTTCAAATTTGATAGGAGGGATTTATGTCACCTCCTCCTCATCTTAATTCTCATAGTGGATAGAATCATTCAATTTAGCATCAAGACATGAAGGTTTATCTTCATTATCTTAGAAATATCCTCCAAGGCTTTGTGCATATGCTCATGCCACACATTGAAGATGTGGAATTTATCTAAGTAGCAATATAGAAATCCTTAGCCTAACCTTCTACCCCTTCAATATCATTGTATAGAAGGTAGATACAAGTAACATTTGATAGCATGGAGGCACAACTTAGGGATTTCAAGTTGAATGTAAAAAATATATTCTTCCCAACAAATGCTAGATGTCTAGGAGCAATTAATGATTTCTTCCATTATCTGCCTAGTCTAGAATATAATTACCTTTTCTTTTGATATGTTTGAAGGAGATAGATTTAAACAAGTATTCACCAAGTTTCTAGGTTCCAATATATAATAGTTTCCAATAACCACAAGCTTCATCTATGCTTTTTCATATGATCAATGTTGATCTTGGAATCTCCTTCCACACTAAGGGATATCTTGTTTAGTTTCCAAGTCATCTTGAGGCCCTGGATATCATGGCCCTAGAATCTACCATATTAGTGTTCTTGACACCAAAATCATAAGCTTTAAGATAGGTAGAGGTTTTCCCTTATCATCTCTTAATAACATACTCCTACTTCACTACGATTACCCTTGGCTACCCATCAAAATTTCAAGCTTAATCCATCCCAATGTAGGTGTGGACCAAAGGGTGTGAATATCAACATGGGTATCTCCTTGTTTTAACATTATTCAAAGCAACCTTGGCCAATTATGAGCCTAATCAGTGCCTCTTCTAGCATGATCATATATTCCTCTTTACCCCAACAATCACCAAGTTCCTAAATGCACCATATTTCTTTAAAATAGTCCAAAATTTGGGATGCATATTCACATTTAAGAATTACATGATGATTGTCCAGAGAAGTTTCCTTACTTAAATGCACATTGAAATTTTGAAATATATATTGCCCATTGTATCAATCATTATGGTAGTCCTAATAGCTCGGTTACATTTTGAAATTTGTACATGCATGTATACATTATTTGTATGTTTTTAATTTAAATTTATTTCAAGTGTAATTTCTTGAAACATATATATATATTCTTGATTTAATTTTAAATTTGTACTGAAGTTTGTATGTTTATATGTATATATATGCAAGTTCATATCTAGATTTTTATATATACATCATGAATCTAGATGATATTCACTTTGATGTTGAGGACTTTCTTAATGCACAAGATGATCCGGCTGCACCCCCACCCCCATCCCCACCCCCACCCCCACCCCCAGCGCCAAATGCCCCACCTCTAGATGCCCCACCTGCAGATGACCCGCCTCCACCCCCACCTAGAACTGACCAGGCTCGCTTGCGAGCCATAATAAATGAAAATGTGGATTCGATACAAGAAAAACTGAATTCCATTCGTAGTGAACAATTCATGCCACCTCACGTAGTACGTTTTGCATCTTTTATGCAAAACATTGTAGATTCTGTGAGGTCTATTGACTCAGATTTTGATGGATTCCGGAAATGGAGAGAGGAGAGGCACCAATTTTATGCTGATGGCCTCTCCTATAAGACTATTTTGGATCTTAAAATCACAAAAGCTCATTTAGCACAATATTTTAGACATCCCATTACAAATGAACCTATTCCTACAAATAAGAAAAGAATATCAATCAGGTGGTGTAGGCATGAAGGAATGTCTGCTAATTTTTGGGATAGATGGTGGATGGTGTTTGATTATCCACCTCATGCTAATTGTGAGGCTCCTTTATATTTTTTGAAAAAATTATATGTAGAGTTTGTTATGAATAAAAAACCCAACTATTTTGATTTTAGATCATTCCAGGGTGTTGGTGGTGGCATGCCACAACAGAGGTTGGGGGCACGGGTTGATCCCCAATGACCGGTGCCTATTCAACCTCTTATTGACCCTCCTGTTGATGCCATTCCCTTCGCCCTTCGAGCATCATGCAGTGGTATCCACACTAGGCACATTGAGTGCACTCTCAGGTAGCCTACATGAGCAGACTTCTATGATGGTAGCTCGAGTTAGAGAGCATGGAGGAGTTGATGATGGAAGTGGTCCTAGTGCCACTCCACATGTGTCGATGCCTCATACATGTACGAGTTGCAATCAGTTGTGTTATGGACCTGATCAGGCAGTTGCACCCACTTCAGCTACACATGCATCATCTGATAATGTGGGCACTGAATCATTTGTTGATTATCTATTTGCTGAGGATCATCCCACTGATCATTCGACACAGGTATATATAGGTTATGTACACATGTTGAATTTAAAACAATTTTTTAACCACGTGTTTTTAATCAACATATAGATGATCAATTAAATTGTAATATTTTAACAATCGAATTGTTTGGTTTGTTTGGTGTAGACGATGGCAACAGGGGTCACAATTGATCGAATTAATTTTTCATCAACACTTGTTCATCTCGGGCACCCATTTGGGGTACATTTTCAATGATTTGTAATTTTGTAAAATTCAGTCTTGAATGTGTGTACAATTAAATATTTATGAACTTATTTATGAACTGGTTCAGGGTTCTTCCACATTGAATCCTCCATCTCAAGGTGTCTCGAGCACTCCTCCATCATTGGGCATCTCACATGACACTCTTACAGTATGTACACATATTGTTTTAAAAAACTATATATATATACTTAAATTTTTCTATTTTGATAGGTACACACATTTAAATATTTATGAACTTATTTATGAACTGGTTCAGGGTTCTTCCACATTGAATCCTCCATCTCAGGGTGTCTCGAGCGCTCCTCCATCATTGGGCATCTCACATGACACTCTTACAGTATGTACACATATTGTTTTAAAAAACTGTATATATATACTTAAATTTTTCTATTTTGATATCAGTGTATCTAAAAACTTGCACATGTACTATTTAATATTTTATAAATATGTCTATGTACTATTTAATATTTTATAAATATGTCTATGTACTATGTACTATTTAAAAAAATGGGCAAATATAAAACGGGATCCCGTTATATAAAACGGGATCCCGTTATATAAAACGGGATCCCATTTAATAAACGGGATCCCGTTTACTACGCGATCCCGTTTATTAAACGGGATCCTGTTTTATTCACGACCGATGGAGTAGTAAACGGGATCGCGTTCTATAAACGGGATCCCGTTATTCAAAATTTGAATTTTAGGCTCAGGTTTTGCTTTGTAACCCGCTTCAGAAAATGCTTTGGGGACCCGACCCTGACCTCTAGTCCTAGTTTGACCTGCACCTTGAAGGCTCTGTCAATGTTACAACAAAATAGTGACTTTGGGCATATATTTAAAGGTCTATTTTGTAGAATATTTTGACGAAATTAAAACCCATTATAGAGGAGACAATGTAGATTCTAAATATGTAATTTTTTTTTACAATTAAATTATTTTTTAATTTTTTAATCAATTTATGATGAAATAGGTTCATAACCTTGAATTATCAGGGTTTTTTAATATTTTAATAACTTTTTATTAAAATATTTTTTGTAAAAAAAATTGTATGAAAACGTACTTTAGACAATTCTTTTCAATTTAAAAAAAAAATTTCAAAAATGTTAAGTTTAGGTCATCTTATGCGTGACGTACACAATGATTTTTAAAAGACAAAAAATGACCAATAAAAAATTAATAAAAAAAAAATTATTCAATAAAAAATTACAAATAAATATGGAAAACGTGCTTCAGTGAGTTACAAAGCTTTTCCCAAAAGGATTTTGAAAAATATGATTATTTAGGTCAAAATATGGATGACGTACATGTACATGGTATAGTAAAAAA
Organism: Cunninghamia lanceolata; assembly: GCA_027924645.1. NCBI lineage: Eukaryota > Viridiplantae > Streptophyta > Pinopsida > Cupressales > Cupressaceae > Cunninghamia > Cunninghamia lanceolata. The sequence continues at coordinate 700,393 of BSBN01001814.1, read as the reverse complement.
AAAGTGACTTTTAAACAATGGTTTTTAGAAACGCCTATTCAAAATCAATTTCTATCATCTGGGTATTAAAAAAAATTACATATTTGGAAACTAGACTCCGAGTACTACATTTCATATTTAGTGACTTTTTCCAAGATTCCACCTTTAAGTGCTTCAAATTTTTAGGTCAAATGTGACAAATTCTGAAAATCAGGAAAAACACTTCCACTTTTTGGCCAAAAAGTGGACACAACTTCTTGCACACACCCTGATGTATCTATGTATTTATATGCCACAAATAGTATTGTCACACTCCACAATAAGAACATGATAAAGTCACTCAACATGCTAGTTGCACATAGTGTGTCTACATAAACTCGACATATAGAATCACATAATGTCGATGATGATCATTTGGATAGGGTGGTTCTACTATGTGTAGGCCAACACATGATGTTGGTATGCAATTTGTGGGTATATGCTAGATTAGTTCATGGAGCACTTGGTACTATAAAGAATATAATTCATTGTCAAGGTATTTGACCCCCAAAGTTGTCATTGTGAGTGATTGTGGAATTTGATAATTATGTGGGTTTGCCTTGAGATGTTAACAACCCAAAGTTTGTTCCTCTTTCACATGTTACAAGAGGCAATTGTGAACAAATCCCCCTCAAAATGGCATGGGATTCAACAATACACAAGTCAAAATGGTTAACATTGGAAAGATCCACAATAAATATTGGTGATTTAGAGTGGGCTAGTTTAACATTCACTGCTATCTCTTGAGTTAAATCTCTCAAAAAATTGAGATATCACCACCATTCTCATTTGAACAGTACATTAAGATAGAAAATGTAAATTATGATAAGAATATGAAAAATGATGAGCATCGATTACAATTGTGGTATCTAAGTTGATCTTTGAGAGAAAATCCAATAAATATTCAATTTATTTGTTGTTTATTTACATTAATAAATATTGTGTTGTTAAAATAATGTTATGGTCTTTGTACTTGCAATAATAATTTATCTTTCAATTGTGTACATGTAATTATAATTGTATAAAATAAAATATTCCATCTTATTTCATATAGCTTACTATTTAATATGATATCCTAATATGCTTTGTTAAAAGTTACATTCAAAATATTAATATGTTTTCATGTTGTTATTATACATGTTTCTATTGTTATTTCAATGTCTTCATGACCCTTTATGTATCCAATATTTGTATTGCACAATCATATTTTTATAGTCTTGTATTATTGAACAACCAATTGAAAGAAGAGAAAGTGATAAAAGTGATGGCATTCATAATGATAGCTATGAGTAGAAATAAATTTGTATTTAAAATCTTATGCAAGACATTGTAGTTGTATAAAAATACATTGTGATAATAAACAGACATTAAACATTCAAATACATTCCATAAATTATGTTGTCAATATGCATAGCATAAGAAATAGACAAGTTAATGTTTCTTTTAAATTTGTAAGAATAATGCATTTTTATATGCCTCATTGTATTATTTATCATTTATGTGTCTTATTGCATTATACTATGTTATTTTTGGAATGATACCAAACCTAAAATAAGATTATAAATTTATCCAAGTTCATATGACTAATTGTGACACTCTTGTCTAAAAGTGCTATCAAATGGCTCATAAACATATATTATAGCCTTCTTCAACAAGTATTAAATATAATAACTTTGTCAAAGAGTAAAACATACATTATTTAACAATATAGCTATAAATATGTGTGCCTATCGAGAGGGAAATTAGTGACATGGATTTTCTATTATCCTACATTATTTATATACTACAGTTCACCTAATGTCTTGATTGCTTAGAATTTATTTAGTGAATGACTTTGGGGCACTAGTAGATATGCCACTTCTTCTTGGTTGAATGGGAGGCCATAGTTCTCTCATGGTTTCGTTATGATTTAGTTCTCTAAGATCTAGTTCATTTGTGGTTTAGTTCATGTGGTTATTCATTTCATACCATTCCATTGTTTTTATTTGCAAAAAAAAAAATGAATTTCTTATAGTATTTATAGCCTTGTCCAACAACTACTACATATAATAACTTTCCAGTGAAAATATAAATATAAACTATTTATCAATAGGCCTAAAAATATTTGTACATATCAGCCATTTGATAGCACTTTTGGTGCTTTTACTAGTTTTTATATTAGATTAAGAATAAAATAAAAGTCACATAGTGACAAGCAGCTCAAATAGAAACAATCAAAAGAAAGTTTACAAATTCATGTTGGAAATGATGGAAACAAACTTCAACAAGGAAAAAACAATAAGGCTGAAACAACAAGAAACCACAACTCATGAGAGGATAGTAGCCAATTACAATCTATAAGTGAACATTTATGGCCCAAAACACCACAAATTGTAACACTAATCAGACAAAACAATAGTATACACAAAGCATGTTGTTTCTCCCTGCCATTATTATGAATCGTTTAAAGCTACATTAGCCATAGGATTTAATAGTGAACTTTTGTAGGATGAGGCTACCAAGAAAAAGTTTCTTCCCTAAGAATATGAATATAAACTATTCATTTCTAGGTATTAATTAGGGAATACAATTATTCACTAGACTTACAACAATAAAATAAGTGAATATTAAAATTTTAATAAAAAGAAAAATAAATACATAGTAGTATACTTATCTTAGATAAATCTATAAAAATTTAGTAAAATATGTGTTTCCAAAATGATATTTTGACATCTTTTACATAGATTTATCTAAGATAGCTATGCATCATCTGTGGGTATTGTGTTTTTTGTAACATATAATATGAAGTATTTGTAAAGCATTCAAATGTGTATATACATAAGATAAAATGCAAAATAAAAGATCATTTAATATTCATCAAAATGTACCATACACATCACATAAATGTGAAACTAGCATATCTGTCTTAGATAAATCTAGATGTAAAAGATGTTGAGAGATATCATTCTCAAGGTGCCTATTTCACTTATATCACAAATCAAGTTAAAAAATAGGTGCCTAGATAATGATAATGATATCACTCGATGTCTTTTACATAGATTCTTCTAAGATCATCTATGGGTATTGCATTTTTCATTAACATATAATATGAAGTATTTGTAAATTATCAAAAGGTGTAATCTACATAAGATAAAATATAAAAAAAAGAATCATTTAATATTCATCAAAATGTGCCATACACATCACATAAAATGTGAAATAATGAATTATTTCATATTTATGAAAGAAACTTGTAATAAGTACATGATATTATTTATCTTCTAATATCTTTAGTCTCTCTTATGGAGCTTTCAATTTTGCTTCCAATTTTTTTTTCTATATTAAACAAACATTTTTCTTTGTCAACCATCAAAGTATATTTTATTTACCCAAATACATAATTTACATGACATTAATTGAGCATATAAGGGCTCCATTTGTGTGATGTTAATTATATCAAGAGTGTGGACTAAAGAATCATAGTTTAATGATGAGGTGCTAGGATGAGACTATACTATGATGGCATTTGGTAGGTTCTCTTTGTTAGTTAGGTTCCTCTAGATTGGTTTCTATTTATTTGCATGATTAGTGTAGGAGTGATAACAAAGCCAAGGGGAGATCAAGGAAAATGAAAGAAAATGATTATTGTATGTGACGTTGAAGGCCTAGAAGATGACACCATGGTGGTGAATGCAATTGTAGTTTTAAGAATTTTGTAGTTCACACATACCCAAGGAGATTACAAACCCTTTAATGAGAATATGGATGCTACAATTGTGGGCACTTGTGAAGAAAATAGAAATGAAATCTTCAATGAATATTAGGGCTACCATGGAGGACCTCATGATAGACCCAAAGTAGTCTCTGAGATGCTACAATGTATTTGATGTGTAAAACTATTGTGGGAAGAATTTAAAGTAGTCTTCTTATGAACCATCATCTATTTGATCAATACATTATCAGTGAGATCCTCTAAAGGTTATCCACTATTGGATAGAGGGTAGATAGGGTCCTCCACCCTAGAAATGTAGAAAGGCTAATTGACTCTTGGTAGAGAAGATGTAGAGACTTTGTTAGGTATCAAGTTTACATCTTGGGAGGAATACATTTTTCTTAAGGATTTGTCATTCTTCATAGTATATTACATGTGAACAACTGGGGTTCAACTTTTGACTCTTTAAATCTACTACTAGAAGTAAATGACTTAACCCCTTTCATTGGGAGGAGCAAGGTATGCTGAGCGTTTTCCCCTTACAACCATGTAGGTCTAGAAGGAAGTTTTTTTGTTGTAAGCACCTGAATCTATGAATTCATTTTTTGTATGACCCAAGAGAAGAATGATTCACCACTCTTGTGGTAGTTGCAATAACCTTGGTCACAAAGTTAACAAAACCCTGAGAGTCATGAGTAAAGTAGATACATGGTTTAAAGGAGTGATGGCTAGACCTAAAGAAGGTTGAGAAGCAAGGTGTTGCTTAAAAGATTTGAGGGCATATGTAATGCAGTTGCATGTGGGAGGAGAATGAGAGTTATTCATGATGGAGGTCATGACTCAATTAACCTCACCATAATCATGCGAAGAGGGGCCTGAATCCCTACCTAAAGTGCAAATTCATACAATGAGTGGAGCGATAGAGTTATTGAAAATGGATCAAATGTGTTATTCAAGGCTATTTTATTTACTACATACACTCATGGAGATAAATTTTAACTTTAATTTAAGATCTATTTTATTTTATCTACATTTTAAACTTAATTTTTACACTCAAAGAGCTATTTAGAATAACATTTGGATGGAATTAATTTGGCCTAAGATAGAGTAGTCCTCTATCTCCCTTTTCCCAAAATATTTCTTTTTCATCAAATTTCTTTCCGCTTTAGATCATGAATTTGATTAGAATAATGGACCCTAGTTTCATGGTAGATCTAGAGATTATTCTTAAGTCCTTGGCAACCATTTTTTGATCCTGATTGGTTCTACTTCACTAATGTCCTCTCTTGAATTTAGTTTCATAACCTTTCTATCATATACCAATTACACAAAATGGTTAAATTGTTGGCTAAGAAAGTGGGATTTTTTTGTATTTAGATTCAATTTTGAGCTTCAGCGAGTTTGTTAGGGCTTGTATGTATGTGGATCTCTTTGATCTAGTAACATGTGCTTTGAACTTGCAATCTTCCATAAAATTTTAATTAGAATATATCAATTTAAAAAGTTTGTATATAAAATACTTTCACTACAATCAAATTAGTCAATTTTTTTATTAATTATTTTATAATAAATTAATGTTTTAAAATATAAAATAATTTCATAATAAAATATTAAATTCATTCTTCAATAAATATCTCTTTAAGGGAAACTGGAGAATAAATCAAAATTTAACCATGGACAATAATAAAGTTGTTAAATTTCCCCATTTTGGGTGACATTAAATTCTTTGATTTCTAAGCTTTCTCATACATGGAGAAAAAATAGCTCCTTACCTCTTTTAAAAATTCATCTAACTAATTTATTCAACATTAGATTTTAATAATTTAGAGTTTGTGACATCACAAAATGGAAAGGTTGTGACATGACAATCTAAGATCTTACCTTGATTGAAGATATGAAAACGATAGAATTAGTGACTCAAATATATTAAATTTAATAAAAAAATTTATAATTTTTTTTAAAAAATAGGTATATTTATAATATTTATATTGTTATATTGATAAAAATAAAAGTATTATAATAAAAGAATATATTAGCTTGATTATATGTAGGATAATTTTTTTATTTATAATATTTATATTTTTATGTTGATAAAAATAAAAGTATTAATATAAAAAGTATATGTAGGTTGTTTTACCAATTTGTTGGTATCAGAGTATGGATTTCCAGCCTCATCTATTATCTCATCCTTTTTTTATTGCACCTTCGGTGCTCTACTAATTGAGCTACAACCCTTCGGTAGCTTTTTATATTTTAAAATTCAACCTTAACATATAATATTTTGTAAACTTTCTACTTCAATATGAAAAATAACATAATTGGGGTAGGGATTCCTTAATTAAAAGTAATAATAATTTGAGTTTTGTTCAAGTTTTTAATGACATTTCATGTATAGCTTTATTAAGAAAAATATTTAGAGAAAATTGTGTAGTAAATTTTAGATTTCAAAAAAAAAAAAATTGAAAAGTTTATATAGTTTTCTTATGAATGTAAAAATTTAAAATCACTAATAAAAAATATTATGGACCATTTATGTTTATGAGAAATAGGTTCATGTTGTTGGTTCCCAAAATTGCTAATCCAAAACCCTAGAACATTACCTAATCTCCTAAGCTAGGGGTGTCATCAAGAGGATTGAGAAGGGGCACATCAATAGGTTAAGGATGATTTAGTGGCAACTGATAGGAGTGGGTAATTTCCTCTTCTTTTCAAGCTTAGCTAGACTTAGGAGGGTTTTCCTAGAGGTATCCCTCAATAGGGATTGAGAATAACACAAAATATTTTTAGATTTATGACACTGCCACAATACCCAAATCATAGTTTTAAGCACCAATACTGTCACTAGATTAAAACAAACTTATTACATTATAAAACCTCTTTCTAAGCTAATGAGTGCATCTCTGAAACATAAAAGATGCAAAGGACATACATTTGATCTGAGAAACTTGAATGTTAATGAACTTATACTAAAATTTCCTTGGTTAAAACAGAACCAAATAATGCATACACACTATTGTTATTTCTACCTTACACATGAAATATTTTGTTCATTTTATGAGGTTGTGGGTAGTAAAGCAATATCAAATTGGTGCCTTTTTATTAGACTACAAAGTCACCAACTTATTAAAGGAGAGAAAATATACAAAAACATATAGGTGCTACACATAAAACTAATAACAAATGATGAATATGTTAAGTTATCCAATATTTCACTCCATTCATTCACATGCAACAATGAAATGATCACTGCAATGGTTGTAATGTTTTAAGAGTCTATCTTATTACTCAAATCAATGGTTACATTCATGCTATCAAACATAACAAGGGGAAACTTGGGCAATGCTTGAGAGGTTTCCCTAAATGAATACATGAAATGCTGGAGAAGTTCACAAAATGAAACCAACTGCAACTTTAAAACTACATATGCATTTGAACACTTGCTCCCTGATAAATTGATACTGGAGTTGTTTGAAGCCTGTAAAAACACTACACCTCCTTTTGCCTTTTGATCTAGCTTAAAGCCACACTTACTTCCTCTAAATGCCAGGTATATATAGCATTTCAATCTTCTGTGTTATTCTGACAGGATTCTGAGTAGGAAAAACATTAGGGCACCCACTTGCTGCAATAAATTTCATCTACCCACTCACCTACCTTACTTTACCTTCATTCAATTCCACCTACCTCCAATCTAGTCAATCTGTGCATTGATGGCGCTTCTAGGAAGTAGATTTGCATTTCAGCTGAAGAACTTGCGCAAAAACACGTTAAAATATTCAATTTTGCCTTTGTCAAAGCTAGGGGGTCATCAGGGACTTTGTCGACGATTTCGATGGTTCCAAGAACCATCAGAACCACCCGAACCACCAAAATCCTCTTTTCTTCTCTCTTTTATTATGTCATCATTTTTTTAATGATTTAATTTTCTAATGGTTCATTCATGATTTAGTTCATGTGGTTATTCATTTCATACCATTCCATTATTTTTATTTGCAAAAAAAAAAATGTGAATTTCTTATAGTATTTATAACCTTGTCCACATGTAATAACTTTCCAATAAAAATATAAATATATACTATTTCACAATATACCTAAAAGTATTTGTGCCTAGAAAATTTGATAATCATGTGGTTATTCATTTCATACCATTCTATTGTTTTTATTTGAAAAAAAAAAAAAAAAGTGAATTTCTTATAGTATTTATAACCTTGTCCACATGTAATAACTTTCCAATAAAAATATAAATATATACTATTTCACAATATACCTAAAAGTATTTGTGCCTAGAAAATTTGATAATCATGTGGTTATTCATTTCATACCATTCCATTGTTTTTATTTGCAAAAAAAAAAAAACAGAATTTCTTATAGTATTTATAACCTTGTCTACATGTAATAACTTTCCAATAAAAATATAAATATATACTATTTCACAATATACCTAAAATTATTTGTGCCTAGAAAATTTGATAATCATGTGGTTATTCATTTCATACCATTCCATTGTTTTTATTTACAAAAAAAAAAAAAAGTGAATTTCTTATAGTATTTATAACCTTGTCCACATGTAATAACTTTCCAATAAAACTATAAATATATACTATTTCACAATATACCTAAAAGTATTTGTGCCTAGAAAATTTGATAATCATGTGGTTATTCATTTCATACCATTCCATTGTTTTTATTTGCAAAAAAAAAAAGTGAATTTCTTATAGTATTTATAACCTTGTCCACATGTAATAATTTTCCAATAAAAATATAAATATATACTATTTCACAATATACCTAAAAGTATATGTGCCTAGAAAATTTGATAATCATGTGGTTATTCATTTCATACCATTCCATTGTTTTTATTTCCGAAAAAAAAAGTAAATTTCTTATAGTATTTATAACCTTGTCCACATGTAATAACTTTCCAATAAAAATATAAATATATACTATTTCACAATATACCTAAAAGTATTTGTCCCTAGAAAATTTGATAATCATATGGTTATTCATTTCATACCATTCCATTGTTTTTATTTGCAAAAAAAATAAAATAAATTTCTTATAGTATTTATAACCTTGTCTACATGTAATAACTTCCCAATAAAAATATAAATATATACTATTTCTCAATATACCTTAAAAGTATTTGTGCCTAGAAAATTTGATAACCTTTGTTGCCCTTTGATGCTTTTACTAGCCTTTCATGAGAGTATTGAAAAGTTCTGCAATAGAATACTATCGTACTGCGCAATGCCAGGTTCTAATAAATAATAGTATACTATAGTTACGAATACAGAATGATGTGAATGTCCAGGCTGAATCTAAACTATTCTGTTTAGGCTGCTTTGACGTCTTTGGTTGATCGGTTATACTTCATATGGCTTTTGACGAGCTGGCCGGCAGCAAGAGCAGACATGAGAGACAGCTCTCCTGCCATTACTGCAGCTGCCACTACTCTAGCTAAGTTCTGAGCATTCGTACCAGGGGATGACCCATTTGCTCCTTTCACTCCAAGAATGTTCAAGCACGCTGCCTGTGCTGCCAATTGAGTCCCTCCTCCCACTGTTCCCACCTCTATGCATGGCATGCTCACCGAGATGTGCAGATCCTTGCCCCCATTTGCTCCCTCCATCATGGTAATACAGTGCGAGCTCTCCACATTTTGGGCTGGATCTTGCCCTGTTGCAATGAAAATTGCAGACACAATGTTGGCAGCATGGGCATTGAACCCTCCCATGGCGCCAGCCAAAGCAGAACCCGTCAAATTCTTGAGCATGTTCAGCTCCAATAACGCTGGAACTGTCGTCTTCAATACCTTGTTCACAACTGCCTCCGTTATGACGGCCTCACACACTACCGATTTTCCACGCCCTTCAATCCAGTTCACTGCTGTGGGCTTCTTATCTGCACAGAAATTGCCTAAAAGCACAAGCACATTTACAAAATTAGCTCACCCACTTAAAGTAAAATCTAATGCAAATGCATAGATTAAAAACCCAAAAAAATAAGTGGTGAAATATCGGAGGACTTTGAGTTATACCAGAAACACTGATAACATCCATGTCGGGGAACATAATTTGAAGATGATCCAAGACATTCTGAACACCCTTGGAGACCATATTCATTCCCATGGCATCTCCAGTGAAGCATGAGAATCTCATGTACAAATTCTTGCCTGCAACTGCACATTTTATGCCTTGTAGCTTGGCAAACCTGCTTGTCCTGTTGAAACAATGTGCACCCAAAATCTTATAAACTATATTGACAATATGGCTTAATTGCACTACCCAATACCCATTAAACTATGTGACCAATGGTGCATGCAAAATGAAAAAGAGGATCTGGAAAAGAAACACCTACCTGTTGAAGATGTCAGAGAGGTTATCAGAGTTTGTGGGATCCTCAATATAGAACTTCAGATCTGCAGCTCTCTTGGCACTCTGAAACCTAACAACAGGAGCCCTAGTCATGCCATCTCTGAGAAGTATGCTTGTAGCTCCACCACTCATAAGAATGGCTTTGCAACCTCTGTTGGTGCTGGCCACCAGGCACCCTTCTGTGGTTGCCATGGGCACCATGTACTGAAACCCATTGACTAGTAAAGGCCCTGCTACACCCACAGGTACTTGTACATAACCCACAGGCATCTCACAGCACTGCCCAAGAATGGACTGATAATCAAATCCCTCCAAGGGCAGCCCATCAAGAGATCTCCCAGTTGTGACCTCCAAGGCTCTCCTCCTCACAGAGGCAGCTCTCTTACAGTCACCAAGGGAAGATTCAAGAGAATAAGAGGCTACAGTGCCATTGCATACAGCAGCTGCAATGTCTCCATCCTCTTTGTCTCCAAGGGCAATTTCCTTGACCTGGATCTCAGGTTTCTTAACAACAATTTTTTCTTTGGCTGCTATCCCACAGTTTGTTGGAGGGGTGTTGAAATCCTCCTTCACAACAAAACCATCCCATGAATCATCATTGCTTTTGCCGATGATGTTTTGCACATAATCAATGCCAAAGAATCCAAGCAAATATATGAAGGAAGCCAGCTGGGCCACAATGGCTAGAAGCTCCCCAAAGCTGACAGCATGGAGGGTTGTTGAGGTTCTGATCTTGTCCCTCCACCTCCTCATCAGGAAATACGATGCAGTGAAGAAGAGCACAAAGAAGATCTTATTGGTAACTCCCAAGGGGAGAAGCAGGGCATCAGATGCCAACAGCTTTGAATTCTCATTGTTGTTCTTCCTCTTTGCACCATCGTCTGCTTTCTTGATATCAGAGCAATACCTAATTTCTCCACCATTCTTCACACCCATCTTTGATTTTCTCATACCAGTAATATCCATTGCAGAGACTCTTCTCTGTGCTGTCGGGTGTGTCGATACGCTTCACCTTGGACTTCGGAAGATTCCCCCGATGCAAGAAAGATCTTAACGTTGCTGCGTTTTGTAGAGGAGGCAAAGGAGCAAACACAATGCTTACAACTCTTCTTCCTCACTTCAATTATTTTTTATTGACTGTCAACGTAATTGGTGAAGTCACCCTTCATGCGCTGTCCCGCCGATCCAAATTCTTGATATTGTCCTCTTCTTTAAATCATTCTGGCTCTTGACACGTACTTTGTCGGTGCAGCTTGCGTGAGCATGATGTATATGGACACATAGGGGCCTCTTTCAAAAAAATCTTAACGACGCACGCGGACTAGGCAGGTGGTTAAAATATATTAGCAATTCTATGGGTCCAGGTTGAAAACTTTATGAAGAAAAACTTTCTCAAGAAATTATAAAATTTGTTAGATATATTTTGATTATTTATTAATTTATAAGTTATTTAATCCATTAAATTATTTTATCAATTCTTATTTAAATTTCATCACATTAACTATTGTCTTCTTTTACGTATAATAGTAAATTTCTTTTTATATTACATATTGAGATGAACAAACATAGTTGGATAAAATTATTATCATGTCAATTTTTTACCAGTTGAATATTTATATTTGTTAAGTTATCATTACTCTACATTCACATTTGAAAAATATAATTTTGAAAATTATAGTTCACATTCTAAGTAACTTGTCTATATTGTATATATGTACTAAATTAAATGAATCTTTTATTGATTTTTATATAATCCCCCATAGAAACAAATGTATATTTAATCATATAATTATTTTTAAAATAATTCTTAGGGTACAATAGATTTATGTTCTACAACTTATATCTAAAATTATGCACATGAGACATAACTATATTTTTCTATTAAATACATACTAAGATGGCTCATAATACATCCATTGGAAATTTTTATAAGTATGTATTTGATATATAAACTTTTATAATATCTATCACATTAAAAAAATTTAGAGAAATACTTCCAACATATTACTAGTCAATGTGGATTAATTGAATGGAACTCTACTTCATGATATATAATCAACAATACTACCCTAACTAACTATATCATATATTATTATTTTTTAATATTACATTACTATTATATACATTATGTATTATTAATATTATATTAGTATGTAATACATTATGAGGGTATAAATATAATAAATTTCAATCACTTAATACTCTCTATATAGAAATTTATTCTCTATATATGTATTTAAAAATTCTAAACATATAACCATAGTTTTATCATAGCAAAGAAATTTAATTATAGTTTGCACGGTTGATTTAAAATATTTCATAGGGATATGGTCTAACTTAAAACTAATATTTGCACGGTGCTTGTGGCTAATGGGTAGTGGGTAAAGGCAGTGGATAGTACAACCTTCCAAAATTTGATGTCAAGCACCATAAATAAATATTTATACAAATAATAAATTAATATATCAATTTATTACATAATTATTTGTTAATATATTTACTAAGATAATTAATAATACAAGTAATATAATATACTAACATACGACAAATAGAATAAATTTAATATGTAAAACCTAAACAGGGTGTATTAACCTTAAAACATTCTATGAATAGAACTATATATGATAAATGTTCTAGAAAGATGATTCTATGCATATGATGCAGTTCTTATATATGGAAAAATTGCCCGTATTCTTAAATTACAGTTTTTAATTCAAACATTTATTTTTTTATCAATAAAACTGGCGATTCTTTTGTTTTCTATCCATGCTCCCCTTCTCTTGCAATTTGTTATGCTCACCTGAATTATTTGCTTTCAACTATTTTCCCTTTCCGTTTCCTTTGAAAAAAAAATAGAAATTGCAGGTATCCGGCGGGGGAACTATTACGGCCACGGAAAAACAGACAGCGTTTTGAATAAAAAGGGGCTACAACAATGGCTAATTAAAATAACAATTTATTGTCAAAGTAAAAAAGTGACTTTTTTTTGTTCTTATCATTTATGATATTTTTTCAATTTTGTTGTCTTTTGTCATTTATTAGATTTTTCAAATGAATGGTTGAGATGTATTCTATAGCTAGTCCTTTTAATCTGGACCATTTGTCTATGTATTTGAGGTAGTGTTGTTCACTAAGGGAAGGCTTTCAACCTAATTATGTTGTTTTATTAGGTTTTAATTGTCTAGTGTTTGAGTAAAATTTATTAGTTTATATTTTGAATAGTGCTTTACATAATTTATTACTATCACTTGCACCCATAGGAGGTTTAAGGGATACACCAATAAGAAATTAAAGGCAACATTTTAAGTTCATTTTATAAATATTAAGAATTAATGTTTTAATATTACATAATTAATTATATAACAATAAATTTATACATGCTTTGACTCCAAATTTGTATTTTGATAAGTAATGGCATCTATTTATTCACCCCTCCCAAGACTTGTGTGTCAAGTAAGGTGATCCATTTTCCCACAGTCCCAAAATATTTTCACAAGGCAATTCCATTATAGAGGTTATTCATCCATGTTAACATGTGCTCAAGAGATTTATTGAAAATATAATTTATAGAGTTGCAGAGTTCTAGTCATTACAAATAATTGCACTTGAACAAGAGCTATGGTCTTATGTTATGGAAATGACAACCAAAGAAATCCAAATGTACCATTTCACTTTACTTCCCATTGAGACTACAATTTGGATAGCTTAAGGGTCAACATCTAATTTAAATCAAAAGTGGCTTAGAATCATATTTGGGTATGCTTAATAATAAGCATAAGTTTCAAAGATAAATTAAAATGTTTATGATTTCAATTAGATTGAACTACAATGAATAGATTGACCATCCAACATTCTCCTTCCTAATCATATAACAATGCCAACAACAATGACCATGTCTGGATTCTTTATATGTTGAATGAAAGACATGTATTAACTTAAACACTTAAATTCATCCCAAAACTCTATTTCGAACATTGGCATGTTTTTATCAATCTCCTCAAAAGCATGGTATTCTCATCATCCCCACAATATTTTTGACATCCCGACCCTGACATGCTTTTCTTATTGATTGAAACCATATATAATTTTTATAGCTCTTTGGCTCCAAGTCCACCACTTGAACATTTGTTTGAAGAAAATGAGTTGCACAAATGGAGTAAGCTTCTCCTTCCATTTAGGCTTTAGCATATTAGCTAACCTACAAACAAAAAAAACAAGATCATCCCTCAGGCTCTAAAAATACCCAACTACCACAATGCCCCTAGATTCCCCACTCAAACTCTTAAAAGATGAACTATTAAAAATTGCATGCTACTCGTTTAAATTACAATAGCAATTGAATATTCTTTTCCTTTTTTAAGTAGTAGTCAGATATTATTAGTTTCACATAGTATTATCAAAGACTCTCTACTTTTAAAGGGATAATTAATTTGACTATGTTTATTATAGATTAGTATTAGTTGAGTTTTTACTCTCCCAAACGTTGTAACACAAAAGTGTTAAAAGTATTTTTCAAAAATTTCAAACAAATTTAATTTAAAATAATAATTAGAATAAAAAAGATCAAAGTTGGTCCACTCTCGTCCTAACTTTAATTAACTTATATTTTCCACTTTATTAACTTAAATAATAATTTTATATGATGCAAGTTACTTGCAAACTAATCCTTCAAGATGCTTGCTCAGAAATATTCTACACTTATTTTTTCTTCTGAGGGTTTAAAATTAGCTAGCATGCCCTAAACAAGCTATTATTTGCAGTTTCAACAGAAAACTCCTAAAGGTCTTTTGAATTTCATTATCATAGGAGGTGTCCCAAATGTGCATCTAAACAATTATAAATGTCTGACATACTTTCTTTCATTTATAGGCATTGAAATCTCCATTTATATATTTTTAGGTCATGGTAGTTTGATTGTGTAGCAAATTTCCACTTCTCTTTTCCCTTCTACACTAGAAACATACAAGATTTTGTTTCAAGAAAGCCCAATATTCTTAACTGTAATAAATTGTTATGGTAGTTAGTGGAAACTACCTGAAAAGCATTTAAAAACCATTATTCTCTTTTTGACACTAAAACTATGAACAAGAAGTAAAATGCTCAATTTTACTATCATGTTATTTCATTATTAAATTCTACTATAAGATGGAAACCTCTTTGGCGCATAAGCCTAACATATCCTCAGATGTCCTTTGTGTGGAAACCTCCTCTCCTCTATAGTAGTGGGGATCTCCTATTGGAAACAAGTATGAAGTAGCAATTGATTGAATGATTGATCTATTGAAACTATGATGAATGAATTGAGCTATTGAAGCATTATGGCTTGGCTTTTTTAAAAGAAATTTTTAGTGTAACAATGCTATTAAAGCTTTTGAAAGATTGGCAACTAAACTATGAAATAAAAGGCTCACAAGTCCTATGAAGAGCATAAGCATGCTATGGAGAGAAATAGCAAAGTTGGAAATGGGTGTAGAGCAATGAATTTGCCTCCCATATTGCATATAGGAGGTGTTATTTGTAAGTTGGGAGAGCTCACAAATGGTGGAGTTGATTGAAGAGATAACTAAATTGATTAATCAGTTAACAAGATTGATTGAGGTGTGAACATGCCTTATTATGGAGTGAATTGGGGCCTATCAAATCTTATCACTCAAGGAGGAAGAAGAGTTAGCATGAGAAGAAAGGGAGATAAGAATAGCTTTATGGGAGCTAAGAATAGAGTGATTGGGAGTGGAGAAGGAGTTAGAAATAGACTAGGCTCAGTTAGGGTCGAAGAATCATGCAAAATAGAAGAAAACTAGAGCTAATTTGGGCCTGAATTGAAGAGAAATTTATGTATTTAAACAAGACTAGGTCACCTAGTTTGACAGGGTAGGTTGCCTAGGGGAGTTTCAGGGTCACCCCTCTAGGAGATTCTATACTCCTCAAATTCTCAAACACAAATGGAGATGAGTCATCTTCAATACAGCACATGGACCCTCTCCTTGCCTTGGGCGACCTCCAAGTCACTCATGCTCTCATGGCAGAAGCCATTTGAGTGGAGGCAAGACTAGGGGTTGGTTCTGTTCTCTTGGGAGCAAAACACTGTGAAGAGTGGTTGGCCGGTCTTGGGGCTTGTTGTGGTTTGTTATGTGTTGTTCTATGATTGTTGTGGTGAAGATAATAATATGACCCAAAGGTTCACTAGTTATCAATCTCTTGTTTGGGTTTCTTATGTTCCAACATCTAGATGGATGTCGGTTGTAGTTGTTGATGAGCCTAGTATGTTGTAACCTTTCTTCAATGGCTTGAACATGTTGGTGTATTTGTTCTCTTTGTTGTATTAAGAGTGTGTTCTTGTTCTTCTTGTGTTTGTTATGCTAGTTGTGGCCTAGGATGTATTTCTTCAATCTCCTCAAGGATATCCCTAACCCACTCACATCTAATTCCAAGGTACATTCATATGCTTGGATAGAGAGAATCATCTTGAGTTGACCAAGAGTTGACTTTTGACTTAGTGAGGTTATCTAAGGCTTTGTATGAGTTCTCTTGACTTCTTAACCTAATGACAAAACTGAGGGTTTAATCCTGTGTAGTTGAATCCTACCTCGTGATTGAATTGAGGGTTTTGGATTTTTCTAAGTTCTAACATTTTTGTATTTTGTGGGGGGTTTCAATATGTATGCAAAACAATTTTTTTTGGTTCTTTTTTCGAATCAAATATCAATATGAACTAATTAACTACAAATTTGAAAGATGAATGCAATTTAATGTGAGATTTCCTAATGCAATTTATTGGATATTTTTGTGTTTTCAAATGACAATTTTTGAACTAATCTAAGAATTGAAAATACAAAATATGAAACTTAGCTACTCAAAGAAAAGATAATCTAATCAAATTTAAAATAAATCTATCAAGGAAATTGCAACAACAATATTACTATTCCCAAAAAAAGGATGATTCAATTAACTAATAAAGCATGAAAAAAATGGATTGTGGTCAACGCATGAGTCTTCCCACTACCCTTAGGAATCCTTATTTTGGCAACCTCTTCATCCTCTTATAGCAGTGGGGTCCTCCTCTTGGCATAAATTAGGGAGAGAGCAAATGAATGAGCTTGAGAAAGCTATGAATTGGGAGAGCTTGTGAAATCTTTGAAGCACTTGGGCTTGGAAATTTGTGATCGTAACAATGTTGTATGAAGCCTTTGAATGCTTAGGCAACAAATACTAAAGTAAAAGGCGCGTATGTTCTATCAAGATCATGAGAATGCTAATTGGAGATAAAAAGAAAAGCTTGAAGAATGATTGCAACAATGTATTTGCCTCCCATGATGCTTGCGGGAGGGGTATTTATAGTATTAGAGAGCACACAATAGATGAAATTGATTGGGATGTTAACTCAATTAGATTGATGAGTTAACAGGGTTGATTGCTCGGTGAACTCAATTGATTAGGCAATAGACTGGGTTGATTGAATAATGATCTAAGCTTGAAATCTTATCACTCATGGAGGAATGAGAGTTGGCAAGACAAAGGGGAGAGTTAAGAATAGATCAATTGAGCTAATTATGCATGATTAGAGGTGGTAGATGAGCTAAGAATAGTTTACTCTATGTTTAGGTTGAATCTACATGCAAACTGGAGCAAAAATGAAGCTTTAGGGGGCCCAAACTAAAAGAGAATTCACATCCAAAAACACGACAAGATCACCCATGTTTCACCCCTTTCACCGGGTTAGGTCACCCAAGGGTGACCCTAGGTCACCCAGGGGGGATCCATGGGCAACCCAAAGAGGAAGAGGTCTAGGTGAAAATTACAGGTTGGAGAGTGGTCTTGGAGGGATGAGGATGCAATCTACCATTGGAGATAAACCAAACAAACAAATTAAAAGCATAATCCCCCTTTCACCAGTAGGGTCACCTGATGGGGATCCAAAAAGGACAAAACTTAACTCAATTTTGAAAGTTGGTGTTAGTGTGGGAGGTCATTTAGAGGCCTCTAGAGGGTGGAGTGAGATGAAATGAGTATGGGAAAGGTGAAATTAGCTCATTAAGATGAAAATTGGCTATGTAGACAAGGTCAAGAATGTGAAAGAAGAAAGGTTGACAAGGGCAAAAGTAAAGAAAAGTTAGGATTGTGAAGAATCGACGAAGAAAGAGATTGATGTCCATGTGTCACCAAGAGAAGCGTTGTTGAAAGGGCATTATATCCATGCTTCTGTGTACATGATTAGGATTATACATCATCATATGGTCCTTGTGCAAGCTCATGTGCATTTTTAGTGCTTACAGATTCAGGGTCACCTAGGGGAGTTTCAGAAGGTAATATGGGCAACCTAGAAAAACTAAGTTATGCACGTGGTTTTAGGGGCTAAGAATGATCAAAGGGGGATAAAGATGACCTTAGGACCTAGAGACTGATTTAAGGACCTCAAGAGGTTGGGTCACCCAGGGGAGTTCCAGGGTCGCCCCCTGGGAGATTTAGGGTCGCCTAGGGTAGACCTAGAAATAACACAACATGGCCCAAAAAAGAAGAATAGAGGGATGAAATTAATGATGGTGAATGGTCTGAGAGGTCAATTAGAGGCCTCTGCAAGGTTGAAATGGATGAAAGGAGCTTAGGGAAAGTGAATTTTCTATCTTGTGATGTCAGTGGGTCAAGTCGACTGGGTTAGAAAGTGACAAAAATGCATTGTCAACAAAAGGGAAGATGGTGGAGATGCAAGACTTTAGAAGGTTAGCTAGGGGATAGGGGACGCATAAACAGGATGAAGAACTTCAATCCACATGTTGCCAAGAAGAATGCTGTTAAGATGTTATTATTACATGCTAACATGTACATGTTTAGGACTACAACTCATCATTGGATTACCATGTAGGCTCATGCACCTTTTGTAGTACTTATAGAGTCATCATTGTCTTATTTCCTCTTCTAACAATCTTTCTTGAGATGCCCTAATTTGTTGTATTACCAACATTTTCCCCTACCATATTTGCCTTTTGAGTTAGATCTTAATGTACCTCTTGAATTCTCCTCCTTTTCTATGGATCAACCCCTAGTCACCATTGCTTCTAGTGTGGAGGTTTATATATTAGATTTTCTTTGCACCTCCTCAGTTAATAAAGCTCCCACAACATAATCAAATTCAAGGGTGTTAGTTGTGCTAAAGCTATAGGAATTAACTAAGTGATTCCAAGATTTAGGCAATGACCATAATAACATGACTGCCTTGTCTTCATCTTTGATTTTTACATCTATACTAGTTAACTGGTACATAAGAGTATTGAAAATATTTAAATGATCAACAATTTTGGTACCTTACTTTATTCACAAACTATACAATTGCCTCTTCTAGTAGATTTAGTTTGTCAAGGATTTTGTCATGTAAAGACTCTCCATTCTGCTCCATAAGCCTATTGTTGTTTCCTCTCCAACAATATTGAAAAGAACATCATTAGCCAAACACAACTGAATAGTGCTAAGAGATCTTGTATCCAAATATTCCCAGTCCTCATCAGTCATATTCATAGGTTTCTTTGACTTGCCTACCAACACTTTTTGTAGTCTTTGTTCGACCAACAAATCGCGCATCTTGAGCTTCCATAGCTTAAAGGTTTTCTTCCCATTTAATTTCTCCACCTCAATCCTTGCATTCGAAACCTTCACCAATTGATGTTGGAGAACAAACACCAAATTCTAACACAATTGCTGCAAAATAAAAACTCTGATACCACTTCTTGAAAAATCTTTATTTTAATGATAAACTTAAAGTTTCAGAATCATATAATATTGCAACACAAATTAGTTACGAAGAAATTAGAGATAACAATAGAATGACAAATTAATAGAATAAGTGATCACATCAAAAACAACAAGAGGATTTATGTAGTAAAATCTTAGCAATATCTGTATTCTTAATGCTCAGAGAAAAATTTACAATCTTCACTTAGTTGCCATTACAATTACATTACCTTTCAAGGTTACAAAGATATATAATATCTTTAGACTTCAACATAACCACCACCATCAAATTTAGGAAAAAAAGTAGATTTTTCTTTTAAGAAAAAAGTAGTTTTACAAAGATGAGTTTTTTGCTTTCTTTTAGATAAGTATTTTTTTGCTTTCTTTGTAAGATAAGATTTTTGCTTTTTTTTATTGTCACAAATCCAACAATAGTAATGAATACAGGCAAGGAATTAAAATTAATAGGTCAATCACATCATTTTATTTTTTTCCTTCTGAAGTTTTCAAATCAATTTTCTAATATTATAATGTTTAAATGCAATTCCTATTATTTTGAAAAATAATAAAATAATTTCTATTGACTTGTGTCTGTGAAGATTTTAACATTTTTTTTCTAAATATAAAATATCTATATTTAAGAAGTAATTAACACACAATAACTATCATCTATAATTTTCAAATTAACACACAATAACTATCATCTATAATTTTCATGGTCATCTGAAAACTAACAATTAAAAAGCTCATACAAACATCAAATTAAAACAGTTTTCATCAAGAGAATAAGTAAACTTCATTTCTTTAACTATTTCCAATTTATCTGGACAAGCGGCGGTGTATCCAAATGGATTTTAATTTCCGAAGTTTCAGATATGTTTCATTTACCACGGGAGTTTTCATGTTTTGCAGCTTCTCAGAAACTTGCAAGGCAATATCATCCCGACGTAAACAAGGGAATTCAAAACTGTGAACTATATGATACTCATCTTTTGCAAAGTCGTTGTGAAGTATATTTATTCTACATTTCTAACTTTTGTGATCTGTTTTATAAACAACATGCTAAATAGTAAAACAATGATGAGTGTGATATTTAATCTTAGAAAGCAAGGTAGGTTGCCCTTGTTGCCTGCCATAGTGAAACTTTGGTTGGAATACTTATACAGTAATATTTTTCTTTTGGATAGGAGTTTCTTCTTTAGGTCTATATATGTTTGACTTTGGAATCTGTAATGAGGTTGTAGATTTGAAGTGTCATAGCAATCAACCTGCACAAAAATTAACTAGTTGCTTAAATCAATGCCACTAAGAACACTAATTTAGTTGCTTCCATATAACTATTATAAATTTCATGGAAATTTTGATTTAATTGTATAGGTTAGAGATTGTATATTAAGTTTGAGAATATGTGATGAACATAATACTGATCAAGAGATTATATATTTATGTCTGAGTTTTTCATTATAAATGGTTACAATTATATTATAAATGGTTACAATTATAGATAAATTTAGAAAGTTATTAAACAAGTTAAATTTTATCTTTTTAATCTTTATAGTGATGATGATCCTCTAAATAATCTAATTGTCTGAACCTCCTTTACATTGAAGGTTTATTTTTCTTTAAGTTCATATCATAAATTTAAGAACAAATGAGTTATTAAACCAATCAATATTTGTTAGTTCTTTCACTAATTAGTACTAATTATACTTTAAACTATATTGTAATAGTAGGAACTAATGGCTACATGGCACTTGTTAATTAAAGGTTGGAAAAAGTCCCTCTAATACAATCAAGAAAATCACAAATCAAACTATATAATCATTAAAAAAATAAACACCTAAACATCCAAATGATTCCACTAGGATAACATAAATATTTTTTGATAAGCGTAAAAGGTAGGGTTTTTGAAAGGGCACTAACTTTTTTTTACAAGAAAAAAATGGTCAACGAAAGCCAGACCAACAGAGCAACAAGAAACAAGCAGTACAAAGACTATAACACAACAACCGACAATTACTGCCTCAAACAAAAGATTGAACACAACAAGTACAGAGCATACAACTAAAGAATTAGAGAAGATCGACCTTATCAAGTTAGTTTGAAACCAAAATGTTCTAGTGAGCACTAAACAACCCCCTTCAATGAGTCCTTAAAGAAAATATCCTTCCAAGATACTTGCCCATTATTAATAACCTCTCTTGAATCATAAAGGAAACAATGAGGACTCTCCCGAATCCAAACTCTTTTTACTTTTATTTGGTTTGGGCATTTTCTACATATCATTCGATAGGCTGGAGACAACTTGGGTCTCTGCAAGACCCCTAGTTTCCTTTAATACTCTCTCTCCCTACAATCCTCTTTCAGAATCTCTTCTAAGAGATTCTAGCTAACCTTATTAAAACCATTAGTAGAAGGGCTACTCTTCTCACCACCACTCAACCCAAGAAGTTGAGAAGGGTTGACTTGTTCTTTTTTCCTCCAAACATATTGCATTTTTCTATTGCTCCTAGTGCTATTTGACTAGTTTTGAGGCAACCATGACAAACCATCGAAGAATCCTCAAAGATAATTTATTGAACCCAATCACCAAATTTAGAGGATTCCACAATAACACAAAATCTAGTAAACAACAAGTGTTTCCTAGATTTGGTGACTGCATTCACTGCCAAAAGCTGGTCAAAAGAGTTAGCTTGCCCAAAAATACCTCTTCGCAACCCAAGAAGCCTAACCCAAACAAGAATCTTATTAACACATTTCTTCTCAAGATCAAAGCGTGGTGGCCACTCTTTAAGAAATCTTTGCCAAGAAACGAAACACCTTTTGAGAGGATCCATAAATAATCATCGTGGTTCGAACAAGATATCAAAAATAAACTCGTGGTGGCCACTCTTTAAGAAATCTTTGCCAAGAAACGAAAGACCTTTTGAGAGGATCCATAAATAATTATCATAGTTCGAACAAGATATCAAAAATAAACTCTTTGCCATAGCAGCAATCTGCACTTGGCCCATAGGATTCCATTTCCATTGACCTCACTTTTGAAACACATCAATATTTGGCCTAGCTCTCACAACTTCGCCAACAAATGAATGCACAAATTTGGAAGCAGCTCTATAAACAACAGAATCAGGGATGCGAAGCATGAAACCCTTACTGTTCTCAAAAAGATCCACAGACAAAATAGTGGGGAGGCATCCAAGCCTTTCACATTATCCGCCCAAGATTGTATTGGACCACCATGAGTAGAGGCCCCTAAAACCAAAGCTGCTCCAGATATGTGATCCACCCTAGTAGCCACCATGGACTAAGAGACAGATAACACCAGCTGGCCTATAGCAGAACTCGAAAATCAACCACGTTAGCAAGCATGAGATCACAATCTTAGACAACCGTGGGCCCCCTTAGGATAGCCTGAAGCCCCAGTGGTGAACTACAAGAAGCCACGTTTAAGCCCTTGACTAAGATTGTTGCCTATTGATATCTCACCGGCCCACACAAAAGAAACCTCTGATGAAGGAGATTTAGCAAAAAACGTTAAAGGAAGCCGTCGATGGAAATTTGGACCTTGCAAAGCACACGCTAGAAGCGTTGAGACCGCCTCACGTAAACAGCCGGCACGTTGTCGTGTCGGCTGTTTGCAAATTTTTCGACTCTGATATCTTTC
Source organism: Cunninghamia lanceolata (assembly GCA_027924645.1). Lineage (NCBI taxonomy): Eukaryota > Viridiplantae > Streptophyta > Pinopsida > Cupressales > Cupressaceae > Cunninghamia > Cunninghamia lanceolata. The sequence continues at coordinate 676,920 of BSBN01001814.1, read as the reverse complement.
GACGAATCTATTCAACTTTTTCAACGCATCTGTTCGACTGTTTTGAATCATGTTGTTTTTCAATTTAGTTGATTTCCACACATCAGTCGCTAACATTTCGAAAGCCAGTACGTTTACTACGTACCGGCTGTTTAAGTTCTTCCCATTGAGACAGGCCTCAAGCCAAATATCTGCAAACCTCTCATCCTCTTCCTCGTCCCAAGAGCCACCCCATTCATCCACTGCCTCCTCCTCTACAAGACAACATAAATATTAATCTTGTTAGTAGTAATCAAATTCCAAACAAACTTATAATCTTTTCGTTAATAAGGTTGACAAATTCTAATTGAAAAACCTTTCAAACACTTTTACAACAAGAGACGCATTGCATCATGTTCCTGCCTCTATGTTTTGAATGTTGTTGTAGTATATCATCAAAAGGGAAAACCTGATAACGTGAGAACAGTTCATGCAAGCAATAAAAATATAGCATACAATTTCTAAGAGATTACAACAGATTATCATAACTTGCATAATGTGAGATAACTTTACAACACTATCATTTTTCTTTAAAAAATTTAATAAGATTCCTAATATTTGCATGTAATAAAAAGAAAGATGTGAGGATTTTCATTTTCCCTTGAGATTTTGATGAAAGTTGAAGACAATTTCATAGCAGATTATCATAATATGCATAATGTGAGAGAACTTTAGAGCTGTATCATTTTTCTTAAAAAAAATTAAGAAGCTTTCTCATATTTGCATCCAATAAAAGGAAAATATGGGCCCATTTGGCACATAATTGATCAGAGGTGAAACATACAACTCCACCAACACATACATGCAACTACCTATTAATTGAATCCTAGTTTTTTCTTTTCCAATTCTTTACAGCTGATGAGGAGGTTATGGATAGCCTCAAAACATCAATAGAGATGGTGATGCCAAATGAAGCCCATAGAGATACAATTCTTGTGCAGATTTACAAGGGTGTGGAGCCTTTAGCTATATGTATTTGAAGGAGAATAATCCAATAGTCAAGTTAAGAAACTAAGTCCTTCAAAGTTAAAATATAGTCTTCTAGATTGGAGACATATTTAATAAGTGCAATTGTAGTTTATTTACAAAGTTATAAATGTCTTTGTATATTTGTCGTGGAAAGATTATGGAGCAAAAAAACCAAATTTCTAAAGCCTTATTATTCACATTTTGAGTCAACCATGTAATGCTTCCAAGTGTGTGAGCACATTTGAGGCAATTCGCATGGAGAAGCACAACAAATTGACCCAAAAACATCTCAATGACCTCATTTTGGTGTAGTACAACCTTTGCCTTTGCATTCGCCTAAAAAAGGTGAAGGGAAAAGAGACTCAAAAAATGCAATTGACTTAAATTATATGAATTCATATTAATATTGGATTGACAAGGATGTCGAGGCCTTGGTTTTTGTGAAGGAGATTGCATATTTTGAGAGCGAAGCAGCAGCATACACAATGTATGTATAAACACAAGTGCAAGCAAAAGCATAAGCATCAAGAGATGCATTGTTGGAAGATGATCATGATATGTTTGAGGATGACATTACTCTTAAAGAGAAATCTTTACCATCCATTCAAGGGTGCCATCATTATAGATCTTTAATTGAAAAAGGCATTTGTAAAATATTTATATGAGTTTGTAATTTTTTATGATGACAATTGATCAATTATCATATCGTATATGACACTATAATGCACAATTTATTCCTTTTTTGGTCTACAATTAAAAAGAAAACTACCTATGAGTTTTCTAAATTTAATATTTAAGTTTAGTTTACAAAATGTATTTTTTAATATACCCCAGTTTTTGGAGGGCCAAATTTAAGTCAAAATTCTAGCCTCCCAAGTTTTTGCAAAATCCAAATTTTTGAACTATGGCTGTAACAAATCATTCATTTGAATAGTGGCCAATAAATGGCCCATTTGTAGAGCAAAAAACCAAAAAAATAAAACTAACATGATTGTTGTTCACTGGGGAAGATGCTAGACCTGTGTAGAGCCCACCACAGTTCCATTCTTATGGTGAGTATTATTACTAGAATACATTCTAGTAATGAATATTGAAAGAGTGTATAGAAAAGTATTCAATATTTATTAAAAACTAGAAACAGGACAAGAAACCCTAAGGCAGTCTAACTTTGCTTTGAAATGAAGTTCCTTTATATCAGAAATCTCTTATAAACATATGCAGATTCGTAAAATAATGTGCAACATTTGAAATCCATGATTTTTTTTGCAATTCAATGAATGAGCAAAAGAGAAAAGTAATGTAACAGAACATTATTTCATCCAATGATGATATAAAGCAATGGCACAGTGAAATGCAATTTAAATTTAAAACACATTAGATTAAGAGCTTTGATTTTGTAGTCCAAAATACCAATTACATAAGTTCGAAGGCAAATTCTATCATGAGATATTCAAAATAGTAAAATTAACATTTGAAAATAAATAAATACAATGCTAAAATACTAAATAGCCAGGACATTGTTTAAATATTGCGAAAATAATTATTTTTCAGCATCCAAAGAACGTGAAATAATGAAGAAACCTTGTGAGCTAGATTGGAAGAAGATAGTGTCACATAGATTTCATGATATTGGTATCTCTTCTAAATAATGGGAACTTGCATGAGACTTCTTAAGATTGACACCACTTCTCTAGCAAGTTCTTCATCTTTCTTGAAACTTTGATTCCATGTCTTCTCTTCATATTCCTGTAGAATGGGATGTTGTAGATTGTTTGGTGGATTGTTTCTAGTGTTTTCTTTGGTTCTTGGAAGTGAAGCATCAATTTTAAACCTCTGTTAGATTTTATTCTTTAGACTTTTTTTGATAATTATTCCCATTTGAAAATCTTTTTATAATCTTTTATAGATTCTTATTTAATATATTTATCCTTTTTCCTAAGATTTAAATATGAATTAATTATATAATTATTATTAAGATTTATTTGATTATCTTTAATTTTAACTATTCATTTGACGAATTAGGATTATATAATTTTTTTTAATGATTTAATAAATCCAAGCATATACTAATTAGGATTATATATATATATTATATTTTATAATAATAATTTATTATAAATTATGACTAATATATTTAAAATAATTAATTTATGACTTATAATTATGCATTATATGAATAGGGATGGGTATATACAATTAGATCCATAATTAAGATGTCTACTCATAGCTTTTAAAATTTAAGTTGTAATCTATAAAAAAATGGTAGCTACATTTTGTAGTCAATACATTAGGAATTATAATCACTTAATCGTCAAAATTATTGATTATTTGTATTATTCACCATTTATAGTAATGTATCTAACCTTGATTGTAACCCTAACCCTAATCCTAATTCTAATCTCAAACATAACCTTATGTAGCTTAATTTGTTATATTATAATGATTATATTATATTCATATTCGATTTATCCAATTTTAATTATATGTATTATATTAATCTAAGAATTATTTTCTCTCAACTATTATAGAGTTAATTATAATTATAATGTAACTAAACTATTATATTAATTTTAGTGAATAGTTAAATATAATTGGCATATAATATTATGAGTAAAGTATGTAACAAAGTGTTTGAAAAAATGTATTAAGAATAATGTAGTAATTGAGTAATTATGATTAGAAATTATGGTCAATTATGGTTATTACATTATATAGTCATAATGTAAATACATTATTTGCACAATTATGTTTTTATTAATATTATTTGTAGAAATCACTATCCATTTATCAGACTTTCAATTTGAAATAACCTTGATACTTATTATATTATAATTAATATATTTATTATAGATATAGTATATAATATGATTATTATTATAGTATATATAGACTTCTAATAATTAATAATTACTAATATACTCATAATTAATAAGACTATATGTTATATTAATATTGAATAACAGACTTATCAAGTTCTATTAATACTAACCCATAATTAATAGGCTTATATACTATACTTCATTCAATTACTCAAATCTGTACACTAGTCTAGTACATTTTTCTCAATAAACTGTGTGAACATTATTTTCATGGATAAATGGATACATACAAAGTTTGTGGCTGTTCCAGAAGGAAGCTCAGAGCAGGCTTAGCTCAGCCACCCAAAGAAATAAAGGACTTATGCCAAAATTATGCTGAAGGCTATAGATGCTCTTAGATTGCGATCATATTTCACTGTTGCAGTTCGTCTCCAAAGGCTCAACTTCGAAGCTTTCTTGTGTTACTTGTTCAATGATGACTTTAATTTGTTGTAAGATCTAACAAGGTAAAATGAGTCATGTTGTTATTACTCTCAAGTGAATGGTTGTTTGCATAAGTATCATTTTAAATTAGTATCCACTAATTAAAAACTACTTTTCTTTTGGGTCTTTCTAATTTTTTTGAAATAAGTAAATATGTGACCATGCCAAGAATTTATGAAAAAAAATTATAAATTATTATAATTATAATTATAATTATATAATATATTATAATTATACATAATATTATAAATTATAAATTATATTTTATAATTTATATATAAATCAGAATAAAATTATAAATAATATATTCTATAATTATAATTTATATACAAATAATAAAATTATAAATTATAGTTAAATTATAAAAATTATGATTTATATATAAATTACAACCGGCCCTTTTTTAAGTTCTTTCGGGTTTGAAAAGTTATTAGTTTCAGTAACAGTTGTCAAACAAATTGTTGAAATCTGTCCTGGCATAATTTCACGGCTGAAAATAATTCCTATGAAAATTGGTAAGTTCAAATTATTTTTGTAGGCATCAGAGGATGACAGAAAACGTTGGGATCAGTTGGGCAGTTTTGTTTTAACATAGTGCAAGATAAAGCTTATGAACATGCAAATGAAACCAGTGTAATTCGGATTGGCTACAAATACGGATGGTAGAAGTGGGTTTTATTTGTGGCCTATATTCAATGGGGTTTGATGATAGCTCTGAATGATTATCTTTTCTCGTCAGGAATGCAAATAGCTGTATTGGTATTTGTAAAAATAGAGGAATGTACTCAGGGGCAGCAATAATGTTTGTCCATCCACCCAATTGGGTGCCCAAAATACTGTTGCTATCTTGGAGTTTTAGTATTTGTAAGTTTGGGTGTGATTCCTCCAGCAATTAGGTGTAATCTCAAGTCATTCCTTGTATAAATGTCTGCTGCATATGTCCAACTGGAGAATTATTTTGCAACGTGCCCTTGGAGTGAATTTTCCCAAAGTATCATTTTCTATTTTGTTTTGATCAACTAATGTTTATTAGTGTTCCAAAATGGTCCACTCTCAGGGTGTGGGTTATTGTATTCTACTCGTGTGCTTTTGGATCTGCCTTATTATGTACCATGTGAGCTTTAGGTCGAGCTATTCTTATGGTGATTTGAAGCTGGGTTTTTATTGTAGTAAGACTCGGGCTTCGTCATTCATTCACAACCGCTAGACATAATTTGCAGTCGGTAATTTCAAGCTAGGTCTTTATTGTAGTAAGGCTTATGCTTCACTACTCAGTTACACCTGCCGGACATAATTCTTAATTTTTTAATGATGTTGTACGTACAAAATTGGGCAGAAAAAACACCATATTTTTGTGCATAAAAAATATATTATTCGAGGATGGATGCACTCAAGGGTTATATTATTCACAAATGCACAATTTCCAGGGCAATTGAAGCCCTGGTTCTCAGGGGCAGTTTAGAGCCTACCATAAGATGTACCTAATTGTTTTTGGTTGTAGACAAAAGGGACTTGTATTGAATGTCCTAGAAAAGATATACACCATGTGCATTGCTTTCTGAGGCACAGTTTAGGAGTTTGCTGAGAAGAAGAGGCAAAAGAAACCAAGCAAACTACCTCTTTAAACCAAACAGACTAATACACTCCAAAAATCATTATAGTTAAATCTTTTTATTGTTACTGCTGTAAACAAGATTACGTCAAACGCAGACATTTGAAGGGCTATTTTATTTGACATACTCGTGCTAACATGCCTATTGCCGAAAGGGCCACAGAAGCATACAACTTTTAGAAAAGAGTCAAGGCCAACAGACTGAGAAATACTAATCCCCATAAAACATTCTATCTCTGATAGAATTTTTGTATAAACCGTACACTATTGATTCCAGAGAGGAAACATTCAGAAAGAGTATCCTTGCACCTTGATAATAGATTGTTACCAACTACCTTTCAACGCAGCATGAATGAGCCTGCTGTGTATTCACATTTAGGTTCCATATTTCTGCACAGGGATCCAACAAATACCCATCTTTACTGCAAGATTTGATGTCAAACTGGATAGATTTGAAATATGCCTCAAGGTAATGCCAACTTGAACTTGACTAGTTACTATATATAAATCTCTGCTTATGTCAAAAAGCAGCAGACTCCCACCATACAATTATGAATTAAGTATGCATATGTTCAAGATAATGCCACATTGGATTTGACAAGAAATTATTTATAAATCCTAGGTTACAATAAAATGTAACAGACTCTACTTTTCATAGGAAGCATTTTCTAAGAGGCAAGAAAGAAATGAGAAACTTCAAAACATTATTTGACAGATATTGGACATCCGATTTTTCTCTCAAGGAGAGCCAGACCCTTTCTATACCATTTGCACATTATATAAAATTTAAATGACTAATTCACTAAATAACTATGCGAATTAGAAATTATAATATCAGGTTAAAGGAAGTACATTTATTTCAATTTTATGCAGAATGATGAAAACTGAACCTAGCATGTCACTGAACTTGTCGAACATACATGAAGGTAGATTTCTTAATATAGCCACAGATTTAAAACTGCATATACTGCTGATTGGGTTCATAAATTCCTGAGAATTTCATGCAATCTAATAGAAATTAAGTGGGTTGATTACAATGGTTGATACATCGAGGCCTAATATTTAAAGCTAGATAGAAACAAATGCAAGATAAAAAGCTACAGGTGAGAGCTAGTTTCATGACATATTTATTCTAGTATTTTAACCGAGGCCTAATATGTGATGGTACCTAGAAACAAATACAAGATAAAAAGCTACATAGCAACTTTCATAACATATTTATTCTAGTATTTTAACCAGGTCATTGCATGGTCTTAGTGGTGGTGGCAGTCGTATACATATGATGCCACATCTTAAAAAAATATTCATTTCTCTCTCCGGTGTTTGTGAAATCCAATTCTATATATGCAATGTGTAAACACTATAAAGCATTGATTCTATTTAAGTGACAGCTATTCAGCGGTGGAGAAGAATCCATTGAGGTGTCGAGCAAGGCTATTCTAAACTCTAGAAGAGAATGAAAGAGCAATATCGTATAGCCACGAAATGTACATATGGCTATCACCACCAAAAAGAGCTTATTCATGGCTTCCACAATGTCAATGACATCATCTTATATAGGCTTAATTTTTGCCAAGGAGATTGTGAGTTCAAAACTCGCCCCCAATCTTTGAAAACACAAATACTTTACAGTGCAAGCCCTCCAAGAAAAGAGGCCACCTGAGGTCAATAACAGCAAGAGGAATTTCCTGAGGTTGGCTGTGGGCTCTACTAGACTGGGATTATATGCTACCCAAAAAGCCAAGGCAGAGGATTCTTCCACAATTTAATACTCGAGGTTTCTGAAATGTTTAGATACAGATCTAGTGAGAAAAGTGGACATTTTTGAGAATCGAACTGTGAGTATAGCGGAATTAGTGTCTCCTGAGCTGGGGAATCGGATACAAAGAGTCAAAGTGCAATTGCCTGTGACAAGCCCTGTTGATGATGTTGCTGGGGTTGATGAGGCCAAGCAGGATTTTAACGAGATAGTGCAATTTTTGAAGAGGCCTGAGAAGTTTACTGCAGTGGGAGCAAGGATTCCCAAGGGGGTTTTGTTAGTGGTTCCTCCTGGAACTAGTAAAACCCTGTTGGCAAAGGCTATAACTGGTGAAGCAGGGGTTCCCTTCTTGTCAATTTCTGGGTCAGAGTTTATAGAGATGTATGTAGGTGTGGGGGCTTCTAGGGTCCATAGGGAATTCGTGAATAGTAGCTAACTATTGTTGACCATATGGATGCAAATATGTTATTTCCTATACTTCAGGTAGATATGGTTATCTGAAGATACTGATTAAAATCTTGTCATTAGTGTGTAGTTTATTCTGTAGATGTTGCTTGGTGCGGCTTAATAAAGACAATGGACATGGCTAGTTTTTAAAGTAAACACATCAGTCTTTACTGCATCTGTTCACAAAATAGGTCATGCAAAAGTGCTAATTCCTGTTTATCTATAAATCTGCATCAAATAGAGTATTGCATTCCTCCATTTAGTTTTTTACTTCATGAATTCAAAGTTAAGATGCAAGCACTAAATCCATGCACTTCCTAGCCCAGGTATGATGATATCACTAGTTACAAAAAAGACTAAGAATGATAGTTTGTGGGTCAGAGTTTATAGAAATGTTTGTAGGTGTGGGGGCTTCTAGGGTCCGTGACCTGTTCAAGAAGGCCAAGGAGAATGCCCCTTGTATTATATTTATTGATGAGCTTGATTCTGTGGGAAGGCAGAGAGGGACTGGAATTGGCGGAGGAAATGATGAGAGAGAGCAGACCTTCAATCAGTTACTTACTGAAATCGATGGATTTGAAGGGAACACTGGAGTCATTGTCATTGCTGCCACCAATAGAGTTGATGTGCTCAATGCAGCCTTACTTCGTCCTGGCAGGTTCGACAGACAGGTAATCTTTCTACCATAGTTGCCAAAAAAGCCTCCAAATTAAAACCTCATTTGTTAAAATAGTTTTCTTTTATAATAATTGCTTTTATAATAAATTTCAACCTATCCATTAAGATCCACAAACATCAACAAACAAAACTGTATAAAAACATTAAAAAAATTGAACAACCCATTTGAACAATTGATTAATAAATATTTTATAGTTGTCATCTTCGCAGGCATCTGCAATATATTTTATCTTTGTCTGTCCTTTGCCAAGAGTTTAAGGATTCAAAAGATATATTTACATGATATTTTTTTAAAAACTATTTTAAACAAGAACGAATTGTGAGAGTCACAATAATCAATAACATTTCACCAAATACTGAAAAAAGTCAGAGCTTCAATTTAAAATAGCAATGGAAACATTGCAGTAAGAAGATGAAACAACATGATGTTTAAACAAAAACTTAAATTTAATCTGCACAGCTAACATTTATCAAATAGAATTCCACAGGCTTACCACAGAATCACAGATGCAGCTTCACAGGCTTCAAACAAAATCTTCACCAGATGCCCACTCTCGCTTTCTGAGTCTAAACAAATTGACAAGCAGATATCCAAACCCCATACAAATTACCTCCGATCAAGAAATGACCTGTACAAGATGATTAAAAATCATTAATTAAATTGCAAACGAAATAAATTCAACAAGCCCAGTTGTGCAGTCAGTTTGCACCACTTGTGCTGTCCTTAATGAAATCACTAATAATTATTTTTTGAAATAAAAATATCTAATTTTTGCACTTACTGTTTGAACCATCAATGAATAGGAAAGAACATAAATTAAATTTTCCTATTTAATAATTAACTTAAAAAATCAAAGACTTTAGTATTTTACCCTGATTTTTCTATTCTACATGCCTATTGATTAAAAAAAAAAAATATTGCATCCAACGGATGCAATAGTAATCCTGCTGAAGGCAGGAACTAATAATCTCAAAAAAACTTTATGTAAAATAATTTCTAATTGACAGTTCAATTCACTTCAAACTATACTCTCTGTGATAGGTCTGGCATTGATTGAAACAGCCCATATCTATAAACAAACTGGGTAGGATTGAAAGAATTGACAATTACAAAGAAGATAAAATTATAATTTTCACTTCAATTCACTTGAAGCGTCTGGTTAAATACTCAATCGAGATGTCACATCCCCGTGGAAGTGCCACTCCACGTTGGACATTTCTAAGGGCCAAAATAAAAACAAATTATAAAGAGATCCCTAAAATCCAACAAACTGGTCAAAGACAAAGTCCTAAATTTAATTTACAAGCATGGGCCTCATAGAAGAAGAGTGGTAGGTTGTCGAAGGGGAAACTATCTGCCACTCCATTGAAGAGGATAGGACGCCCAACTGCAGCGAATTATGGGCAACCTTATCTAATAAATTTGATTGACACTAAATTGGAGGGGATTGGGGAGTAACCGGTGGACATCCATCAAAGCATTAATGATACTCCTGGTCAACTCTCTAGGTATCATTACTAAGGATGTTATGGTTAGCACCTGCAAGCTAGTAGATTCCATCACCATAGAAGGGAAGAGTGATTAAGTTGGATAGCACAAATTTCAACCTTGCCAATTTCACATTCAGTTATATTCTATAAATTGAGACAGATTTACAAGTGTATGGGACGTGCTAATGATTAAAAAAAAGAAACCCATGATTCATACTTGCAAGTGGACCCATTTTAGAGACTGCTGCGTGGGTATTTGGTTGTTAGTATATGAGAATTTCTTTCCAGAGCGGCTTTTGGAGTATTTTGGTGCCAGGGGTAAGTGATTTTGTCACCATTCTTTGTGAAGTTTTGGGTGCATCAGTTTAAATCATTATGACTATTATATTGGTTGATCTTATGATTTAAATGGGTTTCTCATAAGGTTATAGACTGCAATTTTATCCATGTGTTCTACTGGGTAGTCATGTACAAGGGTTGTGGTCATGTACAAGGTTGTACCACTTGCATGGTTTGGCTAAACAAGGCAAGAGATTTGTGTAGTGAACTATGGCGGTGGACGCCCCCTCCTTGGCTTATTTCCCAACCCATATGTTAGCACCACACTATGGCGGTGGACGCCCCCTCCTTGGCTTATTTCCCAACCCATATGTTAGCACCACATTCAAAAATCTTTTGTGAAAACAATAGATTGTTTATCTTAAAACAATGCATGCTGATAGGTATATGAAGAACTATTGATACATAAGTTAAAAATTAGAAAAGTAATAGGTAAATGAAGAACTATTGATACATAAGTTAGAAATTAGAAAAGTAACCTATTACTATATGATATGCCTATACTTTTACTCGGTATAAATATATATAGCTCCATGAAATGGTTTTGCATGTATTTATAAATCTGATATGTTCAAAAGGGATTGTTAAAAGGTCTAATAAAATGTTTAATTAAATGCAAGTAATGTCTTACCTGCCTATGCTCAAAGTGGAGCTTAGGTAGAGGGTATGGATGCCATCAAATGATAATTGAAAATGGACTTCTGTGAGAGGTTGTAATTGTTTAGGCCAACACTATTTTGTAGGGAAGGTCAATTCATAAGAAATAGAGTTTAATGTTTTATTACTTTACAATATAATCATCTAATATCTTGTTATGGAATGAAATATCTAGATCTACTTGTTGATTGTCATTATCTTGAGTAATAGGGATACCCATTTAAATGTATGTTGTAGCGACAAATGCTTGTATTAATTTTAGTGACTGGAATGATTTGTTATACTAAAAATATTTAAGCCTAAAATACTTTCAAAATAAACTCCAACCCATGTGGGAGCCTCGATGACTAGGGCAAAGTATAACGAGTTTCTATAGAAAAACTTGTCCTTGTCCTGTTAAAGATTGGTTATCAATGTTCTATGTAAAGTAAATACTACTATACAGGTAAGTGCAAAAAGATGGGGGGCCAAAAAGTGGCCACATTGTTTTGAAAAAAAAAATAATACATAACGCGAGGCGTTATTACTTCCTATAAATAAATAAAAAAAGAGCAAAGCACTTCATTTCATTTCTTTTTCCTCCTATACACCCACGGCCTACAAACCCTAGGAAGCGCACTCACGTTTTGGAGATATCAATTCAACACAAAAACCTTTGCAATTCATCACCAAAATGCCTCCACGACGTCGAGCATGCCAAAGGAGTGAGTTTTATTTGTTTATTTGTTTGAATTTATTTCTAAATAGGTAGGTTTGAGTTGATTTTTGATGTAAATTTCGTTAATTGTCAAGAAATGTTAATGCACCTCCTCCTCCTCCTCCACAAAATCCTGCAGAACAACTTCCTCCATCCATTCCTCGACATGCCCCTGGAACACAAGAAAATATAATGGGGCAAATTAAAAATAACAAAAAAGAAATTGAAGATATAATTGCAAGGTTGAAAGATCTTTCCACTTCAACCTTGCATAGGTCTAAGCTTGCTGAATCTCTTGAATCTATGTTATCAAATGTAGATTCAATTAGCAAGCAAATAACTAGTTGGACGGATAAGAGGAGAGATTTTAGAGATTATTATGCAAACAAGTTGTCGTACCAAGATGTGAAAAAATTACAAATCACAAAATTAGACTTGTGTTTGATTTTCACAAACCCACAAACAAATCAACCTCCACCAATTACATGCAAGAGGTTTCCTATCCATTGGTGCAACAACCAAGCGATAAGGGACAATTTTGGACAGAGGTGGTGGATGGTTTTTGACCATCCTCAATGCAATAATAATGAGGTCCCGCAATATTTTTTGAGGAAACTCTACTGTTAGTTTGTCCTCAATAAAGTGCCAAACTATTTTGATATGTGGGACTTCCAGGGTAGAAGTGGGGGGTCAGCATAAGATAGACCAGGGGCACGTCTTGACCCACAGCGAGTAGTGAAACGAGTAATCAGTAGACCAACCCACGAGCATGTTTCTATCCCTTCCATTGTGAAGGAGAGTGTTGAGGTCGATACACTTCAATCCATTAGTGCTTTGACCCAGAGCATCATAGAGCATGCCGGTCCTGCAGCACAGAGTGGGTTGGGAGATAGTGCGAGGAGCAGGGTCCCACCCCATACTTGTCAGACTTGCGAGTCAGCTTGTGGTTATGACCCCATGGATAGTCAAGATGCAGGTGCACAGGCTACATCTACAACTGAGTAGATGGTGTGACAAATACCCTCTTGAGTGAGACTTTCAGCCTTGATACTCAAGTAAATATTAGCAAGCTTATTAAATTTCATTTTTGAAATGCAAGATTAACTAATTTAAATTGATGATTTTAATGAAATTTCAGGGTCATAGCGTCGATGCAATTTTCAGTGGTTTTCCACCTACATTTTACACTAGATCATCTACTGTCGGGGTATGTAACTAGGAAACAATTATAAATATTACATGTGAATAGCATCGTTATATGAATGGTATTCTAATATCTAATTTTGGATGTTGAATAGGTTAATACTGTAGATTTCACGACAACACCTTCCAACGGTGGTGGACTTCAAAGCTTTACGGAGGTAATAAAATAAATAGTTTAATGAATGAATTGTACTTACTAGATTTTTGTATGTGACTTGTGTGCTTTATTATGTGTACTTCCATGTTTAGATGAATGTGTGTGTATGTTAGGAGCCATGATTTGCATCACTATTATAGTTTTCGTAATTGAATAATGTTGTTTTATTTCCAGATGATGCAGGCTGTGGAGACACCTCCCCATGTTCATAGGGCAATGGAGTAGGGTGTGGCCTCTGCGATTCATAGCTCCATGGCATTGACAGGGGTATGAGGCATATTAGTAAATTTCAATTTACATTCATTGTTATAGTTGTCTATTTTTGAAAAATTAAAAGATTATTGATTTGAAGTTTAATTTCTATCTGGATGGTTTCTATAAGACATGACATCACCACAACCTATTCCTGCTACTGAGGCAAGTGAAGAGATAGATTATATGTTAGCAGTAAGTGATTATTTTGTTAAATGTTTCATTTTTTATAACATGTAATTTCTATATATTAATGTCTATATTTTTTATTGTAACAGGTAAAGATGCAGGAAGAACTAAATAGGAGGAGCAGCGCTTGGGTTCGTAGTAGACCACCCACATGTGCATCTCCATCCCCTAGAAGATCAAAGGCTGCCCGTGATCTATTCTCTTCACCAGCCAGACGGGAATGCCTTTTTATTGTGTTCCTTTGTTGTATGCCTATATGGCATTTGTGGACATATATTTTGTATTGTATATAGTTGACATTGTATGCCTATATGGCATTCTTGTAAACCTATATGGCTATTTTGTATATATGTTATACTTATATCGACAGATATTGATGTATGCCTATATGGATATTTGGTTAGTACAAATCTTTTTTATTGATGGCGTCCATATTTGCATTATAAATCCACGTTTGAATAGATATTTGTAGATGGCTACTCCAAATATTTAAAGTCCAATTGTATTACATAGGATGTTTGTTGACCCAATAAGCTAGCTATTGTTTTTCAAGTATCACCTAAACCTCATTTTGGAACTAAAAGATAAAAGTTGTATTTAGAAAAAAAATGAATCATCATGTTGAACAAAAAATATTAATATTCTTTATGAGTAGCATAGAATGGGTAAGTGCAAGAAGATGGGGGGCCAAAAAGTGGCCAAATTAATTTCAAAAAAAATTAAATCATACGCGAGTGCGTTATAACGCGCTCGCGTTATGGCTTGGTAATGACAATACCAAGCCATAACGCGATCGCATTATGACTTACTACAAATAAAAAAAAGCAGTCCAATTTCATTTCTTGTTGTTTTCTCCTCTGCCCGCGACTTCCAAAGCCTCAAAAACGCGCTCGCGTTTTGCAAAACACCAATCAACACAAAAAGGTTATCAATTCGTCGCCAAAATGCCGCCACGACATCAAGCACACCAAAGGGGTGAGTTATCTTTATTTTTTTGTTTGAATTTGTTTCTAAATAGGTAGGTTTTTGTTGATTTTTGATATATATTTCATTATTTGTCAGGAAATGTTAATGCACCTCCTCCTCCTCCTCCTCCTCCTCAAAATCCACAAAATCCTGAGGAGTAAATACCTACAGAACAACAACCTCCTCCATTTATTCCTCGACATGCCCCTGGAACACAAGATAATATAATGGGGCAAATTGAAAACAACAAAAAAGAAATTGAAGATATAATTGCAAGGTTGAAAGATCCTTCCATTTCAACCTTGCATAGGTCCACGCTTGCCGAATCTCTTGAGTCTATGTTATCAAATGTAGATTCAATTAGCAAGCAAATAACTAGTTGGACGGATAAAAAGAGAGAGTTTAGAGATTACTATGCAGACAAGTTGTCATACCAAGATGTCAAAAAATTACAAATTACAAAATTAGACTTGTGTTCAATTTTCACAAACCCACAAACAAATCAACCTCCACCCATTACATACAAGAGGTTCCCTATCCATTGGTGCAACAACCAAGCGATAAGAGACAATTTCGGGTAGAGGTGGTGGATGGTTTTTGACCATCCTCCATGCAATAATAATGAGGTCCCGCAATACTTTTTGAGGAAACTCTACTGTGAGTTTGTCCTCAATAAAGTGCCAAACTATTTTGATATGCGGGACTTCTAGGGTAGAGGTGGGGGGTCAGCACAAGATAGACCAGGGGCATGTCTTGACCCACAGCGGGTAGTGAGATGAGTAATCAACAGACCAGCCCACGAGCATGTTTCTATCCCTTCCATTATGAAGGAGAGTGTTGAGGTCGATACACTTCAGTCCATTAGTGCCTTGACCCAGAGCATCATAGAGCATGCCGGTCCTGTAGCACAGAGTGGGTTGGGAGATAGTGCGAGGAGCAGGGTCCCACCCCATACTTGTCAGACTTGCGAGTCAGCTTGTGGTTATGACCCCATGGATAGTCAAGACGCAGGTGCACAGGCTACATCTGCAACTGAGTAGATGGTGTGACAGATACCCTCCTGAGTGAGACTTTCAGCCTTGATACTCAGGTAAATATTAGCAAGCTTATTAAATTTTATTTTTGAAATGCAAGATTAACTAATTTAAATTGATGATTTTAATGAAATTTCAGAGTCATAACGTCGATGCGGTTTTCAGTGGTTCTCCACCTGCATTTTACACTAGATCATCTACTGTCGGGGTATGTAACTAGGAAACAATTATAAATATTACATGTGAATAGCATCATTATATGAATGGTATTCTAATATCTAATTTTGGATGTTGAATAGGTTAATACTGTAGATTTCACGACAACACCTGCCAATGGTGGTGGACTTCAAAGCTTTACGGAGGTAATAAAATAAATAGTTTAATGAATGAATTGTACTTACTAGATTTTTGTATGTGACTTGTGTGCTTTATTGTGTGTACTTCCATGTTTAGATGAATGTGTGTGTATGTTAGGAGCCATGATTTGCATCACTATTATAGTTTTCGTAACTGAATAATGTTGTTTTATTTTCAGATGATGCAAGCTGCGGAGACACCTCCCCATGTTCATAGGGCAATGGAGCAGGGTGTGGCCTCTACGATTCATAGCTCCATGGCATTGACAGGGGTATGAGGCATATTAGTAAATTTCAATTTACATTCATTGTTATAGTTGTCTATTTTTGAAAAATTAAAAGATTATTGATTTGAAGTTTAATTTCTATCTGGATGGTTTCTATAAGACATGACATCACCACGGCCTATTCTTGCAACTGAGGCAAGTGAGGAGATAGATTATATGTTAGCAGTAAGTGATTATTTTATTAAATGTTTCATTTTTTATAACATGTAATTTCTATATATTAATGTCTATATTTTTTATTGTAACAGGTAAAGATGCAGGAAGAACTAAATAGGAGGAGCAGCCCTTGGGTTCGTAGTAGACCACCCACATGCGCATCTCCATCCCCTAGAAGATCAAAGGTTTCCTGTGATCTATTCTCTTCACCAGCCAGAGGGGAATGCCTTTTTATTGTGTTCCTTTGTTGTATGCCTATATGGCATTTGTGGACATATATTTTGTATTGTATATAGTTGACATTGTATGCCTATATGGCATTCTTGTAAACCTATATGGCTATTTTGTATATATGTTATACTTATATCGACAGATATTGATGTATACCTATATGGATATTTGGTTAGTACAAATCTTTTTTATTGATGGCGTCCATACTTGCTTTATAAATCCACGTTTGAATGGATATTTGTAGATGGCTACTTCAAATATTTAAAGTCCAATTGTATTACATAGGATGTTTGTTGATCCAATAAGCTAGCTATTGTTATTCAAGTATCACCTAAACCTCATTTTGGAACTAAAAGATAAAAGTTGTATTTAGAAAAAAAATGAATCATCATGTTGAACAGAAAATATTAATATTCTTTATGAGTAGCATAGAATGGGTGAGTGCAAGAAGATGGGGGGCCAAAAAGTGGCCAAATTAATTTCAAAAAAAATTAAGTCATACACGAGTGTGTTATAACGTGCTCGCGTTATGGCTTGGTAACGACAAGCCTTAGGCTCGTCATTACCAAGCCATAACGCGATCGCATTATGACTTACTACAAATAAAAAAAAAAGCAGTCCAATTTCATTTCTTGTTGTTTTCTCCTCTGCCCGCGACTTCCAAACCCTCAAAAATGCACTCGCGTTTTGCAAAACACCAATCAACACAAAAAGGTTATCAATTCATCGCCAAAATGCCGCTGCGACATCAAGCACGCCAAAGGGGTGAGTTATCTTTATTTTTTTGTTTGAATTTGTTTCTAAATAGGTAGGTTTTTGTTGATTTTTGATATATATTTCGTTATTTGTCAGGAAATGTTAATGCACCTCCTCCTCCTCCTCCTCCTCCTCCTCAAAATCCACAAAATCCTGAGGAGGAAATACCTACAGAACAACAACCTCCTCCATTTATTCCTCGACATGCCCCTGGAACACAAGATAATATAATGGGGCAAATTGAAAACAACAAAAAGGAAATTAAAGATATAATTGCAAGGTTGAAAGATCCTTCCACTTCAACCTTGCATAGGTCCACGGTTGCCGAATCTCTTGAGTCTATGTTATCAAATGTAGATTCAATGAGCAAGCAAATAACTAGTTGGACGGATAAAAAGAGAGTTTAGAGATTACTATGCAGACAAGTTGTCATACCAAGATGTCAAAAAATTACAAATTACAAAATTAGACTTGTGTTCAATTTTCACAAACCCACAAACAAATCAACCTCCACCCATTACATGCATGAGGTTCCCTATCCATTGGTGCAACAACCAAGTGATAAGGGACAATTTCAGGCAGAGGTGGTGGATGGTTTTTGACCATCCTCCATGCAATAATAATGAGGTCCCACAATACTTTTTGAGGAAACTCTACTGCGAGTTTGTCCTCAATAAAGTGCCAAACTATTTTGATATGTGGGACTTCCAGGGTAGAGGTGGGGGGTCAGCACAAGATAGACCAGGGGTACGTCTTGACCCACAGTGGGTAGTGAGATGAGTAATCAGCAGACCAGCCCATGAGCATGTTTCTATCCCTTCCATTGTGAAGGAGAGTGTTGAGGTCAATACACTTTAGTCGATTAGTGCCTTGACCCAGAGCATCATAGAGCATGCCGGTCCTGCAACACAGAGTGGGTTGGGAGATAGTACGAGGAGTAGGGTCCCACCGCATACTTGCTAGGCTCACGGGTCAACCTATGGTTATGACCCCATGGATAGTCAGGACGCAAGTGCACAGGCTACATCTGTAGCTGAGCAGATGGTGATGATAGATACCCTCCTAAGTGAGACATTCAGCCTTGATACTCAGGTAAATATTAGCAAGTTTATTGAATTTAATTTATTAAATTTCATTTTTGAAATACAAGATTAACTAATTTAAATTGATGATTTTAATGAATTTTCAGGGTGATAGCGTCAATGCAGTTTTCAGTGGTTCTCCACTTGCATTTTTCACTAGATCATCTACTGTCGAGGTATGTAACTAGTAAATAATTATAAATATTACATGTGAATAGTATCGTTATATGAATGGTATTCTAATTTCTAATTTTGGATGTTGAATGGGTTAATACTATAGATTTCATGGCAACACCTGCTAGCGGTGGTGGACTTCAAAGCTTTACGGAGGTAATAAAATAAATAGTTTAATGAATGAATTGTACTTACTAAATTTTTGTATGTGATTTGTGTGCTTTATTGTGTGTACTTCCATGTTTAGATGAACGTGTGTGTATGTTAGGAGCCATGATTTGCATCACTATTATAGTTTTCGTAATTGAATAATGTTGTTTTATTTCCAGATGATGCAGGCTGCAGAGACACCTCCCCATGTTCATAGGGCAATGGAGCAGGGTGTGGCCTCTGCGATTCATAGCTCCATGGCATTGACAGGGGTATGAGGCAGATTAGTAAATTTCAATTTACATTCATTGTTATAGTTGTCTATTTTTGAAAAATCAAAAGATTATTAATTTGAAGTTTAATTTCTATCTGGATGGTTTCTATAGGACATGACATCACCAGGGCCTATTCCTGCTACTGAGGCAAGCGAGGAGACAGATTATATGTTAGCGGTAAGTGATTATTTTGTTAAATGTTTTATTTTTTATAACATGTAATTTCTATATATTAATGTCTATACTTTTTATTGTAACAGGTAAAGATGCAGGAAGACCTAAATAGGACGAGTAGCCCTCGGGTTCGTAGTAGACCACCCACATGCATGTCTCCATCCCCTAGAAGATCAAAGGCTGCTCGAGATTTATTCTCTTCACCAGCCAGAGGGGAATGACTTTTTATTGTGTTCCTTTGTTGTATGCCTATATGGCATTTGTGGACATATATTTTGTATTGTACATAGTTGACATTGTATGCCTATATGGCATTCTTGTAAGCCTATATGGCCATTTTGTATATATGTTATACTTATATCGACAGATATTGATGTATGCCTATATGGATATTTGGTTAATACAAGTCTTTTTTATTGATGGCGTCCATACTTGCATTATAAATCCACGTTTGAATGGATATTTGTAGATGGCTACTTCAAATATTTAAAGTCCGATTGTATTACATAGGATGTTTGCATTTTCTTTGATAGGCTTGATAGGCCATGGATTAAATGATTTTGTTTGATGGAAAAATATGGTACTAGAAGACTCTAGTTCATTCTTAATAGGCTTGTGATTGATAATATCTTTGCATGATTGCACTTGATCTTGGATCATGGGCATGTTGTTAGGATTTTGATTGCATTGTGGTGTTTGATGGATAGACATGGTACTATGTGATTTTTGGATAGGCTTGGGAGAGGTACACTAATTGAATTTGTGACTTCTAGTTTGAGATTTTTCCTCCACTAGAAGTCCTTGGAGGAAATCTAAAAATGATGATTTGGATGTAGTGGGTTTGGATTGATGGGATAAGTTGGAATGTAAGGATTATGAGATGGAGGATTTGAATAGGATACATAGGATAAACAGTTCTCACATGCGGTTGGGATTGGAGATATGAATTGAATATGAGGACCTTGGTCTAAAGTGGTTCTTCCCTTACCAAAGGTACCATAAGGATGACCATTAGATGTGTATTTAGGATTGGCATGATACCTAGTGCTAGTTATTTCTTGTTTGAAATATTCTTGCATGTTCATGAGTGGGAGATGAAGGTTTATGGAAAGTTTGCATGTAATGATCTCATAGTTAATGCTATTGTCATCTTGATATCATCTTGATCTACAAGACTATCATCATCATCACTGTCAAAGGGATTTTTTGATTGATTTGGATAAAAGATCTCATTTAAAGGATGCATGGTTTAAGGACCTGTTTTGATTGTGATTTTGGGTTTTGCATGAGCCTCGCACAAGGTAATAGGCATAAGGTTTTTATCTTGCATAATGATTTTTTCAAACCAAGGGTCTATGATGGAAATGATTAAGGATGATAGAATGTTTGGATTTTTTACTTTGAGATGTTTATGGTTGTAAATGTTTATTGTTTGGACTCAAATTTTGTTTAATGGTTGTTTGAAAGAGGACACATCAAACAAAACAATAAGATTGGTTTAAGTATGGATGCAAATGATGTTTACTAGTTTATTAAATGAAGACACATCAAGTACATTAATTGCCTATTCTATTGAAGTGGGTGTATCAATCTCCATGGGCTCAGCAATATTCTGGTTTGAGGACACGGTTGATACATGGTGAGACTAGGAGTCTTGTTTCAGTGGGATTTGAGCATAGGTATAGCAATGATGATAATTATGGTGTCATGGATATGTAGGTACATTTGAACATTGGCAAGACTTGACCATGTTTGTAGTTGATAGGTATGGGTTATGATGTTTGATTCATGATTATAGGTGGTGTTGTGGTTTACTTTTAGCACATTGTTCTTATCTCTTAGATGCTTAATTAGTTCCTTGACTATGGTTACTCATTTGTAAACTTGTTTGGAAAGTTGAATCTATGATTGATTTGGTGAAGTCTATAAGTTATATTATTTGATATCTCAGTTTGGAAGTTACTAATGTGATGATGATTTTGCATGTTTTCAATGGTTGGGATCTACAAGTTATGCATTTTTTTGGGATGCACACCTCATTGATTGTAGTGGGATGACTTGAATGCATATTGCCTATATCCACGGGATTAATGCAGTGTTGATGTAGACTTTGTTATTTTTCCTTGTCTATGCTCATTTGCGCATTGGTATGTTGCATTGGGATGAGAGGATGGATGATGAGAATGATTAGATAGTTGGTTATTGGGACTTGTAGCATGTTTATCATGATGTCATGGATATCTTAGTTGCATAGTTTAGTGTGAGCTTTTGACAGTAATGGTGGTTTATCTTCTTAGATTGGAGATCTTGGTTCTACTTTGGAGTTATTAGTATTATAGTTGAGTGTGTGTGGACCATGGTGATCTTCATTTAAGAGATGGTTATCACAATGCCATGTGTAGTTCATATCATGGTTCAGTGGGAGCTTTGATAGTGATGTGTATTCATCACCTAGTGATGGATGATCTTATATAGTGGTTGGGTGTAATGGACAAACTCTTGGATTATGATTATTATTTGTAGTGAGAGTGCTTTGACATCTTGGCTACTATTTTTAGGAGATGGTTATCTTCATGTGGTTGTAGATGTTGATCCTTGGTTTAGAGGTGTTTGGTAGTGTGTCTTGGTGGACTCTTGATTCTAGATTAGAGTATTAGCATGATACAAGTTCTCTTGAGACTAGGATGTCTGTATTGGTGCATGTGATCTTCTAGGAGGAGATGTTAGATCATGATGTCATGTTTGGATACCTAATTTTGTAGTCGGAGTTTTGATAGTGGTCTTGTTGGTTCTCTTGGTATTGAGTACATTGGTCATGTGCTTGGGAGCTTCATGATAATGTGGTGTTGCATTTGGAGCTTAACATAGATTGATTGGTTGTAGGTTCTCATACATACTTCAAGACTTGGGTGAGGCTAGAGTTCTCTTGGGATTAGAGACACTTGTTGAGATGGTTACCCTTTAGAGGTTTTAGTAGGAAGACCAAGGAGACTTTCACTTGGATATGGGCGTGAGTTAATTATGGACCTAGAGAAGATTCTTATTGGAGAGAGTCATTGTGGCTTGGTGTATCTTCGAGGAGCATTCTCATTCCCCAATCTTGGTCTACTCGGCAGACTATCATCTAAGAGGTATTTCCCATCCTTTAGATAAATTTTTTTAATGCTTTATCTTCTCATGGTTATGGATCTTGAGCTATGGTTATTGGTTCTAGAGGGTTCATTCGAGGGGTGTCTATAAGCATGCTTTTTCTCAGGCGCTAAATTGGAGTTGTCTAGATGCACAAGTGCACCTCCCTCAATGAAGTTCATTTTGTTAACTTAATTCATCCTAGTGACTCAAGGGGTTGTTATATTCTTTAGGCGCAATCTTTCATAGACTAAAACATTCACTCCATGTTAAGGCGCTCAAAGGAGGCTCTAGAGATGGAAAATGGTGCCTTAACTCACTTATGTAAATTTTGGACTTTTAGGCAATTGCAAGATGTCTTGGAGGGCTCAATTCTTCAAGGCGCCCATTTTGTTCACCACTTGTAGCATCACTTGTTCAAGGTGCATGTTTGGGATTCTCTGGTGTGATGTGTGATTTGGTCACAACAGGCGCCTAGAGTGAATAGGCTTTCATCCTGACTTAATACACTGCCTCCTTTTGACAATTTTTGGGGCAGCAAAAAACCTTTCACCACGGGCAAATGTCTCAGAGATATAAAAATCTGAGAGAGCTTATTGTAGAGGCACTCTACGTGATCATGTTACCTCAACAGAATGTTTGTAAGTGACATAGTTTTCGAGTAACATCTCATCAAAGATTGCTACCTTTTTGCACTTTGGACTCTTCAGGGATATCATCGGTACAATGTAGCTCAGACTGTTTCGACATGTTTGGGTGAAAACCAGGACCATGCCTAGCGTAAATGTACCCATTCAGACGCAATGGAATAGTCAGTTTGGTCGCATCAGGAGAAAGACGAAAGTTACACCCCTTTGCAACTTTACACTGCCTCCTTCTGACGATTTTTAGGGCAGCAGAAAACCTTTCACCACGGGCAAATGCCTCAGAGATATAAAAACTGAGAGAGGTTATTGTAGAGGCACTCTACATGATCGTGTTGCCTCAGATAGAATGTTTCTAAGTGACACAATTTTTGAGTAACATCTCGTCAAAGATTGCTGCCTTTTTGCAGTTTGGACTCTTCAGGGATATCGTCGGTACAATGTAGCTCAGATTGTTTCGACATGTTTGGGTGAAAAATAGGACCATGCCTAGCGTAAATGTACCCATTCAGACACATTGATACAGTCAGTTTGGTTGCATTAGGAGCAGGATGAAAGTTACACCCCTTTGCAACTTTACACTGCCTCCTTCTGACGATTTTTGGGGCAGCAGAAAACCTTTCACCATGGGCAAATGCCTTAGAGATATAAAAAATTGAGAGAGTTATTGTAGAGGCACTTTACGTGATCGCATTGACTTAGATGGAATGTTTCTAAGTGACACGATTTTTGAGTAACATCTCGTCAAAGATTGCTACCTTTTTGCACTTTGGACTCTTCAGGGATATCATCGGTACAATGTAGTTCAGATTGTTTCGACATGTTTGGGTGAAAAATAGGACCATGCCTAATGTAAATGTATCCATTCAGACACGTTGGAACAGTCAGTTTGGTTGCATCAGGAGCAGGATGAAAGTTACACCCCTTTGCAACTTTACACTGCCTCCTTCTGACGATTTTTGGGGCAGCAGAAAACCTTTCACCACGGGCAAATGCCTCAGAGATATAAAAAATTGAGAGAGGTTATTATAGAGGCACTTTACATGATCATGTTGCCTTAGACGGAATGTTTCTAAGTGACACAGTTTTTGAGTAACATCTCGTCAAAGATTGCTGCCTTTTTGCACTTTGGACTCTTCAGGGATATCGTCAATACAATGTAGCTCAGACTGTTTCGACATGTTTGGGTGAAAAATAGGACCATGCCTAGCGTAAATGTACCCATTCAGATGCGTTGGAATAGTCAGTTTGGTTGCATCAAGAGCAGGACAAAAGTTACACCCCTTTGCAACTTTACACTACCTCCTTCTGACGATTTTTGGGGCAGCAGAAAACCTTTCACCACGGGAAAATGCGTCAGAGATATAAAAAACTAACTTGAATTGTACAGGAAGAACAAAAGCATGACATCTTTCGTGTATGGATACTCCATGAACCTGCAATTGAGCTTCTAAAAGAGTGCATCTCATTTGATCCTATCAGTGTACAACAATCCTCATATGGTGCAATGTTAGTATCATCTATCAACCAAAAAAATCTACGAACTAAAGACTTACCTTAATTACCTAGACCCATGGAAGTATTACACCACTCGACAATCGATTTTGCATCTGTCAACTTTGCATTGTCTTTATACTTTAACTCTTCTCGTGCTATGACTCTTTTGATACATGCTCCTGCACCATCATGCTCCCCCTTTCCATGCCCGGCCTCACAAAATTTCCACATATGTTGAATACGTGTAAAATTATGCCTCCTACTTAGCCAATAGAAATTTTATGAGTTCTTGAATTGTGACACACAGTTATCTGACCATATGATATGCTGACTGAACGATATGCCCCTTCTAGCTAAATCATTGTAGAACACCTGAAAGCAACCTTGCACGAACTCCGTAGAATGCGTGCGATCATCACTAATATAGAAATTATACTCCCTTATGATCTTTCTGTCATCCTCTGTACTATCATTCGGATGAATGAATGCGATGTGCATAAATATAGAAACCTGTGTGGAGTTGTAATATTGTGATTGCACCTCACGTTGTGGCTGTAGACTGTAGTTCTCTACAAAGTCAACGACTGAAACAATGCTACCAACCGGAAATGTGTCCTTGCATAACTTGAATTGCAAGTCCAACCATCGAGCTCTATGGGCATGTCTTGCATACTCATACACTATGCTGTCACGAAATATAGGCATAAACTCATACACTGGAATATTTTCAATAACTAATTCACACCTCTTTGTTTTTTTACCATCTTTTGTATTGTATGCCACTGTTTTATACTTGCCAAACTCTACTAGTTCGTTTCCAACCGCATGTGTTATTTCCATATGTTCACATATTGACAAATGTTGCAAGCCACCGCAACGATGACATGTGCCATCCAAGCATAATTTCTTGTAGAATATTTGACCCTCCTCTCTTTCACATAAAATTCTTGATATGAAGTCTCTTGAAGATGTTGGTGGGGCACATATGGCACAACCCTGCAAATCATTGTTAGTATGCATATCTAAACATATAGCCCTATAAGCATCAAAATGGTTAGAAAATTCAATATGTAATCTACAACAACAAGTAGTGCATGTGTGATTTATCTTAACATGGAAAGGTTTTAGCAATTCAAAATATCTTTGACAAATTTTAATTTAAGGATACTTCTCTAGAAATTTACCATAAAACTGTGTTTGAGTCTCATCCAAAAAATGCTTTGGATGTGGCTCGCGGTTCTGACTACTGATTCTCCTTCTTACCACATCCCTTTGATTCGGAGATACCCTTGTGTAATTCTTCCAAAAGTCTTCAATTAGTGATCTCAATGCTTCAACAATTGGTTTATCTTTTCGTGGTAGTCTCCCCGAGAATGCCCATAATTCATTGGCATTAGTGTCCTTAATTCTTTGGCATCTTCCAACGGCTCTTGATAAAGTTTTCCTATTAATTCTCAATTCTTAACTTGTCTTTCTAATGAGACGAGCTTTCCTCGTTTGACTACTTACTATAGTCGATGTAATCACATGCCGTGTTGCATTACTATATTTTGTGCGTGAGGTGTTACCCACACTCTCATACACACTCATTAGATTCTTGACAATAGATTTTTCACTTGAAGCCTCTGATGTTCTCAACCCAAGAATCTTCATGATAGACCTATACTTTATACTTCGCATCATTTCAATGAATAGTTGACATCTTGCAGTCTCATTTAACTTTTCAAAGAACAATATCCAAATCTTATTAGCATATCTTCTACAAGTGCATTTTGGAATCTTACCTTCCATTGGCTACAAAATATTCTCATCAATATCAATCAAATACTTTGGCTTTCTATGCAAAATTCTAGGTGGTGTCAAGTTAGGTAAATTCATCTCAACATTAGGAATTTCATCAATATTTAAATGAGATGGGTTAGATGGCATACCTTCGATTGAAGATGGAATAGATGACATACCTTGAGGTTGAGGTGGGAACGATGGTGTACCTCCTTCATCACATGTGAGTGATGATGTACTCTCAACTTGAGATGTGGTAGATGGTGTCCCTACATGTTGACTTGCGGTAAAGGACGTGTCTCCAACTATGGTATTCAAATCTCTCGTACCACGAAGTTTTTGCATTCGTTCTCTTTGTGC
Organism: Cunninghamia lanceolata; assembly: GCA_027924645.1. Taxonomy (NCBI): domain Eukaryota; kingdom Viridiplantae; phylum Streptophyta; class Pinopsida; order Cupressales; family Cupressaceae; genus Cunninghamia; species Cunninghamia lanceolata. The sequence continues at coordinate 650,097 of BSBN01001814.1, read as the reverse complement.
CGCCAATACCATATCTCTTTGTGATGGTTGTGGTTCTTATTCAATTGGTATGTCTTCATTTATCGTGTCCAATTTCCTCTTCTCACGAAGTTCCCTCATAGCCACTGCTTTCTTTGCATTCTTAGCTTCTATCTCTTCCTGTGTTGGTTTAATTCTTGATCATTTCCTTGGCATGATGGAGAATTTGTCTATAGCATGATAAAAAGACCAATATTAGTTCCTAAGAAATGAATACAAGATAATAGTGGGATTGTACTTTTTTTATGTTGTAAGGATTTATTCTTGTATAGTTTGACATCATGGTATGTTAAGGTTTGTTTATTACACATAATTATTAAAGAGCCCAAGTGTAGAAAATATGCATGGCATCATGTGAGATTGTAGGCTGCTTTCTTGATTGGGAATGTGTCTATTTTAAACATGTATGATAAAGCATGATAAAGTAATTCAATCCGAAATAAGAAAAATGTAAAGAACATGCATGTAAAGACTTGACATACCTAAAAAATGAAGATTTGAATGGAGAGAGTACCCAATTATGTAGTGTTTTTATCTTCTTGCATCAAACTCCTCAACAATTTGAGTTTTTCACCACTTGCTTCCTTTTCAATGTTAAATTGAATAACACTCAAATATCATTACTAACAACAATACTGTTAACCAATCTATAATGTTAAATTCCTAAAATTGAATCACAATTAACATTACAACACTACAAAAATTGAAACTTGAATAGATATATATCAAACTTGGTGTGAAAACTATGTTATTTCCTCCTTCTCAAGTTGGCAAAGTAGAAAAGGTGGTGGAAAGATCATGCAAAGGTGGTACAATGTGTCAAATGTGCATGTGAACTTCCCAATAGCATGAAAGCACTTCTTTTTTGTCAGAGCACGTGCAGAATCAGTAAGAAAATAGAGCATGTGGGCCTGGATCACGGGGGTAACCACTTTTTTACCATTTCAATAGAAATATAAAATGCGAGCACGTTATAACGCGCTCACGTTATAATGCGGTCACGTTATAACGTGCTCACGCTATAACGCGCTTGCATTTTGTCCTGCTATAGATTCATCACATCCTTTGCATTGATCCCTAATCCCTCAACCCTTCACTCTAATCCCTCAACCCTCAACCCTATCCCTAAACCCTCAACCCTCAACGTCAAATCCTAATCCCTCAACTCTAATCCGTCATCCCCCAACTCTAATCCCTCATCCCTAAACCCTAAATGCTATCCCTAATCCTACACCCTCAACAGACTTGATACTATACCTTAAACTGTAATCCCTTATCCCTAAACCCTCCAACCCTATCCCTAATCCTTACACCACCCACACTCTACTTTAACCCTAATCCCTTGAACCTCAACCCTATCCCTCAACCCTTAACCCTTAAAATTTAAACCCTATCCTGATGGTAAGAGTTGTCATTGATGTCAAAAGTGTGTTTAGTTGATGATGCAAAGTTGCCACAGTTATTGCAGGACATCAGGAGGAGATAGTTGTTCATGTTCATATTCATGGCTTGATTTGATCAGGGTATCTTCAAAGTTGTCTCAGGATGTCATTGAAGTCTACAAATGTTCACTTTGAAAACATGCTTGATGTTTGTCTATTGTTCCTCAGGACTTGTTTGAATAGTGGTACTTACAAAGAATATTTCAAGGATACAGAGTGTTTGATTAAGTCATGGTTGATCTTGTGCATAGATCTTCAAGGTTGGGTCAGGTGACAGAGGTTTAATGCAGAAACAATATATTGTTTGTAATGCTAACTTGTTCTTGTTTGGCATATTGGTTTTCTCAGGATGTGTTTATTTCATGACATTTGGTTGGCATCATGAGTGGTCTTCATACTTGATTCATGCAATGAGTGTTCTCTGCAATCTGAGACAAATCAGGATTATGTCATCTTTATTCAAAGTCTATGTATGTATGTTCAAGAGTTAAGCATGTTCAAGATCACTTCATCTTTCAATGATCTCCTTGAAGCATTTATTGTATCAAACTTTCACAGTATTAAGGATCAGTGTTAAGAGTTCTGATGTTAGGGCTCTGATGTTAGCTATGGTGCTTGTCTCAAGATGGTGATTTCATTCTTGCCTTTGCAGAGTTCAAATGGTTAAATACCCTAGGTTAAGTGCTTAATAGATATTGTGATTAACCTTTTTTCTGCCGGTCACAATAGACATTACCTTTTTGTTTTAATGCACTGTTGACCTGTTATCACAGGTCAGTCACTTAAGGTGACCTGTCAAAGGGTCGCAAGCTCGTTGAAAAACCGGCCCCTTCACAGCCTTTTACCGATATCATCGGTGTATCCTTATGATCGCGGGGCGCCAAACTCTATCAATGATCCTGTTTAAAACTTGAAGGGCGCGAAATGTATTATCTATGGTTATTATTCAAATTGCCTCTGACCTGTGTGCATTAACATTGACGTTCTTTTAAGTGTCACTGCTTTGTGATAGTCTTTAAAAGTCTATACTTAGCATTTTTGATTAAAGGCAATTTAGGGATTTTTTTTTAAAGTCCGATTAAAAAGAAGAAGATCTCCACTTTATTTAAGACATTAAATTGTTTTTTAAGGGAGCTCGACATTAGAAGGAATTTAGTGATTTTTAAAAGTTTCCTTCTAAGAAAAAAGACATCCATTAGATAGAATGCTTTACAATTAGAAAGTTTCTTCCATCAAATAAATAGAAATGATAATATTCTTGGAGATATTTTTTGATTTGATTGTGAAGAAGAAGAAGCTCAACATTTTGTATGTAAAAGCTTGGAAGGAGATTTATTTTTTCTCAGATGATTTTATTGGAGATTAGTTAAGTTATTTTTGTAGAGATGGAAGATGAAGTTGCTCAGATGCAAGGAAATATAAAAAGTTAATTTTTAGCTCACAGGATATGAAGAGTCTTGTTGTGAAGGGATTGGAAAGATGAAAGAGTTTTTTTAAGGATCATTTTTGCACAGAAGATGAAAAAGATTATTGTTTCTTGCAGGGAATATGAATGGTTTTACAGATGGAAGATGAAGTTGGTTAGACAGGGCATTGAAAGAACAGATCAAGTTTTTAGAAATGTGTTTCTTTACAGAGAATATAAAGAGATACAGAATGTTTTTCTTTAGAATAGGATCAATTTTTAAAAGAGAAGTATAAGACATTGTAAATTAGATTTTCGTCTTGCAAATGGATTTTTGCAGATATTATTTTTGAGATGTTTGCAGGGAAAAAGTAAATGAAAAGACATTGAAGACAAAATATTCAGATTGAAATGAATATGAAAGATCAATGAATTTTTGCAGAAAAAAAGAAATATGAAAAGTTTTTTCTTCGTAGGAGAGAGGACATTCAATTTGTATAAAATTGTTTTTTTCAGGAGCATTGATAATTAAGTCTTGTAAGACAGAGATGAAACAAATAGAGTAAAGTAGTGTTGAGCATATTGGAATACAGGATTGATATGCAGTGTTGTTGAATGGAGGATTAGAATACAAGATTGATATGCAGTGTTGTTGAATGGAGGATTAGAATACGAGATTGATATGCAGTGTTGTTGAATGGATCTGATTAATTTGCAGAGAAAATTGTTTATAGAGATTTGTATATGGAGCTTGTTTGCAGAAGTATGTAAAAGAAAATGGTCTTGATTTGAAAATCAAACAGGAGGTACAAGGTTGTATACAATGATGCAAATCAGATTGAATAGCAATCAATTCTTGCACACAGAATTTTATGATGAAAATTGTCTATGCCAGTGAGGCACAGTATGCCAGTGAGGCTAGGTCAGTGAGACCTTAACATTTGTCAGTGAGACACATATTGTAGCCAGTGAGGCTTCTTTGTAGCCAGTGAGGCATGTTTGATCAGTTAAGCCAGTGAGGCAGTTTAGAGTGGTTTTTCTACCCCTGGAGGGTTTTCCACTCATGCAATTCTTGTGTCATAATCTTCTCTGTGTGTATGATTTACTTATGAAGTTTTGTTCTCTTTCTGTATTCACAGTCATGTGCATATGTGTTTGACAAATCAATGCTATCTTCCTCTCCTTGTGCTCTGAAAGTTAAAGTGTGTAAAAAGATTTGAAAATTCACACAACACTGATTCACCCCCCCTCTCAGTGTTGATTGTACTCCTACATATCCCTACACCCTCAACACTTGACACTATATCTTAAGCCTTAAACCCTCATCCCTAAAGCCTCAACCCTCAATCCTATACCTTAAACCCTAACCCCTATCCGTATTCATAAACCCTCAACAGACTCGATACTAAACCCTAAATGCTATACTAGACCCTCAACCCTCAACCCTCAACTCTCAACATTAAACCCTAATTCATCAACCCTAAACCCTAATCCCTCAAACCTAAACCCTATCCCTAAACCATCAACCCTCAACACTATACCTTAAACCCTAATCCCTATCCCTCAACCCTTAACCCTTAAAATTTAAACCCTATCCCTACACCCTCAACACTTGACACTATATCTTAAGCCTTAAACCCTCATCCCTAAAGCCTCAACCCTCAATGCTTAAACCTTCAACCCTAAACCCTATCCCTAATCCCTCTACCCTCGACACTCTAACCCTAACTCGACAGTAAATGCTAATCTGTCAACCCTAAACCCTAATCCTAAACCCTCAACCCTCGACACTATACCTTAAACCCTAATCCCTCAGCCCTCAACCCTAAACCTTATCCCTAAACCCTAATCCCTCAACCCTCAACCCTAATCCATCATCCCTCAACTCTAATCCCTCATCCCTAAACCCTAAATGCTATCCCTATTCCTAAACCCTCAACAAACTCGATACTATAACTTAAACCCTAATCCCTTATCCCTAAACCCTCCAACCCTATCCCTAATCCTTATACCCTCCACACTCTACTTTAACCCTAATTCCTTGACCCTCTACCCTATCCCTAAACCCTTGAACCTCGAACCTCAACCCTTAACCCTCAACATCAAACCCTAATCCCTCAACCCTTAACTCTGATCCCTCGACCCTCAACCCTATCCCTAAACCCTCAACCCTAAACCCTCAACCCTCAACGTCAAATTCTAATCCCTCAACCCTTCACTCTAATCCCTCAACCCTAAACCCTATCCCTAAACCCTCAACACTATACCTTAAACCCTAATCCCTCAACCCTAACCCTAAACCTTGTCCCTAAACCCTAATCCCTCAACCCTCAACCCTAATCTGTCATCCGTCATTCCTCAACTCTAATCCCTCATTCCTAAACCCTAAACACTATCCCTATTCCTAGACCCTCAACAGGCTCGATACTATACCTTAAACCCTAATCCCTCTACCCTCGACACTCTTATTTAACCCTAATCCCTTGACCATTAACCCTATCCCTCAACCTCAACCCTCAACCCTCAACCCTCAACCCTCAACATTAAACCCTAATTCATCAACCCTAAACCCTAATCCCTTAAACCTAAACCTTATCCCTAAACCATCAACCCTCAACACTATACCTTAAACCCTAATCCCTCAACCCTCAACCCTAAACCTTATCCCTAAACCCTAATCCCTCAACCCTCGACCCTAATCCCTCATCCCTCAACTCTAATCCCTCATCCCTAAACCCTAAATGATATCCCTATTCCTAAACCCTCAATGGACTTGATACTATACCTTAAACTCTAATCACTTATCCCTAAACCCTCCAACCCTATCCCTAATCCTTACACCCTCCACACTCTACTTTAACCCTAATCTCTTCAACCTCAACCCTATCCCTAAACCCTTGACCCTTGAACCTCAACCCTCAACCCTCGACGTAAAACCCTAATCCCTCAACCCTTAACTCTGATCGCTCATCTCTTAACCCTAACCCTAAACCCTCAACCCTCAACGTCAAATCCTAATCCCTCAACCCTTCACTCTAATCCCTCAACCCTAAACCCTATCCCTAAACCCTCAACACTATACCTTAAACCCTAATCCCTCAGCCCTCAACCCTAAACCTTATCCCTAAACCCTAAACCCTCAACCCTTAACCCTAATCTATCATCCCTCAACTCTAATCCCTCATCCCTAAACCCTAAATGCTATCCCTATTCCTAAACCCTCAACAAACTCGATACTATACCTTAAACCCTAATCCCTTATCCCTAAACCCTCCAACCCTATCCCTAATACTTATACCCTCCACACTCTACTTTAACCCTAATTCCTCGACCCTCAACCCTATCCCTAGACCCTTGACCCTCAAACCTCAACCCTCAACGTCAAACCCTAATCCCTTAACCCTTAACTCTGATCCCTCGACCCTCAACCCTATCCCTAAACCCTAAACCCTCAACCCTCAATGTCAAATTCTAATCCCTCAACCCTTCACTCTAATCCATCAACCCTAAACCCTATCCCTAAACCCTCAACACTATACCTTAAACCCTAATCCCTCAACCCTAACCCTAAACCTTGTCCCTAAACCCTAATCCCTCAACCCTCAACCCTAATCTATCATCTGTCATCCCTCAACTCTAATCCCTCATTCCTAAACCCTAAACGCTATCCCTATTCCTAGACCCTCAACAAGCTCAATACTATACCTTAAACCCTAATCCCTCTACCCTCGACACTCTTATTTAACCCTAATCCCTTGACCATTAACCCTATCCCTCAACCTCAACCCTCAACCCTCAACCCTCAACTCTCAACATTAAACCCTAATTCATCAACCCTAAACCCTTATCCCTCAAACCTAAACCCTATCCCTAAACCATCAACCCTCAACACTATACCTTAAACCCTAATCCCTCAACCCTCAACCCTAAACCTTATCCCTAAACCCTAATCCCTCAACCCTCAACCCTAATCCCTCATCCCTCAACTCTAATCCCTCATCCCTAAACCCTAAATGCTATCCCTATTCCTAAACCCTCAACCGACTCGATATTATACCTTAAACTCTAATCCCTTATCCCTAAACCCTCCAACCCTATCCCTAATCCTTACACCCTCCACACTTTACTTTAACCCTAATCCCTTCAACCTCAACCCTATCCCTAAACCCTCAACCCTCAACCCTCAACCCTCGACGTCAAACCCTAATCCCTCAACCCTTAACTCTGATCCCTCATCTCTCAACCCTAACCCTAAACCCTAAACCCTAAACCCTCAACCCTCAACATCAAATCCTAATCTCTCAACCCTTCACTCTAATCCCTCAACCCTAAACCCTACCCCTAAACCCTCAACACTATACCTTAAACCCTAATCCCTCAGCCCTCAACCCTAAACCTTATCCCTAAACCCTAATCCCTCAACCCTCAACCCTAATCCGTCATCCCTTAACTCTAATCCCTCATCCCTAAACCCTAAATGCTATCCCTATTCCTAAACCCTCAACAGACTCGATACTATACCTTAAACTCTAATCCCTTATCCCTAAACCCTCCAACCCTATCCCTAATCCTTATACCCTCCACACTCTACTTTAACCCTAATTCCTCGACCCTCAACCCTATCCCTAAACCCTTGACCCTCAAACCTCAACCCTTAACCCTCAACGTTAAACCCTAATCCCTCAACCCTTAACTCTGATCCCTTGACCCTCAACACTATACCTTAAACCCTAATCCCTATCCCTCAACCCTTAACCCTTAAAACTTAAACCCTATCCCTACACCCTCAACACTTGACACTATATCTTAAGCCTTAAACCCTCATCCCTAAAGCCTCAACCCTCAATCCTTAAACCTTCAACCCTAAACCCTATCCCTAATCCCTCTACCCTCGACACTCTAACCCTAACCTTGACATTAAATGCTAATCCGTCAACCCTAAACCCTAATCCTAAACCCTTAACCCTCAACATTATACCTTAAACCCTAATCCCTCAACCCTCAACCCTAAACCTTATCCCTAAACCCTAATCGCTCTACCCTCAACCCTAATCCATCATCCCTCAACTCTAATCCCTCATCCCTAAACCCTAAATGCTATCCCTATTCCTAAACCCTCAACAGACTCAATACTATACCTTAAACCCTAATCCCTTATCCCTAAACCCTCCAACCCTATCCCTAATCCTTATACCCTCCTCACTCTACTTTAACACTAATTCCTCGACCCTCAACCCTATCCCTAAGCCCTTGACCCTCGAACCTGAACCCTCAACCCTCAAACCTCAACGTCAAACCCTAATCCCTCAACCCTTAACTCTAATCCCTCGACCCTCAACCCTATCCCTAAACCCTAAACCCTCAACCCTAATCTATCATCCCTCATCCCTAAACCCTAAACGCTATCCCTATTCCTAGACCCTCAATGGGCTCGATACTATACCTTAAACACTAATCCCTTATCCCTAAACCCTCCAACTCTATCCCTTATCCCTTAACCCTCATGATTAATAGCCTTGAACGTAAAAAAATTTGAGGGGAACATAACACGAGTGCGTTATAACGTGCTCGCGTTATGTTAAACATGACAAACAACAGACTTGTGGGAAAGGAAAAATGCAAAGCAAAACATAGCGCTCACACGTTATAATGTGAGCGTGTTATAACGCAGTCGCGTTATGTCTTGCTTTGGGAATCTCAAGCCTTGGGCTTGGGATTTGCTTTAGATTTCCAACCCAAAGGCTTGGAGTGCCTTATGAATAGTCACAGACATGTTTTTCTATATTCTTCAAAATTTCACATAATTTCATTCGTGCTAACCCTCAGATTTGCACGTGTTTCAAGGTCGAACAAATCGAACACATGGGTAATGTTAGGCTTTCTCTTAGCTATTTGACGATGTGATTTTTTTCACATTTTAACAATGTTAAGCCTTTCATCTTTAATTTTTTTGTTTGTGTGTCCGTTTTTAGTCAAAAACCACTGTTTGGTCTTTTTTTCATTATAAAATAACTATTCATTCAAATTTCAAAAAAATTACATATTTAGAAACTAGACTCCATTCTACAAATATTAAAAAAATAAAAAAATGATTTTCAATTAGTTTTCAAAATTTATAGGGGTAGCACGGCCAAAATTCTATTTTTTAGGATGTGTCCACTTTGAAAATTAGTAAAAAATCAAATATTCATCAAAAAATTATTAGAAAAATCAGGCATAAAAGTACATGCTATTAGCTAATTTCTCACCAAAGCGATTTTAAAAATACGAAAAAAAAGTTGACCTTTTGAGGGAGCCACAAAACATGCTATGTTATGTTTTTTTGACAGAAACAACACCAATTTCTGTGGCTCCCTCTTTTGAACCCCTTAATCTATGCCATTTTCAAAACAAAATAGTAGTTTAGACAGTAGACTTAGAGCACTACGAACATTGTTTTGGTTGCATCTCCAAATTTTGAGTGTAACTATGCTCAATTTCTCATCCAAGGCCAGTATTTCCTGATTTCAGAAAAAAAGTGGCCACTTAAGACCCCTTTTTGGCCCCCCATCTTCCTGCACTTACCTGAATGTCAACTATATGCAATACAAAAAAATGAATCATCATGTTATTCTTTATGTTTGAGATCCTGAAAATGACTAAGTCTGGTAGCCTGATATCCTGAAACACTAGGATGAATATCCAAGTCATTAGGATGATTATACCTTGAGAAAAAGTCATTGAGATGAGCCCCTAAAGGAGACTTTCTTAAACATTTAAACATTGAGCAACAAGCATGAAGGGTTAAGGCATAGTTTGTAACTCATAAAGCCTCAAAAGGGCACCCAACTTAGAGAGAGCATTCATTTAAAACAAGGCACCCATTGACACCTGTTCCACCATTAAAGTGCACCTAAGGTGGAAGAAGAACAAGCCTCTAGTAAGTGAAGCACACCTATTGTCTAAACCGCTTCATTATGGCACCCTAGCATGAGGAGGAGTATATAATTCAATAGGAAATGGTGCCTATAATGCAAATGAAGGACTAAGTGGCATTTTCAATAAGCATCAATTTACCTTGAGCTTTCAATAAATACATCAAATTGAGCCCCATAAGCCTAGGCACCCTTTGCCTGCAAAAGAACCTTGTATTGACATCAAGAGTTGGTCGCATTAATGTATCAATAGACCTTGGTTAGGCTTCGCCAATAGTGGTCTGTCTTGCCGACGAGTGTGGTTTGAAGTCGAAGAGATCAATGTATCAAAAGATAATCCCATCGGTGCATCGGAAGAGCAGTTGAGAGATTCACCGATGAAGTGGGTCACACCGACAGTCGAAATCCATCGGTGTATCAGCCCAATGAGGTTAGAGTTCACTGATGTTTGGAGTCTCACTGACGGGTGTGGTCCGAAGGTTGTCATTGGTGAGATCAGTGTGTCGGCAGAAGAGTTTTTGAGTGTGCCGATGGTATTAAGTCCTACTGATAGGTGAGGGACTTAGAGTCTCATATCGGAGTGACAAAGACATCAGTGTGAAAGGATATAAAGTCACCGATAGCGGTCTGTCTGACCGATAAGAGTCAATGATGGGATGTTTGTTAGAAGTGAAATCAAACGGAGTCATGGTGGCATCGGCCTATTGGCCGATGAAATTTTAAGCTCGTCGATGGTATGTTGTCTCGCCAATAGTGAGTTCGAAGGTTCAAAAGTTGATAATCCTATGCTTCCACTGTGTGTTTTGCATCAGACACTCATCCCTACTATAGTCTAGAATTCTCTAGTTGTGTTCTACCCTTTGTTTTTGTGAACGCCTCTGGAAGTAATGTTGAGTTACTTGTGATGTCCTTATTGACTGGTGTTGTTTTGGATTCATGTGTAGTCCTTGTTCCTTATAGTCTATTGTCTACCTGACTGTTTGTTGTAACTTATTGAACCACTATGATTTTGAATATTTAGATTTAGAGGGCATTAGACACCAAAACTTCTTGACCTTTAACAACCCAACCTAGAATCAATAGATTTTTGTCCATCCCAACTATTCTAGTCAAGACAAAGCATGTTGATTCTCATTCAATCCAAAGTTCATTAACAGGATTATCTTATCATAATATTTAGGGAAATGACCACCTAGATGGACAATGATGTGAGATATCTATAAAGAAACATCCAAGAAGTATAGGAGGCATGAGAATCCCTCCATGTTGTTTATCAAGTTGAATGATCTATGACACATCATGTATCATTAGAAAATATTCTTGAAGAGAAAGCAAGTTAAAATACTCAAAACAACCCATAACAAGGTGGAGAAGTTTAAAGGATGGAGGTTGCAACACTTTCCAACCTCATAGCCACACTAGTCCAATGGATTAGGATAATACTATCAAGCATCCACATAATAGTAGATAATCTTATCAAAAGTCACAGAGAAATTTCTAAGGACCAGAGTGTTATCCCTATGACTTGACACATATTACTTGTTTCATAAAGCAAAGGGACATGATATATATATATATATATATATATATATATATATATATATATATATATATATATATATATATATATATATATATATATATATATATATATATTGTTGTTATATGGAGCCTAATCAGACTTGAAGGTTAAATTTACCCAACTTTTATCAGCGTGGTTTCCCCCCAAATGTTTTCCTACTAGTTTTGGCAACCTAATCCAATGACTTAACACGAATCCCAAAACCACCTATTGGACCAATAGGATCCTAGGTGCTCACTTCATGCATTATGATTTCTAGACGCCAGTTTGATGCTCCATCACAAGGAAAGTGCGCCCACACTTGCTAGTGTTTTTCTTCAGGATCTAGGTGCCAGTTGAAGGTTGTAGTTGCCAAGAAGAGCACCTAGCAAGAGGAAGTCTTTTGGAGTCTCCAAAACACATCAAACACTTGACTAATAACAAGATAACTTTTTCCCAAGTTAGGCGCTTCAAGAGGGAAGTTAAAACATGAATAAGCGCTAACTTGTCTAGGTGCAAACTCAAGCTTGTTGAGGATACATACGGCACCCAACATTCCTTGGTGATTTCATGAATTTCAAATGCTCAGAACTATTCAAGGAATGCCCAATGTCCCTTCTTGATGATAGGCACCAAAGTGAGGGTGGAATTGCACCTTGATGGCATTAGGCGCTATCTAGAGTATGCTACTCCATGGAAATGCACCTTCTTGCTTAGAGTAATTCAAACACTCTAAGGTCTTCAATGATCAATTCCCCAACTTATGAAATGTCCTCCTTCATTTTAAAACACATTGTAATGCTCCAGAGAGATGACTATACCTAGGCGTCAATCTAGGTTAGAAATGCCTCCAAAGTGCGCCTTCTCTTTCAGAATGCAAAACAAGGTCCAAAGGTGCTAATAAACTAAAGCGCTTCTTTGGAAAAGTCCCGGAGGTTAAGATGCGCCTTGTCTTAATGAGGTCCAACTCTCGGGTAAGAAAGCTTGTAAAGTGCGCCTAACTTAGTGAAGAGGTTGATAACTTCTAAACCCTTCCTGGAACTTAGATTGCTTCAACTGAAGATCATCTCGCACCAATACATCACCAAACTTTCAATCACAAGATCAATTCAAACTTAGGCACTCATTAAGAGTCTTTCCAATGTTGGCGCATCTGAGAGGTTGAACTAGCAAGAGATCGTGCGTACCTTCCTAGACCTTGTTTCAATATGTTTGAGTTCCAAAGTTGACTCAATGGTATCAAGATGGTGCCATAGCGTCTTTGGACTACTTCCTAAGAGTTTCAAAAACATTCTAGTTCCTTGAAAATTCCTCCTACATGCTTGGGCGTCATTTCAAGGTCCTAGAACCATGATGTAGTGCCTTATTGCTCTAGGTGCACATTCATGATTGTGCAACTTGAGATTGGCGCCTAGAGTGAATAGGCTTTCATCCTGACTTAATACACTACCTCCTTCTGACGATTTTTGGGGCAGCAGAAAACCTTTCACCATGGGCAAATGCCTCAGAGATATAAAAAACTGAGAGAGGTTATTGTAGAGGCACTCTACGTGATCACGTTGCCTCAAACAAAATGTTTCTAAGTGACACATTTTTTGAGTAACATCTCGTCAAAGATTGCTGCCTTTTTGCACTTTGGACTCTTCAGGGATATCATCAGTACAATGTAGCTCAGACTGTTTTGACATGTTTGGGTGAAAAATAGGACCATGCCTAGCGTAAATGTACCCATCCGGATGTGTTGGAATAGTCAGTTTGCTTGCATCAGGAGAAAGACAAAAGTTACACCCCTTTGTAACTTTACACTGCCTCCTTCTGACGATTTTTGGGGCAGCACAAAACCTTTCACCACGTGCAAATACCTCAGAGATATAAAAAATTGAGAGAGGTTATTGTAGAGACACTCTACATGATTGCATTGCCTCAGACAAAATGTTTCTAAGTGACACAATTTTTGAGTAACATCTCATCAAAGATTGCTACCTTTTTGCACTTTAGACTCTTCAGGGATATTGTCGGTACAATGTAGCTCGGACTATTCGACATGTTTGGGTGAAAAATAGGACCATGCCTAGCCTAAATGTACCCATCCAGATGTGTTGGAATAGTCAATTTGGTTGCATCAGGAGCAGGACGAAAGTTGTAACCCTTTGCAACTTTACACTGCCTCCTTCTGATGATTTTTGGAGCAATACAAAACCTTTACCACGGGCAAATGCCTCAGAGATATAAAAAACTGAGAGAGGTTATTGTAGAGGCACTCTACATGATCACATTGCCTTAGACAGAATGTTTTTAAGTGACACAGTTTTTGAGTAACATCTCCTCAAAGATTGCTACTTTTTTGCACTTTGGACTCTTCAGGGATATCGTCGGTACAATGTAGCTCAGACTGTTTCGACATGTTTGGGTAAAAAACAAAACCATGCCTAGATTAAATGTACCCATCTGAATGTATTGGAATAGTCAGTTTGGTCGCATCAAGAGCAGGACGAAAGTTACACCCCTTTGTAACTTTACACTACCTCCTGACGATGTTTGGGGCAGTAGAAAACCTTTCACCATGGGAAAATGCCTCAGAGATATAAAAAACTGAGAGAATTTATTGTAGAGGAACTCTACGTGATCACGTTGCCTCAGACGGAATGTTTCTAAGTGACACAATTTTTCAGTAACATCTCGTCAAAGATTGATGCCTTTTTGCACTTTGGACTCTTCAGGGATATCATCAGTACAAAGTAGCTCAGACTATTTCGACATGTTTGGGTGAAAAATAGGACCATGCCTAGCCTAAATGTACCCATCCAGATGCGTTGGAACAGTCAGTTTGGTCGCATCAGAAGTAGGACACCAAAAATGCAAAAGTTACTTTGTACAACTTGACAACATTGACACTTTTTTGCAACTTGACAACATTGACACTTTTTGCAACATGACTCAAAGTGGAAAGGAAAAAGCTCTAAGTTTCATCATCATGAGCACCTAATATCAAGAGACTTTAATGGCTCAAACCTTAGCATGGAGTCCTAAGGCGCATTTCATGTCTCCTTTAATCTATCTTGGCACCCTATAGATTTTTCAACTTGATTTAGCGCCATGTATGTGAAGGAAGATCTAAAGGCATGAAAGTGGATGTCATTTTGCAAGAGTTTGGATCATCAAAATTGAAAGAAATAAGTCTATTAAGCTTGGGCACCCTTGGTCTTCTTTTCATTCATTATGAGCACCTTGGGAGAATGGTATATATGTCATCATCATGATTGGGCACCCTGGATCTAGAGTGTTGGAGAGATCATCAAATGGTGTCTAGAGGAAGTAGGGTGAGTTATGATTTTGGTCGCATCAAGAGCAGGACACCAAAAATGCATAACATGATGATATAAAAATGTGTATATGCGTAAAAATGCAGGAGGAAATTAAAAAAAAAAACCTTACAAATTAATGTGCATACTTACAACTCAATGTAACATGACTTTACAAAATCAATGTGAATACTTACAAATTAATCCAATGAACCATTCGGGTCTGTTCTACTCTTTATTGTGTCAAGTATTGCTTCATGGTCAGACTCACTCACCTTCCACAAGATTTTGTTCAAAGGTCTACCCCAATACTTTATCAAATGAACATTGGATGCCACGACAAGGTTCGAGTAATGAAGAATCTTTCGATGCATGTCAAAGTCCTAAAATAGCCAAATATTAACACTCTTATGTGGGTACCTTCTAAGCCATGTTCCAGTAATAACCACTAAGCCTATAGGGTATTCGATGTTTTCTCCATCTGTAATAGGGGCCTCCAATTTCTTTTTGGCCTCAACACAACGACATAAGTAATAATCGGTTCCTTCTTCATTATCTTCATCTGCAATAACTGCATATACGTGCCCTACATTGATATGTGTAGCAAATTAGATGAAATTAGTCAACATTACAAAAACACTACAAAGTAAGATGACATTACTTGGTTGAACTAGATGAAATTAGATGCATATACGTGCCCTATATAAACTGGTTGAACTAAATCTGATATGTGGTCAAAGTCAACTGATGATTCCATTTGTGTTAGTTCCAGTGCGATCAGGGGTCGATACGTGTCAAGTGGGATAAGATAACTTAACTGTCATTCATCTACCCACTCCTTTGACTTGCACTCATCCCAGACTTGAATTGTACAGGAAGAACAAAAGCATGACATTTTTCGTGTATGGATACTACATGAACCTTCAATTGAGCTTTTGAAAGAGTGCATCTCATTTGATCCTATCAATGTACAATAGTCCTCATATGGTGCAATGTTAGTATCATCTATCAACCAAAAAAGTTCTTGATAGAAAATGCCCATCGAGGAAGAAAGACAGATCTTCTTTGGAAGTAGAAGTTCTAGTTTGTGACAAATCCTTATCCAAGCATAAATAGCAGGGGTTCTGTCAAGCGATTTCCAATCCACTTCCACAAAGTATCCTGAAGACTTCCTGATTGATTCCAAAACATCCACACCCCAAAACTGGACAGGCAATCAATATAATCGAACCCATAAATCTACATTTGATGAAAGAAACCCTCAACACTATACCTTAAACCCTAATCCCTCAGCCCTCAACCCTAAACCTTATCCCTAAACCCTAATCCCTCAACCCGCAACCCTAATCCATCATCCCTCAACTCTAATCCCTCATCCCTAAACCCTAAATGATATCCCTATTCCTAAACTCTCAACAAACTCGATACTATACCTTAAACCCTAATCCCTTATCCCTAAACCCTCCAACCCTATCCCTAATCCTTACACCCTCCACACTATACTTTAACCCTAATCCCTCGACCTTCAACCCTATCCCTAAACCCTTGACGCTCGAACCTCAACCCTCAACCCTCAATGTCAAACCCTAATCCCTCAACCCTTAACTCTAATCCCTCGACCCTCAACCCTATCCCTAAACCCTAAACCCTCAACCCTCAACATCAAATCCTAATCCCTCAACCCTTCACTCTAATCCCTCAACCCTAAACCCTATAGCTAAACCCTCAACACTATACCTTAAACCCTAAACCCTTAGCCCTCAACCCTAAACCTTATCCCTCAACCCTCAACCCTAATCCGTCATGCCTCAACTCTAATCCCTCATCCCTAAACCCTAAATGCTATCCCTATTCCTAAACCCTCAACAGACTTGATACTATACCTTAAACCCTAATCCCTTATTCCTAAACCCTCCAACCCTATCCCTAATCCTTATACCCTCCACACTCTACTTTAACCCTAATCCCTCAACCCTCAACCCTACCCCTAAACCCTTGACCCTCGAACCTCAACCCTCAACCCTCAATGTCAAACCCTAATCCCTCAACCCTTAACTCTGATCCCTCAACCCTCAACCCTATCCCTAAACCCTAAACCCTAAACCCTCAACCCTCAATGTCAAATCCTATTCCCTCAACCCTTCACTCTAATCCCTCAACCCTAAACCCTATCTCTAAACCCTCAACACTATACCTTAAACCCTAATCCCTCATCCCTCAACCCTAAACCTTATCCCTAAACCCTAATCCCTCAACCCTTAACCCTAATCCGTCATCCCTCAACTCTAATCCCTCATCCCTAAACCCTAAATGCTATCCCTATTCCTCGACCCTCAATGGGCTCAATACTTTACCTTAAACCCTAATCCCTCTACCCTCAACACTCTTATTTAACCCTAATCCCTTGACCATTAACCCTATCCCTCAACCTCAACCATCAAGCCTCAACCCACAACCCTCAACTCTCAACATTAAACCCTAATTCATCAAGCCTAAACCCTAATCCCTCAAACCTAAACCCTATCCCTAAACCATCAACCCTCAACACTATACCTTAAACCCTAATCCCTATCCCTCAACCCTTAACCCTTAAAACTTAAACCCTATCCCTACACCCTCAACACTTAACACTATATCTTAAGCCTTAAACCCTCATCCCTAAAGCCTCAACCCTAAATCCTTAAACCTTCAACCCTAAACCCTATCCCTAATCCCTCTACCCTCGACACTCTAACCCTAACCTCGATATTAAATGCTAATCCATCAACCCTAAACCATCAATCCTAAACCCTATCCCTAAACCCTCAACCCTCAACACTATACCTTAAACCCTAATCCCTCAACCCTAAACCTTATCCCTAAACCCTAAACCCTAATCCCTCAACCCTCAACCCTAATCCATCATCCCTCAACTCTAATCCCTCATCTCACAACCCTAAATGCTATCCCTATTCCTAAACCCTCAACAGACTCGATACTATACCTTAAACCCTAATCCCTTATCCCTAAACCCTCCAACCCTATCCCTAATCCTTACACCCTCCACACTCTACTTTAACCCTAATCTCTCAACCCTCAACCATATCCCTAAACCCTTGACCCTTAAACCTCAACCCTCAACCCTCAACGTCAAACCCTAATCCCTCAACCCTTAACTCTGATCCCTCGACCCTCAACCCTATCCCTAAACCCTAAACCCTAAACCCTCAACCCTCAACGTCAAATCCTAATCCCTTAACCCTTCACTCTAATCCCTCAACCCTAATCCTAAACCTTATCCCTAAACCCTAATCCCTCAACCCTAATCCGTCATCTGTCATCCCTCAACTCTAATCCCTCAACCCTAAACCCTAAACGCTTTCTGTATTCCTAGACCCTCAATGGGCTCGATACTATACCTTAAACCCTAATCCCTTATCCCTAAACCCTCCAACCCTATCCCTTAACCCTAATCCCTCAACCCTCAACCCTATCCCGAAACCCTTAACCCTCGAACCTCAATGTACTCAACCCTCAACGTCAAACCCTAATCCCTCAACCCTTAACTTTGATCCCTGACCCTTATCCTTTAAAACTTGAACCCTAAAACCTATCCCTACACGCTCGACACTCTTCACTATATCTTAAACCCTAATCCCTTAACCCTCATCCCTAAAACCTCAACCCTAAACCCTATCCCTAATCCCTCTACCCTCGACACTCTTATTTAACCCTAATCCCTTGACCATTAACCCTATCCCTCAACCTCAACCCTCAACCCTCAACTCTCAACATTAAACCCTAATTCATTAACCCTAAACCCTAGTCCCTCAAATGTAAACCCTATCCCTAAACCATCAACCCTCAACACTATACCTTAAACCCTAATCCCTATCCCTCAACCCTTAACCCTTAAAACTTAAACCCTATCCCTACACCCTCAACACTTGACACTATATCTTAAGCCTTAAACCCTCATCCCTAAAGCCTCAACCCTCAATCCTTAAACCTTCAACCCTAAACCCTATCTCTAATCCCTCTACCCTCAACACTCTAACCCTAACCTCGACATTAAATGCTAATTCATCAACCCTAATCCCTAATCCGTCAACCCTAAACCCTATCCCTAAACCCTCAACCCTCAACACTATACCTTAAACCCTAATCCATCAACCCTAAAACCTAATCCCTCAACCCGAAACACTATCAATAAACCCTCAACCCTCGACACTATACCTTAAACCCTATGAGAAAAGCTTTGCGTATGGTACATCCATAGTGAGTAAACTACTAAACTATACCTTAAACCCTAATCCCTCAACCCTAAACTTTCAACCCTAAGCCCTATCCCTAATCCCTCTACCCTCAACACTCTACCTTAAACCTAATCCCTCGACCCTTAACCCTAAACGCTATCCCTAAAGCCTCAACCCTAAACCCTAATCCCTCAAGGTCCTAAACTCTAATCCCTTATCCCTAAACTCTAAATCCTATCCCTAAACGCTCAACCCTCAACCTTAAACCTTAATCACTCGATCCTTATCCACCCCTCTCCTCCCCTATCTGGCTCACTCCCATCTCTACCCTCCTCTACCCTCAACACTATACATACATACATATAGGCATACATAGATACATACATACATATAGGCATACATAGATACATACATACATATATACATATAGGCATACATACATACATACATGATTAATAGCCTTAAACATAAAAAAATTTAAGGGGAACATAACGTGAGCATGTTATAACGCACTCGCGTTATCTCTTGTTTGGGAATCCCAAGCCTTGGGCTTGGGATTTGCTTCAGATTTCCAACCCAAAGACTTGGAGTGCCTTTTGAACAGTCACAGACGTGTTTTTCCATATTCTTCAAGATTTCACATAATTTCATTCGTGCTAACCCTCAGATTTGCACGTGTTTCAAGGTCAGACAAATTGAACACCTAGGTAATGTTAGGCTTTCTCTTAGCTATTTGATGATGTGATTTTTTTCACATTTTAACAATGTTAAGCCTGTCATCTTTAATTTCTTTTGTTTGTGTGTCTGTTTTTGGGCAAAAACCACTGTTTGGTCTTTTTTTCATTGTAAATTAACTATTCATTAAAATTTCAAAAAAATTACATATTTAGAAACTAGACTCCATTCTACAAATATTAAAAAAAGAAAAAAATGATTTCAATTAGTTTTCAAAATTTATAGGGGTAGCACGGCCAAAATTCTATTTTTTAGGATGTGTCCACTTTGAAAATTAGTAAAAAATCAAATATTTATCAAAAAATTATCAGAAAAATCAGGCATAAACTACATGCTATTAGCTAATTTCTCACTGAAGTTATTTTAAAAATACCAAAAAAAAGTTGACCTTTTGAGGGAGCCACAAAACATGCTATGCTATGTTTTTTTGACAAAAACAACACCAATTTCTGTGGCTCCCTCTTTTGAACCCCTTCATCTATTCCATTTTCAAAAAAAAATAGTAGTTTAGAAAGTAGACTCAGAGCACTACGAACATTGTTTTGGTTGCATCTCCAAATTTTGAGCGTAACTATGCTCAATTTCTCATCCAAGGCCAGTATTTCCTGATTTCAGAAAAAAAGTGACCACTTAAGACCCCTTTTTGGCCCCCCATCTTCTTGCACTTACCCATACCTTAAGACACGGATGCATATATGTAGCCATGCACATGGTTAGGGAACAGGGGATCATTGTCTATGGATAGTGTGTCGATTTATGTGTATGTTAACAGTGTGTTCTTAACTTGCATAACTTTCTGTCCAAAGAGTTTTAGATAGTCATTTATGTATACATATCATTGAAGTTCAATTCATTCCTAGATCATTAAAATGGAACTTAGTCGATATTGGGGTCACTCTATATGTAGCATTGTGACAGTTAAAATTGTGTTTCTGAAAGGAAAGGTTTATTCGATTATCATGCCTATTGAGTTGCACATATGGAATATTGAAGTTATGTGGCAATATAAGTTATACCCTACCCATACTACGTAGTAGAAATGTTACATTCATAGTGAAGATATTATTACTAATGTTCCTAAAACCCCATCTCTTAGGGGGAGTAAAGAGAAGTAGTTGTAGAATTAATGTCTATTATACTAGCATGGCTTATCTACATGTTATTGTTGATCTTAGTACTCAAGTACATTGTACTAGGCTTATTGTTATATGCTAGTCTTGATCGTTAAGTACTATTAACACTAGAGATCATTAAATATTAAGGCTATGGATGTCACTAGTTGTGAAGGTCATGCAATTGTGTGTAATTGACTAAGATAAGAATGCTTCTTTTTAGTTGAATATTGCACCATAGTTTATATGGTGTATTTATCTTGAAGAAGACAATTCTAAAGACTATGATACGAGTTTCTTACTATGCTTACTAACATTAGTTAAAGGACAATGGTATATGATATGATGTTCTATTTCACTAGTTTGAGTAAGATTAGTGAAGGATGTTATAATTTGATATAGTCATGATACTTGATATCATTAAATCCCATACGATATGACTTCTTTTGGAGCCATATCAATGCTCTGTATAACTATTGCATCATGAAGATATTTTGATTGCTATTGTCCTATGTTCGGATATGATGAGACTTCTTTTGTGTTGATTACGTTGTGCTTATTTCTTTTTATGAACTTGATTATGGGAATATTAGTAAGCATTGATATGATATTGGGATGAATATGAAACCCTGAGGATAGGACGTAGGTGTTTAACCCTTAAGAGATCATGTGAGGAGAACTACATGTGACTTCGATCCTGTTTGGAAGTGGGTATGTAGGCAATTCTTGGGTGAAGGATGCCCATGGACCTCAAGTCCATAGGGGAGGGGTTTTGGGGAATGACTCTGAGGTATGGGGTGTTCCTAAACTTGATCAACTTTCCCTCTTTGATATGTTTCAGCCTGAGATTGAAACTACATTAGATGATTGTGAACTCACCATCTAATTAATAAGTCCCCACTATATAGGCTTGAGCCAGTAAAAGACACTCTATCAGTACTAAGCTCCTCTACTCTAAGGTTGTTGGGTAGGGTTCTATAAATCTGCCCCAATCTTGGATGAACTTTTAGAATCACCATCTTCCTAGTTTGTCTCTAATGTGATGTATAAAGGTGCCTTTGGACTTGTCTAGACTAAAATAATTAGTGTTTTGCATGTTGAACACTATGGGAAATTGATGGTGGGAATGACCAACTATGTATGGTATTTATCCCTTACATCTAGAGATGATGGATAATTGTATACTTAGCTTGTGATTGTTAATATGCAAATTTTATGCACTCAGAAATAGAATAGTGTTTAAAATTGCTAATGTGGGTTCAATATATTTAATGAGGGTTGACCTATAATTTAGACCACTGGACATATAAGACCATGTGTATTGGTTTATAGACCTATATGTGGTATGTAACTAAGTCAACCTGACCGGTGTTGGTGAATCTTTGTGATGTCCTTATTGTGTGTGTACTTGGGCATAAGATGACACACATGTCAAAACCAAGTCTGATACAGGTGTAGATAGCCAGCTATCACTAGTACTATGCAGGTGATGGATGCTAGGTGCTATCCACTATATCTTAGGATGAGCCGGTTGTTGCTAGTAGCATCAAGGTGACAGATACCAAGAGCCATCCAAGTTATGATACAGGTGCAGATTAGCCAGTTGTCACTAGTACCGTGGAGGTGATAGATACCAGGTGCTATCCATCATATCTTAGGTTTAGTCGGTTGTCACCAGTACCATGGAGGTGATGGATGCCAGGAGCTACCCTTTGGTATGATAGGACTTAGCTAGCTTTCACTAGTACCATGCAAGTTATAGATGTTAGGAGCTACCCTTTTATATGATAGGGCTTAGTTGGCTTTCACCAGTACCATGCAGGTGATAGATGCCAGGAGCTACCTCATACTAGGTCAAACCGACTTTCACCAGTGGCATGGAGGCGATAGATGTCAAGATCCACCAAGTCGACAGGTTCAACAGGTTGTGGAAATCTTATTAATGGCCACATGTGATGTATGTTCTTACACCTACTTCATTACAGTTGGCTGTGAATTGGGAAAAAGATGGGATCCATGGTGTAGCATGAGATGCACCGATATACCATTTTCTCATTAGGAGGTATTCATGAGCTTATGTGATAGTTCACTAGGTAATGGGAAGATGCATGTAATAGGTTGCATGTACTTCCTCTTACTATTTGGTCACTATATATTTGTGAGTCAACCCCTATGTATATCTACATTAAGGACCCTATGTGTTGTGCATTGTCACACTTGAGCCCTTTCTAATGATGACCGTAAGTAGTATGGGATGCTTGCTTGTCATCATAGTTGGTTATAAATCAAGGAAAATGATGGAACCCATGGTGTACCTTAGATAAACCAACTTTCCTATTTCTGGTTGGGATATATTGGACTTACGGGCTAGTGAATCAAGCAAAGGGAGAAATGCTTGCAACATGGCGCAACCTTTTTTTTGGCTACTTGGTCACTATGTGTACCCATGATGTGCATATGATCCAATCACCTTATGTATATATGTTGCATGCGTGAGCTAATCACATTATGTATATGGGAATTAGTCACATTGTGTATATATGATGCCTTCCCAAGCAATTCGCATTGTGTATGAGATATAGGTGGGAACTAATCACACTATGTATATGTGTTGTAGGCATGAGCTAGTAACTCTGTGGTTATGTGATGCATGCATGAATTATTCTCCTTGTGTGTATGTGTTGTATGCTTGAGATAGTCACTTTGGTTGTATGTGACACATGCATGAGTTATTCACTCTATGTATATGTGGTATGCATGAGCTAGTCACTCGGTGTATATGTGACACATGCGTGAGTTATTCACATTGTGTAAATGGGTTGAACCCCTGAGCTAGTCACACTATGTATGTGTGACCCATGTGATAGTCATATTGTGTACATATAATGTATGCTTGAGCCAGCCACTATGTTTGATCAAGTGACGTTTATATGAGCTGGTCACTATGGGCTTTTATGTGTTATCATACCTTGAAGTTGAAATTGAACTAACCATTGACCTCAATGCATTTTCTATCATACTATTACATATGACTTGAGTTGGAATAATAAGATTTACTTAAAAGCTATGATTTAAAAGTGAGATCAAAGATCTCACATCAAAGGAGAGGATGAAGGCTCTCTATTTTTTAGGTGTGAACTACAAAGCCTTTGATTCCCACGAAGGGATACGTAGACAAGGCCATTACAAATGAACCCTTGATGTTTAGGTCTAGGTCTAGGGATGACCCTAATCTTGGGAGCTTACCATACTCTAATATGAGTATACGAGTTGTAGCATAGAGTTGATTCCATGACTGTGGATGGTAAATCTTTGAAGTTGGCACTTCTAAATCAAATAGAAGATGCTTGAACATTTAAATTAGTACTTGACGACAAAAAAAAAATTGATAGTAACCAGGGTGGTTATTACACTAAATAATATTATGCTTAAATACTGACCTTGATTAAAAGCCACACTTCACAACCATGAAGTGGCATAAATACCCGTACAAAAGTTTAACCTCATCCAATTTACTGACTAGTGAAAATAGAATAGTAGCATAATGGTTAGGGGTCTGGGGAGAGAACGGGGAGAGAATAATGCAGTCATACAATGGCCTTAAACTATCCTAGAAAGATCCAAGATACTTGGTTGCTTCAACAAAATGGCTACCTTGTAAAGTGTTCAACTCACACAAAAGCCACAAAACCAGGCAAGTACTAAAATAATAACACCGTGCTAAACACTCCAAAAGACTGAAAACATCTGCTATTCACCTGCCAAACTAGATTTATCTTTCCTCAACACAGTGGTACCGTTTCAGAACATGCAAATCTTCCAACTTCGCATATTTAGAAATCAAGGTTTATCACCATGCGTTGCAATATTTTGGCTGTTCAGTGCAGCCTCTGAATTGAAGCCCCTAAAAGGAAAAATAATTAGCATTAACATACCCTAAACACACAAAATAATATGCACCAATATTGTATCATTTTGCATTTAAGAACATTTAACATAAGTTTAGTCTATATGATGCAAGTGCTAAAAATTAACATAAATTACAAACAATGATGTCATACTAAATAAAACATCGCAAATCCCTAGGAGCTTCAACATCAAGAGTACTGACCTCTGTCATGGTTGGCAGCCAAACTTTTTTGCTGATGCAGGCGTAGAAGCATTTGATTTTGGGGTCTAAATTCCAGTAGATATTTTCATAAACTGATCTGTGATTCAAGGGAAAAACTAGTTGTTACCTCTTTTGATGCAGGAATTTGCCGCTTTGGGCCTCCTAGAGTCTCTTTACCCTTTTTGCTACCGTGCTTTTCTCTTGGATGAGGAGTTGCAACATGCACATTTTTCTTGTAATCGCCTGTAAATATAAAACAAATATTGGACATTATAACCAAACCAATAAGCAAATGTATGTATGGCATCATTATATGTATATCTTGATAATTTTCATACCCAAATTGTCAATGATAAGAAGCCAAACCCATTGACTTTGGACTATTACCTTCCTTTCCCTTCCCTGCAGGGGTTGGACTTTCCCAATACTCTCGAGCAGCAGACCTTGTCTGCTCCACATGTCCATTAATTATTTATAGGAATTGTTGGTGTTCTATTTAGCAGATGCAACTTTTAACAATGCAAAAAGTTCTTGGAAAAATATCCAGCTCAACTTAGCAAAAGTACTTTGAAATTGAATGATACCCATCTAAATTTGCTTCACGACAGAAAGATTAATCTTAGTTTACTCAGAAAATATACAAATGCCAACTAGTTGTGGCATAAACGTTTCAGGCTTTATGATTTGAAACAATGAGATCAAATGCATTCAACATTCAATCCTCGATAATTTACTTCATCATAACTATGATGCATTTGTTCCTAGCTATGATAGAATACTCAATAGGTTTCAAATATGGTTTGCTTCCTTCGT
The DNA here is from genome assembly GCA_027924645.1 of Cunninghamia lanceolata. Taxonomy (NCBI): domain Eukaryota; kingdom Viridiplantae; phylum Streptophyta; class Pinopsida; order Cupressales; family Cupressaceae; genus Cunninghamia; species Cunninghamia lanceolata. The sequence goes on along the minus strand of BSBN01001814.1, from coordinate 624,449 downwards.
AGGGTACTACAAAGTCTTCCCTAATACTTTGGAAGCTCCAATTCCAACTTAGAAAAACATATTGTGCAATCGATGCCACAAGCTTTAGGAAAAAAAAAAGTGTCTATATAGTATGCCATTGTGGAGGTGTCTTTTTAATAAATAATGGCTATAAATTACTTTATATAAACTAAAAAGAGAATAATGGTCACTCTACCTTGGATGTTTGGCTAGAAGATTGAATAAAAAGATTAATGAGTTTGAGAAGATAAGAGATCGTGTGCCTCCCGAAAAATTTACTGGGTGTATCTCTGGATGAGGCTAGGCACGCAGAACCTTGTGAAAATGCTTCCAAATTTGTTGAGTCATATACAACTAAGAGACAGTATAGAAAACCAATAACCCTCTCTACAAAAGGGCTGGTCCAAAAGAGGGATGTGCTAGCAAGGAAGGAAAAACACCCTACTACTGCTATGGAAGAGGGATGACTATCCAAGAAGAAACATATCTGTAAGAACTCAATGGAGAGGGTTATCCAATGCCCCCTAGAATGATTTGGTTTCAAACTACCATGATGTTATATAATTGCTTCTCTAGTGTAGTTTTTGAGCTATTCACTCTTAAATTGTGGTTCTTTGTTGCAACATTGCTACAGTTTCACTGTTGGCTAGCATCAAGTGTGTTGTTCTTTTACTTTCTGCAAATAGGTTCCAGGGTCTTGTCAAAACTTGGTATTTACTCCCTTTTAATCAAAAACTAAAAAGAGAATAATAGACTAATCACAAAAAAATGGGTCGGTGGTAAAATGCAGAGCCTCAAAGTATAAGTGGGGCTAGGCCTAAACAATAAGATGAAACAAAAAATTCTAGTGGGGCCAATACCAAACATTAAGAACCAAGAAAACCACTAGGCAACAAGAGCTACACCATCATGGGGGATCATAGTCGTCTAGTTTTCCCCATACATCAACAGGGATGAAACCTTCAATAATTAGTTCCCAACCAATAAGAGTGCACTCCTCTTCTTGATCTTCATCTACAGGTTGCTGAGCATGAATAGAGAAATTGCTAGATCTAAATCTGGCTAGCCAAAAGCACCACACCCATGTGAAGAGGATGATAGTAGGCGAGAAGGATGAGACCACCCATGAGTAGCACGATCACTAACTCATCTAGAATGTGGTTGAAATCCATGTGATTGGGAGCCATGGTCTCTTTTGGCAAGCTAACTACATCCATGTCTACACCCATGTGGAGAGGAGTGACCCAAGTGGGAGATAGAAGGAGATGGCACTCTAGCAACCATACAAGGGAATGACCCTAGTGATCTAAAATCATTTGTAGATGAGAAACTCCAAGTGCAACCTTGTTTGCTTGCACCTAAATTTGCATAAGCACATTGGAAGAAATCATAGCTTTAGTGTAAAGCGAGAAATGAATATCAGCTGCACAACCAATAAAAATAGTAGAATTTATATCTGTCCAAATGCTAAAAATAATATCCACCCTAAATGCATGCCAAACCTAGGTAAATTTAAAAGGGAGGTAAGGCTAATCTCCTAGAAAAACTATATGCCATGAAAATGGGGTAGGCCAAAACAACTTGAAGAAGTCATGAATCCAAGTCTAGACTTCCTAGGCTCTAGTACAAAACCAAAAAAGGTTCTTGAGAGCTGCAGGTGTCTATAAAATGGATAATATGGATTGCTAACTCCTAGATGAGACAATCTAGATCCAAGAAGTAGGCCTTGATAAATAATAGACCAAGCAAAATGAGCAAGTTTGGGTTCAAGAATAGCATACCATATAGTCTACAATTTGCAATGTCAAGTTCCCAGACAGGACTAGAGATGCCAATAGTGATTTAACTGAGTCACCATGGGAAGATGAGGTTTAAGCCACAAATATCCATTGTGGGGCTTGTCATTGTAAAATGGTGTATCAAGATGCCATTTCAAATCCTTCCACGAGAGCTTGAAAGTCTTAACCCCAATTTTATGAACCATGTGGGGAGGAATGACAACAATAACTATTTAGTATGTCTCACAATCCTAGTTGAAAATGTAGAATCTTAGCTTGGCATTAGGCCAAGATAGAAAATTCTTGGTGACTTTGTTGTAAAGATCTGGTAATGTTTTGACTCCTCTATTATAAAACTTCAAAGCTCAAACCCAAGAGGCTTTAGCCAAAGGCTGGTCTTACAAAGAAAAAATCAGAGACCACTATCTATAGACTATTGATTAATAGAAAGACCATTGCAAAAATCATTGTCAGCCCATAAAAGCCAAGGCTTGACAGATTCCCAAACCTTCCAGATGCTTTTGATAATAACCATGTGCCTCATATCTAAATGAGTTCCTTGATAAAGAAGAGATTATGGATCCCAAGGCCTTCCCAAGCTAGATGCCCAGATGGAACTGGAAAGAAAATACAATGTCAAAATTAGGACTTACAAGGAATCCTTGCCTTCTAGGGCCCTAATAGTCAATTCAGTACAAAGTGCTAATGCTTGATACTAGATTGAGAGTAAGCCTAAACCCTCAAAATTATGGGGGAGACAACAATATTCCAAGCCACATGGTGAAAGCCTTTGTTACTATCAGAAGAGGCCCAAAGAAAATCCCTAAGAATCTTTTGAACTTTCAAATAGGAAACCTCCTAAAATATAGAGAATGTCTCCTAACCTATAAATGACACATCAAGATCATAGCCAACTTGAGATCCACATGAAACATTATTCTAATGATCTAGTGATCCAAACACAAGAAAGGATAGTATTGAAAAAAAAATTTCCAAACTATTTGCTAGAATTTTTATGTGTTAATAAAATTTTTACTAGTATCAAGAGACTTAGAAGTTTAAAAATCAACAAATATGAATGTCTTGGATATAATGAGTTCAATTTTCTTTAATATATAAAATTGTAAATTTATTTTAGTTAAACTACTAAAATAAATATATTTTAATGCAAAAATAATGAGTAAATTGAGCATCATGAATATTTTGTCACATTATTCTTTATTTTCTAATAATACAATTGAGTACTAGAAATCTAAAGGAATTCAATAAATACATTTACTTGTAAAAGAAAGATGAAATTATTCTTCCCAACAACCCAAAAAAGGATTGTCTTTCTTTTGAGGAAGAACACCTCATTCGTCATATGGAAATCACAAAGGCTATCATACAAGACCAAAAATAATATTTATAGATTTTATACTAACCATTGTCTATATAAATATTGTTTAACTCAAGCATAGCCATAAACATAATAAAGACATAGTAAGAAAACTTATAAATACAATTATATAGTTAACCTATTTTATGACCTTTAGGTGTATCAAATTTGGCCTTCTTATCACTTATTAGTGTCTTAGTAGCTGATTCTATTAGAGGCCTCTTCTTTCCAACAACTGCTAATAACATAATACATTTCTAGCTCAATAAATTAATACCTCAAAAGACAAGATGTGCTATGGAAAAAACAAACCTAATTATAGCCTAGGATTTTTCTCATCTTCATCATCTTCTTCCTTGTTATCTTCACATCCATTGAGATCTTATATAACATATCACCTACACAAAATAGAGCCTACAACATACAATAGAGTGCCAAATTCTTAGATGCAAAAAATGTTGAGACTAACTAGGAAATAAGTAAAGTAACCACATGTCTAAATTTCCTTATGAAGCTCATAAAATAATTCCACGTGCAATTCAAAATATAATTTATAAACCTAATTATCATCATCAAAGTCATCATCCTCCCCAATCTTGGCAGGTTGCTTTAGTGTCTCTAGCTTCACATTCATTCCTTCTTTATTGGATTTCCCTAGCATTAAAGATTTCAAATCCTCATTCATCCAATTTCAAGGCATTAGAGTGCAAATAAATAAATGTCAAAATTCTAGATTTTTTGCAACTGACATTATAATTCTTTGACAAGATTGTTACATGCTCATTCTTGTATGTTTCCTTCAAGGAGTATCACCAACAATTTTATCTTTCTCCTTTTCTATTAGTAGATATTGAATGACATCAAAATCCATGGAGCCCCTATTGGAAATAAACTAGTTACTCTAGAATGATAGAAAATTATTTGAATAAACACATCAAAGACAAAATATATAAATTAAGCCCATGATAAAGCAAATCCCATTATAGGATATATGCATTATAATGACAATGTCAAATATACACATAAATCACAACATGTAGAATACAAACACAAAATATCCCAATGTAGAATATAAAAAGTGAGACCCAAATACACAAGGCATAAACAAAAACCCTGATGCATGCACCAAAGCCCTAACATAGAATTACATCAAAACCCTAATACAAAATATGTGAACATTAGAATATGCATCAAAACCCAATTCAAAATATATATTAAGCCCCAAATTATAGAGGATTCATATTTAGAAACCCCTTATAAAGAATAATAACATTAAGCACCCAATATTCAATAAAAAATACGTACATCAAAAATTCAATATAGAATAGACACATTTACTAAAACCCTAATACATTTAATGTAGACACTAAAACCCATTATAGATTATCTATACCAAAATACAATACAAATTATATAAGCCAAGATGCTAGTAATATGCATTCAAAACTTGAGTAAAGAATACTATGTTAAAAACTTGATAGAATAGATTATACATTGAATATGTCGATGAGAATTCATACATTATTCCTTGCAATTTTGAGATGCTCTTGCAAAGGGAACCTATTTTTGGATGGCCTCTCAATTCTCAATGGTTGAATAGATCCCTGGACCATATTTCAATAAATAAACTTGTACTAGGGATGGAAAGGGTGGTGTTGGTAATCATTTATGTTTAGGGTTTTTGGCCAGAGCAACTGGTGGTGCTTGCATGAGTAGTCAGGTTTCAAGCAAATAAATCTGCAAGCACCCTCCCAAAAAATCCAAAAAAGTCTAAGTATTTGGGCCTCCTCATCATATTTCAAAGGTAACCTGATATTTCTTAAGGAGAGGAGGTCATCATCATCATATTTCGAAGCATCATCCTGATATTTCTTGCGAGGGTCATTTTTCATACCAACCTAATTTTCTGAAGCGGGGGTGATATTTCCAAATATTAGTCATATTCAAACATCACCCTGATGTTACAATGAAGCTACAGTGCAGCCCGATATTCTTGCGGGGGGTGATATTTCAAATATCAGGTGATCTTACGAATATCACCCCACCGAATATCACCTTATGCAGACATGACGATGACGTCATCTAGGTCCGAGGGGGGTCATATTTCTAACGTCAGTTATCCTTCGAGGATCACCCTAATATTGCAATGTGATGGTGACGTCATCAGGATATTAGTGGACATGATCAGGTGGATCATCAGTGAGACATATCGTATCGGCAAAGCAGGAGGATCTTCCTCCGATGCATCAGGTTGTGCCAATGAGGGTGAATATTGGGGTGATTTTTCACATGAAGGTAAGGTTGGTCATCAGGCTGGTTTCCAAATATCAGGGTGATATTTTATATTAGGTTATACTTTCCTGCGGGGTGATATTTACCACGGGGTGATATTTCACAAAGGGTGATGTGAATTATCGGGGTGATATTTCATATCGAGTGGACAAACATGCGGTTCACCGATATAGGGGATCTGGCCAATGGAGGATGATGATGAGGTTTATACTAGTTCCTTCAGGAGCAAAATCACTGACATCATATATGCTTTCGGCCTAGTTTATATTATATTAAGAAGGTCGCTGCGGGGTGCATGTGGGATAATTAGTTCCCACATGATTTGAAATATCAAGATGATATATCTTGGCGGGAAAGTTTCAAGAGTGCACAGTTAACTATTTTTCCCAAGGCCACGAGTAGGTGGACATTAATGGTGGATGTTACAGGGTATGGGCAAAGACGTGGATGGATCAAGTACCCGATTGAAGATGTGGATCCCCAGGTGGCGGCGCAAGGCTCGAGATCATTCCCTGTCTCCTCTCCCATCTGCTGCATTCAATGTTTGAGCGCCAATTTCTCAGGATGCGTGTATCTGGCAAATTTTGAAGTCACCCAGTGATTAATGCTGAGTACCTTCCTGTTGTATATAGCAGGCTGTGTTGCTCATTTGTAAGGTTGTTGAAGACCTGGGCATTTTTGTGTAAATAATGAAGAACAGGGCATGATCCTGGGTTGTTTTATCTCATTCTGGAGTTTACGAGTTGCATCATGAATGTATTTTGCACGTATGTTTAGTTTCATGTTGATATAGATGAAAAATGCTCTCATGCATGTGCTTATCTGTCTATCTCCTTTGTTGCATGCTTTCCTTCTTTTGAATCTGGTTGCTAAGGGTTTCATAGATTCTAGGATACAGGGTTTTGTATCACATGTCTGATCTCTAACTTCCATTCAAGGAGTGGATTAAATTGTTTTAGGTTAAACATGGAGAAGGTTGTATGTTAGTAGGGATATATGTAAGTAGAGGCAGCTGAATACCCATTCTTGGGTGATGTTTGTAAGGCAAACATCAGATCCAACCCCTTGAAACTTGAATGCTAGTTGCAAACCATCTACTGTATATGTCTAGTTGACCCCTTGCCCTGAAATAGGCACTAGTCTGCACCTGGGTTAGTAGTTATGATCCAAAACCCCTTGTCTTGCATCCAAAACATCACTTCCATCCATCTTTCCGTAACTTCCACCTGTTAGTTGTAGGAGTAGGATTAGGAACCCCCTGCATACTCTCATCCCTAACCAGACAAATAAGTCCAAGAATGTTGCCAACCTTGCGATCTATCATGCAGATCTTGGTCCATATGTGAGAGTATTCTGCCTATTGCTGTCAAGCTAAATCTTTTTGTCATTGTTGGTCTAGTCAATGTTACATCTTTAGCAAATAGGGATACCCCCCTTGGTGCGGCAGAACCAGAAGTGAAGGGGAGGTAGCTCATGTAACCTCCCATTTCTGTTGGCCGGATCTGCTCATGCATAGGAACTGGAAAACCCTCTACCGATCCGAGAAAAATAACCAACAGGTGGACTTACTCCTTGGTTGCTTGTGATCAAGCCATCGCATCCAATTAGGCATCAACATCTCACAATTTCATTTTATTCCTCACAAGCAAAGTCAAGCCAAGCCAAGTAACTAGAATATCAACTTAAGAGAAATGCACTCTTGAGTTTCACAAGGAATTGACCTATAATTGTCCAAGGGAGTTTGTTTTCAAGTTTACATGCAAGAGAGAAGGGAATGAGTTGTGCTGCTGAATGGAACCAAAACTCAAATTACTCTTTCTAAAGATCGAATGAATGGAAGTAGATTTGGGTAGTCCTATTATTATGGGTATATCATCCATGAATAGAGGTAGGCCCGTTCTTCTCTATACTAATACCATTTCTTCATTTGTGAAAAGAAGAAATAAAAAACACACAAAACAAAGAATATAGGGAAAAGTATAGAGAAAACAAATGGAAAGGTTAAAAAATTTGCTAAAAAGTAGAATGTATAAAAATATGGGTACTTGGTTTTCTCACTACAATTCTAAAAAAATTGATTGTGCACATTAGAGAGCGTAGCCTATAAGCATGGTCCACGTGATAATTTTTTCAGTTACAAGCATTGTAATAAGTTATTAGAATGAAAATAATTGCATGTCAAGATAAATAAAAATAAGTTGGTTGTATGTTCAAACATAAATAAATGTGCTCATGCTTCATTTTTTTTACAGCAAAAAATATGATTTTTGGATAACCATATATTTATAAGGTAATCAAAGACAACTAGTTACTAAAAAAATGTTCATCCTAAGAATAGTCTATCAACCAAAATATAGTACTTTAAAATTTGAAGACAAAAAATCAAAAGAATATTTATATGCATTGTGGATATTGGATAATGAGTTATGAATTGGTGAATTGTTTCTATACAATTTACTTGATATTTTTTGGTTAGTAAATATAGCTTGGGGGACCACTCCTATACATTAAATATTAAAAGATAATACATAGTTTCATCCTAATAAATACCAAAATACTAGGGTTGTGGCAACAATGGTAAACAACAAAATACCTATTGAGACATAATCTGCTAACTTGTATACATACTAGCATCCTATATACATACTATTACCAATTACACAACCAACTAGAGTAATACAAACATACTATACCATAATTTTAATGATATACCAGCTGCAATGGAGGTGATACCATAGAGTCATTTTTGGCAAGGTGAGAGAAGTCATAGACCGAAGTTCTAAGTCTAGGAGCATTACATATTGTATTTATACCCTAGTTTTATAGTAAGAGAATGATTAGAGGATATGCAGGGTAAGTGCAAGAAGATGCGGGGCCAAAAAGGGGTCTTAAGTGGCCACTTTTTTTCTGAAATCAGGAAATACTAGCCTTGGATGAGAAATTGAGCATAGTTACACTCAAAATTTGGAGATGCAACCAAAACAATGTTCGTAGTGCTTCGAGTCTACTTTCTAAACTACTATTTTTTTTTAAATGGCATAGATTAAGGGGTTCAAAAGAAGGAGCCACAGAAATTGGTGTTGTTTCTGTCAAAAAAACATAACATAGCATGTTTTGTGGCTCCCTCAAAAGGTCAAATTTTTTTGGGTATTTTTAAAATTGCTTCAGCGAGAAATTAGCTAATAGCATGTAGTTTATGCCCGATTTTTCTGATAATTTTTTGATGAATATTTGATATTTTACTAATTTTCAAAGTGGACACATCCTAAAAAATAGAATTTTGGCTGTGCTACCCCTATAAATTTTGAAAACTAATTGAAAATCATTTTTTTATTTTTTTAATATTTGTAGAATGGAGTCTAGTTTCTAAATCTGTAATTTTTTTGAAATTTCAATGAATAGTTAATTTACAATGAAAAAAAGACCAAATAGTGGTTTTTGCCTAAAAACAGACACACAAACAAAAGAAATTAAAGATGAAAGGCTTAACATTGTTAAAATGTGAAAAAAATCACATCGTCAAATAGCTAAGAGAAAGCCTAACATTACCCAGGTGTTCAATTTGTTTGACCTTGAAACACGTGCAAATCTGAGGGTTAGCACGAATGAATTATGTGAAATCTTGAAGAATATGGAAAAACACGTCTGTGACTATTCAAAAGGCACTCCAAGCCTTTGGGTTGGAAATCCAAAGAAAATTCCAAGCCCAAGGCTTGGGATTCCCAAAGCAAGACATAACGCGAGTGCATTATAACACACTTGCGTTATGGTTTGCTTTGCATTTTTTCTTTTCCGTAAAAGTCTGTTGTTTGTTATGTTGTCCTTAAATTTTTTTGTGTTTAAGGCTATTAATCATGTATGTATGTATGTATGCCTATATGTATGTATGTATGTATGTATGCATCTATGTATGCCTATATGTATGTATGTATCTATCTATCTATGTATGCCTATATGTATGTATGTATGTATAGCGTCGAGGGCAGAGGAGGGTACAGATGGGAGTGAGCCAGATAGGGGAGGAGAGGAGTGGATAAGGATTGAGTGATTAAGGTTTAAGGTTGAGGGTTGAGCGTTTAGGGATAGGATTTAGAGTTTAGGGATAAGGGATTAGAGTTTAGGACCTTGAGGGATTGGGTTTAGGGTTGAGGCTTTAGGGATAGCATTTAGGGTTAAGGGTCGAGGGATTAGGTTTAAGGTAGAATGTTGAGGGTAGAGGGATTAGGGATAGGGTTTAGGGTTGAAATTTTAGGGCTAAGGGATTAGGGTTTAAGGTATAGTTTAGTAGTTCTTGTGGATAGAGCCAGTAAACAATGGGAGACTATTTTCCTGTTTCATAACAATATACCTTCCCTAAGTGTAGGGTGGACAGCAAGAAACATAGATGTACCCCAATGCAAATCTTTTCTCATAATGATCATCCTTCTGATTTCAACTGTTAATTACTCACTGTGGATGTACCATACGCAAAGCTTTTCTCATAGGGTTTAAGGTATAGTGTCGAGGGTGGTTGAGGGTTTATTGATAGTGTTTAGGGTTGAGGGTTGAGGGATTAGGTTTTAGGGTTGATGGATTAGGGTTTAAGGTATAGTGTTGAGGGTTGAGGGTTTAGGGATAGGGTTTAGGGTTGATGGATTAGGGTTTAGGGTTGACAGATTAGCATTTAATGTCGAGGTTAGGGTTAGAGTGTCAAGGGTAGAGGGATTAGGGATAGGGTTTAGGGTTGAAGGTTTAAGGATTGAGGGTTGAGGCTTTAGGGATGAGCGTTTAACGCTTAATATATAGTGTCAAGTGTTGAGGGTGTAGGGATAGGGTTTAAGTTTTAAGGGTTAAGGGTTGAGGGATAGGGATTAGGGTTTAAGGTATAGTGTTGAGGGTTGATGGTTTAGGGATAGGGTTTAGGTTTGAGGGATTAGGGTTTAGGGTTGATGAATTAGGGTTTAATGTTGAGAGTTGAGGGTTGAGGGTTGAGGGTTGAGGTTGAGGGATAGGGTTAATGGTCAAGGGATTAGGGTTAAATAAGAGTGTTGAGGGTAGAGGGATTAGGGATAGGGTTTAGGGTTGAAGGTTTAATGATTTAGGTTTGAGGCTTTAGGGATGAGGGTTAAGGGATTAGGGTTTAAGATATAGTGTCGAGTGTTGAGCGTGTAGGGAAATGTTTTAGGGTTCAAGTTTTAAGGGTTAAGGGTCGAGGGATCAGAGTTAAGGGTTGAGGGATTAGGGTTTGACATTGAGGGTTGAGTACATAGAGGTTCAAGGGTTAAGGGTTTCTGGATAGGGTTGAGGGTCGAGGGATTAGGGTTAAGGGATAGGGTTAGAGGGTTTAGGGATAAGGGATTAGGGATTAAGGTATAGTATCGAGCCCGTTGAGCATCTAGGAATAGGGATAGCATTTAGGGTTTAGGGATGAGGGATTAGAGTTGAGGAATGATGGATTAGGGTTAAGGGTTGAAGAATTAGGGTTTAGCGATAATGTTTAGGGTTGAGGGTTGAGGGATTAGGGTTTAAGGTATAGTGTTGAGGGTTTAGGGATAGGGTTTAGGGTTGAGGGATTAGAGTGAAGGGTTAAGGGATTAGGATTTGACGTTGAGGGTTGAGGCTTTAGGGTTTAGGGTTTAGGTTAGGGTTGAGGGTCGAGGGATCAGAGTTAAGGGTTGAGGAATTAGGGTTTGACATTAAGGGTTGAGGGTTGAGGTTCAAGGGTCAAGGGTTTAGGGATAGGGTTGAGGGTCAAGGGATTGGGGTTAAAGTAGAATGTGGAGGGTGTAAGGATTAGGGATAGGGTTGGAGAGTTGAGGGATAAGGCATTAGGATTTAAGGTATAGTATCGAGTCTGTTGAGGGTTTAAAAATAGGGATAGCATTTAGGGTTTAGGGATGAGGGATTAGAGTTGAGGGATGACGGATTAGGGTTGAGGGTTAAGGGTTTAGGGTTTAGGAATAAGGTTTAGGGTTGAGGGATTAGGGTTTAAGGTATAGTGTTGAGGGTTTAGGGATAGGGGTTTAGGGTTGAGGGATTAGAGTGAAGGGTTGAGGGATTAGGATTTGACATTGAGGGTTGAGGGTTTAGGGTTTAGGGTTTAGGGATAGGGTTGAGGGTCGAGGGATCAGAGTTAAGGGTTGATGGATTAGGGTTTGACGTTGAGGGTTGAGGGTTGAGGTTTGAGGGTCAAGGGTTTAGGGATAGGGTTGAGGGTCGAGGGATTAGGGTTAAAATAGAGTGTGGAGGGTATAAGGATTAGGGATAGGGTTGGAGGGTTTATGGATAAGGGATTAGGGTTTAAGGTATAGTATTGAGTCTGTTGAGGGTTTAGGAATAGGGATAGCATGTAGGGTTTAGGGATGAGGGATTAGAGTTGAGGGATGACAGATTAGGGTTGAAGGTTTAGGGTTTAGGGATAAGGTTTAGGGTTGAGGGTTGAGGGATTAGGGTTTAAGGTATAGTGTTGAGGGTTTAGGGATTGGGTTTAGGGTTGAGAGATTAGAGTGAAGGGTCTAGGGATTAGGATTTGATGTTGAGGGTTGAGGGTTGAGGCTTTAGGGTTTAGAGTTTAGGGATAGGGTTGAGGGTCAAGGACAATCGCTTGATAGAACCCCTACTATTTATGCTTGGATAAGGATTTGTCACAAACTAGAACTTCTGCTTCCAAAGAAGATCTATCTTTCTTCCTCGATGGGCATTTTCTATCAAGAACTTGATTATGAGGGCTTGCCCCTTCATTGTTATGCCTATCATATGGCGGAGCATCTGGAAAGCTCTTGCAGGAAACAGGAAAAGTTCTCCCTCAAAAACCTTGTGGTCATTCAAGTCTGAAGGGGAAGGTTTGGAAATTGAAATGGATCACCAAAGAGATGAAGAATTTCTTATTTCTCAAACACCATCAGTGGTTTTTCTCTGATGCAGAGGGCCTACCAAGATGGAAAGCATTTAAAGATTATATGATCTCCAAAGGAAAATCTCCTAATTCTCCCAAAATGTCATCCTTCAGCAAGGCGGGATGAAGTGGCTTGGCTCTTCCAGTCATGGATCCTCCTGTATTTAAGAGGAATTGTAAGGCTTGGAAGTGTTAGTTGATGAAGCATAGGGTGTGGTCATCTCTGCTTATGTCAAGGAAGATAATGCATAGGATGTGATCAATCTATAGCAGGACAAAATGCGAGCGCATTTTGTCTTGCTATAGAAATGGTAAAAAAGTGTTGACCCCCATGATCCAGGCCCACATGCTATGTTTTCATACTGATTCTGCGCGTGCTCTGACAAAAAAGAAGTGCTTTCATGCTATTGGGAAGTTCACATGCACATTTGACACATTGTATCACCTTCGCATGATCTTTCCACCACCTTTTTTGCTTTGCCAACTTGAGGAAGAAATAACATAGTTTTCACACCAAGTTTGATATATATCTATTCAAGTTTCAATTTTTGTAGTGTTGCAATGTTAATTGTGATAGCATTTTAGGAATTTAACATTATAGATTGGTTAATAGTATTGTTGTTAGTAATTAAATTTGAGTGTTATTCATTTTAACATTGAAAAGGAAGCAATTGGTGAAAAACTCAAATTGTTGAGGAGTTTGATGCAAGAAGAAAAAAACACTACATAATTGGGTACTCTCTCCATTCGAATCTTCATTTTATAGGTATGTCAAGTCTTTACATGCATGTTCTTTACATTTTCTTTAATTCGGATTGAACTACTTTATCATGCTTTATCATACATGTTTAAAATAGACACATTCCCAATCAAGAAAGCAGCCTACAATCTCACATGATGCCATGTATATTTTCTACACTTGGGCTCTTTAATAATTATGTGTAATAAACATACCTTAACATACCATGATGTCAAACTATACAATAATAAATCCTTACAACATAATAAAAATATAATCCCACTATTCTTGTATTCATTTCTTAGGAAGTAATATTGGTCTCTTTATCATGCTACAAACAAATTCTCTGTCATGCCGAGGAAATGATCAATAATTAAACCAACACAGGAAGAGATAGAAGCTAAGATTGCAAAGAAAGTAGTGGCTATGAGGGAACTTTGTGAGAAGAGGAAATTGGACACAATAAATGAAGACAAACCAATTGAAGAGGAACCACAACCATCACAAAGAGATATGGTATTGGCGGCACAAAGAGAACCAATGCAAAAACTTCGTGGTACAAGAGATTTGAATACCATAGTTGGAGACACATCCTCTACTGCAATTCAACATGTAGGGACACCATCTACCACATCTCAAATTGACAGTACATCATCACTCACATGTGATGAAGGAGGTACGCCATCGTTCCCACCTCAACCTCAAGGTATGTCATCTATTCCATCTTCGATCAAAGGTATGCCATCTAGCCCATCTCATTTAAATATTGATGAAATTCCTAATGTTGAGATGAATTTACCTAACTTAACACCACCTAGAATTTTGCATAGAAAGCCAAAGTAGTTGATTGACATTGATGAAAATATTTTGTAGCCAATGGAAGGTAAGATTCCAAAACGCACTTGTAGAAGATATGCTCATAAGATTTAGATATTGTTCTTTGAAAAGTTAAATGAGACTGCAAGATGTCAACTATTCATTGAAATGATGTGAAGTATAAAGTATAGGTCCATCATGAAGATTCTTGGGTTGAGAACATCAGAGGCTTCAAGTGAAAAATCTATTGTCAAGAATCTAATGAGTGTGTATGAGAGTGTGGGTAACACCTCACACACAAAAGATAGTAATGCAACATGGCATGTGATTACATCGACTATAGTAAGTAGTCAAATGAGGAAAGCTTGTCTCATTAGAGAGACGAGTCAAGAATTGAGAATTAATAGGAAAACTTTATCAAGAGCCGTTGGAAGATGCCAAAGAATTGAGGACACTAATGCCAATGAATTATGGGCATTCTCGGGGAGACTACCACGAAAAGATAAACCAATTGTTGAAGCATTGAGATCACTAATTGAAGACTTTTGGAAGAATTACACAAGGGTATCTCTGAATCAAAGGGATGTGGTAAGAAGGAGAATCGTTAGTCAGAACCGTGAGCCACATCCAAAGCATTTTTTGGATGAGACTCAAACACAGTTTTATGGTAAATTTCTAAAGAAGTATCCTCAAATTAAAATTTGTCAAAGATATTTTGAAATGCTAAGACCTTTCTATGTCAAGATAAATCACACACGCACTACTTGTTGTTGTAGATTACATATTGAATTTTCTAACCATTTTGATGCTTATAGGTCTATATGTTTAGATATGCATACTAACAATGATTTGCAAGGTTGTGCCATATGTGCCCCACCAACATCTTCAAGAGACTTCGTATCAAGAATTTTATGTGAAAGAGAGGAAGGTCAAATATTCTATAAGAAATTATGCTTGGATGGCACATGTCATCGTTGCGGTGGCTTGCAACATTTGCCAATATGTGAACATATGGAAAGAACACATGCAGTTGGAAACAAACTAGTAGAGTTTGACAAGTATAAAACAATGGCATACAATACAAAAGATGGTAAAGAAGCAAAGAGGTGTGAATTGGTTATTGAAAAGATTCCAGTGTATCAGTTTATGCCTATATTTCGTGATAGCATAGTGTATGAGTATGCAAGACATGCCCATAGAGCTCGATGGTTGGACTTGCAATTCAAGTTACGTAAGGACACATTTCCAATTGGTAGCATTGTTTCAGTCATTGACTTTGTAGAGAACTACAGTCTACAGCCACAGCGTGAGGTGCAATCACAATATTACAACTCCACACAGGTTTCTATATTTGTGCACATCACATTCATTCATGCGAATGATAGTATAGAGGATGACAGAAAGATCATAAGGGAGTATAATTTCTATATTAGTGATGATCGCACGCATTCTACGGAGTTCATGCAAGGTTGTTTTTAGGTGTTCTACAATGATTTGGCTAGAAAAGGCATAACATTCAGTCAGCATATCATATGGTCAAATAACTATGCGTCACAATTCAAGAACTCACAAAATTTCTATTGGCTGAGTAGGAGGCATAATTTTATAGGTATTCAGCATATGTAGAACTTTTGTGAGGTCGGGCATGGAAAGGGGGAGCATGATGGTGTAGGAGCATGTATCAAAAGAGCCATAGCACGAGAAGAGTTAAAGTATAAAGACAATGCAAAGTTGACAGATGCAAAATCGATTATCGATTGGTGTAATGCTTCCATGGGTCCAGGTAATGAAGGTAAGTCTTCAGTTCATAGATTTTTTTGGTTGATAGATGATACTAACATTGCACCATATGAGGACTGTTGTACACTGACAGGATTAAATGAGATGCACTCTTTCAAAAGGTCAATTGCAAGTTCATGGAGTATCCATATGCGAAAGATGTCATGCTTTTGTTCTTCTTGTACAATTCAAGTCTGGGATGAGTGCGAGTCAAAGGAGTGGGTTGACGAATGGCAGTTAAGTTATCTTAGCCCACTTGACACGTATCGACCCCCAACGGCACTGGAGCTAACACAGATGGAATCATCAGTTGACTTTGACCACATATCAGATTTAGTTCAACTAGGTAATATAGGGCACGTATATGCATCTAATTTCATCTAGTTCAACTAGGTAATGTCATCTTACTTTGTAGTGTTTTTGTAATGTTTACTAATTTCATCTAATTTACTACACATATCAATGTAGGGCACATATATGCAGTTATTGCAGATGAAGATAATGAAGAGGGAATAGATTATTACTTATTTCGTTGTGTTGAGGCCAAAAAGAAATTGGAGGCCCCTGTTATAGATGGAGAAAACATCGAATAACCTACAGGCTTAGTGGTTATTACTGGAACATGGCTTAGAAGCTACCCACATAAGAGTGTTAATATTTGGCTATTTTAGGACTTTGACACTCATCGGAAGATTCTTCATTACTCAAACCTTATCGTGGCATCCAATGTTCATTTGATAAAGTATCAGGGTAGACCTTTGAACAAAATCTTGTGGAAGGTGCGTGAGTCTGACCATGAAGCAATACTTGACACAATAAAGAGTAGAGCAGACCCGGAAGGTTCATTGGATTAATTTGTAAGTATTCACATTGATTTTGTAAAGTCATGTTACATTGAGTTGTAAGTATGCACATTAATTTATAAGGTTTGTCTTTTTTTTATTTCCTCCTGCATTTTTACGCATATACACATTTTTACATCATCATGTTATGCATTTTTGGTGTCCTGCTCTTGATGCGACCAAACTCATAACTCACCATACTTCCTCTAGACACCATTTGATGATCTCTCCAACACTCTAGATCTAGGGTGCCCAATCATGATGATGACCTATATACCATTGTCCCAAGGTGCTCATAATGACTGAAAAGAAGACCAAGGGTGCCCAAGCTTAATAGACTTATTTCTTTCAATTTTGATGATCCAAACTCTTGCAAAATGACATCCACTTTCATGCCTTTAGATCTTCCTTCACATATAGGGTGCCAAATCAAGTTGAAAAATCTACATAAGGGTGCCAAAATGGATGAAAGGAGACATGAAATGTGCCTTAGGACTCCATGCTAAGGTTTGGGCTATTAAATGTAGCACATTTCACAGTTGAGTATATTGTCTTTTCATTGATGTCAAAATATCAGGAAATCAGGATGTTGCATTACACAGTTTTCACAAGATGCAGTTGACAGATGTGTTGATCACATTATATTTCAGAAGATGCAGTTGACAGATGTGTTGATCACATTATATTTCAGAAGGATTCTTCATAGGAAAGTTTAAGTTATGTTTTCAGTGAAAGTGGCTAAGGTTGGCATTATGAGTGGTCTTCATGCAATTATGACACACTTTTGAATGTGACTTGTTGTAATCACAGTGGTTTGATACCTTCTCAGTTTTCAAGTTGTAAAACTCTTACAAGTGGTCCTTCATGATAATGACATCAGTGACACATCAGTGTTGATTCTATGTGAGTTTGTTCTGACTTAGTCATTTCAGAAGATGACACTCATTGCATCAATATTGAATCAGGAGGAGGGCTTATGTCATTTAATAAAAGTTAACTTGCATCATATTAACTTGATGACAGTGGCAGATCAGTTGAAGCTTGGTTTACAAGGTTGAGGTTTAAATATGTTTTGAGGTGTGTTGAGGTTTAAATATGTGTTGAGGTGTGTTGAGGTTAACACTTAACAAGTCATAAACTTTGTGTTCAACATTACCTTATTGCCCGTCATGCACTTTATGTTATAAACTTAAACTGACCGGTCGAGAAGGTCATCGGGCCTTAAGTTGCAATGTAAGGGTATGAAGCTCGTCAGTTTTACCGGCCCCATTGCCTAGGGTGCCCGGTAACCAGTCAATGCATTGTGTGGTCCGCGGGAAACACAAAATCAACGGTTATATTTGAATCCTCAGTTGGCGGGCACCGAAGATCGAAAGGTTGTTTTTTAAATAGAAAGTATCTCCAAACGGTTAGCTTGTCCCGTTAAAATTGACGGTTACTGTTGTTAAAAAGGCAATAAAACATGTTTGTCTTAGCCATTCTAACCGAAATTCAAGGGGCACTGAAGTTTTTTTTTGTGTAAAGGAAAGAGTAAGTTTTTAGAAGGTTTCTAAATGATAAGAAGATGAAAAGGCAGAATTCTACGAAGGGATTTCATTTTTTGTTTTATGTTTTTTTTGTTTTTGGTAAGAGAGAAGATGAGAAGTTTGAGAAGAAATGTAATGTTGAAGTTGAACCGGTTTTTGAAGATTTTGGTTTTTTGATTGAAATTCTTTTTGCATATAGTGATTTTGTTTGAATGGCAGATATAAGAAGAGTTGCAGATGAAAGATAAGTAATGAGAATTTTTGAAGAAGTTCTTTTGGAGAATGGAATTGTTATGTAATTTTTGCAGGAATGGAGAATCATTCTTCAGGGATTTATGTTAAGATTCTTCAATGATCATGATGGAGTAATGTTTGTTCAGAGAAAGTGAAGGTGTCAGAGAAAGTGAAGGTGATTAAAGACTATAATTTTTCAGAGAAGATAAATTGTTCAGTTTGTAGAGAGAGAAAGCTCAAAATGGTGAATTAGTTTGAAATGGTGTTGCAGAGGTATGAAATATATTGAAGATCAAAATTGATTGACTGTAGGAGTTGAAGACAGTTAAAGGTTGATTGAAAAATTTATTTTGTTTATCTTAAAAGGGAGAAATAAGTTTTTGGTTTTTATTGAAACAGGGAAATCCCCTGAGTTATAATTTTTCATTGAATGTTGATGATGTCAGTGAGACATGCAGAGAGATAAAATTTGCCAGTGAGGCAGAATTGTAATGTCAGTGAGACATTTGTAATCTGAATTTTGTGTTAAGCCAGTGAGGCAGTTGAGTGGTTTTTATACCCCAGGAGGGTTTTCCACTCGAGAAATTTCTTGTGTCAAATCTGTGTGTTGATACTCTGCATATTTACTTTGTTCCTTCTGAAGAATTCTAAATTGTGAAATTAGATTAATCAAAAGTTTTAAAAAGTGTTAAAATTGTTAACAACACTGATTCACCCCCCCTCTCAGTGTTGTGTGTATTCCTACAATTGGTATCAGAGCCTGGTACCCTATCAAAGCTTAATCAGCTTGGGTAGATCATATTTCTGGAATACTTATCATGGCAAGTCAAGAAGGTTACTCAAATTATAAGGCACCTATGTTTGATGGCTCTAACTATGCTTTTTGGAAATTCAGGATGGAGTCATATTTGTCATCTCTAGGCTATGATGTGTATGATGCTATTGTTACTGGATATACTGCTACAAATCCTCCTAGCACAGCTGATGAGAAAAGAGCATATGAAAATAATGCTAAGGCTAAAAATGCATTATGTTGTGGTCTTACCAATGACATACTTGTAAAAATCATGGAGTGTAAAACAGCCAAGGAAATATGGGACAAATTGTCAAATATCTATCAAGGAGATGATAAAATCAAAGAAGCAAAACTGCAATCCTACAGAGCAAAATTTGAAAGTCTCAGAATGAGTGATGATGAGAAAGTGGCAGAATATCTTTTAAGGGTCCAAGAAATTGTAAATGCTATCAAAGGACTTGGTGATACATTGGAAGAGAAGACAGTTGTTACAAAAATCTTAAGGACCTTAAATCCAAAATATGAATCCAAAGTGTCTGCTGTTGAAGAAAGAGATTTAAGCAAAGTTACCTTTGATGAACTTCATGGCACTTTCACAGCTTATGAGATGAGGATTAGCAATGACATACCTTCAAGCAAAGAAGCTGCTTTCAAATCAGTCAGAAAAGAAAAGGAGATTTCTGATTCAGATGAATTGGATGATGAACAAGAAATATCTCTTGCAAGCAAGTTAAAGAAGGGATCTGTTGGTAAGTACAAAGGTAAGCTTCCATTCAAATGTTTTGAGTGTGGAAAGATTGGACACTATGTAGCTCAGTGCCCTTACAAAGATCCAGACAGTGATGAAGATGAAAACAAGAAGCAATTCAAAAAGAAACAGTTTGTTTCTAGAAGGAAAAATAATTTTAGAAAGAAAAGAAGTCTGTTCATAAAAAATGTTGATATGACTGAAAGTGATTCAGATGATTTTCTTGATGAAAATGCACAGACTTTGTTTATGGCTATTCTAAATGAAAATGAAAAATGTGAAGAACAATCAAACAGTTGTGAAGCTGTTATTGACTTTGAAGGAGAATTGATATGTACATTAAGTCAAGTCAAGAAACTTAAGAAGGAAATCATTGCTCAAAGAAGTTAGTTTCAAAAAGAAAATGATATCATGAATAACAAGTTAACTTGTTATGAGAAATAGATTACTGATCTAATTCTTTCTCTTGAAGAAAGTAAGAAAATTATTGATGATAAAGACAAAGAATTGAATAACAAGGACAAGGAATGTCATACACTTGAAGCTGAAATTGTTGGTCTAAGAAGAAGACTTGATATGTGCAGAAGCAGTGATAAATTAGATGATCTTCTTGATAGACAAAAAGGATTCAAAGATAAATCAGGTCTTGGATTTGAAGAGGGACAATGTTCTCAAAAGGCTAGTATAAAAGGCAAATCAATCATAAGGACAACAAACTACAACAGAAGTGATACTTTTAGGTATAATGCTCACTTTACTGGATATTGTTTTTGTTGCAACAGGTTTGGACACAAAGCCAGTGAATGCAGATTTGGAATCAGAAGAGAAATGCATCCATTCATGTTCTTAAGAAGTTTGAAGTGTTACAATTGTAAAAATTTTGGGCATATTGCAAAATTCTGTAGACCTTCATTGCAAATGCAGCAAACAACAAGAAATATTGTCTCAGGTTTGTCTTCTTTGGATTCTGAAAAGAAATTGCTTGTTTGGAAACCTAAGGTAATTAATAAGAGCTTAGATGTTATGATTGTACAAGCTACTTTTCATGCCAAAAGAAAGGAACAGTGGGTGATTGACAGTGGTTGCTCCAAGCACATGACAGGGGACAAAGATAAGTTTGTTAAGTTTGAAGACATTAATGAAGGCTCTATTATGTTTGGAAATAATGATTGTATTATGATCAGAGGCAAAGGTACAATTCTTCTTGATGATGAAACACCACTAAATGATGTGTATTTTGTAGAAGGACTGAAGCACAATCTGTTAAGTGTCAGTCAAATATGTGACAATGGTTTTAATGTGGTTTTTGATGCACATGGATGTGAGATTAAAAAGAAATCAGGTAAAGTTATTGCAGCAGGTCTAAAGACTAGTGGTAACATCTACAATCTTCATAACTCAGAGACTAAAAGTGTTGATAGTCATATCTGTTTCATGGGTCAAATTGAGGAAAGCTGGTTATGGCACAGAAGACTTGGTCATGTGAATTTTGACAATCTTGTAAGAATTAGCAAGAATCACAATGTCAGAAATATGCCTCATATTTCAAAACCAAGTAATACTATATGCAAAGAGTGTCAGCTGGGTAAGCAAACCAAAGTTAGTTTCAAGCCTAAGGAGTATTTTACTTCAAAACCTCTGCAGCTAGTACATTCAGATTTGTGTGGTCCTACAAGGACTAAAGCTCTGGGAGGAGAAAAGTATTTTATGCTTTTCATTGATGACTTTTCAAGAATGACATGGGTAACATTCTTAAGGCATAAATCAGAGGCATTTGATAGATTCAAAATCTTCAAGAAGATGGTTGAAAAGGAATCTGATTTCAAGCTAAAATGTCTAAGGTCAGACAATGGAGGAGAGTACACTTCAAAGGAATTTGAGGAGTATTGTGAAAAACATGGGATAAGAAGGCAATTCTCCACTCCTAGAACTCCACAGCAAAATGGAGTAGCTGAAAGGAAAAACAGGACTGTAAAAGAAATGGCAAGAACTTTACTACATGATGCAAATCTGCCTAATGTCTATTGGAGAGAAGCTGTTCATACAGCTGTATATACTCTGAACAGAGTTCAATTAAGGGTAAAGTCAAATTATACTCCTTATGAACTGTGGTATGGTAAGTCAGCTAATGTTGGGTATTTCAAAATTTTTGGAAGTAAGTGTTACATCAAGAAAGATAATGATAGCTTATGTGGTTTTGAGTCTAGATGTGATGAAGGCATTTTTCTTGGTTATTCTACACATAGCAAGGCATATAAATGTTTTAACAATAGGCTTAAAAGAATAATTGAAAGTACTAATGTTAAGGTGGATGAGGATTTGCAGCCCTGTATGCAGTTGATTCATGACATTGAAGTTGATCATCATTCACAAAAGGAAGAAGAAATTCAGGAAGAGAAAGAAGATCCTGAAAAATCTGTTGATGTTAAGACAAAGACTCTTTCAAAGGCATTTCAAAGAGATCATCCTCATGAGTTGATCATTGGGGATAAGGACAGTGGTGTGTTAACAAGAAGAGGAAAGCAAGCTGCTGCACATAATCAAGCACATGTGTGTTTGATATCTGAAATGGAACCAAAGAATTATGTTGAGGCCAGCAAAGATGAAGCATGGGTTAATGCCATGGAAGAGGAGTTAAGCCAAATAGAAAAGAACAAAACATGGGAACTTGTTCCAAGACCAGAAGGTAAGAATGTCATTGGATCAAAATGGGTGTTTAGGAATAAGCTTGATGATAAAGGTAAAGTTGTTAGAAACAAAGCCAGACTGGTTTGCAAAGGGTATTCACAAATTGAAGGTATTGACTTTGAAGAAACATTTGCTCCTGTTGCTAGATTAGAAGCTATAAGGATGTTTTTAGCTTTTTCAGTTTATAAAAATTTCAAAGTTTTCCAAATGGATGTAAAATCAGCATTTCTAAATGGAGATCTTGAAGAAGAAGTCTACATGGAACAACCAGAAGGTTTTGTGAATAAAGATAATTCAGATCATGTTTACAGGTTGAAAAAGGCTTTATATGGTTTAAAGCAAGCTCCAAGGGCTTGGTATTATAGACTGGATAAGTTTTTGCAGGAACAGGGGTTCACAAAAGGAGGTGTGGATAGTAATTTATACTATTTAATCAAAGGTGAGGATATTCTGGTTGTTGAAATTTATGTAGATGATATCATTTTTGGTAGTAACAATGATGATATGAGTCATTCATTTCCTAACATCATGAAATCAGAATTTGAAATGTCTATGTTGGGAGAATTGTCCTTCTTTCTTGGTCTTCAGGTATCTCAGCTTGAAAAGGGAATATTCATCTCACAAAATAAATATGCCAAAGAGATGTTAAAGAGGTTTCAAATGGATGATTGCAAACCTTTGGGTACTCCTATGGAGACAGGGCATAAGCTAAGTAAAAATGATGAATCACCTGAAGTAGAACAATCTCTGTATAGATCTATGATTGGGAGTCTTTTATATCTCACTGCTTCTAGGCCTGATATTATGCAGGCTGTTTGTTTGGTTGCTAGATTTCAAGCTTGTCCTAAACAATCACATTTGAATGCTATTAAGAGAATCTTTAGATATATTAAGGGTACAATTGATTTTGGTTTATGGTATCCTAGACACAATGATTTTACACTTCTTGCCTATACAGATGCAGATTGGGCAGGGTGTCCTGATGACAGAAAAAGCACAAGTGGGGCAGCTTTCTTTCTGGGTGGCAGATTGGTTGCATGGCAGAGTAAGAAACAAGATTGTGTTTCTCTATCTACAGCTGAAGCTGAGTACATTGCTGCTTCATCATGTTGTACACAGGTACTTTGGATGGTACAATCACTTCTTGATATTAAGGTTGAGGTTAAAAAGCCTGTGTCTATTCTTTGTGATAACACAAGTTCAATCAATATGTCAAAGAATCCTATAATGCATTCAAGAACTAAGCACATTGCTATCAGATATCATTTTCTAAGGGAAAAGGTGATTGAAAATGAAGTTGCTTTGGAATATGTGCATACTAGTGATCAATTAGCTGATATCTTCACAAAGCCTTTGCCAAAGGAGACATTTGAAACTTTGAGACAGAGATTAGGAGTTCTGTCCCTTGTCTCTCTTCAGTAAGTTACAGAGATATTAGATTAAGGGGGAGTTGTCTTCTAGATTATTTTTGATGTCCTGAATCTCATTTGTACATAGTATGTATATAGTTTTTGTACACATTTTTTTTGGTTGGCAGTGTTACAGTATTGTACATTTGATCAGTTTGAAGTAAAGTGTTGTTTTTGACAAATTTTTTCAGAGGATTGTATTTACAAGAACAGGAATCTATTGATTGTGGTGTTATTTTTTGTCTTTGACAATTTTATGTCAAAAAGGGGGAGAAATGTGTTATGGTTTTTGCCATCAATGTCAAAGACAAAGGGGGAGTTTTGTAGCACATTTCACAGTTGAGTATATTGTCTTTTCATTGATGTCAAAATATCAGGAAATCAGGATGTTGCATTACATAGTTTTCACAAGATGCAGTTGACAGATGTGTTGATCACATTATATTTCAGAAGATGCAGTTGACAGATGTGTTGATCACATTATATTTTAGAAGGATTCTTCATAGGAAAGTTTAAGTTATGCTTTCAGTGAAAGTGGCTAAGGTTGGCATTATGAGTGGTCTTCATGCAATTATGACACACTTTTGAATGTGACTTGTTGTAATCACAGTGGTTTGATACCTTCTCAGTTTTCAAGTTGTAAAACTCTTACAAGTGGTCCTTCATGATAATGACATCAGTGACACATCAGTGTTGATTCTATGTGAGTTTGTTCTGACTTAGTCATTTTAGAAGATGACACTCATTGCATCAATATTGAATTAGGAGGAGGGCTTATGTCATTTAATAAAAGTTAACTTGCATCATATTAACTTGATGACAGTGGCAGATCAGTTGAAGCTTGGTTTACAAGGTTGAGGTTTAAATATGTTTTGAGGTGTGTTGAGGTTTAAATATGTGTTGAGGTGTGTTGAGGTTAACACTTAACAAGTCATAAACTTTGTGTTCAACATTACCTTATTGCCCGTCATGCACTTTATGTTATAAACTTAAACTGACCGGTCGAGAAGGTCATCGGGCCTTAAGTTGCAATGTAAGGGTATGAAGCTCGTCAGTTTTACCGGCCCCATTGCCTAGGGTGCCCGGTAACTAGTCAATGCATTGTGTGGTCCGCGGGAAACACAAAATCAACGGTTATATTTGAATCCTCAGTTGGCGGGCACCGAAGATCGAAAGGTTGTTTTTTAAATAGAAAGTATCTCCAAACGGTTAGCTTGTCCCGTTAAAATTGACGGTTACTGTTGTTAAAAAGGCAATAAAACATGTTTGTCTTAGCCATTCTAACCGAAATTCAAGGGGCACTGAAGTTTTTTTTTGTGTAAAGGAAAGAGTAAGTTTTTAGAAGGTTTCTAAATGATAAGAAGATGAAAAGGCAGAATTCTACGAAGGGATTTCATTTTTTGTTTTATGTTTTTTTTGTTTTTGGTAAGAGAGAAGATGAGAAGTTTGAGAAGAAATGTAATGTTGAAGTTGAACCGGTTTTTGAAGATTTTGGTTTTTTGATTGAAATTCTTTTTGCATATAGTGATTTTGTTTGAATGGCAGATATAAGAAGAGTTGCAGATGAAAGATAAGTAATGAGAATTTTTGAAGAAGTTCTTTTGGAGAATGGAATTGTTATGTAATTTTTGCAGGAATGGAGAATCATTCTTCAGGGATTTATGTTAAGATTCTTCAATGATCATGATGGAGTAATGTTTGTTCAGAGAAAGTGAAGGTGTCAGAGAAAGTGAAGGTGATTAAAGACTATAATTTTTCAGAGAAGATAAATTGTTCAGTTTGTAGAGAGAGAAAGCTCAAAATGGTGAATTAGTTTGAAATGGTGTTGCAGAGGTATGAAATATATTGAAGATCAAAATTGATTGACTGTAGGAGTTGAAGACAGTTAAAGGTTGATTGAAAAATTTATTTTGTTTATCTTAAAAGGGAGAAATAAGTTTTTGGTTTTTATTGAAACAGGGAAATCCCCTGAGTTATAATTTTTCATTGAATGTTGATGATGTCAGTGAGACATGCAGAGAGATAAAATTTGCCAGTGAGGCAGAATTGTAATGTCAGTGAGACATTTGTAATCTGAATTTTGTGTTAAGCCAGTGAGGCAGTTGAGTGGTTTTTATACCCCAGGAGGGTTTTCCACTCGGGAAATTTCTTGTGTCAAATCTGTGTGTTGATACTCTGCATATTTACTTTGTTCCTTTTGAAGAATTCTAAATTGTGAAATTAGATTAATCAAAAGTTTTAAAAAGTGTTAAAATTGTTAACAACACTGATTCACCCCCCCTCTCAGTGTTGTGTGTATTCCTACATTAAAGTCTCTTGATATTAGGCGCTCATAATGATGAAACTTAGAGTTTTTTCCTTTCCTAGGTGCTCATCTAAGATGTTTGAATGATAAGGAGTGCCTAGACCTCTATAATATACATTGGATGCCAAAATCAAGGTGATTTTAAGTCATTTTGAGTCATTCAAGGTCAGTTTGAGTCTTTGAGTCATGTTGCCAAAAAATGTCAATGTTATCAAGTTGCACAAAGCAACTTTTGCATTTTTGGTGTCCTGCTCCTGATGCGACCAAACTGACAGTTCCAACGCATCCGGATGGGTACGTTTAGGCTAGATATGGTTCTATTTTTCACCCAAACATGTCGAAACAATCCGAGCTACATTGTGCCGACGATATCCCTGAAGAGTCCAAAGTGCAAAAAGGTAGCAATCTTTGAAGAGATGTTACTTAAAAACCATGTCACTTAGAAATATTTTGTCTGAGGCAACGTGATCATGTAGAGTGACTCTACAATAACCTCTCTCAGTTTGTTATATCTCTGATGCATTTACCTGTGGTGAAAGGTTTTCTGTTGCCTCAAAAATCGTCAGAAGGAGGCAGTGTAAAGTTGCAAAGGGGTGTAACTTTCATCCTGCCCCTGATGCGACCAAGCTAACTATTCCAACGCATCCAAACGGGTACATTTAGGCTAGGTATGGTCCTATTTTTCACCCAAACATGTCGAAACAATCCAAGCTACATTGTACCGATGATATCCCTGAAGAGTCCAAAGTGCAAAAAGGAAGCAATCCTTGATGAGATATTACTAAAAAATCATGTCACTTAGTAACATTCTGTCTAAGGCAATGCGATCATGTAGAGTGCCTCTACAATAACCTCTCTCAGTTTTTTATATCTCTGAGGCATTTTCCCATGGTGAAAGGTTTTCTGCTGCCCCAAAAATCGTTAGGAGGCAGTGTAAAGTTGCAAAGGGGTGTAACTTTCATCCTGCTCCTGATGCGACCAAACTGACTGTTCTAACGCATATGGATTGGTACATTTACACTAGGCATGGTCCTTTTTTTCACCCAAACATGTCAAAACAATCTGAGCTACACTGTACCGATGATATCCCTGAAGAGTCCAAAGTGCAAAAAGGCAGCAATCTTTGACGAGATGTTACTTGAAAACCGTGTCACTTAGAAACATTATGTCTAAGACAACACAATCATGTAGAGTGTCTCTACAATAATCTCTCTCAGTTTTTTATATCTCTGAGACAATTGCTCATGGTCAAAGGTTTTCTACTGCCCCAAAAATCGTCAAAAGGAGGCAGTGTAAAGTTACAAAGGGGTGTAACTTTCGTCCTACTAATGCAACCAAACTAACTATTCCAACACATCTGGATGGGTACATTTACACTAGGCATGGTCCTGTTTTTCACCCAAACATGTCGAAACAGTCCGAGCTACATTGTACCGACAATATCCCTGAAGAGTCCAAAGTGCAAAAAGGTAGCAATCTTTGATGAGATGTTACTCAAAAACTATGTCACTTAGAAACATTCTGTCTAAGGCAACATGATCATGTAGAGTGTCTCTACAATAACCCCTCTCAATTTTTTATATCTCTAAGACATTTGCCCATGGTCAAAGGTTTTCTGCTACCCCAAAAATCATCAGAAGGAGGCAGTGTAAAGTTGCAAAGGGGTGTAACTTTCATCCTACTCCAGATGTGACCAAACTGACTATTCCAACACATCCAGATGGGTACATTTATGCTAGGCATGGTCCTATTTTTCACCCAAACATGTCGAAACAGTCCAAGCTATATTGTACCGACGATATCCCTGAAGAGTCCAAAGTGCAAAAAGGTAGCAATCTTTAACGAGATGTTACTTGAAAACCGTGTCACTTAGAAACATTTCATCTAAGGAAACGTGATCACGTAGAGTGCCTCTATAATAACCTCTCTCAGTTTTTATATCTCTGAGGTGTTTGCCTATGGTGAAAGGTTTTCTGCTGCCCCAAAAATCATCAGAAGGAGGCAGTGTAAAGTTGCAAAGCATTGCTAAGAAATCCTCAATACTCAAACACTCCAATGAACTGAAGCAACTTCTTCTTAGGCACAAATGTAAGGGTACACAAGGGGAAAATGGCACCTAGATGACTTAGTGTATTTCTATGACTTCATTCACATGTTTAAATGTTTGAGAAACTCTCCTTTACTAAGTGCTTGTCCTCATGTCAATGTTAAGCTTTATACCTCCTAGGTGCTCAATTAGGTGATGTCATTAGATACAACTTACCCTTAGGCACCAATGTAGCTTCTTCAATCCATCACACCTCTAGGCACTCAAATTTGAGGTCTTGGACTTGTATCTTATTCCTAGGCACGATTGGATGATCTTCCTAGATCTAGGTGCTCATGATGGTGGGAAATTACATGAAGGGACGTCTAAGTCCAATTTGACTTTGTATTTGATATTTTATGACTCTAATTGACTAGGAATGGCTCAATTTCTAAAGTGTTGACTCAATAATGTAAGTTTAAGGTCTTTTCCTCCTAGGCGCCAATTAATGAGTTCATTAGATGCAATTTCTCCTGGACTTGAAGATTGTGAAAGAACTTGAAGCTTGGATGGATGTCTTCGAATGTTCGATGAAGAAGTGTTCCAACTTGAAAGGTCCTTTGAAGTGTAGATATTGATGATAACACTTTCCCTTATATGTGAAGTAGATGACTTCTCAAGGAGGCTTGAATGTATCAAAGGGACTTGAAATTGAATGGATGTCTTTGGAATGCTTGATGATGATGAGAAGTTCCTTTGGAGCGGCTACATGCTAATCTTGAAGTGATGATTGATGAAGAATCTAGTTGATACTTGAAGATGAATGGAACTTGAAGTGATAGATGGAAGTCTTCGAACATGATGCAACTGGTGATGTCGCTGATGAAGAAGACTTGAAATATATCTTGTTGTGACCTCTTGGAGCAGCTACCTCTTGAACTGGTGTTTCCTTGGCAGTGATTACTTCCATCTTAACTCTTTGGCATGAATGAATGTGAAAGGCTCCTTTGGAGCAGCTACATGATGACTCTAGGAGACTCCAAGCTCTTGCTCTACCTTTTCCTTCAATCTTCCTACAATACAAACCAAGAAACACATCAATCCTCATGATAAACATTTTATAACACAAAGGAATCCTCTTTAAACATGGAATAATCTTACTACAAATCTAGGTGTAAATATAGGTAAAAAGAAGAGCAAAGGGCACCTAACACAAGTTAGTCCATATTTATCACTTTAAATAATTTCAAACAATTATAATGGCTTAAAGAGGTCAATCTCCCTTAAGAGATTCATTCAAAAGGTGTCTTTCAATGCAATTTCTCCCTTAAGCGCCAGAATGGGTTTGTACTGATGGAGAGTGTGCCTAGATTTAAATGTCTTTATAATTACAATTTTGCAATTCTAAATGATGAGACATGTCTCAGAATGAATTCTATCTTTCAAGCACTCACTCCAAAAGGTCATCTCATGCAATTTCACCCAAGGCGCTCATTGAGGTGTCCTCAGAGAGTAAAGTGCGCCTAACTCAATTGCCTTTATCTTTATTATTTTTGTGCTTTCAACAATTGAAAATGACCTAGAGTGATCCTTTCTCTCAAGGCACTCACCTATTGATATGAAATCAAGTTATTTCCCTTAGGCACAATTTTAGGCTTGTATGGGTGAAAAGTGCACCTTACATCTTTAGGTGGTTCTTTCTAATTCTCAATGATTTCAATCAAATGCCAAGTGTCTAAGGAAGCTTTTGTCTTGAGATGATTAAATTTTGAGGTTCAAATCCCTTCCTCAATCAAGGCACAATCTGAGGGTTGTATAGATGAAAGTTGACTTCAACTTGGGCGCTCATTTGAGTTGGGAGGAGCTAGAATTTGCACCTAGATTGGAGATAGATATTTTGGCTTATTTGATGATGGTCTCAAGTCTCTCTACCAAGGCGCATTTTGATGATGTTCTTATTTAAACTCTTATGAAGACTATCTCATCCCTAAGCGCTCATCCTCATGATTTTTAGGCACTTAGACTTCAAGGTGCCAAAACTAGTAGGAAAATTCACAGTGAGCGCCTTTGCTTTGGAAGAATTTCTTATTGATCATTAGGTACACTTCGGAGTTGATATGTACTTCCTTTACTTCCATGTACTCAATTCATCATAATTATTGTCAAAGACTTCTCCAAGTTGGTTGATAACATGCTTCTTGATGTTAAGATCCTTCATTGACTCCTTCTTAGATCTAGGCGCTCATGATGGTGGGAATTACATGAAGGGCACCTAAGGTTCAAGATAGGTTCTTTCCACTCATCTTAACTTTCATTCATTGTAGTTAATCTCAAAAGACATCATCCAAAATGAGAAACCTCCAAGACTTGTCATTGTAAGTTGATTTCCTCCAAGGCGCTAATACAAGGTTCTTTTGAAGGCAAAGGGCGCCTAGGCTTATGGGGCTCAATTTGATGTATTTATTGAAAGCTCAAGGTGAATTGATGCTTATTAAAAATGCCACTTAGTCCTTCATTTGCATTATAGGTGCCATTTCCTATTGACTTATATACTCCTCCTCATGCTAGGGCACCATAATGAAGTGGTTTAGACAATAGGTGTGCTTCACTTCCTAGAGGCTTGTTCTCCTTCCACCTTAGGCACACTTTTATGGTGGAACAGGTGTCAATGGGTGCCTTGTCTTAAATGAATGCTCTCTGCAAGTTGGGCACCCTTTTGAGGCTTTATGAGTTGCAAATTACGCTTTAACCCTTCATACTTGTTGCTCAATGTTTGAATGTTTAAGAAAGTCTCCTTTAGGCGCTCATCTTAATGACTTTTTCTCAAGGCGCAATCATCCTAATGACTTGGATATTCATCCTAGTGTTTCAGGATATCAGGCTACCAAACTTAGTCATTTTTAGGATCTCAAACATAAAGAATAACATGATGATTCATTTTTTTGTATTGCATATAGTTGACATTGTATGCTACTCATAAAGAATATTAATATTTTTTGTTCAACATGATGATTCATTTTTTTTTTAAATACAACTTTTATCTTTTAGTTCCAAAATGAGGTTTAGGTGATACTTGAATAACAATAGCTAGCTTATTAGATCAACAAACATCCTATGTAATACAATTGGACTTTAAATATTTGATGTAGCCATCTATAAATATCCATTCAAACGTGGATTTATAATGCACGTATGGATTCCATCAATAAAAAGGATTTGTATTAACCAAATATCCATATAGGCATACATCAATATCTATCGATATAAGTATAGCATATATACAAAATAGCCATATAGGCTTACAAGAATGCCATATAGGCATACAATGTCAACTATAGACAATACAAAATATATGTCCACAAATACCATATAGGCATACAACAAAGGAACACAATAAAAAGTCATTCCCCTCTGGCTGGTGAAGAGAATAGATCACGAGCAGCCTTTGATCTTCTAGGGGATGGAGACGCACATGTGGGTGGTCTACTACGAACCTGAGGGCTGCTCCTATTTAGTTCTTCCTGCATCGTTAGCTATTACAATAAAGAGTATAGATGTATTAATATATAGAAATTACATGTTATAAAAAATGAAACATTTAACAAAATAATCACTTACTGCTACCATATAATCTGTCTCCTCACTTGCCTCAGTAGCAGGAATAGGCCGTGGTGATGTCATGTCCTATAGAAACCATCCAAATAGAAATTAAACTTTGAAACAATAATCTTTTGATTTTTCAAAAATAGACAACTATAACAATGAATGTAAATTGAAATTTACTAATCTGCCTCATACCCCTATTAATGCCATGGAGCTATGAATTGCAGAGGCCACACCATGCTCCATTGCCCTATGAACATGGGGAGGTGTCTCCACAGCCTGCATCATCTAGAAATAAAACAACATTATTCAATTACAAAAACTATAATAGTGATGCAAATCATGGCTTCTAACATACACACATTCATCTAAACATGGAAGTACACACAATAAAGCACACAGGTCACATACAAAAATCTAGTAAGTACAATTCATTCATTAAACTATTTATTTTATTACCTCCGTAAAGCTTTGAAGTCCACCACCGCTAGCAGGTGTTGCCATGAAATCTACAATATTAACCTATTCAACACCCAAAATTAGATATTAGAATACCATTCATATAATGATGCTATTCACATGTAATATTTATAATTGTTTACTAGTTACATACCCCGACAATAGATGATCTAGTGTAAAATGTAGGTGGAGAACCACTGAAAACTACATCGACGCTATGACCCTGAAATTTCATTAAAATCATCAATTTAAATTAGTTAATCTTGCATTTCAAAAATGAAATTTAATAAATTAAATTCAATAAACTTGCTAATATTTACCTAAGTATCAAGGCTGAAAGTCTCACTTAGGAGGGTATATGTCATCACCATCTGCTCAGCTGCAAATATAGCCTGTGCACCTGTGTCCTGACTATCCATGGGGTCATAACCATAGGCTGACCTGTAAGCCTGACAAGCATGGGGTGGGACCCTACTCCTCGCACTATCTCCCAACCCACTCTGTGCTGCAGGACCAGAATGCTCTATGATGCTTTGGGTCGAGGCACTAATGGATTGAAGTGTATCAACCTCAACACTCTCCTTCACAATGGAAGGGATAGAAACATGCTCATGGGCTGGTCTGCTAATTACTCGTCTCACTACTTGCTGTGGGTCAAGACGTGCCCCTGGTCTATCTTGTGCTGACCCCCCACCTCTACCCTGGAAGTCCCGCATATCAAAATAGTTTGGAACTTTATTGAGGACAAACTCGCAGTAGAGTTTCCTCAAAAAGTATTACGAGACCTCATTATTATTGCATGGAGGATGGTCAAAAACTATCCACCACCTCTACCCAAAATTGTCCCTTATCACTTGGTTGTTGCACCAATAGATAGGGAACCTCTTGTATGTAATGGGTGGAGGTTGATTTGTTTGTGGGTTTGTGAAAATCAAACACAAGTCTAATTTTGTGATTTGTAATTTTTTCACATCTTGGTATGACAGCTTGTCTGCATAATAATCTCTAAACTCTATCCTCTTATCCGTCCAACTAGTTATTTGCTTGCTAATTGAATCTACATTTGATAACATAGATTCAAGAGATTCAGCAAGTGTGGACCTATGCAAGGTTGAAGTGGAAGGATCTTTCAACCTTGCAATTCTATCTTCAATTTCTTTTTTGTTGTTTTTAATTTTTCCCATTATATTTTCTTGTGTTCTAGGGGCATGTCGAGGAATGGATGGAGGAGGTTGTTGTTTTGCAGGATTTTGAGGAGGAGGAGGTGCATTAACATTTCTGGACAATTAAGGAAATATACATAAAAAAAAAACTCAAACCTACCTATTTAGAAGCAAATTCAAACAAAAAAACAAATAAAACTCACTCCTTTGGCATGTTCGACGTCGTGGCGGCATTTTGGCGACGAATCAGCAAGATTTTGGTGTTGAATTATCTTTTCCAAAACACGAGCGCGCTTCCTAGGGTTTGCAAGCCACAGGGATAGAGGAGAAAAACATAAATGAAATGAAATGACAAGCCTTTTTTAATAGTAGTTCATAACGCGCTCGCATTATAACGTGAGCACGTTATGGTTTGGTTTTGACGATCCTTAGGCTCGTCATTACCAACCCATAACACGAGTGTGTTATAACGCACTCGTGTTATGTATTTTTTTTTTTTAAAACCATTTGGCACTTTTTGGCCCCCCATCTTTTTGCACTTACCCTGCAGTAATAAATAATGTCATGCGTACCTAACATAAAATAACAAAGTACTCATAATAGAGAAGATAATACTTTCATTTTAGTTCCAAAATCATATCCTTTATATAGATGAGCTTCATGTATTAGAATATCAAATGTACATTTACTTTTCCACTCTTTCCCTATCCTTATCGATCTTACTTATCTTATATCTCTCTTCCTTTATTTCATCCTATGTACTACTATGTACATATGACTAGATTGGGGATGTGTCCCTTACAAAGGATGACTATTCCTACTAGGCCCAGTAAGCCATGTGCTCCCCATTCCATTTCCAACCAAGTGCAGTGATTCCAGATGTTATACCTTTTGCTACCAACATCATCCCCCCTTTGAAACTATCTTGTCCTCAAGCCATGCAAAATTTTTAGTTTGTAGGAAAGATGTTCTTGTATATTGCCTTTAGCTATGCAAATGTGGTGACCCATTGGCTCTTAGCTTGATGCAGTACTTGAATTTGACTGTGGGTCTAATTAAATGTTTTCTCTACCTTTACAACACTAGTTGGGATTTGAATTTATTGGATAATTTTTTTGAATCGGCAAATAAACTAGTCACATGTGCCAGTCTCAAACTTACCACCTCTAGAGCTATTTGATTTGATCTTTTAATCAACTCCCTTTTGTCCTACAGTTGCTGGAGCTGAGTATGCATTGTTTCAATTTGTGCTCTTGTCATCCCATCAACATCCTACATTGGGTCATAAGTACCAGCCACCTAGAGAATTTGTGCCTCTATCTCATCTATTTGGTTTTCGAGGCCTTTGGTTAGTATGGTCATTGAAGGAAAAACTAATACAAGGTGTTGATATCATTTACGATTTTCTGTAGAGTGTTGATATGGGTTTATAGTTGTTTGTGTGTTGTAGCCCACTTCCTTCTTACTTCATCCATTATGCTTTTATCCACCTCTGCTAGGATCATTTTTTTATTGTGTGGCTTGACTGTCCATTTGTGCTTTGACCCCATCCAGTAGTTGTTTGAGTTGTTTCCCTAGTGGTAGTGTTGTGTCTCTTTGTTATTGCAGTATTTTTCTTTGAATTGTGGCTATGGCCTCTTCTATTTTCTTAGTACTATCCGCATGTTTCAAAATTTATTCCCTTTCTATGCTATGGAAGATATCTCCTAGTTGGAACTTCTACAAGGGTGAGATACTTGATAGGTCTACCTATGAGCCTGTAAGTGGCATTTGACGTAGTTGTGGTGTTCCCATAGGCTGGATCTACTTTTGATGCACAAAAAAATCCTTAATAGATTGCATTAGGGATGTTGCGATGGAAGAAGTTAGCCTCTCCAGGGATAGAGGTGGCTCTTGCTATAGTCCTTGCCCCTCTAATTGGTCAATTTCATGTTGGGTGTCTCCAGATGGTATGTTTTCTTCTTTTTAGACCTTCTTTTCTTGTTCTGTCACGACTCGATGATAATACTTTGTTTAAAATTTAAACAATGCAATTTAGGACAGCAAATTACATATGCAAAGCCCAAGGAATAAAGACGAAACTCAAAAAGGACAAAAAAAGAATTAGACAAACATTCACTAGAGACAAATTAATAGAGAAGACAAGGCTACGATTCCCATAAGAGACAAATATTGTTAAGGAAGCAAATGGGTTAAGTGCTATGATTTGTCATGAAGGAGTGTAATATGATTAAAAAGACACCATGTATGAAAAGACACCTCCATTCACCAAAACACATATCAATTGAAGAGGTATAAATATTAAAGGTTTGAATCATTTGAAGGATCATTCCAGTGAAGAATATTGTAGGATCAGAAACTCCTGAACAACAGTAGCAACAACAGAAAGAAGAAGGATATACAAATTATAGCAAACTCTGCCTAACACCATCAGCCAACAGTGGTATGTCTCTTCATGTAATATTGGTAAATATGATAACAATCTATAATTTAAACCAGTACCTATTGTATGCACAATATAGTTATTATGTATTGTTATCTATTATGTGCATAATATTTATGGATCATAATAATTGCACTCTATATAACTGTATGAAACTGAGTTATCAATTATTGCTGAATAAGATATAACAAACTTATTTTATTGATTAATATGATAGAACATGTGTACATTATAGAGTTATGTTTATGCTATCTGACTATGATAACCTGCCATGATAAGGAAATTGATAGCCTACAAGGAGGGGAAATGGCGTTGGGATCACCCTCTAAGTATGCCACCCCATGGTGAATGGCTGAGGCCTGCCACATGTGAGCCAAGGGGGCAAGAGAGGCTGCCCTTGGGCTTAGAAGGACTAATTTCTGGGACACCCTGCTGTCGCAACATCTCTAATCCTCCATCATGGGAATTCATTAAATCATAAGAGGAAACATAATGGTTTTGATAGGGGTACGGTGATAGGATGCCTCACTAGGTACACCACCCCATATGGATGGTAAGAGGCCACATGAGGCCAAGAGGGGTGAAGCACTCACTCTTGGGCCTAGGGTAGAGGGTTTCTTAGGCACCCTATCAAACCATTTTGCTCCGAGAAGAAATAAATTGAGAACCTAAAAGACTTCAACATATATTTGATATGATATGTGTTTCTTATTATAAATGTTACTAATTTGATTGTAGGTCTTAAACAGGTAACTATATCACTAACCATATCTGTCTTGTTCACTTCACTTATTTCAATAAGAAGCATAATATAATATAATACTACCTTGTAAATATCCTCTAACCTTGTCTTGCAGGTACACAATCAAGTTATAGACCTTCTTAAAAAACACAAGGTTTATTAATTAAAGTTGATATATTAGGGCAGATTTGGGGCTTTCAAATTTGGGGACATTACAAGTGGTATCAAAGCATCATCCTGCCAGCTTGAGGGATAATAGTTGATGTAACCAAGCCAACAAACTTTAAGGGCTCTAGAGAGAGAGAAAAAGAAGACTATGGAGTAGGAATTGAGGGCATTCATGGAAAAAAATGAACAAACAACCCAAGCCATGCTCCAAACCCTTCAAAACATAAACAACAACCTTAGACCTAGCACAAGACATGAAAGGGAAACCTCCCCTAGCCAATCTAATAGTAATCATAACACTACAATTGGATCAAACTCAAGTACTAAGGGACCCCATTTCTTGGGCAAAGAAAGTCCTTTAGAAAATGAAGGAATTAACAATCAAAATGTGCATGAACTTGCCTTAGAATATGCAAGGCTTGAAACCAAAGTTAGAAGAAAAATTATTGTTGTATATTCTTTTTGTATATCTTGTAACTATATCTACAATTTGGTCTACATAACTCCAGTAGAACTAATCAACAGTAACTAGCACAATGTAATACATAATATTCTATGCTAACATTCCCCCTAAACAAATCAAATTTAATCTTATCAAGGGACTTGGTGAGTATATCTACTATTTGAGAATCTATGGGGCAGTATTGGAGCTGGATGTGGTGGTTCAAGACTTGGTCTTGAATGTAATGACACTTGACCTCAATATGCTTGGTTGATTAATGAGAAACCAATTTCTTCACAAGCTTCAACACACCCTGGGTGTCACAATAAAGAATAGTTGGCTACTTTTCAAGAATGTCCATGTCAGTAAGAATACAACATAACTAAATCACTTCACACATAGCTCCTCATGCGAAATGATATTCAGCCTCAGTGGATGAGAGAGAAACAATAATTTTCTTCTTACTAATCCATGAGATAGGTCTAGATCTGAGATGAAAAAAAATCCTAAAGTTGATTTCCTATCATCAATAGATCTTGCATAATTTGAGTTGGTATATCCCTACAAGAAGAACTAAGTGTTCTTGTATTCTAGACCATAATCAATTGTGCCTTAGATATATCTCAAAACATGCTTCACTACAATCCAATGACACTTCTTCAGCTCCTGCATAAATTGTGAAAGATAGATGATAGCAAAACATAAATCTGGTTTGGTGTAAGTCAAGTAAATGAGATTCCCAACAAGTTGTCTTTAGAGAGTTGCATCTACTTGAGGTGAATCCTAGAATCGAGAGAGTTGTAAAGATTTCTCCATTAGAGTGGACACATGCTTACAATTGGACATTCCATACTTTTCCAGGAGTGTCTTGGCATATTTCATTTGGGAGATAAAAATGTGATTCTTTTTTGGCCACATCTCCAAGCCAAGACAATAGTGAAGTAGCCCCAAAATTTTCATGTCGAAGGATTTCTTGATATCATTCTTTACATCATCGATGAGATTGTCTGAGCTTCCTATGAGCACAAGATCATCCCCATAAAAAACTAGAATGGCAATCTATGTGCCAACCCTCTTAATATACAAATTGGAATCTAAGGGGCTACAAGTGAATCCATGCTATAACAGGTGACCATCGATTTTAATGTACCATGCCCTAGGATCTTTCTTAAGTCCATAAAGTGACTTGATGAGATGGCATACCTTGTGAGTATGATGTTCATTAGCAAAACCTTCTAGTTGAGTCGTGTATACTTCTTCTGTTAGATCACCATTTAAGAAAGCACTCTTGATGTCCATCTATTAAAATTTGCATCCTTTCAGCATTGGCAATACACAAACAACTCTAATTGTTTTGATCTTCCTAGTGGGTGCAAAGATCTCTTCATAATCAATGCCCTCCTATTGAGCATGTCCCTTTGCAACAATTTGTGCTTTGTATTTGTCGATAGATCCATCTACCTTGTACTTAGTTTTGAAAATCCATTTGTAACCAATGGGTTTCTTTCCTTTAGGAAGATCGACAAGTTTCCATGTAAGATTATGTATCAGGGAATTATACTCTACATCCATGGACTTCTTCCACTGAGGTTGACTTAGTGCCTCTTGAACTGTGTTAGGTTTGGTGATGTCAATAACTGAACTCATGAGTGCAAAATTTACTTCATTTCTCGTCTGACTTCTTGTTCTAACTCCTAATTAAGTACCTAGAGGAGCATGTAGGTGGGAATCCCTAATGGTGCCTTGGACCCACTTCAGACGTAGATGTTGCTACCACTGATGTGAAGAATTATGTTCTAGATGGCCCATATCAACAAACAATTTTCCTTGCATCTCATCTTCTTTGTGAGAGGATTCTTCATGCTCATCATCTGACTATGAGAGAAATCTATGAGAGGTGGTAGGATTTGGCTCCTCTTTGAGTGTCAATGAGTCAAATGATGACTCATCACATACCACATCTCAACTCTCATAAATCTTTTGTGCCTCAGGATCTATGAGACAATATGCTTTGGAGGTAGTATTATACCCTAGAAAGATACATTGGAGTGTCTTGGGATCAATATTTTTCCTCATGTTAGCTGGGACATGCATATATACTATACAACCAAATACTCTAAGATGAGAAATTGAAGGCTTACGACCAGTCCATACCACTTTTGGTGTCTTGTCTTGCAAGATCTTTGTGGGTGCACTGTTGAGAAGATACACAACTGTTTGTACTGTTTCTACCCAAAACTGATCCTCCAACTTAGTTGTGGAAAGCATGCATCAAGCCATGTCCATGATAGTCTGATAACGACATTTTGTAATTCCATTCTACTAGGGCATATAGGGAGTAGTTAGGTGTTGTTTGATTCCATGATGCTTCAGAAATGCCATGAACTCCTTTGATGTGAATTCCCCCCTTGATCTGAGCAGGGGAGAAGAAGAGATTGCCTTGTCTACTTTACAATTCATTGATAGAAGTCCTGAAAGTTTGCAAAGGCTTCACTCTTCTTCTTGAGAAAGTACGCCCATTTCTTGCAAGAGAAGTCATCCACCAATAATTCTAGAAGTATTGGAACCCTAAAAATGAGGCAAGCAGGGGTCCGCACAGATTGGTATGCACAACCGCAAGGTGGTCCTTGTCATGGAAGGTACTCGGCTTGAATGGATCCCAATGTTGTTTACCTACAAGGCATCCAGGACATATAGGAAAAGAATTGGAAAGTTGAGGAAGTCCTCTTACCATTTCCTTAGAATTGAACTGATACAGGGAGCTTATAGAAAGGTACCCATATCGGTAATGCCAGAAAGTAGTAGATTTAGCAATAGAGACAGATAGAGCAACTACAGAGGATGATACTATAATTGTAGTGCAAATAATCTATCCTTCATAAAAGCTCTAGCAAGTATCATACCTTCTCTTGAGATCAAACATGTTTTGATGCCTTCCTTGACCTAGAACTCCACTTTAATCTTATGATTCAAAAGATGATAGATAAACAAGAGATTTGTTGTCAAATCAAGAACATAGAGTACCTTCATGAGGGTACAACTATTTGTCCCAAGAGGAAAAATAACTTTTCCAATTCCTTCTGCAACATACTCCTTATTTTATGTGATCCAAACCATATCTCCAATGGGTTGATCAGTCAGTGTATCAAACACCTCATGATTGCCTATCATATGCTTGCTAGCACCAGAGTCCATCAACCAAACATCCCTTGTTGGTTACGAGGTTTGGGAGACTAGAATAAGATTCTGATGGGTGACGCAATTGGTTGTCTCTGGTTCATCCTCATATGATGTATCATCTTGTTGGTTCGGGACATGTCCTTTGTGACATATTTTTGATTGCTAAGAATCACTGCAACTAGATGTGCCTTCCTTACTAGAACTGCCTCGAGTCAAGGCATTATACCAGTAGTTGAAAGTGTCATGCGTGTTTATATTGCATATGTGACACCATCTGTTTGCCTTTTGAGGATTTTGTTGTTGTTGTTGTTGTGGTTTCTATGGATACTATTGTGGGGGTCCCTTACAAAAAATTTGACCACTATA
Source organism: Cunninghamia lanceolata (assembly GCA_027924645.1). Lineage (NCBI taxonomy): Eukaryota > Viridiplantae > Streptophyta > Pinopsida > Cupressales > Cupressaceae > Cunninghamia > Cunninghamia lanceolata. The sequence goes on along the minus strand of BSBN01001814.1, from coordinate 583,653 downwards.
CTATCTTGAAATTAGTGCCTTGTCCTCAGACTTAGCTTGTACTAACTGGATGGCTTCTTCTTGCTAAAGAAAATTCACCAGTTCTTCAAACAACACCACCTACTTTGTGATGCTCAATGTCATGACAAATGTCTTGAACTAGGAAGGAAGAGCTCTTAGAGTGATTAGGACTAGCAATTTGTCCTCCACCTTCTCGCCGAGCGCTACATGTTCTACTCGTAGTTCAAATACCCAACGCAAGAACTCCTCTACTTTCTCAGCAGATTCATACTGAGTGTATGAAGTTTGGACTCGAGATGGAGGATTTTGTCTAGTTCTTCACCTTATAGATAGTGGACAGAGCATCCCAAGCCACCTTTGATGTTGTCGCATCTCAAACAAGAGGTTAAACTTCATCAGAGATGTTGAGTGTGATCAACATCAATCCTTTCATTTCAACTTTATCAAACTTCTTTTTCTCATTAGGGTCAGTTGGACGCAGCACAACACCAATAACGATCCCCCATAATTCTTCATATTGGAGAATTGTACACATCTTTGTCTTTCAAGCTACATAATTGGGCCCTTTTAAGAGCTAAGCATCCGAGATAAGTAGCTTTGGTGTTGACATGATTAAACCACAAAAAAAAAATCTATTCCACAAAATAAAATATTTATTATTGATATTTTTTTCAATACGTGCTTTTTCAGGAATTAAGAGAAGCTTGCAGATGAGCTTGGTAGGCTTATGCAGTGAGACGAGGACAATTGGGAGGGCGTTCTACCTCTTCTTCATCATCTAGATCATAACCTTCCTCAAGCCTGACTCGAATCTTCCTTGCTTAGCAGTGCACGTCAAACAGGAAATAGTCTAATAGAACTTTTCTAAGTAATTCTTCCAATTGAAGATTACTAGTGTTTTGAAGAGTGTCTATAGGGAAAAATAAAAGTCAGTGTTCTCTGGGACTTCATGACCTCCTTTTTGTTTCTCATCTTCATGATTTCTCACAACACTACTGGCATCAGGCACAATCAAGATTCACCAATAACAAATTTGTTGTTCTTGGGGGACGTACAAGATCGGTTCAGATGCTCATATTGACTCCTTCAATGCACATGGATCTACAAATTCAAGCAATCAAAATGTTCTCCTCATGCCTAGTTGTGCCTTGGGCTTTAAACACCTCTTCTCAACCCTATCGGGACTACAAACTTTACCACCCTCCTTGCATTTCAACTTCTTCCAACGTCTTTTGGTCTCCTCCACATAGGGCACAATGAGACTTCATTCCAACACCTTTAGGTCTTCTTCCATGCACAAGGAGAGACTGTTGTCTGGCATCTACTTCACATCAAATTTCCTACATAGAACATGCTAGATCATCACTTTACAACTACCTGCTATGATACCATTTAATGGAGAGAGCGAGAAGAAGATAGGTAAATGAACTATTTGATGTTTTATTCAATGAATCTGTAAGGTATACAAAGCAATGACATACAGTTTGGTATATAGTTATCTTATAACTGTATCTATAATCGAGTCTACATAACTAGCAAAACTAATCAGCAGTAATTGGCACAATGTAATACATAATATTCTATGCTAATAGATACCCTAGGTTCTATTGCCTCCATTAGTGTGTAGTCTTTGTCTACTAGAAAGACTATATGATTTTCATAATTTCTCACCATGTCATATGATATTCTTTCCCTACTCTACATTTGTTTTTGAAAAGCTTTGGAGAACCCCCAGTGTACATGGTAGTATAAGATGTGGTATCTTTGAACTTTCAGACATGGTAGCTTATTTGTGCTACTACCAACTAGTTTGGTTGCCATTCTTTTCTAGAAAATGAAGACAATGCATTCATGAAGTACAATGTAAGGAAAATGATGAGAGTACCATATCCGAATTAGTAATGTGTATTCTTTGTTCTTTGTAGATTCTCTAGTAGCTTCTTGTGGAGGAATTTGCACAAGTCAAATTCTTTTTCTTCTACAACCATCTGGTATGTGGTATGGATTGTGATGCCTATCGCTAAATCCTCTTTGTTCAAATGTGTGATATATTTTATACATGATACCCATGGTGGCATACCACATGACCAAATTTGTAATCTTTGTCACATTTAGGCTCCTCCCATCATATGTTTCTCTTGTTAGATTTGTGATCTTTTTCATTTTTTATTTCCTTTTTGGAAGACATTTCTCTTGTTTTGCACATTCTTGTTACTGCCTAGATAGTTTGCTTGGTTATGTGGTAGGGTTTGTCGAGATAAATATACTTGTCGTGAATTTAGCTTAAGATTATTTTGATCCATCCATGCTCCACAGAGAATTTAGGGAAGTCCTTCCACACATCCAACTTCTTCTTCTCTATTTCTTGGTATTGCAACAAGTATTGTGTTTGGTCTAGCTATAGTAGGGTTTTCTGGAGTTCTTCAAACTTAGTATGGTCAATCCTTGAGAGGGGCGCATCAATATATTTTATATCCTCTATGTAGATTATATCAGCTAGATGGTAGAGAATTCCCCATATGGGTCGACCTCCATCACCTTATATTGAAACTTCTTGTATTTTAAGCATGGTTTGTCAGAGACATCAACCAATGTGGAAGTCAACATATTTTCTTTGTGATTTGCTTTAGTCTGGCTTACTTGTAGAGATTTCTCTTTCTTCTCAAGCTAATAGTTGTTCATAGTATGCACTTATGTTTAGCAACTATTTGGAGTCTTGTTTTATAACCCTAACAATGGGATTTTTAATCAAATGCATTTAACCATTCACAATTTGGCATGATTTTATAACCATTGGTTTTTTGCAAGTTTGCCTTTCTTCACCAAATTGCACTTTATGTCATACATATGTTACATATAATACAAAATTTGATTTTTCCATTTTTATTTAACTGGTAAGTTGATGGTAATGTTTGAGTCTTGCACCGTTTACGTATCCTACTAGAAGTTTCCCTTCTAGTGTTTTCAGTTTCACTGCTTTGAAATTTGAGATCTCTTCAATATAATAGGGTCCTAACCATCTGACTTTCAACTTCCCTTCCTTTTTAAACTTGATGTCATAGAGTACAACTAAGTCCCCTTTGTTGATTCTTTTCTAATTTAAGTTTCTATCATGTCAGGATTTTTGTCGTTTATGTTCTAAGCTTTGATTGTATGCTGCTAATAGCCTATTTTCATCCAATTTGTTGAGATCTTCTATCCTTTGTTGCAGCAACTCTTCCTCATCAAACTGAAAAGTGAGTGTGGTGTGCAAGTTTCAAGTACAATAAAGTTTATGAGTAAACTGGTATTTGATCCATATACTAGTTCAAATGGTGAGAATTTGGTTGTTCTCTTGTATGTTATTTTGTATACCCAGAGTACTACTAGAATTTTTACATCCCAATCTATTGTGTTGCCATTGTACATCTTTGTTAGTGTTGTTCCTATGATCTTATTTAATGCTTAACTTTCTCTGTTGGCTTGAGGATGATAGGGACTACTTTTGTTGTGGCTGATCATGAAGTTGTTTAAGAGATCCACAATTATAATATTCACAAAATGTTTTCCTTGATCACTTGTGATGCTTAAGGGACAACTAAACCTAGTTATTATATTTTCATATAAGAATTTTGCAGTAGTTTTGGGTGTAAAATATTTAGTTGGTTCTACTTCTACCCATTTTGTTAGATATTCAACCTCGGTTATTATGAATTTGGCTTTTGTGTGTTTAGATGGTGGATCAATGGGTCGACTAAAGTCTATGGCCCATTTCTCAAATGGTATTTGGGCTAAGACTAGCCACAATGGCATCTCATCTTTTGTGGTGGGTTTTACCACTCTTTGGCATATATCGCATTCATTGACATATTGACTTGCATCCTTAAATAGTCTTGGCCACCATATTCTAGAGAGCATTATCTTCTTTGCGATGGTTTCTCCATTATGCCCTCCAAAACTTCCCTGATAAGCTTCCCTAAGGATGTCTAATCTTTCATGTTCAAACACTATTCTCCTTATAATTTCATCTCTACCAATTATATGTAATACCCCTTAAATCAATGTGTATGTTAGTTACTTGTTTAAAAATAGCTTTTTATCATTTTGTGAACATTTTTTTGGAAACTATCCTATTGATAGTAAGGTTGCTACATCCTTTAGATCCTCCAGTACCATAGTCACTCTAAACAAATTTGTGCCAAGAAAATCTTCTTCCAAGTTATTTGGTTCCTCTCCTATTTCAATTCTGGATACGTAATCAAGACCTTGATTGTTCTTCTTGAGTTTTACCATGATATCAAAATCAAATTCTTTTTCCCCTTTTTCTCCTTATATTCTTTTTCTAATTATTCTTCCTCATTTAGAACCTAAAATTTATTGTGATTTTCTATCTCTCCTTCTTGTTTACAGCAACTTCGTGCCCCTTGTGGTGGATTCTTTGGGACCTTCAACATTATTTTTGCACCTCTAATTGTGTTAGGTCCATATATCTCATCAGTTTTTGAATGTGGTGGAGCATTTTTTAAATATTGTTGTGCTCTCTTACATGTAAATAGGCCATGGTCTAGATTCCCACAAACTCTACATGATTTTTTCTTATTCATCCAACACTCATTTGCATAAATCCCTGTTTACTGTATTTGTAACTAGTGACCTCTTGTCTTCTTCTTCTATCCTTACCTCTACCTCTACCTCTTTTCTAATTGTTATAATAACCTATTTCTTCATTCAAGTAATTTGTTGTGTATGTTATCTAATTTTGTTGTGGTGTATTCTAGAGTGTGTTGATATTACTCTAGTTTTTCCAACATGGTGCTTTATATCCATGATTTTGGGCATAGAGAGGTATTTTTGCTAATCCTTTTACATATGTCATCTCCTAGTTTATTGTTTCCTTGTTATTGCAGTTATGATCACACCAAGGTGCACATTCTTCTTCTACTCAAAGTTTAAATAATAGGGATGGGTAATCATTTGTCTCATGGTCATCCCATTCACCGCATATTCCGTAATAAATTGTCTGTGTTTTTCTTGGTGTTGTTCTCAAGTCTACCCTTAATGTGGAAGCTATTTTGTCTCATTTTAATGTCAGGAATTCATTTGTAATATGTCCTTCTCTTGAGAAATATGTGCACCACATGTTCATCCCTTGTAATTGTGTATTTTTCTGTTGCCAATACTTCTTGTTTTATTTTTAATTGTTCAAGTTTAAGTCTTAGTCTTTCTATCTCCTTATTTTCTGATGTTTTGCCTTGTCTACACCAAGTTTGTGCTTCTAATCGACATGCTAGTGTGACTACTTCTGAATATGTATTAAATACTTTTCTATCTAGTGAAGTTCTAATTTCAAGTGTCAGTCTGAAAATAAGCCATTCTATCCATTGTTTTTCTGTTAAAGGTTCATCCAATTTTCTGGATACTTCTTTGAATCTTCAGTCATAGTCTTTTATAGATACTCCTTTTTCCTGGACCATATCCCTCATTTTACTTACACTTTCTGTTGGGATTTTAGGTGATCAAAATTTGATAAGAATTCATTCTTAATATGTGCCCATTCCTTATCATGTTTTGGACATGTTTTACTATACCATTTGAGTGCATCATCTCTTAGGGTGCCTACAAAATCAAATAGTTTTGTTTGATCTCTGGTTGTGCCTTTTCTCTACCATAGGGATTCTAGGACAAATATGTGTTTGGTTTCATATGTTGTGTCTTTACCAAAAATTTGGAACTTGACCGGTGAATCCACGTTAGAATTAGGCTCTTGATCTCATTTGCATTGGTTGTCTGTATTATTCCTTGGTGATTTAGTCTTTTCTTTTTGTCTCTTCTATTGTGGTATTTTCCTAGTTCTTGCTTTGTCTCTGGTTAGTTGTATATCAAAATATTCTTTCCCTAAAATTTCCCTGCAATTTTATACAAATTGTTGTTCTTGGGATTCTCATATTTTAGATGGATTTTCACTTGTATTTGATGTTAAATTTCTCCTTTCTTTATATGGCATGAGGGATGACTCCTGCTCTAGGGGTTGTAACTCTTCAAAGTGGTATTTTGTTTTAGGAGATCTCTTTTCATTGGTTAAAAACATATTATTATAAAATGAAAGTTTCCAATATTCTTCTATTAATCCAATTTCTTTTTTACTTAAGTTGAACATGTTATTTTCTCCTTGTACACTTGATATAATCCCTCATCTCTTAATTTCCTCACACTTTTGGTAACCAGTTGATCCAAATACTTTGCATTGAATTTTAGGGGTTGTAAGCTTTCCATGGGATGTACAAAATTTTCAAATCTTTCATCAGTTGTGATCTAGATACTAGATAGGTTAGGTTGAATGTGTGGTGTTTGGTTTGATGTCGAAAGTGGTGGAGCCCTCATGCTGCTACATCCTTCTTCCCATATTTTTCAAGATATCCCATACGCTATAATACTTCCTTCTAAATTATTGAGGATCTATGTTTCTTTATCAAGATGAGAGTTCATTTGTTTTGGAGTACTAAATACTTCTAATATTCCATTATCAACTGCAGTCCCTGTGGCACTCCCAATTGTATTTTCAAAATTTTATGGAGTTTCATTTTTTTTCTACAACCCTTTTGATGTGCTCTATCTCTTCCTCCTTATCCTTTTTAGTTGCTTCCCTTTTGGCATGCTCAATTTCCATCTCTTCATCCTTCTCCATTCTCTTATGGTACCTCTCTTGTCTTTCTTTTATTTATTTTTGTCTCTTTTCTTCCATGTTCAATTCCAATGCTAATTGGATATTTTCCTTAATTTCCCTTAACCTATTTTTATCTCCTTTCACCATGGGTGTTTAAGATGTGGAATTTCATTGATCCTTTATACATCCCATGGTCAACCTACTTTGAGTAGTCACTTATTTTTAGGGATCTTTTCAAGATCCCCTCCCTTTTCCATTCGTCATCCCCTAGGTGCCTAACCCCCTATCATGAGGTTAGGACCTAGGAGAATCTACCATAGATCTAAAAAAATTATGCCTTGCTTATAATATTATTTTCCATTCACTTCTTTTACTCTACAAATTTCATTTAGTACTTTGATCTCTTCTTTACTGGTTTACTAGGGTCCCAACAATGGAACCAAATGTTGGCAAGGCGATGGGGGTCATAGACGAAACTTTTGAGTCTAGGAGCTTTGCATATTATATTTATACCCCAATTTTATATTAAGAGTGTTAGAATGCATAGGACAACTGAGAGGGGGGTGAATCAGTTGTATGTTAAAACTTTAAACCCTCAAAGCAATTCAAAACATCAACCACTTATTATGCATTAGTAGAATGTAAACATATGAAGCATCAATGCAAACACATCCAAACACATAATAAGACCAGATTTACATGGAAAACCCAATAAGGGAAAACCCATGGTGAGGATTAGCTCACATATATATGAATAACAACACTGAAAATCAATAGGCTCACTGCCTAGAGAAAAGCTCACTGCCAAAAGAAAGGCTCACTGCCCAAAAGAGAGAAGAGAGAAGAAGATTGTTATAGAGAGATTCACTATCTCAAAGAAATAGGAGAGATCCACCACTACCACTCCTTGTCATTTGTAACCTTTGGCTCACTACCTCCAACAACTTCTAGCACACTGAAATGTAGACACCTTCTGCTCACTACATTTCAAAGTCATAAGAATTTAACCTCACACACAACTGACTGTCCTTGATTCACATTCACATTCTCTTATCTACACTACTCCACTGAACTTCATCTTGCATTTATACCACCTATAACCAAGACCTATTTCAATTAGGTCAGTCCTAGTGAAGCATGTGCACCTCAAACATGTAACACCAATTAGGTCAGCACTAAACACTTCTGTTGTAGAAAGAAGTGAAAGTGGACCATGTCAAAGGTTAACTAGGACTCAAATTGTCATCGCCAAGTTGCTTATCACATTCACAATCCACAAGGTACTTCCGCAAATGGTGCTAGTAAGCTAGGTCAGTCAAACCTAAACTAATGACCGCATCCATGCTTCTCCAAGTCCAAAAACATCATGGGGACTAGGGAGAGACACTTCACAGCATTCACACATCTTCCCATAACATTCAACACCATCAAAATCACTTGCAACACTTCTGCAACCTCCTAAAACAAAGAATGTCTTCAATCTGCACAACAGGATCCACTCTTAACATCAAGACAATAACTAAAATTGTGGAGTAACCCATCACTAGAAACTTCAAGGGAAGGTAGATATGGATAGTGTAAGCACATCCCTAGATCCACATGACAAGAAACCTCAATGCGGAGAAATACAGAGTAATCTCACTTCTCCCAAATAGTCTTCTACATAGGAAAACACTCTGTAAAACACATCTTTCACTTCCACACGATCCAGAAACTGAAACTCTGGATATAGCACCTTTGAACACCTCTAATCAACACTTCCAAACTGCACAAGTATATCTTCAACTAAGAAGAAATGCAGAGCACAACATTGAGAGCACCTTTGTCACACTGCACATCTTTTTATCAAATTTTCTCAAAAGTACTTGGAAACCAAGTGAACCATCTACTGGAGGTTGACATCAATGACAACACCAACAAGTTTCCAACAATCTCCCCCTTTGTCATTGATGGCAACACCAACTCTTTGAAAAAACATCAAGACCTAAAGCAGCTCAGTAGTATTCCCCTTGACTGGAGCAACTCTTACTCTTCACACACTTTCATGTACTATGGTTTTTCAGCCACTCTAACTCTCTCCCCCTTTGACATCAATAGAAAAGGGCAACAACTTCAACACTAGCAAGTAGCTGCTCTATCTCCACTACTTTCACTTTTCTACACTCTCCCCCTTAAGGTCATGGGATATGCTCCATCTGACTATACCAACCAATAGTATCTCTACCTACTCCCCTGAGAGGTAGCCTTCAACATCAGTTCAAGACCAAAAATGTATCTTGAAATGCTTCCTGGACAGATGCACACACTTATGCATCTAGTTATGAGAAGGAGGGGCAATAACCCCTAACTTCTGCCAAGATACTCAAAAGTATCCTTAGGGAGAGCCTTTGTAAAGATGTCTACAACTTGGGCCTTGGTAGGCACATACTCCAACTTCATCTCATTCTCTACAACCTTTTCTCTTAGGAAGTGATACCGGATTGAGCTATGCTTTGTTCTTGAATCCGTTACTAGATTCTTTGAAATGTTGATGGCACTTGTATTATCACATAGGATAGGAATAGGTTCATCATATGACACATTGATATCCTTCAATGTCTGCTTCATCCACAACACCTGTGTGCAACAAGATGCTGTTGCAATGTATTTTGCCTCTACAGTAGATAATGACTCTAAGTCTTGCTTCTTACTTAACCATGAGATAAGTCTACTTCCCAAAAAGAAAGCACCACCACTTGTACTTCTTCTATCATCTATACATCCTGCCTAATCTACATCTGTATATGCACTCAAGGAGAAATTAGTATCTTTGGTATACCATAGGCCAAACTCTAGAGTGCCTTTCAAGTATCTAAATATCCTCTTTACTACTTGTTACCTTGTGAGTCGCCCTAGTTTATTTATGTATCGGTAATATTTCTTAAGCAAGAGTCGGTTTACCGTACTATATTTTTGGTCATACCTTTTCTTTGTAAATCGACTCTTAGTACTTCAAATCTTACCCGTGTGTCATCTTTGTATAAAAGGTTTGAACCTTTGAACCCGAACCATTCTCAAAGCTCAAGGTTCAATGGTTCAATATGTCTGAAGTGTCACATAAAGCAAGCTGCCTTTTACTTGTCTTAAGCATCTTTGTACTTTCGGGTTGAACTTGAACCTTCCGCGCGTACTCTATAGCGGGGTTCAAGGTTCAATGGTTCAATGGTCTTAAGGTTCAGCACTCATTGTCTTCCTATGAGTCGGGTCATGCAATTTCCTTGTCTACTAATATATCATTGAACCTCCCGCTTGTACTCTGCCGCGGGGTTCAATGGTTCAAGGTTCAATAGTTCACTGTTTTATAATTGGAAACCTTTTACCGAAGCCGCGTAACTTTTTGTTGGTCTACATAACCCTTGCGTCATTGAACCTTTGTATTGAACCATATCTTCACAAGTTCAACGGTTCATGAGTCAAGTCCCTGTTTCGGTAAGTCAATCTTTTGCCTACCTATAAAGTCCAGTTGGCATGCTTGAACCATCACATTGAACCATCGCGTTGAACCGTGTCCTAAAGGTTCAATGGTTCAATAAGTTCAAAGATCTGGTAATTTTGGTCTCATTTGTTCCCACAGCTTTCTAAGTCAAACTTAGCGGGAAAGTTGGAGGAAAATTTGTCAGAAACTCATCATGAAACCGAGAGCTCTAATTTAGCGGAGACTATGGATAATCATTGTACTTCATGATGGCACACGAACATTACTTGCTATTCATGAAGAAATCAGAGTTCACATCTTTTCAAATATTTTTGGCACGTATTGTTCCAAGCGATGATTATTCATTCTGGTAAGTGCCATTATTAACCAAGAACAAGCTAATTTTAGCAAGAAAATATACTGTGCAATGTGGAGAAGGATAGCGCTGGAAGTGTAAGGCTCTCGTTATTCAAGTTTTCGCAGTGAATTCAAATATCCTGAAGGTGAGTTCTATTTCCCCTGTGCTATTCCAAATTCTTATACTGAAAAGAAGAGCCTCTGGAATTTCTGTTATTTTTGAAATTCGAAGTGTTTTATTATAATCATCCAAGTATGTCTTTGAAATCTACATGTTTGGGAGACGAACATGGCCCTGGTCTCACTTACTCTCACTCAGAATTTGGAGATACTGCATTAGTTCAATATGATTTAGAGGAATTCATAAGAAGAACTAGAAACCCTGTCCAAACCCCCACAATGAAGAAAATTGTGGACAGTGGTTTAGTAGAAGCCACAGCCTTTCCTCAAGCTATATTCTGCCCAGAGTTGGTTCAAGAGTGTATAAACAAATATGATCCCCAACACAGGTGCGTCAGAAAAGTAGATGGGGATGTGTTATTCCATGTTGACAAACAAACCCTCATGTCTGTGATGAAGATACCGCCTAAGGAGGCGTATTCCAGTCTTGACATTACTGCCTCCAATGGGTATTTCTTAGAAAAGAGACCAACTTACAGAAGTGTAATAGCAAGGAACTGGCTGCTAAAATTTCAAAAGGGCGGTTCAAGGCTGCCCAGACCCCTTACTAGAGATCATTCAATACAGGAAGTAAGGGATATTGTGGTGTTGTTGCACAGACTGAGAGGCAATCAGCATGCCTATTACTGGGAGGACTAGATGTACTTTTTCATACAAGTCATCCTTCAGGGTGAACAATATTTGGATTGGGTTGAGATAGTAGCTGACTATCTACATTAGAGTTTAAATAATCGTCTGGGTAACAAGGATTTCTTTATGTCTTCATATCTGTTCTACTGTTTAGCATCCACAAGAGATTGGTTTGACCTGCCTCATGAGCCTTTAGATGAGAGCAGTAAGATTTATGAATTTTATTCACAATTGCAAAGAAAAAATTGTTATGAAAATTATAAAAGGATTAATGATGTCTTCACTAGAAAAATGACCTATGAACTGGGAGGCAATCCAGGTAAAAGAATGACCAGTGAAGCAATGCAACTGATCAGTACCTACGATAGCTTTTTCATCCAATTTTCTGAATTCACTAATATCAGAATTGGAGGATTTGATGGTGAACCCTTGAAGTTGCCTAGATATGTATTCGATCGTTTTGTATTGATGGAGGTATGTCGGCAATTGGCACATGTTGATAACAAATTCCCATCAAAAAGGGGTTGTGGTATTGCTTTTCCTATTGAACTTGGGCATTATTCATGCCATTCAAAATCTGATGCCTTGAATCTGGAGGTGAACCTCAAAAGGTTCAATTTTCAATTCTTCACTGCCAGGGCTCAATTCGACAGTAAATGTTTTGTTAAAGATAACCTAGATTCTGGAACAGGGCACTCACACCTTCCTAAGCTGGAAGATTACTGGGAGGACTGCCCAGATGAATTTGAAGTTAGGAGAAGGCTATGGTGTAGATTTTCTTTCAGACAAATAATTACCCTTAATTTAAAAATGGACGTTTCTAGAATTTTTGTTGATGATGAACAAGTGGTTGATCCACAATTTGAGAAGGTAGAACACTTACCCATTCCAGAGGTGGACTAGAGCAAGAAAGAAGAGGACAGAATTGAAATCAAGACCCTTCCAGTGATAAGGAGGACTAAAAAATGGTTGAGAGAAAAAAGACAGGAAGGGCTTCAGAGTAAAACTGTCCAACAATTCTCTTCAATGGTCACATCATCGCTTCCCATGGACTCTTCTAATCAACCCCTTGCTATCTGTGGTGCAGGTGCATCCAAGCCATCGACTGAGAAAAGCCCTGTCTCCAAGAGATCCAGAAGAGTCCTCACGGATGTTCTGCCATCTCATGTCACCAGGTTGAGAACTAAAGGGAAAAGAAAGAAGCAGACTTCTGAGACAATAATTGTTGATTTAAATTCAGAGGAAGAAGTAGAAGAGCCTATGGGTGACAAAGAGACAAGCCCAAACAGAACAGAGGCAGTTGACACTGGTTCACAGTCAGAGGCCTTTCTAGAGACCCCTGATGTGTTAATGATTTCAAATGAACCCTCTGATGGAGAGAAGCCTAGGAAGACAGTCTCGGCCCCTGCACCGAAGTGGCTGGAAAGCTCCATATCTGACAAAAAGAAAGTGATTCCTTTTGTTCTCCCTTTAGAGGACATGGTTAGTAAATGTCTGGGGAAGACTCCCAAGTCCAAGAGACTCAAAACAACGTCTAGAATAAATATTGACCCAAACATTGGTAACTGGAGTGCAGAAATAGCGAAGCCAATGACTGAAGAAGAGGTTCAAGATCCTACAGTGCATGATTTCACTGTGGAGAGGATAGATCTCGGTACTGCCTCTAGAGCTGCAGATGTGCACCATCTTGAATCTTCCACTAAGAGAATGGTCAGCCAAATAATGAAAGATGAGAAGGACAAAAGAGAGTTGAAACAAGCTCTACGTTCAATGGCAGAGTACATTAAGGCCATTAACAATCCTAACCCACAGCTGATCTCACAGGTTCCCTTGTCTTTTGACCCGAAATCACCTGTCAATCAAAAAATGTTAGATCAAGTTCATAGAAGCAAAATGGCTCAAAAACATTTGACAACTGGTTGGACAACATAGAACAAAAAGGAACTGAATATATTCATGAACTCAAAAATGTATATGATCTGACTGCTGCCACTATTGAAGATCTTAAAGCACAGGTTGCTGTTTGGGCAAAAGACGAAGGCAAGTGGACAAGTGTAATAAACCAAATAGAAGAGGTTCAGAAATATGGGCTGGAGAAGTTTTTGGCAGAAAAGAACTTGACTGGTGTGGATGAGGATTTGTTATATGTGAACAAAAAGAATATTGAATGGAGGAACTCCATATCTCGACAAGGACGCTTTGAACTCTCAAAGCTAATCAAGGAGATAACGGAATTCACCCAATCACTGCAACATGATTTGCAATGTATCGATGTAAAATACTTAAAAGATGATGGAAAGCCTGTAGAAGATGTTGAAACAGTGATCCAATCCTTTAGAGATAAAATCAACTTTGTTAAAGAAAATGATAATATTCTAATTGAGGATTTCTCCAGGGTTTCTAAAATCAAGTCATTGCTCTATCTCTGCATCGATGCACTCCCTGAACACAAGGAAAAGTTTGGAAAAATGCGGAGAGAAAAAGAAGTCTGGAAATCAAGAATGAAGCATATAGGTATACCAAACTTCCCTAAAATTCAGGAGTTCGTTGCTGCCTTTCAGGAGTGGAAAGCCCAACATGCTCCCCAGGCTACCGATAATAAATCAGGAGATGCTGACTCGTCGCCCCAGTCATAATTTCATTGGCTTGTTCTCTTTTAGTTCCTATTTCTGTTATTTCCAGCAATCTTGTTCTTTTATAATCAGTTGTTAAAAAGAAACTAAATCCCATATGGGTCAGAGTATGTTAACTCTGGGTTTAATTTGCTCAAAGACATGGGTTAAGACTTTCATATTTATATGTTTTTATAATTGAGAGGGATATAGAGTCAGAATAAATTATTTTAAAAAAAGGACAAATCTGTTAGCCAACAGTTTTTGGCGACTCTACTGGGGAAATCAATAAAATCTTAATTAAAGATTGGTCGCCTGAATATGAAACAACAATGGTGCTTCCGCACGAAAACATAATTCCTGTTCTGTAACCCAACCTTGGATTTCAAGACGAGCAGGAAGACATTATTGGCCAGTTGAATACCCTTGCTTGGCGTACTCAACAGAATAGTGAAGATTACAGAAGAGCAAGCAGAGTGTTAGAACAAGAAGAGGAATTGGCCGATAACCTGAGATTGCTGTTACTCAGGCAGAGAAGAAGGCAGGCACGAAACGCTGCAAGAAACCAAGTCCTTGAAGCACAAAGAAATCAAGAATAGCAAAGAAATTAATAACTGCCTATCCAATTTCAATATTTTAAGCTAGATTCTAGACCATACACCAGGTCTTCGAGAAGAGAGGGAGTTGAGGATCCTACCTTTCAAGTACTGCAAAATCTTAATTTTCCTTATATCCCTACTTGTGCAAGAAGAGCTAGAAGTAGACCTCCTAGCCCTCCCAAACCTGCTACTTCCCCTATCTATCAAGCTCTAATCCTTTCAGGCACTGCTATCCCCTTAGCTATAAATTTTCTACCCATGGCTCAACCTTGGGGAGCTGCCATAGGGCCTCTGAACCTAGGGGCCAACCTGAATCCATTACCTAAAAACGCAAAAGAAAATTTGCCCAGGTTCAATGGAGACGGTAAAACATCACCAGAAGAACATCTGTGTGCCTTTGCAGCAGCATGTAGTGTGTTAGGTGTACAACACCAAGATGTCGCCATAAGGCTCTTTATGCAGACTTTGACTGACACTGCGGCACAATGGTTTTACCACCTGACTGATTCCTCAATTACAAATTGGAACGAAATGAAGACAAATTTTGAAAATAGGTTCAAAAGTGTAGAGGATGAACATTACCTCCTTGCACAGCTGACTCAGCTTAAGAAAGAGATTCATGAACCTATGAGGGAGTTTGTGGCTAAATTTAATAGAATTGTGAACAAAATCCCTGCTACTAAAAGACCGTCTGGAAAAAATCAAAAATGTTTCTTTATTAATTCTATGCCTCCTGATATTAGCTTCCATCTCAGAAGAGGTGTAATTGCTGATTTGCCAGCTGCACAAGCCTTAGCAGTCAGATTGGAGGATGATCTCATTATGGCCGGTAAATGGAAGAGAGAGGTCCAGGTGCCAAATGCCCAGCCCTCATCATCTACGGACCCTATGGTGCAAAGGTTGGTGAATGATGTGATTGCCTTAAAGAGGCAACTACCCAAAGCTGGTGCTCCCTTTCAACAACCCTATCAAGATATAAGCAGAAGGAATTTGAATCAACAAGCAAATACTGGTAGAGTTTTACCCTTGATGGCAGCATAGCCAAGACTGGCTATTGAACCTGCTCCTGGGAGAGGAAACATGTGTATTTTTCACTTAACTACTGACCATGATGGAAATTCTTGCCCAGAAATGCTTAGGTACAATCAAATGACTGCTACTCAAGATATGCTAGGGGAAGCCACAGAAGAAGAAAAGAACTTCGAGGAACCTGGCGGCTCTGAGATACACTTCCTGGAATATGAATCTGATTCAGAAAGGGGAGGTGAAATATTGGTAACCCTTGAAGATCCTTCATGCGCTGTGCTCACTAGGAGTCAGAGGAATATGAAATTCTCTAATACTCAAGAAGTACCTGGCAAAGGTAAGGAGCCTCTAACTAGAACTCATGATGCTAATTTGAAGGCTTAGGAGAATAGATTGCTACATAGAAATGATCTAGATGCTTCTTTTGATATTGTAGATTTCTATAAGTTTGCAAAAATTCAAATTTCTCCTATTGAGTATCTCAAGTTGAAACCTACTGAACTTGACAAATTAGTCAAACATGTTAAGGGTAGTCCTGCACAAACTGAATTTGAGAATCAATTGGAGGTTGATACTGAATCCCCCATTGCTAGATTATTTTCTTCCTCATCTGAACCATCCTCGTCTGCCTCTAAAACAACTCCCAATTCATCCACCAATGCTCCTTATACTAATTTGAAACGTAATCCTTTTTATGTGTCTCTGTTTATCAATGGCCATAAACTTAGAAACTGCATTATAGATTCAGGAGCCTCTGATAACATTATGCCTTCCTCTGTGGCTAAAGCCTTAGGATTATCACTCACAAAAACATTTGGAAGATGTTATTCTATGGATGGAAAACAAGTTTCCTTGCTTGGGCAGATTAAAGATGCACGAGTCGCACTTGCAGCTTACCCTAACAAGAGGGTGAAATTGACTATTCTGGTAGCAGATATTCCTGCCAGTTACGGAATGCTTTTGAGTAGGACATTTTGCAAGGATTTGGGTGGACAAATCAAACTGGATTGGTCAGAGGCCACAATCCTAGTGGGGAAGCATAAAGTGAAGCTAGAACCTAAGCCCAAGTGCAAGTTCACTGTCTACCCCTCTAATAATCCCAAGGCCTAGATTTTGTTTGAGGAATGTGAATTTGGCAACTATTTTCTCTCCTCTGAACAGAGCTATGAGTTAGATCCCTAAGAGGAATTAATGCAAAATTTGTACATTCTGATGATTTATGGGTTATGGAATTTGATGGCAGTTGTGCTACTGCTGGTTCAGGGGCTGGAGTTGTGTTGATCTCACCTGAAGGCAAAATTTTTTCTCACTCTTTTAAACTAGAGTTTAAAAACACCAATAATACTGCAGAATATGAAGCTTTACTACTTGGATTATTTGAAGCTAAAGGAAAGGGTGTGAAGGTACTCAAGGTGAAGGGTGATGCTGAACTAATTGTGAAACAGGTAAGGGGGATCTTTTATGTTAAGAATGAAAGACTAAGGCATTACAGATATAGGGTATGGGATGAGATCGAATATTTTGATGCCTTCTCTATAGAAACAATTCCCAGAGATCAAAACTCCCGAGAAGATTCTTTAGCTGTATCAGCTTCTCTCCTTTTGCCACATCCAGATTTCAAGAAATATTCTTATAGGATAGAAATGGTTTATCACCCTAATGTACCCGACAATGCTGAGAACTAGCAAGTTTTTGAAAGTGATAATCAGATCAGAAAGTTTTTAGAAAATGCTGAAATGTTCCTAGGGACCTATTTCGAAGGTTCCGAAACAGAGTGTAAAGAATTCAGTCCTGACCCTGGGATTAATCCAAGAGATGATATCATTCAATTACAGGGAAACAAAATCCCTAAAGGGCTGGTATCTTTAGAACATCTATTTTCTCGAAGAGATGAATATGTTAAAGGCAAACCTCCCTATATTCGTGATAAGGCAGAGGATTATGAGAAGATAAATATCAGGGATGAAGCTAATCCTAAATGGATATCCATTGGTAAGTGCTGCTCTTTGGAAGAGAAAAACAAATTGATCAAATTGCTAATCAAATATAAAGATGTTTTCACCTGGTGCTATGATGATCTCAAAAAATTTAGACATGGATAGTTTCAACATCATATTCCTTTGAAACCAAATGCAGCTCCATTCAGACAAAAATTAAGGAATTATAATCCAAAAGTTGCTGAAGCCATTTTCAAGGAGATTGATAAGATGCTAAAAGCTAGAATTATCTATCCAATTCATCACTCCACTTGGGTGGCAAATATAGTTCCAGTACGAAAGAAGAATGGAGAAATAAGGATCTGTGTTGACTTTAGAAATTTGAAACAAGCCAGCCTGAAGGATAACTATCCCTTACCTGTGATGGACCATATCTTGCAGACAGTTGCTGGGTCTAAAATGATGTCTATGCTGGATGGTTTCTCAGGTTACAATTAGATAGGTGTAGCTGTAGAAGATCAACATAAGACTGCTTTCACCACACCTTAAGGAACTTTTGCCTATAGTCAAATGCCTTTTGGCTTGATTAATGCGGGAGCAACTTTTCAGCGAGCAATGGATTCATCTTTTAGAGACCTGAAGAACAGGATTATTGTTATTTACCTTGATGATTTGACTGTCTTTTCAAAGAAGAGAGAAGATCACTTGAAAAATCTGGAGTCTGTCTTGCAAAGGTGTTGAAGCCATGGCATCTCACTCAATCCCAAGAAGTCAGTTTTCTATGTGACTGAGGGAAAATTGTTGGGACACCTAGTCTCAAAGGGTGGAATCAGGATTGATCCAGAGAGGGTCAAGGCAATTCAACAGCTTAGTCTCCCTTCAAATAGGACTGGAGTCAAGTCCTTCTTTGGTCAAATCAACTTTCTCAGAAGGTTCATTCCTGACTTTGCTGAGATTACAAAACACATTGTTGGGATGATGAGTGAGAAACAACCTTTCAAATGGAATGAAGTTGCTAAGAAGGCGTTTGAGGATATCAAGGAGGTGATTGCAAACACTCCCACTTTGGTAAATCCTAATTTTCAAAAGGATTTTATCATTTACTGTCATGCTTCAGAACACACCATGTCAGGTATTTGTTGCAGAAAAATGAATTGGATGAAGAGGTTCCCATAGCTTTTATGAGTGTTCCCCTTAAGAAGCATGAGCTGAAATATTCTTTGGTTGAAAAACAATCTTTCGTAGTAGTTAAAGCTGTTAAACAATTCAGATATTATATACTTCATTCCCATTCAGTTGTATTTGTTCCAAGTTCAGCTTTGAAAAATATTTTGACTCAGCAAGAAGTAGGATTAAACAATAGAGCAACGTGGGTTGCTAAAATTCAGGAATATGATCTGGAAGTTAAGCCTACTAAGCTAATCAGAGGTCAAGGCTTATATAAGTTGATTGCTGAAAACAAAGAACAAGAAGGAGAAGGACTCCCCACAGTCTTATTGGTAAGCTTGCAGGATCCATGGTTTCTGGATGTGGCACATTATCTTACATATGGGGATTGTCCTGATCACCTAACTCCTAAAGAGAAAAGAAACCTGAAGCTAAAAGCTACAAAATATGTTATCTAGGGAGATGTCCTTTACAAGAAAGGGTTAGATGGAACTTTCCTGAGGTGTGTAGATAAAGAGCAGCAAGAGAAACTCTTGGAAGTTTTTCATAATGAAGCTTGTGGTGGACACTTTTCTTCTTCAGTTACAGCTTTCAAAATCCTCAGAAATTGTTACTACTGGCCAGGAATGTTTAAAGATGCATATAGGTGGGTGGCCAATTGTGAGAAATGTAAAATGTTCTCAGGAAGGCCACAACTTGCAACTCTACCTTTGAGGCATGTTGTTGTTGAAGACCCCTTTAAACAGTGGGGATTGGATTTTATTGGGCCTATCTCACCCCCCTCAAGTGCAAGGCATACCCACATCTTAACAGCAACAGATTATTTCACAAAATGGGTTGAGGCAGCCCCTATAAAAAGAACAACTTCCGTGGTGGTTTCTGATTTTCTTAAAGAAAATATCTTGGTATGATTTGGGGCCTCAAAAGATTGTAATAGATAATGCTACCAGTTTCTCTTCAGTTGAAATGACTTCTTTCTGTTATGAACATAGTATTTCTCTCTCCCATTCATCAGATTATTATCCCCAAGGGAATGGGCAAGCTGAGTCCAGTAACAAAAACCTGATTGCTATCATGAAGAAATTGGTGAATGACAACCCCAAAGATTGGCATAAGAGGTTGTATGAAGCACTCTGGGCCGACAGAATAACTCCTAAAAGAGCAATTGGGATGGCGCCTTTTGAATTAGTTTATGGGATAGGTGCCCAATTGTCTTTACCTCTGGAGCTATCTACATCCAAGCTGCAAAGTGTAATTGAGGATCAATATTTCCAAGATTCCCTGGAGAAGAGGATTATGTATTTAGCCAAAATTGAAGAAGAGAGAAACGAGTTGGTTGACTGGATTACTGTGCATCAAGCCAGGGTCAAAGAAATTTTTGACAAGAAGACAAGACCCAGGAAGTTTATGGAAGGAGATGAAGTATTACTGTGGGACAGAAGGAGAGAACCAAAAGGTGCACATAGCAAATTTGACTCGCTCTGGAGTGGGCCTTTCAAGATTCACCAGGTATTGGGTCCAAATTCTTTCAAACTGGAATATCCTGATGGAACTGTTTTACCCCTGTCCTATAATGGACAGGATCTCAAGCTGTATCGTCTGTAAACAGGATCCCCCGTTTTGTATATAGCCTTCCCTTTTGTTTGGTTTTGTGTTTTCCTTTTCCCATTTTTGTTTTGCCTCGGTCTAATATCCTTTCTTCTCTTTCTTCCATTTTCTACGAAACCAGAGCTTTTGAGTCCTCTGCATTTTTCCATAAAATGCAGTCCCCAGTCAGAGCCAATGTTACCTTGTGAGTCGCCCTAGTTTATTTATGTATCGGTAATATTTCTTAAGCAAGAGTCGGTTTACCGTACTATATTTTTGGTCATACCTTTGCTTTGTAAATCGACTCTTAGTCCTTCAAATTTTACCCATGTGTCATCTTTCTATAAAAGGTTTGAACCTTTGAACCCGAACCATTCTCAAAGCTCAAGGTTCAATGGTTCAATATGTCTGAAGTGTCACATAAAGCAAGCTGCCTTTTACTTGTCTTAAGCGTCTTTGTACTTTCAGGTTGAACTTGAACCTTCTGCGCGTACTCTATAGCGGGGTTCAAGGTTCAATGGTTCAACAGTCTTAAGGTTCAGCACACATTGTCTTCCTATGAGTCGGGTCACGCAGTTTCCTTGTCTACTAATATATCATTGAACCTCCCGCTTATACTCTGCCGCGGGGTTCAATGGTTCAAGGTTCAATAGTTCACTGTTTTATAATTGGAAATCTTTTACCGAAGCCGCATAACTTTTTGTTGGTCTACATAACCCTTGCGTCGTTGAACCTTCGTATTGAACCATATCTTCACAAGTTCAACGGTTCATGAGTCAAGTCCCTGTTTCGGTAACTCAATCTTTTGCCTACCTATAAAGTCCAGTTGGCATGCTTGAACCATCACATTGAACCATAGCATTGAACCATGTCCTAAAGGTTCAATGGTTCAATAAGTTCAAAGATTTGGTAATTTTGGTCCCGTTTGCTCCCGCAGCTTTCTAAGTCAAACTTAGCGGGAAAGTTGGAGGAAAATTTGTCAGAAACTCATCATGAAACTGAGAGCTCTAATTTAGCGGAGACTATGGATAATCATTGTACTTCATGATGGCGCACGAACATTACTTGCTATTCATGAAGAAATCAGAGTTCACGTCTTTTCAAATATTTTTGGCACGTATTGTTCCAAGCGATGATTATTCATTCTGGTAAGTGCCATTATTAACCAAGAACAAGCTAATTTTAGCAAGAAAATATACTGTGCAATGCGGAGAAGGATAGCGCTGGAAGTGTAAGGCTCTCGTTATTCAAGTTTTCGCAGTGAATTCAAATATCCTGAAGGTGAGTTCTGTTTCCCCTGTGCTATTCTGAATTCTTATACTGGAAAGAAGAGCCTCTGGAATTTCTGTTATTTTCAAAATTTGAAGTGTTTTATTATAATCGTCCAAGTATGTCTTTGAAATCTACATGTTTGGGAGACGAACATGGCCCTGGTCTCACTTACTCTCACTCAGAATTTGGAGATACTACATTAGTTCAATATGATTTAGAGGAATTCATAGGAAGAACTAGAAACCCTGTCCAAACCCCCACAATGAAGAAAATTGTAGACAGTGGTTTAGTTGAAGCCACAGCCTTTCCTCAAGCTATATTCTGCCCAGAGTTAGTTCAAGAGTGTATAAACAGATACGATCCCCAACACAGGTGCGTCAGAAAAGCAAATGGGGATGTGTTATTCCATGTTGACAGACAAACCCTCATGTCTGTGATGAAGATACTACCTAAGGAGGCGTATTCCAGTCTTGACATTACTGCCTCCAATGGGTATTTCTCATAAAAGAGACCAACTTACAGAAGTGTAATAGCAAGGAACTGGCTGCTAAAATTTCAAAAAGGCGGTTCAAGGCTGCCCAGACCCCTTACTAGAGATCATTTGATACAGGAAGTAAGGGATATTGTGGTGTTGTTGCACAGACTAAGAGGCAATCACCATGCCTATTACTGGGAGGACTAGATGTACTTTTTCATACAAGTCATCCTTCAGGGTGAACAATATTTGGATTGGACTGAGATAGTAGCTGACTGTCTACATCAGAGTTTAAATAATCGTCTGGGTAACAAGGATTTCTTTATGTCTTCATATCTGTTCTACTGTTTAGCATCCACAAGAGATTGGTTTGACCTGCCTCATGAGCCTTTAGATGAGAGCAGTAAGATTTATGAATATTATTCACAATTGCAAAGAAAAAATTGTTATGAAAATTATAAAAGGATTAATGATGTCTTCACTCGAAAAATGACCTATGAACTGGCAGGCAATCCAGGTAAAAGAATGACCAGTGAAGCAATGCAACTGATCAGTATCTACGGTAGCTTTTTCATCCAATTTTCTGAATTCACTAATATCAGAATTGGAGGATTTGATGGTGAACCCTTGAAGTTGCCTAGATATGTATTCGATCGTTTTGTATTGATGGAGGTATGTCGGCAATTGGCACATGTTGATAGCAAATTCCCATCAAAAAGGGGTTGTGGTATTGCTTTTCCTATTGAACTTGGGCATTATTCATGCCATTCAAAATCTGATGCCTTGAATCTGGAGGTGAACCTCAAAAGGTTCAATTTTCAATTCTTCACTGCCAGGGCTCAATTCGACAGTAAATGTTTTGTTAAAGATAACCTAGATTTTGGAACAGGGTACTCACACCTTCCTAAGCTGGAAGATTACTGGGAGGACTACCCAGATGAATTTGAAGTTAGGAGAAGGCTATGGTGTAGATTTTCTTTCGGATAAATAATTACCCTTAATTTAAAAATGGACGTTTCTAGAATTTTTGTTGATGATGAACAAGTGGTTGATCCACAATTTGAGAAGGTAGAACACTTACCCATTCCAAAGGTGGACTGGAGCAAGAAAGAAGAGGACAGAATTGAAATCAAGACCCTTCCGGTGATAAGGAGGACTAAAAAATGGTTGAGAGAAAAAAGATAGGAAGGGCTTCAGAGTAAAACTGTCCAACAATTCTCTTCAATGGTCACATCATCGCTTCCCATGGACTCTTCTAATCAACCCCTTGCTATCTGTGGTGCAGGTGCATCCAAGCCATCGACTGAGAAAAGCCCTGTCTCCAAGAGATCCAGAAGAGTCCTCACGGATGTTCTGCCATCTCCTGTCACCAGGTTGAGAACTAAAGGGAAAAGAAAGAAGCAGACTTCTGATACAATAATTGTTTATTTAAATTTAGAGGAAGAAGCAGAAGAGCCTATGGGTGACAAAGAGACAAGCCCAAACAGAACAGAGGCAGTTGACACTGGTTCACAGTCAGGGGCCTTTCTAGAGACCCCTGATGTGTTAATGATTTCAAATGAACCCTCTGATGGAGAGAAGCCTAGGAAGACAGTCTCGGCCCCTGCACCGAAGTGGCTGGAAAGCTCCATATCTGACAAAAAGAAAGTGATTCCTTTTGTTCTCCCTTTAGAGGACATGGTTAGTAAATGTCTAGGGAAGACTCCCAAGTCCAAGAGACTCAAAACAACGTCCAGAATAAATATTGACCCAAACACTAGTAATTGGAGTGCAGAAATAGCAAAGCCAGTGACTGAAGAAGAGGTTCAAGATCCTACAGTGCATGATTTCACTGTGGAGAGGATAGATCTCGGTACTGCCTCCAGAGCTGCAGATGTGCACCATCTTGAAGCTTCCACTAAGAGAATGGTCAACCGAACAATGAAAGATGAGAAGGACAAAAGAGAGTTGAAACAAGCTCTACGTTCAATGGCAGAGTACATTGAGGCCATTAACAATCCTAACCCACAGCCGATCTCACAGGTTCCCTTATCTTTCGACTTGAAATCACCTATCAATCAAAAAATGTTAGATCAAGTTCATAGATGCAAAAAAGTCTCAAAAACATTTGACAACTGGTTGGACAACATAGAAAAAAAAGGAACTGAATATATTCATGAACTCAAACATGTATATGATCTGACTGCTGCCACTATTGAAGATCTTAAAGCACAGGTTGTTTTTTGGGCAAAAGACGAAGGCAAGTGGACAAGTGTAATAAACCAAATAGAAGAGGTTCAGAAATATGGGCTGGAGAAGTTTTTGGCAGAAAAGAACTTGACTGGTGTGGATGAGGATTTGTTATATGTGAACAAAAAGAATATTGAATGGAGGAACTCCATATCTCGACAAGGACGCTTTGAACTCTCAAAGCTAATCAAGGAGATAACGGAATTCACCCAATCACTGCAACATGATTTGCAATGTATCGATGTAAAATACTTAAAAGATGATGGAAAGCCTGTAGAAGATGTTGAAACAGTGATCCAATCCTTTAGAGATAAAATCAACTTTGTTAAAGAAAATGATAATATTCTAATTGAGGATTTCTCCAGGGTTTCTAAAATCAAGTCGTTGCTCTATCTCTGCATCGATGCACTCCCTAAACACAAGGAAAAGTTTGGGAAAATGCGGAGAGAAAAAGAAGTCTGGAAATCAAGAATGAAGCATATAGGTATACCAAACTTCCCTAAAATTTAGGAGTTCGTTGCTGCCTTTTAGGAGTGGAAAGCCCAACATGCTCCCCAGGCTACCGATAACAAATCAGGAGATGCTGACTCGTCGCCCCAGTCATAATTTCATTGGCTCGTTCTCTTTCAGTTCCTATTTCTGTTATTTCCAGCAATCTTGTTCTTTTATAATCAGTTGTTAAAAAGAAACTAAATCCCGTATGGGTCAGAGTATGTTAACTCTGGGTTTAATTTGCTCAAAGACATGGGTTAAGACTTTCATATTTATATGTTTTTATAATTGAGAGGGATATAGAGTCAGAATAAATTATTTTTAAAAAAGGACAAATCTGTTAGCCAACACTACTGAAACATGTGATTCTCTGGGATCTTCTTGAAATCTAGCCACAAGGCAAACTGCATGCATGATATCTGGTCTAGTAATAGTCAACTATAATAGTCCACCAATCATTGATCTGTACTTGCTCTAATCAGCCTTAGGAGATTCATCTTCTTTGCTTAACTTACAACCAATAGTCATGGGTGTACACACCAGTTTGGAGACTTCCATTTCAAACTTCTTCAACATTTCCTTAGCATACTTTGACTATGAAATGAAAATACCTTTTTTCGATTGACTGATTTGTAACCCAAGGAAGAAATTTATTTCCCCACACATTGACATTTCAAATTCTTTCTGCATCTCTTCTACAAATTTCTTGCACATACCTTCATTACTTCCAAAGATTATATCATCAACATATACTTCCACAATTAGGATTTGATCTTCTTCAACTTTGAAGTATAGATTGCTATTTGTAGTGCCCTTTTTGAATTCTTGCTGCGGCATGTACCTATCTAACATTGCATACCAAGCTCTAGGAGCCTGTTTGAGTCCATACAATGCCTTCTTCAATCTATAGACCATATTTGGATCATCTGATAACTAAAAACCTTCTAGTTGCTCAATGTATACTTCTTCTTCCAACTCTCCATTCAAGAATGTAGATTTCATATCCATCTGATAAACTTTGAAGTCCTTATGATCTACAAAGGCCAAGAACAATCTAATGGCCTCCAATCTTGTCATTGGAGAAAATGTTTCCTCATAATCTATTCCTTCCACTTGTGAGTAGCCTTTACACACAAGCCTAGCCTTATTTCTGACTACTTCTCCATTCTCATTCAATTTGTTCTGGATGACCCATTTAGTTCCTATCATATTTTTGTCTACTGGTCTTGGGACAACTTCCTAAGTTTGATTCTTCTCGATCTGCATCAATTATTCTTCCATAGCCTTGTTCCAATGCTCATCTTTGCATGCTTCAGTCACTGTTTTGGGTTCTATTTGAGACAATAACCACAAATTCACCTGTTCATCTACCATTACAATACTTCTCCTTGTTAAAACACATTTGTTCTTATCTACAATGATCTGATCTTTAGAATGATTCTTCTGCACATACTTGGGGGTCTTAGGAATCTTCTCTGAAGCATCTTCTTCATCAATTTGCTTCTCCTTTTCCTTTTCTTCCTCTCTTTATATTTCTCTGCAAGGTTTCTCATCCAATTGATATCCCTCTAATAGTACTAAACTTTGATATGGTTCTTCATCCACTTTGACATTTGCATTTTCCACTAATTTCTTCAGCCTCTTGTTGTAGCACCTATAAGCTTTTCTTTTTATAGAATATCCAAGGAAGATTCCTTCATCCGATCTTGTATCAAACTTTCCCAAGTTCTCTTCATCTCACCTAATCTAGCATTTACTTCCAAACACTATAAAGTATTTTACAATAGGAGTTCTTCCATACCATAGTTCATATGGAGTCTTTGAACTGTTGACCCTTGCTTGAACTTTGTTTTGTATGTAGACTGCAATGTGAATGGCTTCTCTTCAATAGATGTCTGCTAGATTTGCTTCTTTCACCATTGTTCTTACTTCTTCCTGGCCTGTCCTATTCTTCCTTTCCACAACTCCATTCTTCCTAGGAGTCCTAGGGGCTGACAGATGCCTTTTATTCCATGATCTTCACAAAAGCAATTAAACTCATTGGAGGTGAACTCACCACCTCTGTTAGACCTCAAAAACTTGACTTTTAGATCAATTTCATTTTCAACCATAAACTTGAATGCTTTAAACCTATCTAGATCTTCTGATTTTTCTTTGAGAAAAGTTACCTAAGTCATTCTAGAGTAATCATCAATCAACAACATGAAATACCTCACATTGAAAGCTTCCTGCTCTTGTAGGTCCACACAGATCTATATGCACCAACTCTAGAGGTCCTTTGATCTTGAAGTTCTTTCTTGTTTTCTTCCCAATCAGACATTCCTTGTAGGTTGCACTGGTAGGCTTTGTAATTCCTGGTAGATCCATGATAGCTTGAGTAGAGCTGATCCTCACTAGGCTATCAAAATTGATGTGACACATTCTTCTATGCCATAGCCAAATTTCATTAATTTGAGTTATATGGCACATACCATTAGCACCTTTAAGCTGATATATATTTCCTTTTGTCCTTGTTCCTATAGAAACCAAAGTTTCAGAATTTTCTTTTGTGATTTCACTGCCACCATCTTGAAATACAAGGTTATATCCTCTACTACACATTTTTCCTACACTTAGAAGATTATGCCAAAGACCCTTGACATAGAGAACATCATCTGTATTGTGCTTTCCATCAAAATTGATTGAACCTTTTCCACATATCTTGGCAGATGCATCATCTCCAAACTTAACAAAAAGTCCATAAAACTTCTCAAGCTTCACAAACTTATTCCTATCACCTGTCATATGATTTGAACACCCACTATAAATTAACTAGAGGTTCTCCTCTTCTCTTGCATGAAAAGGAGTTACCAGAGCTTCTTTGATATTATGCTTTATTTCTGGAGCAATTTCCTTCATATCCCTTTCAGAATTAGTTACATCATTCAAAGCCATTAACAAGCATTCATTACTTTCATCATCCAGATAGTCAGACTCATCATCAGATATACTCTCATTTTCTCTAACATAATAACTTCTCTTGAATGATTTACCTTTGTTATCCTTGTATTTGTCATTTGAAATTTTGATTAGACATTTTGAAGCATAATGACCTATCTTTCCATAGTTAAAGCATTTGAAAGGTTACCTACCTCTATATTTTCTAGAGCACTTTTTCAATCTGCGTATAAATTTTGCTTCCACTTCATGAAAGTCATCTGAATCTGATTCAACACTCTTTTCTATCTTGCTAGCCTTAAAAGTGGTTTCTTTCCTTGAATCATCTTGACCAAATTCTCTTATCTCAAAAGTAGTTAGAGCACCAAATATTTGATCCCTAGAATACTTATCCATATTTTGAGTTTCTTCAATAGCAGAAAGTTTACAACTATAAGATTTTGGAAGAGTTCTTAGTACCTTCTTTACCACTTCACCTTCCTTTAACTTTCCACCAAGACCATTGATGCAGTTGACAACTTCATCCACTCTCTACATGTAGCTTGCAATATTTTCATCCTCTAACATCTTTAGGGTTTCAAACTTGGTCTTCAAAATCTACATCTTTGCTTGCTTGACCTTGTCATCTCCTTCATAGGTACTTGGCAACTTCTTCCAGATCTCATGAGCAGTTTTGTAACTCATCACCTTCACTAATTCAAACTCAGATAGACTATTTAGAAGAGCACTCCTTGCC
Source organism: Cunninghamia lanceolata (assembly GCA_027924645.1). Taxonomy (NCBI): domain Eukaryota; kingdom Viridiplantae; phylum Streptophyta; class Pinopsida; order Cupressales; family Cupressaceae; genus Cunninghamia; species Cunninghamia lanceolata. Next base: position 555,320 of record BSBN01001814.1, on the reverse strand, counting down.
TTGCCATTTTTCTCATATTCTTTAATCTCATCTTCATCCTTTGGACCATTAGGAGGTATAGTATATTCTTTGTCAACTATCTTCCATATGCCATATCCTAGTGAGACAAGAAATCTTTCCATCCTGGTTTTCCAAAAAGCAAAATTTGTTCCATCAAACACTAGAACCTCCATACCTTTCCTATGTACCATTTGGATCTACCCCAAGTGGTCAAGCTTCTTTAGGGAACTCAGCTCTTATACCAATTGTTAGAATGCATAGGACAATTGAGAGGGGGGGTGAATCAGTTGTATGTTAAAACTTTAAACCCTCAAAGAAATTCCAAACATCAACCACTTACTATGCATTAGCAAAATGTAAACATATGAATCATCCATCCAAACACATAAGAATGCCAGATTTACGTGGAAAACCTAATAAGGGAAAACCACGGTGAGGATTAGCTCACATATATATGAATAACACTACTAAAAATCAATAGGCTCACTGCCAAGGGTTCACTGCCTAGAGAAAGGCTCACTGCCAAAAGAAAGGCTCACTGCCCAAAAGAGAGAAGAAAGAAGAAGACTGTTATAGAGAGTTTCACTATCTCAAAGTGATAGGAGAGATCCACCACTGCCACTCCTTTCCATCCACAACCTTTGGCTCACTTTCCTTTATTCACATTCACATTCTCTTCTCTACACTGCTCCACTCAACTTCATCTTGCATTTGTACCATCTATAACCAAGACCTATTTCAATTAGGTCAGTCCTAATGAAGCGTGTCCACCTCAAACATGCAACGACAATTAGGTTGACACTAAACACTTCCGCGGTGGAAAGAAGTGAAAGTGGACCATGTCAAGAGTTAACTAAGACTCAAATTTTCATCACCAAGCTACTCATCACATTCACAATCCACAAGGTACCTCCGCAAATGGAGCTAGAAGTCAGGTCAGCCAAACCTGAGCTAATGACCACATCCACACTTCTCCAAGTCCAAAAACATCATGCAGACTAGGGAGAGACACTTCATAGCATTCACACATCTTCCCATAACATTCAACACCATTAGAATCTCTTGCGACACTTCCACAACCTCTTAAAACAAATAATGTCTTCAATCTGGATATTGTACCTATTGCTGCCAATAGTCATGCTTCATCTTCATCCAAGCTATCAATGAATAACAACACCATCCATTCAATGCCTAGTTCCTTAGTGATTCTAGTCACCTTTTTGAGGAAGTCCATTGCCCACTTAGGTTATTAGTCTAGATGTAGGGTTTCCATGCCATGGTGGAGGTGCTATATGAAAAATTATTTCCATGAACCATATGAATACCCAAAATAGGAACTACCATAGATAAGAGATCATTCAAGCCACCCAGTACACTCTACTTCACCATAGCCTTTGTCATTACATGAACTATCTCAATATCTTCACCCAAGTCCAACATGATAGCTATGAACATGGAGGCAATGTCTAAGTTCACTTAGTAGTAGTGATCTATGTTCATTAATTTATCATGCCAAAAACCCATTAAACATCATATAAAAATAATCAAAACTTGGTTTTGAAAACCCTTTTCAATCTCAATTCCATTATACTCCCTAGGAAATCCATTTGGTGGTTCTAGCTAAACAATCTAATTCTTTTGTCAATGGCCAATACCAAAGGTAATAGAAAATGAGGAGAAAATCATTTGGCAATATAGATATAAACCTTGTAGCATACCCCCTCATAATGGAATTTTAGATGGGTGCTCTTATACTCTTTAATTAGTGCATGTCAAAATCTCCCAACTTGATCATCCATGAGATCAACACTCTAGTGAATAAATGCAAGTAATTCAAGCACTTGATAATCAACTATGGTGTAGATTTGCATTCAAAGCCAATGTTATGATTTTAATAAGAACTTAGATTACCCATTCATCACATGACACTCCAATCTTCTTATCTTCATTAATTTTGAATGAATAGTTTGCAAGGCAATCTACCACATCATTGGCCTCTCTATATAAATTTTGTGTCGTGTATGAATTCAATGAGTCCAGAAGTGACCAAGCTTGTAGTAGTATGCAATTAATTTTCTAGCTCGTTGAACACTGTTTGTAAAAAAATTGATAATATTCATTGAATCTTCCTCTATCTCAATGTTCTTGACTCCATGTGTAATACATATTTACAGACCAAGTACCAATTCTTGTGCCTCCACCTCATTATTCATATCATCCTTCAGTTTCATTGATGCAAAAATGATCAAATCTCCCTTCAAATATCTTATTATGCACACAACCCTAGATTGACCAAGATTCCCTCTAGTTGCACTATCAAAGTTTAGTTTGGCCCACCCACTAGGTGATGGGTTCCATTTTTCCTCTTTTATTCATATTGAAGTGACATTTACATCATACTCCCCATGAACAAGGGGGCCTTTAGACCTTCCCATCTATGGAAGACCTCACAATCCCATGATGAGAATTGCTTATTTTTGTTAGATTGTCCACAGGCTCTATTGTTAGTCACCTCAACAATTGCACATTCAAGTTTATCTAGAAAAGCTTCCACACTCACATAAGAGGAATAAAAAGTTCTTCTATTTCTCTCCTTCTATGTCTCCCAAATCAATAATGATGGACTCAAGATCCAAAGAAATGCAAAAGTCAACTGCCTTTATAGTATTGGCCAGGAGGTGAAAGTTCCTTGATATCATTTAGTAGTGTCAAACTCCATCCCAACCTTGCACACAATTGTGGCCAGCACTAGTGTGCAAAAGGGCAATTAAGTAGTAGATTATTCACATTTTCTTCTATTTGTTCACACATAATGCATCTCTATGGTCCTTGATATCCCATACTTTTAAACCTGTTAGGGCCATTAGGATCTTCTTCTGGATGGCATCCCATGCAAATGAGCCAACTTTTGGGAGGCAAAATTTATTCCATAGGAAAGGTACTAGTTAGTCAATATTTTTAGCTCACATATCTAGTACCATGTAGCCAAGTTTAATTTAGTATTCTTTAGATTTGGAACAAGTCCATTTTATTCTATCTTCCCCCGTAGATATAAAGATTCTCCTCTAGTGAAATATTTCCTCCATTATCCAAATTTGTTGAATTGAGATGTCTAGGCCCTTGGGATCTTTCCACCACCATTATATGTGACCTTCAACATTGATTTGGATAATAAATTCTACAATTTTATATCCCCATTTCTCCCTCATGATTTGTTGGATGGGCCATGTGTCTACTTTCTAATTCAAGGAAGGGAGGCCATTCCAAGAATCAGTCCAAAATTTAGTAGAATGGCTATTCCTGATTTCCCAAGTCAAGTGGCTAGTGATTATTGGATGACATGATGAGTGTTATTTTCCTATGGATATGATATTATATTGTATTTATGTGGATGCAGATGTTGACATGTGGCACACATCTCTTAAGTTAGTTATATTGGTTCATGTGGACAACTTGTATAATTAATTATATCAGGTGTTGAGTAGGCCTTCATTAGGATTATCCCTCCATTATGTTATTAGGAGGAGGTATATATAAGGAGGTGATTATCATTGTAATGTGTGTTCATTATGATATTGTAGTTGGAATCTCTTGGAGATATAGCATGGAGTGGCTTCTTCCTTAAGAAGTATTGTGCGATGTTACCCTACCTTGAGGGTTTATTCTATTTCTACATATATTTGATATTAGGGCATCTTGGCCCAAAATAATCTCTTGCATTGTGTGAGATCTACCTTCTGCATTATATTATTTCCATTATTATATGTGTGGATCTTATCAAGTGGTATTAGAGCTATGATTTGGGAAATGTGGACAAAACCTTAATTTTTTAAGATTCACCTGTATCTTTCAAACAACTATGAATTTATCTACAATTTTTTTACTAAAGGTGGAGGATCATCTAAGTATGATACAGTCCAAAAATTAGGTTTCTATAATCAATATTGAGTGAGTTATTGCAATTTTATGATTTTTCATAATTTCACTTTATAGGCCGCAAATCATAGTTTTTTCTGAGATTTTTATATTTCTAGAAAACTTGCCAAATTTTATCAAGATTCTATTCTTTATATTTTTATTTTTGAGGCCAAAAACATTACAAAATAATTCAATTAAATTTGGGTATGTTGTAAAAATTTAGAAAAGCTAGTTTCAATGGGGTTTCCTAATTTTAATGGAAGTGGAGATGCATTAGAATGGTGGAACACATATAAAAGAGCCTATGGTGAAGGATTTGGATGGAAAATACATCTTTATTTATCCTTAAAAGGTGAAGCTATATAATGGTTTACATCATTATATATGAGTATTTCTTCTTTGGATGAACTAGAGCAAGCTTTCTTAGATAGATGGGCTCAAGAAGAACATAAAGAAAAAGGAAAAGAAGAACAAGAAAAAGAGCAAGAATATGAAGATGAAGAACAAGAGGAAGTGGAGGATGCTGAAGAGATCATGAAGGACACAAGTACATGCACTTTAGCTCCAAGGAAGTCTAAGATTCAATCTTTTAGTTTCATGGATGCATTCAAAAGGAAAGGGTTATTATTTATATAAACCCTAGCAACAAGTATAACTTTATCAACATGTAATTAGCCAAGAATTTATAGGTGCAAGCAAAGCACATCAAGAATAGTCAAATATTGGGTAAGGATATTGTTACATCCCCAACTTTTCATTTAGCCTAATCTTATATTTAAGTGGTAAACAGGATAATTAATCTTACATTAATGATTTGATGTTTGTGGAAAATATCAAGTAGAATCATTGATTACATAGATATAGATTGATTTTTATATTAAGCATGAGCTTACTTATTATTAAGATTATTTTATCATAATGATTTATTAATTAAATGATGATACACTAATCATGGTTATATGGTTGTGAGTGTAATCAGGAAAAGAATCTTTCCTTGAGGATGGAAGGAGAGTGTCATCAGGGAGAAGGAAATAGATGTTGGGAAAAGATCAGAATGCCATCTGAGTATCGAGTTTGATCATTCGTGAACCCATGTAAGTTAGGGTGAGTATAAGCCCTTTTCCTTGTTTAGTCAATTTCGATACGACCAATGATGGAAAGACAATTTATGATCTCTCGACGTCGTCTACGTTGATTCGACTAGATAATGTTCTCAAAACATTTATGTAGTCGATACTAAACCTGGTTAGATGTCAAAGTTTTCCTTCATTCACGTATCTATTTCTTTATTTAATTATTTTGATTATAGTTTAATATGGCGAAGTGGGAGAGAGGACTCGACCCCATATTCACATATTAATTATACCACCATATTGATGGTAAAATAATTTAAGTGATACCCTCTATTATTTTGATAATCCTATAACATCATTTAGATGTAATTGATATTATGTTAAACATAATTATATATATTACCCACTTATAGTGGTCAAGAATTTTAATATATATCAAGCTTATATGTTCTTGTTGTCCACCATACCACTACCCACGATATGTGGAGTGAGTGGAGGTTGATGTTCAGCTTAACTGATGCTTATCATTATGCAAATACTCCCGAATGGGAGATATGGCCTTTGAGAAGCCAAGATAACCATGAGGTGGCACGGCATGTGCCAACTAATTTACCACCTTCCATGCAAAGGGTGGCAATTATGTGCAGAGGCAGACAAATGCATGCAAAAAGAAAGAGTGGAGAGTCTTTTGTCATGGAATGTTTTTGAGGATTGGCATTATTTTTTTGTAGAAGTTATGGATAGGAGACTTAATGCTTGGGAGCTCAAGGGAAGGAGCCGAGTTTACATCGACAGTCTTATCCCTTAGCAAGCCATATTCGGCTACGAGCATATCTACATAGGTATGACTGTGTTTACAGCCATGGATTATATTGCATGCTAATACCACTATGATTCTGGCCACATGATGGTTATCGATAGCTGTGTTATCATAACATAGTATCTGTGTGTTTTATATTTTGATGAGACCTTCATGGTCGAGTGCACATATAGTGCAATGCTATCATAAATGACAACATTTATATGTTTAAGGCCTTCATGGCTGACTACATGAGTAGTGCTATGCTATCACATATGATGGCTTTGATGATAACCCAGTTATGGCCTATATGGCTGAAGCATTAGTGGTATTGTTTTTTTATATCATATTAATTATATGTCTGATAAAGACTACAAGTTGGCCGAGATCCATGCTATATAATGATAAACCATACAAGTTGGCTGAGATCCATGTTGTATAATGATAAACCATACAAGTTGGTTGAGAGCCATGTATACTATAATGTTAAACCATGTGAGCAGCCTGCAAGCCAATGTTTTTATTTTAGAAAGACAATCTATAGTAGTAAGGCCGATGGCCATACATAATACAATGAAGAGACACTCTTGAAAGTTGATGTTATCAATAGTGCCCATGCCATGGTGGTTTTCAAGGCACATGAAATAAGAAGTGAAACATTTGTTTGTTTATATAGACAACATTTTAAAACCTTCTAGTGTAATCTTGACATAGGATCAGAGTACTAAGACTCTTAGTATCCATGAAGGAAAAACTAGTTGTTATTGGTAATAATGTAGAGGCAATATTAAGTACATGTCAAGGGAATAACCCTCGAATGTCATTTTATTTCCATGTAGGAAAGAACATGAAATTAAGTATGATGACTCATTATTGGAAACCTATTATGGTCTCATTTCTTTTTGAATGGTAATACTTCATAAATGAAGTATAGGGCATCAAGAACCATTTTGAATTCTTTTGACTAAAGGTCTATTTAATATTGTCTACTTATTAGACCATAATGATATGTGATATAATCAATGTTAATTGATGTTAACCTTGAAACAAGGAAACCATAGTAACTTAGACTTGGGTTGGTCTTAAAAACTGAAATCATGATCTTGCAAAGGAAAGTATGGGAATAGGGTGGCATGGAGTCACAGAATTCCCTATTGCATAATACCACAAAACAAATAATGAATGCACTCCTGAAATTAGAGTCAAAAGTCCAAGCTAGGTGGACTAAGGGTGAATTGAACCCATCTTTTCTATGATCTAGAGAGATCAAATTATGATCACTGTAGGATGAGACATCTTCTAAGTCAAGTCGAGATGTGTGAACAATTGACTGTGTTCATTGTGAAATGTATATGTATATAAATCTTTGGCCAAAGTAATGCATCCGTCTCTACATGCATTAGTCGATTCATTATGCTTCAGATGGCATAATGCTTCTAGTAGTGTCATACATAGTTATTGTGAATCTATAGTTGTATGACCGTGAAGTATTATGAAGGACACAACACCAGATACTTAGATGGCAAACCAATCAGTTCCTTATTTCTATACCCTTCGTGAAGGGTAGGGCTCCTTCCAGGAAGGAAGTTGTGCAGGGGACCACTGGCCTATGGTTGGAGGAAAAGCAGTCAAGTGATGCTCTCCTTCCCAAGCAGAAGACAAGCCGAGACTTATGAAGACAGATGCCAAAATTCTAAATATAGTGCATTCTTTTATATGACTTGATAGTCAAACATTATGTGTAAACTTATCATTCATGCTATGAGCAAAAAATTGTAAATGTATAGTGAATGGAATTCACTAGTATGTTATCTTTGGAATTGTTGTAAATTTCAATTTTGAAATATCCAGAAAAGATATGCATATTGATTTTTCTTATGATATAGAATATTACTTTGCTTAACTATGTCTATGTTAATTATGACCTTGTACTTAATGCTAATTAAGTTGGTTAATTTTGGGTAATGAGAGATGGCTTATTACATATAGTATCAGAGCTACTAGGTTCAATACATGGACCTATGAGCTCACTACATAACGTTTTTCTCCAACATTAACGGTTGCTAATGTTTGGATGTTCTTATGCCAGAATGGTAAGAATAAGAATGACACCCAAAAATAAGGTAAAGGGAAATGGACATTATCTTAAGGCTATGAGGGAGCGAGCCTCAAGAATGAAACACCTTGAAGAAACTGGTTACTTGATAGGCACATGGTTGGTTGATGATGAAACTTTCGCTGATGCTATTAAACGCTTCAAGTAGGCAATGGAGAAAGCGGTTAGGGTTACTGCTTTTGTCTCTAAAAATGAATCAGTGAAACCCTCTGTACCTAAGGAACCAATCTTAGAAAGTGATCTTAAGGATCCTAATATTCCTTAGGAGGTTGTGGATGAGTACCTGCAAGTACGTCCACCTCCTAAAACTGATTTAATAAACCTCAAGGATGAGGATAAGCTTGGGAAGATATCCCAATCTAATAATGACTTGCAGTAGCAAGATGTAAAGAAAATTTTTGTAACTATGGATGGATTATATGTAATCCATGGAAACTATAATGCACTTTGAAATTTTGGCAAATCTTTCCTTTCTTGTTAAAGACTACATGAATGAGAATAGATTTACATTTATGAATGGATTCAATGGTATGAAAAACTAATTGAATGATTAATCTACAAACTTCAGGAGAAGTAGATTGCAGCACGATTCAGACAAGAACCCATATGGGAGATAGCCAAGAAGAAGGATAACCTTCGGGTCACTTTGATTCTAAACATGACCAGATCCTTGCTATGCTCCAAGAGATGAGAGCGAGAATTGGAACTCTCGAGCAGGAGGTCAAGGATCAGCATGGACCTAGGTGAGAAGTCTATCATGGGGGTGATGATGAGGCACGTCATGAGGACACCACCCAAAGTGAACACAGAGAGAATAACTCTGAGGCAAGACATGAAGAGGATAGAAAAAGCCACTTGGCTTTGGAATTATCCTGAGATATGAAAAATGCTACCCCTCCCAAGTTTGATGGGATGGTAAGTAGAGATGTCATGGAGGCATGGCTTACTGAAATGGAGAAATATTTTGAAATAAGAAACTATTCTGAAATCACCAAAGTAGTATGGGGAGCATACCAATTGGCAGGTGAAGCATCCACTTGGTGGATGAATAAGAAATGGAGTTAGGCTTGAGATCCATGAGTCTAACCTGGGAAAGGTTTGTGGAACTCTTTAGGCAAAGATGGTTGCCTCAACTGTATTATGACCAAAAGCTTATAGATTTTCAAATTTTGAGACAGGGTGATTTAACTGTGAACGAGTATTGGGAAAAGTTCACTCGCCTACTCAAGTATGTTCTACAATATCAATAGGATGAAAGGTTTCACATCTGAAAGTTTATTATGGGATTGAACACCCAGATTGGGGGTGAAGTTGATGTGTACGGTCCCACTTCAATGAACCAGGTATATGAAAAAGCTATTAAATAGGAACAAAAATTGAAATCTATGTCTTCTTACAGGGAAAGGAATTGAAAAAGGTATAACTGGTCCCAATCCTCCCAATCTTTTAAGAAAAAGGGTAAAAGGTAGGACTTTTCAGAGAAAAATGATAAAGGGTCCAAGAATAAGAAAAATGAATCCAAGGGGGAAATGAAAGGCAATAATAACTCCAAGAAAAATGGAGATAATTTTGGAAAGCCTCATGAAAGGTGAGGACCCATGGGAGGGTGTTATACATGTGGCAACAATTATTATTCCAACCAGTGTCCTAACAAGATGCGGGGAACTCAACCACAAGGAAATCCTTTACCCTCATAGCAGACAACATTCCAACACATACATGTAGCCCTCGATAATAGCCAAGCTAAATATCAAATCACTCCCATTGAAACTATAGGTATTTTATCTTGTTTTCTAATTTTAGTTTTCATAGATACTGGTGCAACAAAAAAATTTATTTCCCCAAACGTCTTAAGTAAAATTTCTAGAAAATCTGGATACATGGCAAATACTTGGTCAGTTGAATATGCAAATTAGACCAAAGATAGGTAGAGAAATGCTTTTTTGAGGCTAAGGTTGAACTTCCAAGTTTCTCCACTGAAGTGAACCTTTATGTAGCCCCATTAGGCTCATATGATGTTATCCTTGGGATAAAATCTCTATGGAGACATCAGGCTAAGGTGCATTTTTATGCCAAAACTATAGAATGTCTAGATGACCTCGGGAATAAAGTTTTTCTATGGGGTAACCCTGGAGAGGTTAAACTGAGACAAATTGCTGCCCTACAAATGAAAAGAGCCCAAAGGAAGGGATGTCATCTTTTTGCTATTAAAATGGAGGAGTCCATAGATCAGGAAAGATTAGATATGGATAGATTCCCTTTCCTCAAAGATTTTGAGGATTTGTTTCCAGATGAGCTACAAGGATTGCCTCCTAAAAGAGCTTTTGATTTTTCTATAGATATAATTCCAGGATCAGAACCTATATCTAAAGCTTCATACAGAATGACCACAACTAAGTTAATGGAGCTAAAGGCTCAATTGCAAGAATTGTGTGATAAAGGACCGATAAGACGCAGTGTGTCACCCTGGGGAGCACCAATAATTTTTGTGAAAAAGAAAGATGACACATTGTGGTTATGTATAGATTACCGCATGCTAAATAAAGCAACAATAAAGAACAAGTACCAATTGCCCCGCATTGATGATCTTTTTGATCAAATGGGTTTTCAAAATTCGATCTCTGATTTGAGTACCATCAATTGCAGTTAAGAGATGAGGATATTCACAAAATAACCTTCAGAACAAGGTATGGACATTCTGAATTCACTGTCTTTCTCTTTGGATTAACAAATGCCCCTGCCACATTTATGAACTTAATGAACAGTGTGTTCAGAGATTATTTGGACAAGTTTGTCCTAGTTTTTCTAGATGATATTCTAATTTACTCTAAGAACAAGGAAGAACACCTTCAACATTTAAGGATTGTTCTTCAGAGGTTAAGAGAGCATAAACTATATGGTAAGCTCTCTAAATGTACTATCTTTCAAAAGGAAGTGGAGTATTTGGGTCATATAATTTCAACTAAGGGAATACTGTGGACCTAGCCAAGATTAAAGCCATATTGGAATGGCCAGTACCAAGAAATGTACATGAGGTCTGAAATTTCATGGGCCTAGCTAGTTATTACAGAAAATTTGTGAAATTTTTTTCTAAAATTTCTTATCCTATTACTTCTTTGCAGAGAAAAGACAAAAGATTTGATTGGTCAAACAAGTGTCAAGAGGCATTTGACCAACTGAAGGATAGGTTGACTACAACACCTATTTTGAAGGTACCTGACCTAGACGGTCATTTTGTAGTCATTATCGATGCCTCAGGGGAAGGCTTAGGTAGTGTACTAGTCCAGGATGGACAAGTTATTGCATATGAATCCAGGAAACTAAAATCTTATGAACAAAACTATGCCCCTCATGATTTGGAATTGGTAGCAGTAATTCATGCATTGCAAATGTGGAGACATTACTTATTGGGGAAGCCTTTTGAACTAAAAATAAACCATCAAGGACTCAAATATCTGTTCACTCAACCACACCTAAATGCTGACCAAAGAAGATGGTTAGAGTTAATCTCATATTATGATTTTGAGATTAAATACATTCAAGGCAAGGAAAATTGAGTGGCAGATGCCTTAAGCAGGAGAAGGCATATCTCCTCAATGATCTCCATACATTCTAATTTTAAAATCAAGTATTACAAAGGTCTAAAGGAATCTATGAATTTTACGAGCAAGTAAAACAAGCCCTTTTGGAGAATCCACAAAATCTGAAATATGATGGAGTTTACCTTGAACCAAATGGGTTATTGAGGTATAAAAGAAGGATGTACATTTCAAACTCTGAGGAGTTAAGGAATATTGTGTGGAAAGAGGTTCATTCTGCACCTTATTTAAGACGTCCTAGAGTAACAAAGTTACTAGCTGATGTAAAGCCTTTATATTTTTGGAAGGGAATGAAGAGGGATGCTGCAAGGTTTTTAGTTGGATGTCTAGAATGCCAGAGGGTGAAGACGAAACACCATCACCCTGCAGGACTTTTATACGCTCATGAAATTCTAGAATGGAAATGGAAAATCATTAGCATAGATTTTGTGCAAGGAATCCCTATGTCAAGGAATAAGCACAATGCTATTTTGGTTGTGGTGGACAGACTCACCAAGTCAGCACATTTTATACCTGGGAATTTGACAGAAGGGGCACCCGTCGTAGCTCACAGATTTGTGCAAGAAATTTTTAGATTGCACGGTATTCATGAGAAGATTATCTTAGATAGGGATGCCCATATGACATCAAGATTTTGGCAAACCTTGTTTTCCTCACTTGAAACCCAGTTGAATATAAGCTTTCCTTACCATCTCGAGATGGATGGCCAAACTGAAAGGGTAAACCAAGTGCTAGAAGATTTTTTGAGAATGTATTGCATGGATCAGCAATAAAAATGGGAAGATTACCTTCCTCTTGTGGAATTTGCCTATAATAATTCCTATCATTTTGTGATTAAGATGGCTCCATTTGAAGCATTATATGGAAGAAAGTGTCAAACCCCTATAAGCTAGGATAAGCTAGAAGATACGGTTAGCCTTGGTCTAGAAATGCTGTCAGAAATGGAAGAGCAAGTCCATCTAATTAAGAAAAGGCTAGCAAAAGCCAATGATAGGCAAAAACGTTATGCGGATGCTAAACACATCGCAAGGCATTTCTTAGTGGGAGGAAAAGTCCTAAGGGTCAAACCCCAAAAGAGCTCCATTAAGTTTGGAAAGACATCCAAATTAGCTCCTAGATATGTGAGCCCTTTAGAATTTCTCGAAGAGGTCAACCCAGTTGCATACAAGATTGCTCTATCACCTGCTCTTGCCATGATGCATAATGTTTTCCATGTTTCCTATTTGAAAAAAATTGTTTTAGAAGATAATCATATTCTTATTCTTGATTGGAATGCCATAAAGGTGAAGGACCCAAGGGTAGTAGTAATCGAGCCCATTAAGGTGCTCGAAACACATAAGTTACGCTTACGTAATAAACAGAACTCAATTCAAGGTCTAGTGGGACCACTATGCAGAAGAGAATGCCACCTGGACTATGAGGATATTTATCAAAGATTTCTCCATCTCTTTTAAGAACTTTTTTCTATGGTGAGTAAACACTTTTTTTTAATTATGTTGGTTTGATCTTTGGAGACATTAAATCATCGAGGATGATGATTCTTATGGAGGGGGATATTTTACATCCCCAACTTTTGATTTAGCCTAATCTTACTTTTATGTGGTAAACAGGATAATTAATCTTAGATTAATGATTTGATGTTTGTGGAAAATATCAAGTAGAATCATTGATTACATAGATATAGATTGATGTTTATATTAAGCATGAGATTACTTATTGTTAAGATTATTTTATTATAATAATTTATGAATTAAATGATGATACACTAATCATGGTTATATGGTTGTTAGTGTAATCAGGAAAAGAATCTTTCCTTAAGGATGGAAGGAGAGTATCATCGGGGAGAAGGAAATAGATGTTGGGAAAAGATTAGAATGCCATCTGAGTATCGAGTTTGATCATTTGTGAACCCATGTAAGTTGGGGTGAGTATATGCCCTTTTCCTTGTTTAGTTGATTTTGATTCAACCAATGATGACAAGATGATTTATGATCTCTCGATGTCATCTATGTTGATTTGACTAGATAATGTTCTGAGAACATTTATGCAATCGATAGTAAACCTGGTTAGATGTTGAAGTTTTCCTTTATTCACGTGTCTATTTATTTATTTATTTATTTTGATTATAGTTTAATATGGTGAAGTGGGGGAGAGGACTCAATCCCATATTCGCATATTAATGATACCACCATAATGATGGTAATATAATTTAAGTGATACCCTATGTTATTTTGATAATCCTATAACAGATCATTTAGATGTAATTGATATTATGTTAAACACAATTATTTATTTACCCACTTATAGTGGTTGAGCATTTTAATATATATATCAAGCTTATATGTTCTTGTTGTCCACCATACCACTACCCATGATATGTAGAGTGAGTGGAGGTTGTTGTTGAGCTTAACCGAAGCTTATCATTATGCAAATACTCCTAAATGGGAGATATGGCCTTTGAGGAGCCAAGATAACCATGAGGTGGCATGACATGTGCCAACTAATTCACCACCTTCCATGCAAAGGGTGGCAATTATGTGCAAAGGCAAACGAATGCATGCAAAAAGAAAGAGTGTAGAGTCTTTTGTTGTGGGATGTTTTTGAGGATTGGCATTGTTTTTCTGTAGAAATTACAGATAGGAGACTTAATGCTTGGGAGCTCATGGGAAGGAGCCGAGCTTACATTGACAGTCTTATCCCTTAGCAAGCCATATTCAACTGTGAGCATATCTGCACAGGTATGACTGTGTTTATAGTTGTGGATTATATTGCATCTTAATACCACTATGATTCTAGCCACAGGATGGTTATCGATGGCTGTGTTATCATAAGATAGTATCTATGTGTTTGATATTTTGGCATGAGGCATTCATGGCTGAGTGCATGTATAGTGCAATGTTATCATAAACAATAACATTTATATGTTTAAGGCCTTCATGGCTGACTACATGAGTAGTGCTATGCTATCACATACGATGGTTTTGGTGATAACCCAGTTACGACCTATATGGCTGAAGCATTAGTGATACTGTGTTTTTATATCATATCAATTGTATGTTTGATAAAGACTACAAGCTAGCTGAGAGCCATGTTGTATAATGATAAACCATACAAGCTGGCCGAGAGCCATGCAGTATAATGATAAACCATACAAGCTAGTTGAGAGCCATGTATACTGTAATGTTAAACCATGTGAGTAGGCCGCGAGCCAATGTTTTTATTTTAGAAAGACAAGACAGTAGGAAGGCCAATGGCCATACATAATACAATGAAGAGACACTCTTGAAAGTCGATGTTATCGATAGTGCCCATGCCATGGTGGCTTTCGAGGAACATGAAATAAGAATTGAAACACTTGTTTGTTAATATAAGACAACATTTTTAAACCTTCAAGTGTAATCTTGACATAGGATCAGAGTAATAAGAATCTTAGTATCCATGAAGGAAAAACTAGTTGTTATTGGTAATAATGTAGAGATTGCATTAAGTGCATGTCAAGGGAATAACCCTCAACTGTAATTTTATTTCCATGTAGGAAAGAACATGAAATTGAGTATGATGACTCATTATTGGAAACCTATTATGGTCTCATTTCTTTTTGAATGGCAATGCTTTGTGAATGAAGTATAGGGTATCAAGAACCCTTTTTAATTCTTTTGACTAAAGGTCTATTTAATATTGTCTACTTATTAGACCATAATGATATGTGATATATTCAATGTGAATTGATGTTAACCTTGAAACAAGGAAACCCTAGACTGAGGTTGGTCTTAAAAACTAAAACCATGATCTTGCAAAGGAAAGTATGGGAATAGGGTGACGTGGAGTCACAAAATTTCCTATTGCGTAATATGACAAAACAAATAATGAATGCACTATTGGATTTGGAGTTAAAATTCCAAGCTAGGTGGACTAAGGGTGAATTGAACCCATATTTTCTATGATCTAGAGAGATGAAATTATGATCACTGTAGGATGAGACAAATTCTAGGTTGAGTCGAGGTGTGTAAACAATCGACTACATTCATTACGAAACGTATATGCATAGAAATCTTTGGCCAAAGTAATGTATTCATATTTGCATGCATTAGTCGGCTCACTATGCTCCAAATGGCATAATGCTTCCAGTAGTGTCATACATAGTTAGAGTGGATCTATAGTTGTATGACCGTGAATTATTATGAAGGACATAACACCAGATACTCAGATGGAAAACCAATTGGTTCCTTATTTCTATACCCTTCGTGAAGGGTAGGGCCGCTTCCAAGAAGGAAGTTGTGCAGGGGACCGCTGGTCTGTGGTTTGAGGAAAAGCACTTGGGTGATGCTCTCCTTCCCAAGTAGAAGACAAGATGAGGATTATGAAGACAGATATCAAAATTCCAAATACAGTACATTCTTTTATATGACTTGATAGTCAAACATTATGTGTAAACTTATCATTGATGCTATGAGAAAAACATTGTAAATGTATACTGAAAGAAATTCACTAGTATGTTATCTTTGGAATTGTTGTAAACTTTAGTTTTGAAATATCTAGAAAAGTTATGCATATTGATTTTGCTTATGATATAGAATATTACTTTGCTTAACTATGTCTATGTTAATCATGACCTTGTACTTAATGGTAATTAAGTTGGTTAATTTTGGGTAATGAGAGATGGCTTGTTATAGATATTCAATTTTTTGAATATTTGAAGCTCTTTATGGGTAAATATGTTTTGCATTCAAACTTTGGATATGGATGGGTTGGATATTGTTCTTAGTTCTCCTTGGTTATAATATTTTGGAACAATAAACATTAATGTGTGAAAGAAGTTCATGAAGCTTTGGTATAGGAGGAAAAAAGTTGCATTACAAGTTATTACACATAATGAAGTCAACAGGAAAGTCATGGAAGAGAAAGTTCAAGAATCTACTAAATATTACATCAATGAATCAAAGGACATGCAAGAGGAGAAAGATGTAAAGAAAAAAGAGGAGACAAGTAATTATCTTCATGAACAAACAAAATGAGTGGAAAAAAATGATGAAGGATTGCAGAAGGTTCCATTGATAGAAAAGGGTGCAATATATAGGCATCCACATCATTTTGAAAGATAAGAATCATGGAGGCATGATACTACATGGAAACAACAATCCAATCACTATGGACATACATGGAATCAAAAGAACTACAAGAATTAGTGGTATCATAGAAGTAATGGCTATTCATGGAAACAAAGGAGGACTTACTATGATAAGGAATGGAATCAAATGGGTGTAGAAAAATATGGATGAAGGATGGGATCTAGGTATTTTAAATCTAAAACCACTACGAAGATCAACTATGGATGGTTGGATAATTGGTCATGGTGGCACATTCGTAGCGACTTGCGATAGTCATATTATTTGCCTTCTTCTCAATTTTTGAGGATGAAACATGTCAAGGAGGGATGACATGTTATGTATCTGGTGATATGATATTATAATGTATTTAGGTGGATGGACATGCCAACATGTGGTACAAATCCCTTAAGTTAGTTATATTGGGTCATTTGGACAACTTGTATAATTAATTATATCAAGTGTTGAGTAGGCCTTCACTAGGATTACCCCTCCATTATGTTATTAGGAGGAGGTATAAATAATGGAGGTGATTATCATTGTAATGTGTGTTGAGTATGATATTGTATTTTTGGATCTATTGGATATATAGTGTGGAGTGTCTTCTTCCTTAAGGAGTATTGTACAATGTTACCCTACCTTAAGGGTTTATTCTATTTCTACATATATTGGATATTAGGGCATCTTAGCCCACAAGAATCTCTTGTGTTGTGTGAGATATATCTTTTGCATTATATTATTTCCATTATTATATGTGTGGATCTTATCAATAATAGGAAGTTCCACAAGAACGAACTCCTTGGCGGATTATAAACTATTAATATTCTTTTTGGTTCATCTGAATCATATATTTGTTTCATGATATTTTATCCCACTTGAGTTATATGTTCTTGAACATCTTCCAATTTATCTTACTGCCCAATGCTTTTTTTCTAAATAGCCATCCTTGTGATTCCCATACCACCATTAGTCTTAGATTTGCATATTTTCTCCCAGGCAACTAGCAGTATAATTTTGTTTTCTTTTCAGGACCCTTGCTAGAGGAATTTTTTCATCTTTTGTTCCACCTTTCCAATGATGTTAGATGGAATTTTGAGGAAATACATGAGGTATATTGGTATTGATTATATAATAGCTTTTGACATTAGTATTCTACTAGTAAATGTTCATCTAGCCACCTCCCTTTCCAAAAATCCATTTTATTTGTGTAGGATTCCAACAAAGGATACCAAATGGTAGCCTGATTGGAATACCTATGTACATGATTGGGGAGTGCCAATTTGATATCCCAACTTATGTGCAACTTGATTTTATTTTTGGGGGCTTGTGGTAAAGAAGAAATTTTTTGGTTTGGACTTGTTCGCTTCTTGTCCCTCTGCAATGGGATAGATGCTCAGGGTTTTCTTAATTATGATTTCTTCATGGAACAAGGCCTTACCGAATAGAATTGTGTTGTTTGAAAACTAGAGATGAGGAATGTGGTTGACATTTTCTATGATCTTGAGTCCATGCTATGATCCAAAACTTGGAGTAGTCTTAATTGATCTACCCAATGCCTCAACCATGATGATGAAAAGAAAGGGGGATAAGGGATCCCCTTGTCTAAGTCCCCAAGAAGAGAAAAAGAATCCATGGGGAAAACCATTCACAAAAATAGAGTACCAAGGGCTAGAATTGCAACTAAAGATCCAATTCAACCATTCTTGGCAAAACTCAAACCTTTTCATTATCTTGGGGAGATACCAACAATCAACCCTATCATATGCCTTCTTGATATAGAGTTTGATTAGCATACCACTTGATTTTGATTCATTAATGGAATTTATTGCCTCATGTGCTATGATTGTACCATCCATGATGGACCTCCCCAATACAAAGACACTTTGCTTCTTTCAAATGATATCTGGTAGAATTAGTTTTATTCTATTTTCCATAGCTTTGGAGATGATTTTGTATAAGCTGTTGCAAAGAGAAATAGGTCTAAAATACTTGAAGGACTCTAGATACAACTCTTCTTGGGAATAAGAGTGATGAAGGTGTTATTTATATCCCTCAATAGTGTGTTTTTCTTCCTTGATTCCTTAGCGGCCTCCCAAACCTCATTTCCTGCAATGTGTTAGCATTTTTTAAAGAAACTCATCAGGAAGCCATCTAAACTAGGGGCTTTGTCTAGTTGTATATTCTATAAGATAGATTTGATTTCCTCTAGGGTGAAGGGATCCTAGAGCGTCTTATTATGTTCTTCTCCCAACACCTTTGGAATATAGTTTAACAAGGATTTTTGCATATGCAAGTCATATCCCTCCTAGTTATTAAGGTGGTTTTGGAAGAAGTTAACAAATTCATTACCAATTTATGTGGGGCTAGAGGTGCAAGTGCTACCCATTCTTTTTAAGTTATTTTTTCTGTTGTGTAGTCTTCTAACTTTTAATGATTTGTGGAATAATTTTTCATGTTCTTATCTCCCTCTTGGATCCAGGTTTCTTTAGATTTTTGCCTCCAGTATATCTCCTCCTTCTCCAACAATGTTGTGTGCTCAAGCGTTAGTTATTTTTCTTTTTGGTATACCACTTGGTCCATTTCATGGACCAAAATCTATTCATGAAGCCTAGTTAGTTTAACTTCAACCATTTCTTTCTCCTAAAATATATTCTTGAAGCGCTCTTGATTCTACTATTTTAGACATTTCTTAATTTATCCCAACCTTTTTATAGATAATGAACATTTTTGTGCCATTTTATTTGGGAGACTCTTTCCACCATGAATCAATAGAGAACATGAAGGTTGAATCTTGGAACTACATATTCTCAAACTTGAATGGGAAGTAGTGAGGGGCATTTTCTTCATCAATCATTAGTTGTAATGGATAGAGATTTGACCTAGAAACTAGTATTATTTGGCATTCATATTCTACTGGGAGGAGGGTCCATTCAAAATTGTTCATAAACCTATCAAGCCTTTCTATAATGTAAGAAAACCCCTATCTTTTGTTGTTTTAGGTAAAGGATCCATTTTTTGGAATGATGTCTTGAATATTATTTCTTCCCACAAATTCTCCAAAATTTATTTAGGACTTATTAACACAACACTTATCCCTAGCTTTGTTAGAAGAAAAGAGGATGGAATTGAAGTCCCCCTAATAAGGATAACACAAGGATTTATAGAGTCAATCATGGAAGAGATTTGTTCCCCTACAATTCATTTTTGTGTGCAACTAATTGGACCATAAACATTTATGAGGTAGAAATTTTATTTTATGCAATAGTTCAAAACTTTACATACCTATTAAGTGGAAAAGAGAGATCTAGCCTAAGAAGTTAAACTAGGTCAAACCCTCTTCCATAAACATTAGGACACAAACTAAGCTTGGCTTCTACCCATGAAGGAGAGCCAAACTATAGGGGTTCTATCCTTCTGCTATATAGAGGATAATCAACCAAAACTAACCATGCAAACTAGGGCAAGAGATAAAACCCTAATTGACAAAGATCGACAGATATACGATAGTTGGAAATGGAAATAAAAAGTTAGAAAGTACATAGAGATCGAGAGACAGATCTAAACCTGGATCCAAGTTTGGGAGCACCAAAAGACTAGGGCACTAGGCACCCTAGACCCAATTTTGGGTTTTATAGAATCTCTGAGTTTCACCAAACCCATACCTGCAAACCCTTTCTTCTTCCTAGAACTTGTCTTCAAAAACTTGTATCTTCAACTTGTACACAAGAAAAGAGAGAAAAAGTTGTGTTGTGTTAGGGGCTTGCCTTAGTCAAACCGCATGTTGGTGTTTCCGCCTCCACTACAATGATGATTAGTGATCCAAGAGTGCGTACCCTAGGAGGGTAGAGGCAAGATCAACAATATATGATGAACATTTAAATGAAAGTGATATAGATTACCACAAGATGTGAAACCCTAGTTGGAGTAGATAACTCAAGATCATGCACCAACAAAGAGATAGACAAAGATAGCTTGAACATCCCTTAAAACTTGCAAATGAGAATAATAACATCCACAAGATCATGTAACACATCCAAGTATGAAGAGCACTTGAGCATAGAAGATCAAACATGTAAGAAATTCCAATTCTTCTCATAACAAGGTAGGTATAAAATGAATTGTAAAACTCTTTTATATATGCATTCCTGCTCACCAACAACAAATAAAACCAAAAATGGGGCCAACAAGTAAAAGTTAAGGAGGTGTTCTAAGCTGACACCACAAAATAGGACTGTGGCTAACATTCAGGACAAGGGCGCTAGGCGCCTTAGTCCTTAAGCCCCACAAACTCTAGAGAGTGTCCATTTTTAGACCATTCCTAACTTTATTTTCTTGGGTTTATTCATTGGGATCAATATTTAATTGTTTAATGTTTAAAAATGTGTTAAAATAAGTCCTGATTAACAAGTGTACACATTTTACTCTATAATATTTAGCCCCCACTTTAGCATGGGTACAAACTTACATTTGAACTCACACTAAAGTAAGGATAAGACAGATTTCCAACACAAAATCATGTAGAATCCAAAGAATTATGCCAAGTTGTGGACTATTAGTAGCCCCAAGCTTAGGATTCTAAGGTTGCAAACACATAAGCAAAGAGCTTTTCAAACACACAAGACATTGCAACATAATTCACATACATGTGGAGTACTAAAATCATACATAAGAATACACACAATACACAAAGGTAATACATGCCATACACAATGTATACACACTTGACATGAAACATACACATAAGGCATAAAGAATACATGGAAAACACATGGAAAACATGATGAAGACATACAAAACACATGGAATCATTAAGGAATACAAGTTAAAACAATATATCAAACAAACACATAAAGCACATGACTCTGATGCTAGCTTTCTCTATCACTAGGGGTCATGTGAAGAGAAGTGCCTTCGTGGATCACACACTAGTAAGGACTTCCAAATTACTAGGTTACCACAACAAGTCACATGAAGCATGTGGACTAGAGCCAACTTCATTGTACTAGGTGGCTCATGGACCAAAAGCAAACATCACGGGCTAGTGAGGATCGTTGAATCACTAGGTGAGTTCTATGCCAACTATAATAAACAAGTATGTAATCAAAAGAGCATAGCATGATGTATTCCCCCACCTTAAAGTGATTTCTAACTCCTATCAGGGAGAAATTTCTTTAAGGTAGATTAAACTACAAAATAGGCACAAGAGCTTTCTGAAAGCACATGCCCATATTATATGTGTTCCCAAAAGCTACATCGTAACAAGGGGTTGTCCCCACAAAAGGAAAATTGAGGTGATGCTTTGAGCATGATACAAAATGGCCTGTGTAGTCATGGTATGATGTTGAGCATAGAAACAAGGTGACACATAAATCAAATCATCAAAAAATAACAAGTTAGACTAAATAATAAAAAGTACTCACACAAAGGGATCTACCTGACTGGCCTGAGTGTATGAATGGTTGTATAATAGGAGATATCTCAAGACTATATATATTTGGAACTGTCATCATCTACCAGTTGGTAGAACTATGGTGACCAAGGAAGAATTATCACATGAAATCAAATATATAAGAAAATCACTTCAGTCAACAAGGGACAATGCTAAACCATCATATGCCTTGCGTTGTCCCCAAAGGAAACAACAACAATGCAACTTATGACATATAGAAGAATGATGATACAAATAGAGAGAATCCCATAACAAATTTATGTCCCTTTGTATCCTTGCACCTACAAGGGTGTCAAGGGTCATCCAAAGAGAGCTTAACAACAACAACAACATAAAAAAAGCATCAAGCAACACATTACATGGGAAAACAATCACATGCACTCATGACATAATAGAAATAAGGGACCACACTTACAAGTCAATCTAACACAAATCATCCTCCTCCCAATCTTGGTCATCACCAATTTGGGTAGGTGGACAGGATGCAAGAGGAACTATAGCAAGTGTGGTGTAAGGAAAAAGAGCCAAACTTGTATTAATATTATCTTTAGATTCACTATCGGAATATAGCACGATAGGTTTCATAGCAGGTTGTAAAGCTGTATCCTTCTCTAGAGGAGACAAGGCACTAGTAGATGTCTCTTTTACATCTGTTGGTGATAAACACTTGTGAGAAGGGAGATTATCCTCTCCTGCGGCAAGGTGATCCATAGCATGACGATGCTTCTTTCTTTCTCTCATAATTTTATTTCACTTATCTTTATTTGTGATGTTTGTTAAAGGAACCGTAGTATCTTCCAACATAGGTTCCTTTTCTTCCTTTGCTTTAGGAACATTAGAAGAAATGGGAGGAACCACCAAAGGCTAGGAGACCATGAGGGGAGGATTTGTCAATGCAGGATACTCTTCCTTCTCAACTTGTGAAATAGGTGGAAGTACTTGAGCATCCACAAGTGGTTGAGAAACCTTTTAGGAAATAATACAAGTGCAACCAATTGCTTTCCACTAGTCTCCACAGAGGCGGGTGGGACAAAATTAATATTGTGAATACGGGGGGGTCTATTTTGTGCTTGACGGTTGCCTCATTGTCCTTGAAGGGATGGTAGAGGGGGAACCTTAGCATATTTACCAGATGCTCAGGGACTGGGATGAACCTTCAATTTGGGATTAACCTCATTCACCACATGTCAAACAGGGGGAACTACTATCGTAGCCTTAGAAGATCGAGGAGGTTCAGGGACATCACAAGGAGGTATGTTAATAAGCGACAACTCCGCAATTTTCTATGCTTTAAATTTTTGATATGTAAAAAAGAATCAATCCTCTCTAGCTTGAGAAACTCCAACTAGTTTTGGCTAGAAATGGTCAAGTGTAAAGTGTCCATGTCGAGTGACGGGCTAGTACTCACTGTGATGTACAACATGCACACATCCCTCAAATTGAAACTTTAAGCACTTATGAACCATAGAGGGGACCACCTTTATGGAGCGGAGCCATAGGTGACCCAACTTCACATGAAATAAGTCCAATGTAGGAATGCTAACAAAAGTAACATCCAAGGTTCTTGGCTCAACCTTGACATTGAGGGTCAAGGCACCAAGAGTTGGAAGGATAGACCCATCATGTGCTCTAATCACAATTTCTAATACATCATAGATATCGCGGTGTGAACCATGCATGTAGAGAAACTCTTTAGTTACAACATTTACCATTCATATAGGATCTACCATAGCACCTCTTATAGGTTTATCATTGATTTGAATGGTGATATATAGAAGTCCATCAGGAGATTCAATGGTAGCATCATGAGGAGTAAAAGATATAGATGGTTCAAGTTCTACATGTTCTTTATGAGGGAGGTCATCTACCATACAAGCATCACCTTCATTGTCTTGTTCTTGAGATGTGTCCACAACACTAGATTCATGATGAGGTAATGGATTTGTATATATTTGTAAGTTTTGATTTGTTAGAGCCACCGATTTATTTCCTTTATTATTTACACCAATAACCTAGATGACATTGGAATCAATGATGTCTTGAACTTTGAATGTTTAAGATGCATACATCTTTCAATGTCATGACCAGTGGTGCAGTGAAATTGACAAAAGGCCTTCGAATCAAAAGAACATGGTTGCATCTTACTTGGATCGAGAGGTCTAACGGGTGGAAGCTTGATGAGATTATCGTTCAAAATTCATGTCATTATAGAGTAGAGAGCTCCAATAATGGTGTGAAATGTCTTTTTTTTGTTTCAATTTATAAGAGGTAGGAGTAGGAGATGACGTTGCCGCCACATGTTTTCTTATGTTACTAGCTGAAATTGCATTGATCTTGATGAAGTTTTTGTCATGTCTTTTGAATGAATGATTGTGTGAGGCTTTGGATTGGCCAACTGTAGCTGATGAGGGATTATTCTCATACTAACTAACCAAAAGTTGGTAATCACAAAAATCCATGCAAAGATGAGTGAAACGTTCATAACACATCAACAATATCTTATCACGAATGTGAGGTTGTAAGTTTCCAATAAATATTCTTTGTACATCAGCATCTAGAATAGAGTATTGAACTTGTGAAAAGAGGGCTTGATAACGGCCCATAAAATTGATTACTTTCTCTTTTTTTCCTTGTTTTCAATGAACCAAGTCGGTCAAAGAGACTTGAGGTCCAATGTTAGCTTGAAAATGTTTGAGGAATTTATTGATGAGTTATGAAAATAAGTGATTGAATTAGGAGGTAAAGAGCAAAATCAATCCAAGGCCAAGTCTTTGAGTGACCTAGGAAATATTTTTTCCAAGATTGCATCCTCAAACAAAAATCACTACACATTGCTGTAAAGGATGCCACATGGTTGTTGAGGTCTCCCTTCCCATTATATTTCTTAAAGCAAGGGGTTTCAAACTTCTCAGGAATTTGAGCTCTTAGGATAGGATAGGATAAAGGGCTATAGATATAATGTCATGTGATAGATGGTTTGGTAGGACTTTGGTTTATTCTTACTAATTGTTGTTGGATGGAGTTCATATTTTGCAAAAGTTGATTAATGACAATGTTAGAAGATGAACTAGATTGAGATTGGTATGAATGGATAGGGCTAATCATAGGTTGTGACACTATATGATTGGTCTTTTGGAAAGTGATGTTAGGCCTAGTTTGATTTGATGTAGGTAGTGTGACACTAGGTGTAGTATTTGTATAATTGAAGGGAACAAAACTATAATGATGGACAAGATTCCCAATAGATAACCCAACACATGTGGTAGCACTATTACTAGGTTGTGAAGTTGTGGTGGGAATAGTAGAAGTATATGTAGGACTAGGGGATGTCGATATGGGTACCAAGACTTGAGTCCCTATTTGATTAGAAGAAGTCACATTAGTGATGATTTCAATGCAATTAAATGTAGATAGAATGTTGTTATTGGTGCAATCATGGTAGGAGGGTTCATAGAATGAACTATCCAAACCGTATAGCAAGAGTAAACACAATGGAAACAACTCAAAGATATGAAATAAATGCAGATTTAGTTACTCAGTATATCATAGAATTCAAATACAATCTAGCTGGCATCATGTAGGCTTACAATTAGGGCTCATAGGCCTGATTACATAATATCAGAATATACACAAGATATAGCTTTGAAGCTCCTTAGGGAAAAATCTAAACTATGAACTATCTCTATGTGAATCACTGCTTTCCTAGGGATTTATTACATCAATATATACCATCTTTGAATCACAACTAATTACAGAATATCAGAATATGCACAAGATATAGCTTTGAAGCTCCTTAGCACAAAATCTAAACTATGAACTATCTCTATGTGAATCACTACTTTCCTAGGGATCTATTACATCAATATATATCATCTCTGGATCACAAGAGTCCTCCACATTGGCCAAGGAAGATAACAAACTCCAATAAAGAGCTATAACATGTGTACACAGATAGGTCAGACCCAATCATGTAGAACACCTCCGTAAATGCATGGAATGATGTGCGGATCTCAGGGAAGGTCAGCCATGAACCAAAGATTGATGAATGATGTGTCATTAGGCTCCACAGATTGGGAAATGCTACGCAAGTCTTCTCCTTCAGCTGATTGTCTAAGACTATCAGGATGCTTTATTCTGAGAAAGTAGATGATCCTCCAATAGCGATAACTTTTCAGTTCTTGATCTAAATGTTCTGAAATTTAGATATGATGTAGATGAATGAATCTAGATGCTAAGTCCAGCTCCACAAGATCTGAAATACAACTGTGGTAGAATACGGACCAAAACATAGAAACTGCTACTGACTGGACTGACTGAACTGAACTAGAAAATAAAAGAAAACAAACTGAACTGTAAACAAACTGAGATGCAAATGTTTTTGGTTGATTTAAGTTTTCTCTTAAACTAGGGATGCTCCTACATCAGACATCTGGGGTTATTGAAAAAAGTGAGTCCCTCACTTTGTTGGGGCTAGAGGAAAACCAAGATGGTCCACCTCATCTTGAGAAATCCATGATGAATCTTCTTACGATTTGCCTTTCCACTTTACAAGGTATTCTTTGTATTGTCTTCCTCTAGTGCTGCATCCAACTCTATTGTCCAAAATGTCTTCAATTTGCTCTGGTGCTTATTCTGGTAACTGTTTCTTCAAGTCTTCTTCAAGGCTGTCACTAAACTCTGCTTCATGATACTTGTACAAGTCTACAATGTTAAAAATAGGTGATATGCCCAATGGCTCTGGTAGCTCCACTTCATATGCATTTCTTGAGTCAAATTTTATGTGTATCCTACAAGGTCCAAACTTCTTCATCTTCAACTTGTTATATGTTCCAACTAGAAATCTTTCTTTTCTTGAGTATACCATCACTTCATCTCCAACTACAAATTATTTGTGTCTTCTCTTGTCATCTTCTTGATCTTTATATTTGTTGTTCATCTCTTCCAAATGCTTCTTTACCTGATCATGCACTGCCTTCATATGTCCTACAAATTCTTCTACTTTTACACTTCTCTTTTCCTCTGCATTGATGTCTCTCAATTCTGCCACTCCTCTAGGATTTGCTCTAGTAACAATCTCAAAATGTGTTCTTTTGGTACTCCTATTTACTGAATTATTATATGCAAACTCTGCTTGTGAAAGAATCAAATCCCAACTTCCCACTTCTCTCCAACCAAACATCTCAACAAGTTTCCCAAAATCATATTCACTGCCTATGTCTATCCATTAGTCTGTGGATGAAAATATGAACTGAACTTCAAATCTATCTTCATCTTCTTCCAAAGTGTCTTCCAAAAGTATCCAAGGAATCTGGCATCTTTGTCTGAAATTATACTCTTAGGTAATCCATGCAATCTCACAATCTCCTTGAAAAAATAGGCCTGCTACATGTACTGCATCAGTTGTCTTCTTGCAGGTTATGAAATGAGCCATCTTCAAAAATCTGTCTACCACTATAAATATTGAATCACATCCTCTCTATGTTTTAGGCAATCCCATCACAAAATCCATACTTATATCTTCCCAAGGTCTCTCCGGTACTGTCAAAGGTTTATACAATCCAGTATTTTGACTACTCCCTTTTGCAACTTAACAAACTCTACAACTCTACACAAATTTCCTAACATCCTTATGTATCTGAGGTCAAAAGTAGTTTTCACTCACCAGAGCCACTATTTTGTTAATGACAAAATGTCCTGCCAATCCTCCATTGTGCTTCTCCTTGATCAAATTGTCTCTCATTGAACTTCTAGGTATGCATAATTGATTTCCTTTGAACAACATATCTTCCTGAATGAAATAGTCCAACCATTTACTCCTATCTATCACAACAGGTTCCTCACATGCTTTCCAAGGCTCTACAAAATTAGTGTCACCCTCATACATGTTCATCTATTAATCAAATCCTATCACTTCAACTCTCATCTCTGTCAACAAGTTCCTTCTCCTACTTAATGCATCAGTAGCTTTGTTTGATTTTCCACTCATATGCTTCAATACAAATGTGTAACTCTGCATGAACTCTACCCATCTCATATGTCTCTGATTCAACTTACCTTGACTGTTCAAATATTGCAAAGCTTCATGATCTATATACAACACAAACTCCTTAGGTAACAAGTAATGTCTCCACTTCTTCAAGGCTTGAATTATAGCATAGAGCTCTTGATCATAAACTAAATATCTTCTCCTTGTATCACTCAACTTCTCACTGAAATATGCTACAGATCTACCTTCTTGACTCAACACTACTCTAATTGTGCTTCCACTTGCATCACAATCTACTTGAAATACCTTATTGAAATCTGATAATGCTAAAATAGGTTGCTCTGTCACTTTCTAGTTCAACAACTCAAAACTTTTATCTACTCCTAATGTCCACTTGAAATCTTTTCTATCACCTCTCATTGTTTCTATCATAGGGTTACAAACTGAACTAAAATTTCTGATGAACTTCTGGTAGAAACTAGCTAATACATGAAATGATCTGACTTCTCCAATGCTCTCCAGTGTAGGCCATTCAACAATTGCTCTTACTTTCTCAGAGTCCATCTTCAATCCTTCTGCAAAAATCACAAATTCTAAATACACTAGCTCTTCCTTCATGAAACTACACTTCTTGATGTTTATCAGCAATTTCTCCTCTCTCAACCTCTGCAAAACTTGTCTAGTATGCCACAAATGTTCTTTTGTTTTACTAAAAATTAGAATGTCATCCAAATATACAATAACAAACTTACCCAAGAATTTCTTCAAGACTTCATTTATCAATCTCATGAAAGTACTTGGTGCATTTGTCAATCCAAAAGGCATCACTAACCACTCATACAATCCTTCATTTGTCTTAAAAGCAGTCTTCTATTCATCTCCTTCTCTGATTCTGATTTGATGGTATCCACTCTTCAAATCTATCTTTATGAAATATTTTGCTCCACTCAAGCAATCCATGATAATATCCATCCTAGGTAAAGGAAATCTATACTTAACTATGATTATGTTTATTGCTCTAGAGTCTGTACACATTCTCCATTCTCCATCTTTCTTCGGTGCTAACACTATAGGTACTGCACAAGGACTCAAACTTTATCTGATCAAACCTTTCCTCAACAACTCTTGTATCTGCCTATTCAATTCTTCATTCTCTGTCGATGTCATTCTATGTGCTGCTTTGTTAGGCAAACTAGCTCCTGGTATAAGATCCATGTGATGACTGATGCTCCTTATAGGTGGTGATCCTTCAGGTACATTGTCTGATATGATGTCTTCATACTCTGTCAGCAACTCAATTATCTCTTTCAGTTGTGATTCTTTAGTCTCCTTCTTCAATGTTTTTGGCTTCTTAGGAATCAAGGCATAACACATATTCTCATGTGTCAAACCATCCAAAAAATTTCTTCCATCTACCAAACAGATTCTAGCATTCCCACATACTTCACTTTTAAGATCATCTTCCAAAGGGATCAAAGTAATTCTCTTCCCATTTGATGTTATATTGTATGTATTCTTTCTCCCATCATGTATAGCTTTTCTATCATAATGCCAAGGTCTACCCAACAAGATATGGCATACATCCATAGGCATAATATCACACAAGATGTCATCATGATATGATCCAATATGAAATTTCACCAAACATTGTTCACTCACCAATACCTTATGATCATCCTAAATCCATGCTATCTGATAGGACTTAGGGTGTTTCAATCTTTTCAATTTTAGCTTAGTCACCATCTCCTCTAAAACTAGGTTATTAGAACTACCACTATCAATAACAACTTTACAACATTTACCTCCTGATTTGCATCTAGTTCTAAACAAACTCTTCCTCTGTAGTGGTTCTTCATTTTTTTCTGCTTGAAATAGTGCTCTCCTCATCACAAGTGATTCTCCTTTCTTCAGTTTACCAACTGAACTCAGTGATCCAACAGGTTATTCTTCAACATAAGTTGCTCTTCCACTGTTCTCTATTCTCTTGATTGTACTCCCTTGATTACATTCAAATGCTCTATGTCCTTCACCTCCACACTTGAAACAAGTGCCTCTGAATGTTCTCTTATCAAATCCTCTTCCTTCTCTTCTATATCCTTCATTCTGGTATACATTAGGGTTTCCTCTCTAGTAGAAATTTTTGTCATCCCTCCGGTAGGTATTGCTATCTATGTCCTCCTTCTTAAATGTGTTTTCTTGTCTATTCTACTCTGCAAATGATCTATCTCCTCCAAAAAATATTCTACCTTTCTAAAACTTACCTCCTCTTCCTCTTTGTCGCTGATTATGCCTCTTGTTCAACTTCTCTTCAACTTTCAGGGCAAACTGATATGCTTCCTCCAAAGAGGTCATCCTCACCAAACTTAGTTCTTCTTGAATGTTCAATCTCATTCCATTGATGTATCTAGCCACTTTCTCTTTGCCTGCTTCACTATGTCCTATCCTTATGATGATATTATGAAATTCTTCAGTATACTCCACAGATTTCTCGTTTTGTCTTAGGTTCTGCAATCTTTTCAATAGCTCCAACTCATAGTCAACAGGTATAAACTGATTCTTCAATTTTGTCACCATCCTATCCCATTTTGTAATCTTTTCTTTTCCTCTTCTATTTCTATCCAACTGAACTCCTTTCTACCATATAGCAGCATGTCCTTTCAACTTTGTCTTTGCAAATTTCACCTTCTCCAGATCTTCAACTTCTTCATATTCAAAGTATTCTTCCATGTCATTTATCTAGTCAATCAACTCTTTAGGATTCAAATTGCCAGTGTAGTTTGAGACATCAACTCTAGGTCTCTTTCCAATCTTTGAAATAGCTCACAACATCTTTATTTGATCTGATTCTTTTTCTTCATCACCTCCTAGGGTTTCACCAATTTGTTCAACAGATTGAAATTCATCTTCATCATCACTTTCAACATTAGGTCTAGGTGTCAATCCTCTTCACCTATCTTCCTCGACAACATCCAATCGGATTCACATTATTTTCATCATTTCTATCATTTCATCCATTCTACCAGCCATTGTTCCAATAGCAGGGATTCTCCTGGGCAGCATTCTTCCTAGGATCAAGTGCAAACTACCTCAAGTTCCATGATCGGGCTATAGGGTGACAACTGCCTCACAATCGGCAATCGATTGTGACACAAGTAACCTGCCTCAATTTGGTGATCTGTCCATAGAAAGATCTTACAGAATTCCTTTGCCAACTTCACTCAATTCTCTCCCAAAGATTCAAACTTTCTCTCTGATACCACTTGGTGCAGTCATGGTAGGAGGGTTCTCAGAATGAACTATCCAAACCGTGCAGTAAGAGTAAACACAATGGAAACAACTCAAAGATATCAAATAAATGCATATTTAGTCACTCAGTATATCATAGAATTCAAATACAATCTGGCTGACATCATGCATGCTTACAATTAGGGCTCACAGGCCTAATTACAAAATATCAAAATATGCACAAGATATAGCTTTGAAGCTCCTTAGCACAAAATCTAAACTATGAACTATCTCTATGTGAATCACTGCTTTCCTAGGGATCTATTACATCAATATATATCATCTCCAGATCACAAGATTCCTCCGCATCGACCAAGGAAGATTACAAAATCCAATAAAGAGTTATAACGTGTGTACATGGATAGGTCAAACCCAATCATGTAGAACACCTCCGCAAATGCATGGAATGATGTGCAGATCTCGGGGAAGGTCAGCCACAAACCAAAGATTAATGAATGATGTGTCATTAGGCTCCACGGATCATGAAATGCTCTGCAAGTCTTCTCCTTCAGCTGATTGTCTGAGACTGTCAGGATGCTCTATTCTGAGGAAACAGTTGATCTTCTAATAGAGATAGCTTTCCAGTTCTTGATCCAAATGTTCTAAAATTTGGATATGATGTAGATGAATGAATCTAGATGCTAAGTCCAACTCTGCAAGATATGAAATGCAACTGTAGTAAAATGCGGACCAAAACACAGAAATTGCTACTAACTGGACTGACTGAACTGAACTGAAAAATAAAAGAAAACAAACTGAACTGCAAACAAACTGAGATGCAAATATTTTTGGTTGATGCAAGATTGCTCTTAAACCAAGGATGCTCCTGCATCAGTTATGCACTATACGAGCAAGGCCACACAAGACTTCCAATACTTCTTGACCTTCGATTAAAAGACTTATTAGACTCTCAACAACAAGGATGGCCTCTTCAACTATATGTTCCAAGCTTAAAATTAGCCAACTTCATGTCTAATCTCTAAATTTGAAATTCATGAACATGAGCCACAAGGTCATCTATGTTGATGGATTCATGAAAGTTAATGCTTATGGAATATGTGAAGAAGGGATATCAAGAAGAAGTGATTGACCTTCTTGTGTGATTAGACTTGGAAATTTGGGTCGAACGATGTGTTGTTATCATCATTATTCAAAGAACTAGAACCCATAATTTGAAGACTTCTTCGCACAAGAGTGTTTCAATTAGGGCACTGGGTCATAAAACTCATAAATTGTTTACAAGATTTAGTGACACTCAAGATGCATAGAAAGAAGAGATGAATGAGGTGATGAAAGAAGAGTTTGAGTCTTTGTTTAAATGAACCAATGTTTTGCACTTTTGATCAAATGAAAACACATGTGATGCAACAATAAATGCTTAATCAATTTCAAATCTACTCAAACCAAATTAGATATCATCCATAATCATCTTCAAAGCAAACCCTAAATTTAATGCTTTTCTCAAAATTTATCAATGCAAAAATTGTTCTTCTTTTCAAATTTCAAAACAAGATGACATATATGATGTATGAGAGAAAAGTAAAATCAAATTTGAAATGCAAACATGATCAGCAAAATCTGAAACAAGATATGAATCACAAACCCTAGGTTTCAAAGTAACTAGGTTTTTCTAAAAATGTAACTTTTTATGATAAAACCCTAGGAATAAATGAGTCCAAATGCAAATAAAGTAAAATGAAATGATTATCCATTGTAATTCCAATCAGATCTGATGTAAAAATTAGAAATTTAAATCTTTCTATGATGATCTAAAACTTATGCAATGAAATCAATGCAATAACTATGCTTTTTTCTAACCCTAAAATGCTTGATTTTTCACTTTTCAATGCAACTATGCAAGAATGTATTTTCTTCAAACACAAAGATGATATCCTATAGTGAATCAAATCAATGTAATCATGCCACAAAGATCTGAAACAACTCACTAATCTCCAAACCCTAGGTTCAAGACCAACTAGGTTTTCTAACAATGCAAGCCTTTTGTAAACCCTAATTTTGAAACAATGTAAAAATAAGCTATGTAGGTATGCAAATGATCAATGAATTCAATCCTAATCAGATAAAGGGAAGAAAAAAACTCAGATCTAAAGCAAGAATGATGCCAAAATGCAAGAAATGATAGGTTCACCAAAATGTTAATTGGAAAAAAGAGATCTAGTCTAAGAAGTTAAACTAGGTCAAACCCTCTTCCATAAACATTAGGACACAAATGAGCTTGGCTTCTACCCATGAAGGAGAGCCAAACCACAAGGGTTCTATCCTTTGTTTTATAGAGGATAATCAAGAAAATCCAATCAAAACTAACCACACAAACTAGGGCAAGAGATGAAACCCTAATTGACAAAGATCGACAGATATACGACAGCTGAAAATGGAAATAGAAAACTAGAAAGTACAGTAGAGATCAAGAGATAGATCAGAACCTGGATCCAAGTTCAACAACACCAAAAGTCCAGGGTGCTAGGATCCCTAGACCCAATTTTGGGTTTTACAAAATCTCTAAGTTTCAGCAAACCTATACCTACAAACCCTTTCTTCTTCCCAGATCTTGTCTTCAAAAACCTGTATCTTCAACCTGCACACAAGCAAAGAAGGAAAAGGTTGTGTTGTGTTTAGGGGCTTGCCTTAGTCAAACCCCATGTTGGTGTTTCCACCTCCACTACAACGATGATTAGTGATCCAACAGTGCATGCCCTAGGAGGGCAGAGGCAAGATCAACAATATATGATGAAAGTATAAATGAAAGTGATAAGATTACCAAAAGATGTGAAATCCTAGTTGGAGTAGATAACTCAAGATCATGCACCAACAAAAAGAAAGACAAAGATAGCTTGAAGTTCCCTCAAAACCTACAAATGAGCATCAAACATCCACAAGCATGTAGCACATCCAAGCATGAAGAGCACTTGAGCATAGGAAATCAAACATGTAAGAAATTCCAATTCTTCTCATAACAATTTAGGCATAAAATGAATTGTAAAACTCCTTTATATATGCATTACCTCTCACCAACAACAAATGAAACCAAATGGGGTTGACAAGTAAAAGTTAAGGAGGTGTTCTAAGATGACACCACAAAAATGAGATCGAGGCTAACATTTGGGACTAGGGCTCTAGGTGCCCTAGTCCTTTATCCCCACAAACTCTAAAGAGTGTCCATTTAAGTGGGCTTAGACCAGTCCTAACTTTATTTTGTTGGGTTTATTTGTCGGGATCAAGATTTATTCATTTAATGTTCAAAAAGGTGTTAAAATAGGTCCTAATTAATAAGTGTACACATTTTACTCTATAACAATACCTACCAATGTGCATTAGCATAACCTCTAGTTTGGTGGATGCAAGATTCCAAATCACTCCAAGGATCCCTAGAGTGCTTTTTGCATCCATGAAATCTCCCATCCAATAAGACCATCTTTGCATGAGTTTGAACTCATCCTTACTTCTACTCAATTTTGTTTTTTGAAGGACTATATCTTCCTTTGTAAGTTTCATTTAAAAATTGACCAAGTGTCACTTGTTAGGGGCATTTAAGCCCCTAACATTCCATGTGATGAACTTCACTGGTTGCTAGGAAGGGATGCTCCCTTCTTAGATCTCAAAATCATGTTGTTACTTTTTATTTGGCCATCAACAGACCTATCCTTTTCCCTCAGCTCCATTTTATATTTTCTACCCTTTGATTTCTTCTTGGACCCATAATTTGTTTTATCCTTATTTGAGTTAGTTTGACTAATTATCCTTTCTTCTAAAGAGAATACTTACGTGTCATCATCTTTAGTTTCCAAGTCTAGAAAGTTTACCCGACCTAGGATTTTGTCTTAACCATTGGGGATCTCCCCTACCTCACTAGTGATGCCAAAAGCCTCTAATGCTTCCTCAAATATTGACTTCATCTTTTATTTAGGGGTGTTAAAGATTATGTTCTCCTGATTCAATCTTTCCTCTACTACCTAGATAGTCTTTACGTTAATGGGATGGATAGATGCTTGTTTCTCACTTTCAATTATCTTCATCTCTCCACTAATGTGATTCAACCCCTTTTTACCCTTGCATCCATCTGAGAAATGCTCATAATTTTTATAGGAATTGCAATAGGCCATAAGACTTTCCACTTCAACCTTTTGTATCCACACCTTGGCCGCCAAATTGATCGCAATTGAGGTGGGAATAGGGTTTGCTAAATCAATGAAAATGTATATACTAATGTGCATACTAGCTTAATTTTCCAAGGTAACCCTGTCCACCTTCATGAAAGTTCCTAGAAGGGTAGACTCATTCCAATACTCTACTGGTAGATTGTAGAGTCAAATCCACATTGGGGTGTGGGAGATAATGTGTTTTAGTAAGTCAAAATTGGGGGACCAATCCTTCAGGTAGAACCCTATGCCATCCATCATCCAAGGTCTTGCTTCCAGAATCTTATTTTTGGATTCCTCTAAATCATATTGGGATAGGAAAAAACCATTCGACAACTATCTAACCATAGTGTTTAGGCCCCAATTTTCCTTTGTCAAATTTCACAATCTTTCAATTTGTTAGAAATGAAGGTAAACAGTTATCATTGAAAAACTTATTACAACTGTGTAGAACCAAAATGGAGATAGTACAAAATCACCACACAGAAATAACAAAACAAAAGATCAAACACATAACATAGTGTTTACATGGAGAAACCCTTTTGGGAAAAAAACTCCACACAAGAAGAGATGCACCAGTTTATATTAACTTCAATAGAGTTTGCAATACAACACTATCAATATCCTCTTTAGTCTTCAATCTAGCAATGCATGTAATACTCATTCACAATCGCATTACAATATCCCCATAAAGGGGTTGCCTTCTAGGGAAAGAAAAACCAACATAACCTCTACTATTAGATCTGTGACCTAATCATGAATAATCTAAATTTACAATGACAAAATATATAAAATGTGGCTTTTGGAGGCGCGCTGCCCCCAAATCCCCACCGGGGTGTGCCGCCCCTAGAACCCCCACTGGGGGATGGTCCCCCCAGACCCCATAGGGTGGGTACCCCTTTCACCCCCCAAATAGCCATCATCCGTCAGGTACTGAGATCAAATGTATGGCTAAAACAAGATTGCTACTTGATGAATACTTCATCCGTTATGGAAATTTACAAACAACAATAGGAGTAATTAATTACATAGGATTTACAAGATTGATGGCACCTTAATCCTAACATTCTCCCTCTTGACATCTGATGAGGTACAAATAACATCATCTGAGTATCAAACTAATTACCCCTTTTTTGCCATTAGCTAACCCAAGCCTATGCCAATTTACTAGTCTTATGAGCAATAATTGTCTATTTTGAAAGAGTATTGTACAAATCTTCGTTCTTGAATTGAATAGATTTTATCACTAATGTTGACATAATTTTGTGAAAAGATCTATGTATCTTCAGCAGGTTTTTGAAGAAGTGGGAGGGATGGACATAAATGCAGACTAGATTTAGTAACATCAGAAGTCTAGGGCGCCAGAATTTCAGGGGACTCAGGATTGAAGACTTCAATCATTTACTACCATCTAACCACTTAGCAATTATTTATCTTTCTGTTATTTTAGAAAATAATTAAGGCATTTAAATATCAACTTGGAGCCCTTGTTGTATTGCATTAAAAAGACAGCTTGTTCAGTTAGTTTTCTGTTATCTTGTTTTTAATACTTTTTGGTGGCATTGATGAGCCACCCCTAGTATCTAGGATTTTGGAAGTGATATAGATTGTCTTTGTTATTTCAAACTATTATGCTATGAATGAATTGAATTGAAATTACTCTGTGTCAAAATAGCTTTACTGAATGGTGTTTATGCAAATTGGAATTTGAATCTGTTAATGGTGAATGTGATTTGAGTCGATAGAAGACTTCTAGAGAGCTAGCCACTTGAATGAAATAGAATAGATAAGTACTTTGATGTTTTGTGAATGTGTTTGTTATCATTTATGTTCTATTTCTATGTTATTATATTCTGAGATGTTATAATCCTCTGTTACGTGATGTTATGATAGAATGGAGTTGATGTTAACTAGCAGGGTGTCGTGTTTAGTTGCTTTCAGTGAAGATTAACTTACAATTGTAATTTCTAGAGTTTTGTGTGTTATCTTGTAATTTCCAGAGTTCTGGAGTTGTTTTCTATGAAGATAAATTCTGAAGCTCCTACCTAGTTCAGAAGTTTAGTAGAAGTTGATAGTGTGAATCCAAATTTCAAGTATTTCCTGCTTTCTTAGATTAGAATGTTTCTTTCAATTTATAGTTTAAAGTTCACATTCTTTGTAGTTTAAAGTTCACAAGCTTTGTAATTTAAAGTTCACATGCTTTGTAGTTTAAGTTTACATGTTTTGTGGTTCAGACTTATGTTATAAAAGCTTTCCTAAAAATTTAGAAAATCATTTCTAAGTTGAGATATCTGAACTCACCTCCTATTACATATAGCCTTGGACACAACCCAGTCGATAAAACTGATATATTTTCAGCCAATGTGTTAGGTCTATATGAGAACTTGTCAACATCATACATTGTAAATTCATCCATAAAAAAACATAAAACTAAGTACTAGGAACAAGGCCCATGGCCTTCTTGCACCACGTAAACTTTTCTATGCTCATAGGTTAAGTAAGTGAATCTACCTGAGTGTCAACCTTCTTCAGATCAATCTAACCATTAGCAATCATTTCGCAAAGAAATGGTATTGAATATCCACATGCTTAGTTCATGCATGATACATGGGGTTCTTAGCCAAACATATTGCACTCTCGCTAGCACAACCAATTTGAATAATCCTATAATCAAAACCAATACCTGTACATAATCTCTGTAACCAAACTGCCTCCTTAGAGACATGAGTAGCATCCATATACTCTGCTTCGATGGTGGATAAAGAAATGGTGGTCTTCCTTTTACTCATCCGGCTCACAGCTCCTCCAAACAATATAAACACATAGCCACTAGTAGGCCTTTGACTATCCAAGTCACCTACCCAATATGCATCAACCAAACCTTGTATGTCTAATGTCTTATCTATATTGTTAGTACCTGAATAAACTAAACAGTAATCAGAAGTACCATGCAAATATCTTAACACCCTCTTTTCATAATTCCAATGTTGTCTACTAGGGTTAGACATAAACCTACTCAGAACTCCCACTGCTTGGGCAATATCTGGTCTAATGCAAACCATTGCATGCATCAAACTTCATATAGAACTAGCATATGGCACATCAGTCATATACTCTAAATCATCTTCATTCTTAGGACACATATCTAATGAAAGATTAGTACCAACTGGTAAAGAAATTCTATCTGGATTGCAATCTTGCATGCTAAATCTATGCAAACTAGTATTCACATACTTACTTTGTGATAACCAAAGCTTTCTATTACCTCGATCCCTTTTGATCTCCATTCCCAAAATATACTTGGATAACCCTAGATCCTTCATGTCAAATGCACCTAAAAGTTGAGATTTTAGCTCACTAATCATACCCTTGGTGTTACTAAAAATAACATATCATCCATATACAAGGCAATAAGTATAATATTATCATCAATACATTGAATGTAGACATAGTGATCCTCTTCACTTCTAACAAAACCCAATTTCAAAACAAATGTACCAAACTTTTGGTACCACATTTTGGGGGACTTTTTTAAACCATAAAGAGATATTTTTAACTTGCATACCCAATGTTCTTTCTCTTTTACCTCAAAACCTATAGGTTGTTGCATATTAATTTCTTCTTCTAGATCTCCATGCAAAAATACAGTCTTAACATCCATTTTCTCAATTTCAAAATCATAAGTTGTAGCAATCAATAAAAGAAATCTAATAGAAGATAATTTAGCAACAAGAGAGAAAATTTCACCAAAATTGACTCCCTCTCTCTGAGAGTAGCAGTTGGCTATCAGTCTAGCCTTGTACTTCTATAATGAACCATCTACTTCCAACTTCTTGAAGACCCACTTACATCCTATGTCCTTTCTTCCTTTGGGTAGATGTGCAAGATCCTAAGTGTCACATGAGTCTAAAGCCATCATCTCCCCTTGCATGGCTAGCTGACAAGACTCACTATCATCTACATGAATCGCTTCCCTATATGATCTAGGTTCATTGTTAATACTCAATAAAGAAAATACACAACAGAAATCTAGTGGGTTATACCTATCGACTAGGTTTCATTGTCTTGTGGATCTTCTCAAAGGTGGAGTAAGAGATTCTTCCTCATGTTCTTCTATATGCTCAACTTCTTCTATAACAACAAATTCTTCCTCATCTGAACTTTCACTTGAATCTTCTTCTTCTTCTCCATCCCCTAATCCATCATTTTGTTCTTCTTGATGTGCATTTTCTTGCTACAAATCAAAATGCACTATCCTCTTCCTTTCTTTTTCTTTTGGTTGTATAGGATTAGAAATAGCTCTAAGTTCCCTAAAAATCACATCTTTAGAAAAAAAATAACTTCTCTGCTAGAGGATACCAAATCTTATAACATTTTAAATTCTCACCATATCCAATGAAGATGCATTTCTATGCTTTTGGATCCAACTTAGATCACTTTCCCTTAGGCACATGAACAAAAGCCTCATAGCCAAAAACCCTTAAATATGAAATAGAAGGTTTCTTAGCTGTCAACACTTCATAAGGTATTGAATCAAGAGCCTTACAAGGAGATCTATTTAACAATTAACAAGCGGTACTCACAGCTTCTACCCAAAAGCATTTATCCAACTGTGCATCACTTAACATACTTCTAGCTCTTTCCATTATTATTCGGTTCATCCTTTCTGTAACACCATTTTGTTGTGGTGTATATGGAGTTGTCTTTTGTCTTATGATACTTGCATGCTTACAGAACTCATCAAATTCCTTAGAGCAATATTCCCATCCATTGTTTGATCTTACTATTTTTATCTTAAGTCTCGATTGGTTCTCTACTAAGACTTTAAACTCTTTAACTTAGTGAAAACCTCATATTTATGCTTCATAAAATAAATCCATGTGAATCTAGTTACATCATCAATGAAGGTAATGAAATAATGAGATTTTTCAATAGAATCATTATCTACAGGTCCAAACACATCTAAATGAATAATTTCTAATTTCTCTTTCACTATATTTCTTCCTAAACAAAAAGAATTTATGTTCTATTACCAAACACACAATGCTCATAGAAATCAAAGTGATCATTAGAATAGGAGAAATCATCCAACAACCTTTTATTCATAATTGTTTTTAAAACATTTACACTTGTGTGGCCCAATCTGCGATGCCACAACATACATGTACTTTCAAAATTTTCAAAATTTTTAGTTACATTAGTGGATATAAAAACTATGGTGACAACAAGCCTAAATAGTGTTCCCATCCTTGTTCCCATAGAAAACACCAACCTTCCTCTCACCATTTTGTAACCATACTTATTAAATTTTACATACATTTTTTAATTATTCAACTTTGAAACAAAGATAAGATTTCTAGCCAATCTAGGAATATGTAAAACACCAATGAGGGTTTTAATCCTCCCATCACTGAAACACAATTGTACCTTTCCCTAGC
Organism: Cunninghamia lanceolata; assembly: GCA_027924645.1. Taxonomy (NCBI): domain Eukaryota; kingdom Viridiplantae; phylum Streptophyta; class Pinopsida; order Cupressales; family Cupressaceae; genus Cunninghamia; species Cunninghamia lanceolata. The sequence goes on along the minus strand of BSBN01001814.1, from coordinate 514,395 downwards.
CAACAATCGAATATGTAGAGTTATCTCCAAGGTAAACATTACCTCCATCATATTTCTCATATGTGGAGAACCATTCCTCATGAGGAGTCATATGATATGAGCAACCTGAGTCAATCAACCACTATTCATTAGACATAACATTAATTACATGCAGAAAGTAAAACTTCATCACCTGCATTTGAGGACTTTTCAGTAGAGGAATCCCACTATTTCTTTAGGTTTCTACATTCTTTCTTCACATGCCCCCTCTTACCGTAGTTCCAACACTTAACTTTGTTCTTCTGGGCATGAGTTTTAGACTAGCCTTTTGATTCCTTAGACCCCTTCTAATCTCCTTTTGGTCCTCTTTCCTTAGACCTCCCCCTGACATTAAAAGGATCCACCGAGCTATCCATAGCCTTCTTCCTTATTTCTTGTGACAACGGAGTTGCACTAAGGGCATCCATCTTTGGATCTTCAAGGTTAGTAGTGATAGAAAGAATAAAATTCTCTCAAAACTCAGGCAAAGATTAAAGAAGCATATTACACTTATCTTCCTCATCTATCTTAACATCCACAGAAGCTAACTGACTCATAATAAAATTAAATGTATTCAAGTTCTTAGCTATCGAATCACCCTCCTTAATTTTAAGGGAAAATAACTTTCTTTTGAGATACAGTTTATTTACCAAGCTCTTGGCTTGATAGATTTCACCCAACAGCTTCCATAAAGCATGTGCAATCTTCTTAGTAGAGACATTCAACCAGACAGATTCTACAAGGCATAACTGGATTATTCCTCTTTCATTTTTGTCTAATTTGTCCCACTCATCTTGACTAACATCATTGGGTTTCTTTTCTCTTAATACAACAAACCATTGTTCTCTCTTTTCAAGGAGATCCTCCATTTTCAACTTCCACAACTCATAACTTGTTCCATTGAATTTTTTGATGTCCAATTGGGACAAGGATGCAACCATAGATTCTGCACTAATCTGCAAGATAAGTTCAACTAGAACTCCCACTACAACTCAAGAAACCCTCACACTTCCACCCAAGACACAAAACTGTCTAGGCTTTGATACCAAATGTTAGCAATGAAGGTAAACAACCATCAGTGAAAAATTAATGACAACTATAACTATGCAAAACCAAAATGGAGATAGTACAAAATCACCAAAAAGAAATAACGAAACAAAAGATTGACAACACATAACACAGTGTTTATGTGGAGAAACCATTTCAAGAAAAAAACTCCACACAAGAAGAGATGCACCAGTCTGTATTAACTTCAATAGAGTTTAAAATACAACACTATCAATCTCCTCTTCAGTCTTCAACCCAATAGTGCCTGTAATACCCATTCACAATTGTAATACAATATCCTCATTAAGGGGTTGTCTTCTAGGGAAAGAAAAGCCCACATAACCTCTACCATCAGATCTATGACCTAATTATGAATGGTCCAAATTTACAATGACAAAAAATATATATTTATATAATGCAGCTTTCGGGAGTGTTGCCCCCAAACCCCCACCGACGCACGTGGCCTTTGGACCCCTTGCCAAGGGGATGGTCCCCTGGACCCCATAGTCTGGGAGTACCCCCTTGTACCCCCTGAATAACCATCATACGTCAAGTACCAGGATCAAACATGCAGCTAAAATAAGATCACTACTTGATGAATACTTCTTCCCTTATGGAAATTTACAAACAACATTAGGCATAATTAACTACATAGGATTTATAAGGTTGATGCCACCTTAATCTTAACACAATTGCTAGCCATTCATTAGCCCATTTAAGGAAAAATGAAGTTTTTTGCAAGTTTGGTATGGTAGACTCCAATTCTTCCCTTGCAATTGTTAGCAATTACTACTTGTATCATTCTCCTTGGTTTATCCAAATAGAATCACATTTTCCCTATTGGCCATAGGGTGTCACTTTAATCTCCATCTTTCATGTCATACCCACCTATACACACATGTACAAATGGGCATAAACATAATGCAACTATTTGTTTTAATACATAACTCTCTAAATTATAGGTAACATTACTTTTAGTAGCGAAGGAAATGTACTTGACATCATTGTGCATGCAACATATGAGGGCATGCCACACAAGGCAAAGGGAAAAGGTACATATGCAGGTGGTGGAACCCCATTGCAACACCCTGTAATAAAAGTGATGGCAACCTGCTAAGGTATCAATGTTATTATAAATGACATCACGAAGGGATAAACTTGCACAAGTAATTTCCCTTAGGTTTTCTATGTGGAAGTGATGAAATGTTGTTACCTTAATGCATTAGCTCAATACGCTAAAATGCCAAAATAAATACCAAAATTTAATCTCGCAACAAGATTTATAAAATTGCAACCTAAGCTATTTTATGATATAAGAATAAAAACAAATTACATGGGATAATTCGATCTTAAATAAATTTCATAGGTAAGATTAAATTTATTTATGCCTTAGTAATTATCATAATAAATATTAAAACCACTAAATTAATTAAAATAAAATAAATTTACATTATACTAAACACATTTTTCTATATATCACCCCAAAGAATAATTTGAATCATAAATATCAATATATAAAAAATCTAATAATTACATATTAAATAATTAAGGGCTTAGACATCTAAACTCTCATATTTAAATTTAAAATAAAATCTAAGAGCCATGAGTTAATTAAATTTAAATTAAATGATAATGACTTAGTAAAATAGTAAATCCTAATATTTATTTTTAACAACACATTAAGATTTTAAACATAAATGCATATCTAAATTTAAATTGAAATAAACAACACGTCACAATAAATTAAGTCAAGTTAGCTATAAAATAGGAGTATATTATGCACTAATTATAAAATTGTATAACTTACTTAATTGTAATAAAAGCATATAAAAAGCCTTTCTTTTACCCTCATTCTTCATTTCCTCCCAAATTGGCTTTGATGTGCAATACTTTTTTGTTTGTGTAGGGCTCGAGGAGAAGCAGAGATGAAATAAGTTCACAACCCTCTCGTATGTTTCTCCCTTCCTTTCTTTCTTGTTTTGGGTTGAAAGATTTGTTATTTTTGAGCCTAAATAATTTCACTTGCATTTGTCCTTTGATTTTGTTTGATTTGCATGTATGGAGGGTTTGGAGAGAGAGTTGGGTTAAGAGAATCTTGTAGATCTTAGCTATAGGGACTCATGGGTTTGGATTGTTTATAGGGTTTTTAGGAGGAAACTAGAGTATTACTTATTTTTTTATTTCTTTGTTGTTTTGAAATGGTTCCAGATGATGCCAAATGGTATTCCTTTGAAAGCTATTCCAATGTTCACTTCCTACAAATCAAATACTATGCCATATGAAGAGAACATGACCCTAGTCTCTATGGCAATCCCTATGTCCATAACACCTACAAAACTCTTCCATCTTAGACTAAAACTCCTTTTTCATCATCAAGCATTGTTATCCTCAGTAACCCTACAACAACATCACATGGTGGTGTATTACAACCTCAGCAATAGCAACTATACAACATATTTACAATGACTATGAGCAGTAAGGTATAGAGAATTCTTTTGAAGAGAAAGAGTAGGATTTGTGCTTTTGAAAGTCTGAAGAAAAATAAAGATGGAGAAGATTCTTCTTTTGAAGGTTGATTCAATTTTTTATTCTACATGTTGATTCTATTTGTTCATTGAGCCAACAATCTCTGGTGTTGGCAATTTTCCTATCTCTCTATAAATATTTTGTATATAGAAGAAAACTATTTTTAACAAGTATGTCTCATACTAAAGGAATTTTTAAACTCAAATGCTAACGAGTTTCCAGCTTGAGATACAACAATAATTTCTGAACTCCAACTTTCTGAAGGATTTGCATAGTTTTGAACGGTTTTTAAAACTAATAAAGTATCAAAACCAACCTTCTAAAAAGTGATAAAAGAAGGTAATTTGGTTGAAATTGAGGCCAAAAAGAATCCATGTTTCTTTCAAAATTGTTCTCCACCATTTTGAACCAAAAATTATTAAGCTATGAATGTGATAAAAGAATGTAATTTGTTTGAAATTAAGGCCAAAATGAATCCATGTTTCTTTCAAAATTGTTCTCCACCATTTTGTTCCAAAAATTATTAAGCTATGAATCTGATAAAAGAATGTAATTTGTTTGAAATTAAGGCCCGAATGAATCCATGTTTCATTCAAAATGATTCTTACCATTTTAAATCTAAATTTATTGAGCTATAAATGTGATTTGTTTGAAATTAAGATTGGAATGAGTTTGTGTTTCTTTCAAAATGGTTCTTACCATTTTGAATCTAAATTTATTGAGCTATGAATGTGATAAAAAAATGTCCTATTTGAATCTAAATTTATTGAACCATGAATGTGATAAAAGAATGTTCTATATGAAGGTAATTTTTTTGAAATTAAGGTTGGAATGCATATTTATTTCAAAATGATTCTTACCACTGTCATCCAAGATTTAACATGGAATTTGAATGTGATAAAGAAGAATTGGAATTGGAATTTGGTGCATGGAGTACAAATATATGATTCTTACCAATGCCATCCAAGATTTAACATGGAATTTGAATGTGATGAAGAAGAAAAGGAAAATTGAAATTTAGTGCATGGAGTACAAAGATTGAAGACATGTTCTTACAATGATGACATAAAATCCTTTGGGCCAACATGGTCTGAAGATTGTTTTTATGATTTATTAAGCTTTATTTAAATATTCAAATGCAATGTGATAAGAGAAGAATTTGGAAGGTAGAGGTACAACACTTCCTAAAGGTTTTGCAAGTTAAGTGGGCCTGATCTTGGGGGAAACTCCATGGTTAAGCATGCTTGAGTCAAAACTTGCCAATTATTAAACCTACCATCTAAGAGATGCACTTGATGAGTTCTAGAAATGGCAAAGGATATATGAAGAGCACTTGGAGTAAAAGGATATTGGACTTGTTTGTGTATGAAATTTGGGATGATTTGCTGTGAATTCTGAAGTTGATTTGTTTGCAAAGAAGTTTGCAAAAAATAAGAAGGTGTAGCCTAACTCACTGTAGTGAATCTAAGGAAAAATGGATTCACATATATCGGCATTATAGGAGGCACATAATGAGTATGTAAAGGTGCAAGCAACTCTCTAGGCATAAGCCCAAATTATTGTTGCATTGTCACAACAATTTCAAAAATAAATATAGATGCACACAATGATGTTTTAGGAGAGGAAGAAATATTCATGATAGCAAAAGAGCTTTGTGGGGAGACAATTGGATTCTATGGAAAGGTTCATTCAACATCTCCTCACTCAAGATCCATCATCAATGGAATTGGTTGCACAACTAAAGAGGGTGAGCTCCAAGCTGAAGCATAATAGATTTAGAAAAGATAACTACAAAGCAAGAATGTGTCAAGCAAATGGAGGAAAAGAGCCAAGGTGGAAATACCATCCATTAAAATAATATTTTGGTAGGTGCATCTCAATGGATTAACACATGCTTACAACTAAGGAAGATGAATTGAGTGTGATGCAAGGGTGCCTTGAGGAAGGAATAATATACCATAAATGAATATTCCAAGAGGATCAATGCACAAGTTTGGGCATTCTTATTAGAAATTGAATGGCTTGCACATGAGATGCTACACAACTAAAGGAGCTTCCACAAATGTTTTACACAACCACTAAAGCTATGAAAATGTTGCATAAGATATGTAGTCTACATTTGTAGTCATGGAGAGCCAATTTGCAACCTTGAATCCAAAGGAAGATTATGTGATTGAGTGCATCATAAAGCCCACATAGGAGCTAGAATACTAAGTAAATAGTGTAAGGGTGAAGTGTCAAAAAATTATAGCCATAAAAATTTTGAGTATTGCGATAGAGGTTCCCAGTCTCCTTTCCAACATGGGTTAGTTTTAATTGTATTTTCTTTTTATATTTAGTTTTGATTGTTCAAAGGATCATAGAACATAGGATTGAATTAGAATAATATTAATATCAATTTTGTATGAATTTGTTTTCTGCACCAATACTATTTTTTCAATAGTTGAGCTAAGAATAGATAAAAGAGAGGAGGCTAGAATTTCCAAATTGTTGCTAATTAAAGAAGTATGTATACATAGATTATATAGGATAATATTTGTAACTAACTTTTACCAACAATAGATAATGATCCCACTATGCTCATTCAATCAGCATAATCAAAGCATACCAAGTGGGACGCTACAAATAAGACAATCTCTTATGATAAAACATAATCTATTAAGACAATCACAAGAAACTTAATAACTTTTAATAACACAACTATTAAACAAGGGCCTTTTTATCATCTTGTTTGAATTTTATTTTATTTTCAGATCAAGCTAAGAGAAGTGATGAGTCTCTTTGTTACCTTATATACAAAAACCATAATTTTACCTCTGACCTATTTCAACATTCCCACACTTTTATACTAAGTAGATGCCCCAATATAATTAGATTACTTACTCATTTTTAGCTAATTGTGAAAATATTTTCCAATAGTATATTATAATATCTTCAATAGAGAAGCCACTTGTAATTCCTAAAAGAATCGTCGAAGTGAAAATGATTTACGCGTGCTTTGTTTAATTTCTTTTATTTTTATGAATGACTTCCAAGTTCCATTAGGTTCTTAACCCACCTTGTGACCAATAAAGTAATATTAGTGTAAGTAAAAACTTTAAAAGTAACTCTTTTGGAAAAAATAAATATTGTAAAGTCTTTTAAACATTACTTTTAATCTCTTAAAAGTAATCCTTTAAATAAGATATCAGGCTAGAATTCATCCATATAAAATAATATTAAAGTTAAGAAGACTTAGGCCATTAAATGTTTGTGCAAGTACTTTTATTAATAGAAATGGGAAGATGTTGAGTGGAAGTTTGAATAAGTATGAGAACATGTAGAGTTGATAGTCCATATAGAGGATATGGACTTGTATATATAATATTTTAAGGACAATAAAGTGATCATGGGGATGTCTCAAATGTCTTATTTGAACCTATTTGACTCTTGACCCTCCTCAAAAAAGGTCGCTATTGTAAACATTTGAACATGTAATAAATTTGAAAGGTATGTATTTCACTTTCAAAGAGTCCCCCAATTTCAGCAAGTTGTCCTTTATTGCAACTATATTGTCCTTTATTTTGTTCCACTTGAATGGTGTAAGTACACATGTAAATGAGAACATTTATGCTTTAGTAAAATTTTACTAGGATTTTTATTTCCAACTAATAGTTCTTTTAATATAGTTAAAAGGGAGCTATGTGTACAACACCATAGCTATAGAGGTGTGATTATCTATTTGATCCACTCCCCACGTACAAATAACCTATATTCAACTAGTAAATTAAAATTTCCACATCCTAAGCCTTAATCTTTCTGTTTAAGCTGCTTTGACATCTTTGGTTGATCGGTTGAACTTCATGTGGCTGTTGACGAGCTGGCCGGCAGCAAGAGCAGCCATGAGAGACAGCTCTCCTGCCATTACTGCAGCTGCCACTATTCTAGCCAAGTTCTGAGCATTCGTACCAGGGGATGTTTTATCTGCTCCTTTCACTCCAAGCATGTTCAAGCATGCTGCCTGTGCTGCCAATTGAGTTCCTCCTCCCACTGTCCCCACCTCTATGCATGGCATGCTTACCGATATGTGCAAGTCCTTGCCCCCATTCGCCCCCTCCATCATAGTAATACAGTGGGAGCTCTCCACATTTTGGGCCGGATCTTGGCCTGTTGCAATGAACACCGCTGACACAATGTTGGCAGCATGAGCATTGAATCCTCCCATGGCACCTGCCATTGCAGATCCGGTCAAGTTCTTGAGCATGTTCAGCTCCAACAACGCTGGAACTGTTGTCTTCAACACCTTGTTCACAACCGTCTCTGTTATGGTGGCCTCACATACTACCGATTTCCCACGCCCTTCAATCCAGTTCACCGCTGTGGGCTTCTTGTCTGCACAGAAATTGCCTAAAAACAGAAACCCATTTACAAAATTAGCCCACCCATTAAAAGAACTATCGAATGCAATTGCATAGAGTAAAAGCCCCCGAAGAAAAGTAGTGAAAATTCAGAGAGAAATTGAATTACCAGAAACACTGATTACATCCATGTCAGCGAACATAATTTGAAGATGATCCAAGACATTCTGAACACCCTTGGAGACCATATTCATCCCCATGGCATCTCCAGTGAAGCAGGAGAACCTCATGTACAAATTTCTGCCTGCAATCGCACATTTTATGCCTTGTAGCCTGGCGAATCTGCTTGTCCTGTTGAAATAATGTGCAACCAAAATCTTATCAACTATATTGACAATATGGCTTAATTGCACTACCTAATACCCATAAAACCAATTATCAATGGTGCATGCAAAATGAAAAAGAAGATCTTGAAAAATTGAAATAGGTGAAGGGGAATAGTTTTTTGAGCCAATTCTAATTGCTCTCATAGTAGTTGAAAATTCAAGCTCATTTGTTGTTTTAAAAAACAAATTAATAGTTATGATATTTATATAGTATTTAATAAATAATATTGTTTTAAAAACATTAAAATATTAATAGATATTTGTTTAATTAAATATCAAATAATATGATTTTTTAGTTGGATTTTTTTTTTAATCATCTATTTAATTGCATTTATTAGGTATTTATTTGTTTCTACCAATTTGTAGATTTTGATTTTTTAAATTATTATTTATAAAAGAAAAAATTTAAATTATCTTTTAAGGTTTGTTCAAAATTTTTTAAGGTTTAAGGTTAATGTTTGAGTGAAGGCTTTAAGGTCCATATTTCAACCATTTTTAATTTCAAATTTCAAATTTAAAACTTAAAAATTACATATCTTTGTGCATAACAAATTTATATTTGATGAGTAGAAGGTATTTTTCAAGTGTGTCAAATTATTATGTTTTATTAAGACTCATCTTGATAGTTTTTTATTAGGGTAAAAGTATGTATTTTGAAAGGGTCCTATAACCTTTTACAAAGTCAACAAATAATACAATAAGCACAAAGCAAGAACAAACAAAAGTCTAAGCCTTAAATCATCACAGACATAACAGAGACTAAGAAAAAGATAGTAAAAGTATAGCCAATAGTTAGCCAAAGACAACAAAAAGACATGCCAAGAGCCTTGGGCTCACTAGATAGCTAAATCATTAAACCTTTCTATAGCCTTATTGTAGGGGTTTCAACTTAAGTGTTGGGAACTCCTCCTTAGTATTCTCTGTTTTGTTAGCTTACTTCTTCTTGTGGCCATTTGTCCTTTTACTTGAACCATCTTGCAAATCTATACTCTTTCTCTTTCTTGCATTAACTAGGTTCTCCCTTGTGTTAATAGTATCCAAGCAGTTATTCATTTCATCTTTCTCTTGAATTCCTTTCACCTCCTGTAGCTCTTGCTCTAGCCCGCCAACCCTAGATTCCAGGATAGTCATAGTCTCTTTAAGTTTTGCATTTTCCTAAAAGAGGGCTTGCAAGGCCTCCTTCTCCTTCTTCTTTGACATTTCAAGTTGCAAGTCCTCTAAATCCTTGTTCATCCTTTTATTATCATTAATTACTCCTTTCATGAGACTCGGTTGGAAGTTAAGCACTTTTTCCAAGGTCCCCACCTTACCAAGAATGTCATTATTTAGAGCCCTAGGACTTGGATAGTAATTACTTCCTCTTTAGTAGGACTTAGAGAAATTCCAATACTAGGTTTCAGACCATACTCTAAACTAAACTTAGCACATGAACATGACAAGTTTCTTAGGAGGACAAGTAGCCCTAACCTTCTTAACCATGGGATTAGACTGTAAAACCCTACAAGTAGATAAGTCCTCACTTTAACCTAAAACCTCTTTAGAAGGCGATTTTGGGCCATCTGTAAGGGACTTCCTCCTAGATTCAACTTTATCTTTCCCCAAGGTTTTGAGACCAAGATTTTTCTTATGAACAATTTTGGGGCTAACAATAGGTTTTCTAGACTAGAAGAGAAGGAAAATCAAGAGCTGCTAGATAGGCATAACGTTCCTCTCCTCTTGGTAGTCTAAGACCATGGTCTCCAAAGACATGAGTAGGAAAAAAAAAGAATATTCATAATCCTACCATGTCTAAAATGATTAAGCAATGAGAAATGATAAGAGAAGAATTTCCTATACCTGCCTTCAAGGGTTACATACTTCATGATTTTGCATGCAAACCTCCTCCTAGGGAAATGGAAGAGAAGTCTTTAATATGTCACCGTCCTACTCATGAATTCTCTCATTGTCTTTGAAGAATGCATATATTTCATCCTTCATCTATCCTTGAACATCTTAAGCCCTTTAGTTGACATGATGGTGACTTTGGCCACAGTATCTTTAGAAACCTCTATGGTGTCATTTCCCATTGTAAGAGTTATGTCTCTCCATATGCTAACGAAGTTGATGGACAACCCTAAGTCACTCCTTTATTTTTTCAATGTAGTGGTTGATCTCACCATGTTTCAAGATATTCTAGATAGTAGATTTTTTTTAGATTCTTACAGGATGAAGGTTCTATCCTTAGACAATCTCCCCCAATTTTGACTCCTTCAAACTACAAACAAAACTGCATATTGTCTCTCTCTCTATGAAGTTAGAGAGAAATAGTGTAGGAGTCTCCATAATGAAGGAGAACAGTACTAAAGAAAACTAAAACATGATGGGAGAACACCCTTACATTTGAATTAGGATTGGGGCATGGTCCTTTGAACACTTTTCTAAGGTCATGCTTATGGATTAAGCTCTAATAACTCTAGGAACGTGATGTTGGAATGATGATTATGGTACTTGCCACATGATCATAACTTGAATATCATACTTGCATCATATGGTAAAAATCCCCCCCATAATTCTTTTTCTCCATTTGATATTACAAAGTTTGTTGTGAGCCATTAACATCCAAATTTAGCAAGATGTTGATAGATCTTCTTGGTAGTTTTATTAAATAGTTTTGAAATGTATATATTAAGTAGATAGTAATTTTGTAATGTAGTATAGACATCTTAAATACATCTATCTAAAAAATGTGAGAGATATTAGTCTAGAGTTATTTGATTTACTTAAAATTTATTTTATTTTACTTTAGAATTATTTATTTTGTTTAACTATATTTGGGCTATGTTTTAGTATAGATATCTTAAATACATCTATCCCAAGGAACTATTTTATTTACTTAAGAGTTATTCTATTTTACTTTACAACTATTTATTTTATTTTATATCTAAATTATTTTTTGTTTTTCTTTATTTTAAATTTTTAGCTCGTTTTTACTAAGGGTAGTAAATATTATATACTTGTATGTTACTTTTTAATAGTTTTAATTTTTTCTTTAAATATATGTTGGTTGTGTTTTGATTTTTATGTACAATGTAATGAATGACATGAGACTCTTTTATTTTTCAATGTACACATTCATTAAATAGTTTAGAAATGTATGTATGAAGTAGTTCTAAAATATATTTAAAATGATATAAATTTGGATAAAATTGATATATTTAATTTATCATTAAATTATAAATTAGATTTAAAAGAAAATATAAAATTATATAAAAATGATGTAAAGTTATACATTAAACTAAATTTGGTCAAATGTAGACTTGAAAGGAATGACATCAATAATAGTTTGGAAAGTCTCCTAATCTTGATTGGAAAACTTAAATTTATACTTGATCTCTAGCCAAGAACGAAAATTGTTGGTAGCTCTATTAATAAGATCAAGAAGAAATTTAATCCCTTGTTTGAAAATTTTTAAAACATGAACACAAGGAGCTTTAGCTAGAGGACAATCTTGACTAGAGAACTAGGGGCCACCAAATAGACTATTAATTGATTGAAAGGTCATTGTGGAAGTCATTTCCCACCTAGAGAAGCTAGGGCTTAATAGACTCCCAGGATTTCCAAATGCTCTTGATAAAAAACATGCCTTCAATCCAGATAGGTTACCTCATGGTGAGGAGAGTACAAAGATCAAGGCACTTCCAAGATAGATGGTTAGAAGGCACACCAGAAAGGATACAATATCTAATGAGAACTTTTTAGGCGTCATTTCCTTCCAAGACCCTAATAATCCATTTAGCACATAAAGTAATACCTTGATGATGGATTGAAAGTAATCCTAAACCACTGAAATCATGGGGAAGATAACAAAACTCCCAAGTAAAACACTAAAATCCTTGATGTCCATCACTAGAGGCCTAGAGAAAATCTCTCAGTAGCTTTTCAACTTTTAAATAAGAGGCCTTCAAAAGAACCTAGCAAGTTGAGTAAAAAACATGAGTGGTGGCCAAAATTTTAGAGAAAATCTAGAATATACCAGCCAAAGAAAGAGGATTGGTAATCCAATAGATCAATTTCTTTTCAATCCTGGCAACAATAGCTTGCCAAGGACCACAAGAGAAGCATAAAAAGCAAAGGGAATTCCCAAAAGATGAACAACCTCCCCATGATCAATCCATTTCTATCTATAATTATCTAACTAGCCTGGTTTGGGAAGAAAGGACTCCCTGTAACACTTGGTCTTTTGCCATTGAAAACTCAAACCAGGGGCTTGGAAAAATACATCAAGGCAAAGAGGACCCTATTTGGAATTATTTTTCTCCTTGATAAGAGTGAGGAAATAATCATCAATAAATAACCATTAACCAACTAGTTAGAAGAATTGGGCAAAGCAATGCCTTTAACAAGCTTTTAAGGGATCGCATGGGGCAACAAATAGCCATGTCAAGGCTAAAAGGAAACTATTGGATGGATCAAAAAAGGCCAAAAGACTTGGATTGTTGACCATTAATGGTGATGCAATCTAACACATCAACAAATAACATCTGAATAGAATGAATGAAATGGGGCCCAAAACCAAGTGCCTAGAGCATGGCAAGATTGAAAGGTCATTGAATGCAGTCATAAGCCTTGGCAAAGTCAATTTTGATAAACATTACAAGCTATTGAGAATGTCAGACTCATTGCATCCCTTCCTAGACAACAATAATATTGTCAACGATGTATTGTGACTTGATAAAACTAGTTTGTTTAGGATAGACTAGTTGGGGGATAAGAGGCCCAAACTTAAGATCAAGAGCCTTGGCAATGATTTTGTAGGAAACATTCAACAAAGTGATAGGCCACCAATTGAAAATTTCTTTGGGTTCACCATCTTTAGGGATGAATTTAATATTACCTTTATCAATTATGCTTCCTGAGAAATTACCGTGAAAAGATTCCAAATAAACTTTGTGGAGGTCTCCACCCATAGTGTCCCAAATTTTTTATAGAACTCACATGGAAGTCCATCCAAATGAGGGGCTTTGTCATTAGATATAGAAAATATAACCTGAGCCCACAAATCTTATTTCGTGAAAAGATAATCATAAAGAATACACTAGGAATTGGAAACCTAATAAGGAACAATATTAACACATTGTTGTAAAGCGTCATTATGGGCCGACATATACTCTTGAGTAATAAAAACTTTCTTATAGTGCCAAATGAAATCCTAAAAAATGTTGAGGAGCTCATTAAAGAGTTGTTTTCGTTCCTATTTGTTTGATGGTTTGAGGTGTATGATGCACATGTAGAGCCTGAAAAAGTCCCTTAGAGACCTTGTCTCCAATCTTGGACCAATGAAGTTGAGATTTGATTTGGGCTACATGCTTAGAATGGCCATCTACAACCTACTTCTAGTGGAAGAGCTAATACACATGGAGCTAAGAATCCAAGTCAAAAGGCTACACCTCCAAGGTAGTGGTGTCTTGGTGGAGCTTTGAGGTGGTGGCCTCATATGAATAGAAGTGGAAACAAGTCAAGTGGCACCCATAAATGTAGAGGAAATAAGAAGTATGGGTGATGACATCATTCTAAAATATTTGATTTAATATTTAAGATTTATCTTTAAATTATAAAATTAATATAAATTTTGAAAGAAAATTGATATAAAATTAAATTATTAATGATATAAATTTGATATGAATTTGAGCAATACAAAATTAGATAAATTTATTTAGTATCAACTGATATTCAAGTTTGATCTTTAAAATACAAAATTGATATAAAATTTGAAAGGAAAATGTTATAGAATAAATAAAAATGATATATAAATTTGATATAAAATTATAAATTGAATTAAATTGGATCAATGTAAACTAAAATAAATTTAATATAAATAAATGATAAATAGAAAATTTGATATTTAAGTTTTCTTTTTAAACTATAAAATTTTAAAAAATTACTATAAAATTTATTTAATAATGATATAAATTAATAAATTAGACTAGATTTGTTCAATTAGAAATAAGATAAATTATTTGATCAATTAGATATAAGATAAATTATTTGATCAATTGCAAATCAGATAAATTATTTGATCAATAGAAAAATAGACAAACTTGATCTTTAAATTTTTGTTTTAAATTATAAAATTTAAAAGAAATTTGTATGTTGTCTATTAAAGGGCTAGTGAACTCTTAGTCATGATGAGGCTGTAATCATCAGGAGGATTGGATCTTTCATTGCAAAGGATGGCGATAATTGTTTTTACATGATGACACAAAGCACATTGAATGATATCCTTGGTTGATAAGTTGGATTGAGTTCTTAGTGGTAGATGTCAAGACACTATTACATCTTCCCACTACAACTCATCATTTATATTTTGAGGCTATGTTCTATCTAGCGTGGTGAATTTGTTTCCTCTTCATCACTAATGAGTTCTTTGGTTTGGGTGCAATGGCCTTTGGGAGTATCTTGGGGAAGAGAAGATGCCAAGATTGTGGGGTGTAGGCATTAGAAAAGAAGGGTAGGAGATAGAAGGAGAGGGTGGATGACTCTAAGATGGATATCATATCTAGAAAGAGAGATTACAAACCCCAAGCTTCACTCCTGAGTTCTATGTATCTAGGAGCTAGCCAAGGAGATGGATGGGGCTCCATGTGTGGGCATTAGAGATACCCTAACCAAGATACTCGTGGATATTGGTCAATTCTTGGGAAGGTAAAACATGTTCGATGTGGCCCAATCATTCATTTGTGCAACCATGCTCTCCTTTGTTGTAGGAACGTATCTTCTTCATGATGACATAGAAGGTATCATTGACTAATTCAAGACCTACTTTAACTACTATCTTGAACATTTTCATTGTTTAAAAGCAAGACAAACTAGGATGTCTAGAGGCATGGAAGAAATAGTAAAGGTGCTCAATGTCAAACTCTTACTAGAAAACATGGTTGATAGTTTTGTTTGTACTATGAGGGGATGATGACTTAGTTGAGGCCTCCCCCCCATAAATCTTGAAAAATGTGTTAATTGTAAAGCTACTAATAGGGCCTTAGCTAGGTCTATATAATTTTCCTAGCCACTCACCATAAGGCTGGTGATATTATCACTAATTGCATAGACATGGAGGAATGGTTGTGGTAATTTTCCCTTCCCTCTAGATATATGGGTTCTTTTTATAAATTTGGGTTTTTTGTATGATGATGTTGTATTCTCCAAGGCTTGAAAGGGAATTTTGTGTGGGCATGTTTCTTTTTCATAGAAGGTCTTGGGGGTGCTAATACATGATGGATTGTCATTTTTTGTGTTGCTCCTTAGTGCTTGTACATAAACATTTTATCATTTTATAATCTAATTCATCTCTTGGCCAGTTTTAGTTTAATTGGTGTAACTTTTTTCTTTTGTTTGGATTCAATGATGGGTATAATATATTTTACTAAATGTGAGGTTAGTCTAGTAGATGTTGGAGAAGCTACATACATGGAAGATTTTGTTTCAATTAGTTGGTTCACTTGGCCAAGTCCTCATGGATGATAGTATTAGGATGGATAATTTCTAATTTGGATGAATTTGGTGAGCTCATTGCTACCATGAATCTAGGTTTTCAATGCTCTTTTTTTTGCCTCTTGGATGCTTAACCTAGGTATATAAGAACGCAAAAGAAATTTTGGTATAAAACTTAATAAAAGAGATATAAATTTGATATAAAATTACAAAAAAAGAACTAATTTGATTAATATGAAATAAGATAAATTTGATCAATAGAAAAATAGATAAATTTTTAATATAGATTTAATTTAATTTTTCTTTTCAAATCATAAAATTGTTATAAATTTAGAAAGAAAAATTGATATAAAATTTATTTAAAAATTATATAAACTTGATATAATATAAGAGACATCAGATTTCCACAGTCCATGATGATTGTAATTACATATTTCAGGATATAATATTACAAATTAAACTAAACTTTAAGTAAACCAACACTCTGCACTAGCACTAGAGCTACTACCCTAGGACAATTACATCCCTACCCTAGTAGGGATGCAAGTGTTCTTCCTCCTTTTATCCAAAAAATTCACCACGTAGTTGACATCAAAATTTTACCCTAAGACTTTGTGGATCTACATGAAAGTTTTTACCAGCAAGAATTGGAAGCTACTAAAATATTAAAAAAGTTGCACTTGTCTATTGTTTTCTCTTATACTTTGTTTGGTTTTATGTACATCTTTTATGCTTTTTCGATGTAGTTTTGTTGTTGTTTTGCTCAAGCTTGGAGGGTTGTAAAGGGTTTCAAGGCTCCTTCAAAAATTGTTTTACCCCATTAATCAAAAATATTCTAAGCATTTCTTAGAGCTAGACCAACTATTCCGAGGTTGATTTGGACTCTCTAGTTTTAGTTTTCTATCTCCTAGTCTTAGTTAGAAATTGCTTATTCATATTTCCCAATTTGTGTTTTCAAAGTTGTGTTCTTAGTTGTGTGCTAGTCTTGGCTCTTGTGTAATTAGATTAGTTTAGATTTGGACCCATTTGAAAAAATTTAAATGTCTTTCATTTGATCAAGTTCATCACACCCTTTAAATCTAAATAAAAATTTTGTTTTTCTATCATTCACAAAAAAGAACAAATCAACCTTCTAAATTTATAAGTAGCTTGAGATAAAGGGAAAATATAGTAGGTCCAAGTAACAAGAGGAACATAATGGATTTTTTCAAATATGGAGGACCTCATTATTCTTGGCATTGTCCACATAAGGGCACACCATCTAAAAATTAACTAATTTCATCAAAAGGAAATGTACAACCGAACCATTACATTCACACAATACTACAAAAACAATTGGTTAGACATCAAACTATAGTGATCAAATTCCCAAGTATGATAAAAAAAACTAAATCTTTGATAATGTTGATTAACTTTGTTTCTACTTGTGTTTTTTCACCTTCTTATGCTTAAAAATGTAATTTAACTAGGTTAGAAATTCTTGAGTTAGGGATGGTAGAATTGGCCTCAAGAGTGTAGCAACCTATTTAGTAAGATTGAAAACTATACTCTTAGGATGGGAATATTAGAAACCCATATCACTCCACTTATTATACAATTAGGACCATATGACCTAATAATTAGTATGGATTGTTTCGAAAAACATGAAGTAAACATAGATTTCCACAAGAAATCTATCACATGCTTAAATGACTAGGGATACATCCAATAATCACAAGGTGTGTATCAATCCATATATCTATAATTCACATATGTGACTAAGGTAAGGAATGAAGATAGACATAAAACTCAAATTTATGTAGTGTCTATTATGAATTTAGACTATGAACCAATACTAAGTGATCATCCCTATTGTAATCTATATGTAGACATGTTTCTATAAGAGTTGTCAAGAGTGCTGCCAAAAAGAGAAGATGAATTCACTATTGATTTGAAGACAAAAACCAAACCAATGTCTATTGCACCCTATCAAATTGCTATTGTGGAATTCAATTAATTAAGAATGTAGATTAGGAGCTAATTGAAAAAGTGTATGTCCAACCTAGTGTGTCTCCTTAGGGAGAACCAATGATTTTTTATCAAGAAGGATGGTACTTTGAGGCTATGTGTGTATTATCGATAGTTAAACAAGGCTATAATCAAAAATAGATTTCCATTACCCTAGATTAATGACCTATTTTATCAAATGAAGGGTGAGAGTGTCTTCTCATGAATATATTTGATATTAGGTTACCACCAAATGTAGGTAAAGGAAGAAGATGTCTCTAAGATCACCTTCCAAACTAGATACAATCACTATGAGTTCATAGTATAGTACCATTTGGACTAACTAACACACCAATATTATGTATGAGTCTCATGAATCATATGTTCAAAAAATATTTAGACAAGTTTTTCACAGTGCTTATAAATGATATCTTTATTTACTCCTAGAACATGAACATATAAAGAACATCTCTAGATAATGTTGCAGTGCCTTAGGGGAAAATAGTTATACAAATAATTTTCTAAGTGTACATTATTCCAAAAGGACAAAATACTTGGCTCTTATTATCTCTAGTGAGGGAATTTAAGTTGACCCTAACAAGATTTAAGCAATACTTGATTGACCTAAACCCAAAACTTTTAAGACTTAGCAACACTAGGACTCATCTGGGCCACCACTAGGGCACCATCGACTACCATCAACCAATCACCAAGCCACCTGAGCCTTTTTTTGGCCCCTAATAGGGCTTTTTTTTTCTTTTGATATAACGTTTGCCAACAAAGGCAAATTTGAGAAAACCTATAGTCAACAAAAAGATGATTCCATCATCGACACTATCGTGTCATTAAATTTGTAAAATTGTAGCATTTTTTACACTTTTTTGGCCTCCAAAGTTTAGTTTTGTATTCAATTTTGATGGGGCGTAATGTTCACCCCCGATATAAAAAAATTTAAACTTTTTTTTCAAAATATCAAAAAAATGCAAGGAATCCATCTAAGCATGTTATTTTAAGTTTTGCATTGCCAATTTGATCAAATATTATAAAAATCGCCATGTGTTATAAATGGTAGATTTAGAAAGCCAATCTTAACAAACTTGTAAGTTTTCTTGCATTTTTCTGGAGGGGCCTAAGTTTCAACATTAATCATTTAGGGGAGCAAAAATTGCACTTTTGCTTTGGATATTGCTCCTATTTCGATCATATCTCTCACACATAATCCCTTCCATCTGAGTATTGCTCGTAATCCTCATAATAAATGGAAAATCAAGTGTGGATATTGTGGGAAGAAAAAGCATACACAAGAAAACTATATTATTCATAAAATTGATGAAATTAAACAACTTTTTCCTGATCAAGTTACTTCCTTACCTTATCATTACAATCCAACACCTAAAAAAAATCATTTAGTCTCACTCAGCCATCTTGTGAGATGACATTATTTGGGGATGAACAATGTAGTCAATTGACTTGCATTGAGATCTCATCTCCTCCATCACCTCATGCTAGATTTGAATCCAATGTTGATTCATCAATGACTTCTAAAGATTCTTTGCACTAGGACATTAATATCATTTTTCTAGATCTTCCACATTGGGATGCACATTTGTACCAAACATATCATCCTTGTTCTAGCATTGTAGATTTGGAAGACATAATTAAAGACATTCATCTTCTATTTGATGATAGCCACATCAATGTTGTCACTACTTCTACATATTTGGATCCTTTTCTACATAAGATTCCACATGGAACATTTGAGTAGCATTCGAAGAAATCATCATGGGCATCATCTAGGTCTTTGGATCATGTGTAGAATCTAGAGACATTCATCTTTCTTCTTGCATATCCCTATCAGGAACGGAAAGGTATCATTCACACTTCTATGATTCTCTTTCTTCCCAAGGGGAGAAACATTGTTTGATGATCATGGATCATCTTTAGTATCCAGTGTCAAGCATCTACCAACACTACAAGAGGAATTTTGAGGGGAGGCTCTGTGGTTTCTCTTCTTATCTTACTTTTGGGAGGGAGCATTTCTTTGCATGGAGTTCTTTCCTTCTTAGTTTTTCTTAGGCAGGGGGGGTCACATAGACCACCTCTTTTTCTCTCCTATATGGGGGAACCTCTATTATACATTAATGATAGAAGTAGTCCTTGTGGGTCATGATAAGTCCTCCTTCTTCACTTGTATAATTTTTTCATGCATCTTTTTTCTTTTGGAGAGGAGTTTTATTTTCCATTGGGTTTTCTCCTTTAATCTATTTATAATAAATTTGTTTATTATTGTTGCATTTTAAAGTCATAATTACTAATAACTAACCAAAATATATTGTTGCATTTTAGAGTCATAATTTATTAGATGTTAGTTTTTAGTTAATTATTAGTAATGTGCTAGTTGCTAGTTAGTGGTTTGGGTTGTTAGTAAGTTGAATGGATTTATAAAGTCATAGAATGTAATCATTTAAGTGTTAAAGATGAATGATTGATTGTTGTGTTGATAAATGACTGATTGTTGTGTTGGAGCCTCTGGCTCTTCATGTGTTGTACTTGTAATATGGTATCAAAGAAGGTGTCTTGGATATCTTGTCACCTTCCATTCGCTCATCTTTCCTTCTCCAAAGTGGTGCTAAATGATGATACAATGAAGACCACGTACAAAAGTCATTGTTATCCATCCACCATTCTTGCATTTTGTCAATAGAGGAGTAGTGTAGACCACGTGAAAATTTGTTGGCTTCATCATCTATCTACATTTCATTCTTGTATTTTCTCAATAGAGGCACAGTGCAGACCACATGCAAATCTGCGACATTCATCATCCATTTGCATTTGGTTTCTCTTCTCTCTCTCCATCTTTTTCCTTCATTTGGGTTCTCTCCTTTCTCCATCTTATTCACCTCTTTTCATAGTTTTCACTCCATTTTGTTCATTTTCATATCAAAAAATTAAAAATAAAAATAAAAAATTTATACATTCAAAGTTCTAGAAATCTTTAGTGTTGCAAAAAAAATTCTATATCAGTCTCAATAAAACTGTTATATCTTTCTCATTTTATAATGAAATTTAAAATGTTCTGGAAATCTAATAAAGAGGAGAACAAAACTTAGAAATCATTTGAGATTGTTGTTAATATTTATTGAGCAGTTTGATGCAGAAGATAGAGGTGAAATTGTATTATTTTTTAAGATTATGTAAATGAAGAAATAAGGATTTTAAGGCCATAAGGGTGTAATAGATTTTGTATTTACACATTGTAATTGGATGCATTATCAGTATAAATTGACATATAAAGAAAATATCATTAAAGGGGGGCAAATATGACACCTGGGACAATTGTCGATACTGCAACACCAGAATAAAGTCCCTATGGCAGCACTAAAGGGGGTGTTAAGAATTATTAGTGCATGACATAGAATAATATAATAAATAATAAATTAATACATGTTAATCTTAATTTATTAAATGTTAGTTACACCGAGAGGTGTAACTATAGTGGCAACATGGGGTGAAATGGTGTGAGTGTGTTAACAAAAACAAATTTAAAAAATAATTAAATAGCTCACATATTAAAATAAATAATCATAAACATTAAAAAAATATAGCTGACAAATGCAACATTAATAACTAAAACATATATAAAACATAAATGTTTGAAAGTCTCCAATACCAAAAATAATGAGATAAATTTAGAGATGAAATGACATGAGTGCGTTAACAAAAATAAATTTAAAAAATAATTAAATAATCGGACATATTAAAATAAATAATCATAAACATTAAAAAAATATAGCCGACAAATGCAACATTAATAACTAAAACATATATAAAACATAAAATATATAAAACATAAATGTTTGAAAGTCTCCAATACGGAAAACGATGAGATAAATTTAGAGAGCCAAAAATAAAATCAAGAAGCCGCAAAAAAATCAAAATCAAGAATCAATGAAAATCATAGGTATGAATTAAAAAATTCAAATTTCATTGCTAAAATATTAAAAAAAAAATCTATGTTGCAATATTAAAAAACTAAAATTAAAATTAAAATCAGCATGTAAAAAATAAATAAAACCAATAAAACTAAAAACATGGATATAGCCATAAAATATAAACCTACAAAAATTTGTTGCTAAAATAATTATATATATATATATATATATATATATATATATATATATATATATATATATATATATATATATATATATATATATATATATGGTGCATAGAATAAAAATATACATCCGCATTAACTTCTTCTGTAGTGTTGGAAAAAAATTACATATTGAGAATTTTGTTAAATTAAAACTTGCCAAGTCTAAATTAGAAAAATAGGAGACACAATGGAAAAAACTTATTTATTAATTAATCTTATTTAATTATTTGTTTAAGTTAATAAGTGTTATATTAAAAGTTAAAAATAGTATTAATTCTTTATATTGGTAATGAAAGATTTAGTAAAACTAAATAAACTAGCATAGATATCTTAAATACATCTATCTAAAAGACACCGAGAGATATAGTCTCGGAGCGCCTATATTGAAAATGTTATTGAGAATAGATAGGCGCCTCGAGACTCATATCTCTCAGCATCTTTTAGATAGATGTATTTAAGATATCTATGCTAGTTTTTAGTTAGTTATTAGTAATGTGTTAGTTGGTAGTTAGTGGTTTGGGTAGTTAGTAAGTTGAATGGCTTTATAAACCCATAGAATGTAATCATTTGAGTGTTGAAGATGAATGACTAATTGTTGTGTTGGAGCCTCTGGCTCTTTGTGTCATAATTTCAATAAATTTTAACAAAATAATTGCCTAAATCCTAACGATTGATGTGCTAGAGTAAATCTCTGAGTGACACATGTATATGAAGAGACAACATTGGAAGTCAACAACCTTTAAGTCTAGAATTGAAGTTATTATAGGTTAGAATATATAGAGAGGCTTGCATCCATCGGATTACACAATGTCTATTCTTAAACCACACTCAATTCAATGGTCAAAGGTAAATTTTGGTCAATAAAAGGACAACTATTTATGACATTTTGATAGGGGTGAGGTGTAAAATTCCTAAATTGGTTGTTTGACTTTTGAAGAGTGTGATATTTAAGTATAGTGCTCCATGATATCTCTAACTTGCTAAGTCAAAACTAATTCTTAGTATTACTTTGAGTTTATAAGGAGTCTCATCTACAATTGCCCTAGTTGTAATAACCTTAAAATTTTAGACCCAAGGAATTTATAAATTGAGTTAATAAGGACTTTCACATCCATGAACTGGGCATAGTCAAGACTACATGAAACCTTAGACCCAAGTGCTTGACTAAGCTAGAATGCTTAATAGATCTATGTTTTTTAGTAAATAAAACTATATTAGAGACACCATGAAAATAGACTCTAGGTTAATTAGAGCATAACATATGTCCTCTCTATAGAACCCATAGAAAATTGGCAAGCCTATTCTTCTCTAATTGGTCATCTCTCAGTCAATTACTTAGTAATAACAAAATTAGGGTATTTTTTCATACTTGAACATGAATACTTGAACTTGATAATTATTTTAGAACTAATATGTTGGTATTGTTGTTATATGGAGCCTAATCAGACTCAGAGGTTAAATTTTCCCCACTTTTATCGGTGCAATTTCCCCCCAAATTCCTACGGGGTCAAGGGGCAATGCCCCTTGCGGGGTCTAGGGGCAGCGCCCCTAGCGCGCTCCCTGTCGCGATACAGGGCGGGGTCGAGGGGCAGCGCCCCCGTGGGGGCTCAGGGGCAATGCCTCTGAAACTTCACACGGTTTTTTATTATTTTATAAAGGCACTGGGAGTTATTTTTCATTGGCCGACATAAGAAAACCCTATTTTTGTAACCGACAAAAAGCTTGATAATTAGACTCTCTGTTTGGTGGATGTAGCATGAGTTTGGGTGAACCACGTTAAAGCTTGTCTGTCGTTGTTATTATTTCTATGTATTTTTCATTCCTCTGTTTAATTTTTATTTGCATTTAATTGATATCTTCTATCGAGCAACCCTAACAGACCCATTATATATAGAAAATACTAAAATTCTATTTCAAAAACTATTTTTCTCCAAACTAAAAGAATTAACATATTATTATAAATATATATATTACCATTCAATAAGTTTATTTGAATCAAAGTGAAGATTACAAAATTATAAGTAAATATAAACAAATATATATGATGCAACAGTAAATTATCATAGCTCAAACAGTAAATATATTGCATTCAAATTCTTTTAAAAATGAACATGAAATACTTTATTGTGACTTCCCTAACATTAGTAAATGAGAAATAAAATTACTAAATACTGAATGTTTAAACTCTTCTACTCCACACAGCTTGTGGAATGTTCCACCTGCGCGCTAAACCGATTTCTAGTCCAGAAAAACGTGCATTGGAAAACAACACATTTGTTTCAAATACTGGGTGAAGAATTTGAAAAAAATTCAGAAACGTTTTAACCCAAGTCATCTCACGTGCTTGAAAGATGTTGAATTGTCTTTCTTTAAAATCATCTGTTGAAACTCATGGCTGTATCTGCCGTTCTATATTATCAAACATGGCTTGAAAGATGTTGAATTGTCTTTCTTTAAAATCATCTGTTGAAACTCATGGCTGTATCTGCCGTTCTATATTATCAAACATGGCTGAATTTAGGTAATAGTGATATTTTTTTATCACACTCAATCATTTATAAAAAGAATAATAAAAAGTTGAATATTATATATATATATATATATCCTTCTCCCCCGATGGGATCGGATTGTAAGCGGTGATTAACCGGCATCTCTGTTTCTATCCGAAATGGCCCTTCCTTCCTACCTGTAGTGACTTCTTTATATGTTCCTTGTTTGAGGGTAAAAATCAATTTATTACTAGATAATTAGGTAGATTTGTTAGAATCATTTTCTTCTACAAATGACTTAGTTGATGCAGTAAATATCAAGATTGCACTTCTCAAAATACTTTTTTCACCTTTGAAGAAGTGATATCCACCCCATAGTATTAAGAGAATGATCAAACAAAAGAACAGTCTAAATTTTACTTGGTAATTGTTTTTAGAAATGCTTTCAAAAATGAAAAATGTGGAGAAGATGTCTATGATGATTGTGACATTTTGTAATTGAGCAAAAAAATAGATTACACATTTTTGTCAATCATGATTTTCTACATTGAGATTTTAGGTATTCTCTACAAACCATGTTATATTATCTTTGTCATAGTTTTCTTCATTTATGAATCTAGAAATGCAATAAAAATCTAACAATACTTTTTAACAATAAAGAAAGCAAAAAATCTTTATATTTCATTCTTCAACAATTAAACCAAAATAGCATTTCCTTTAAAGGAAAATCCACCACTCACCCACTCCTGAAGTAGTTTGTGATGCCATATGTAAAGGTAATTAACCATAATCAAGTCACCATTAAATTCCTTGAGACATTCCAAATTTGTTAGTTGAGGGTGAATTCCATAATTATTTTTAAATAGTTTATACTTTTGATTTATTGACTCCATTGTGGATATATGTATTATTTCTAGTAACTACTAACCTCAAATGTGTTAAGTGAGGCTATTAGATATAATTTAATATCATGAGTCTCACATCAATCGTTATGTTTCTATGGATGTCAATAATCTTACCTTTGCCTATGATGTCTAGGATTCTTGTAGGATAGAGGCTCCATTGTCTCCACCATTCTATTAGTAGTTAGAATTTCTTCATGAACTAAGCAAGGCTAACTTATGCTCAATCTAGACTTCTCCATGATCATTCATGAAGTCTATACTTGGTTAACTAGGTAATCCAAGTAAGTGAGCTTGAGAAATAATTTAAATCATTGATTTATCAAGAAAATTTTCATCCATTTATTCATTGGGAAGGCCTTAGACCATTGATTCTCTTAAGGTGGACATCATGTTGACACATGTCTACAAGGATTAAGAGAGAGGTTGTTCACAAGTAGACTTGGAACCTAGAACTAAGTGAAGATAAACTAGATTTTACAAAGAGCCTTGCACCCAAATGAATTTTAGGAAGTATATCATGTAATTTTAGACCTAAGACTATGAGTATATTTGACTCTATAACATTCTTGCATCCACTAGAACATGCCTTTGAATTTTATAGTCATAAGTTTAACATAATAAATGTTTGAATGTGCTATCTAGTAAACATCTGAGTGACACATGTCCATGAAGAGGCAACACTAGAAGTCAACATTCTTTAACTCCAAAACTAAAACATTATAAGTTGGGATATATATAGAGGCTTGCATCCACTGGATTCCATGGGGTCTCTAACTTTCTAATTCAAAACTAATTCTTTGTATTACCTTGATTTTATAAGGATTCGCATGTCCACCATTGCCCTAGATGTAATAACCTCAAAATTTTGGACTTAGACTAAGTTAATAAGGACTTTTGCATCCATCAACCACACAAAGTCTTGAGACTACATGAAACCTCATACTTGAGAGACTGACTATGCTAGAATACTTAATATCTCTCATATCCATGACTAAATAAAACTATGTTAGAGACATCGGAAAAATATATAACCTTGGATAGTGAGAGTAGAACACATGTCCTCTCTACAGAGCCCATGGAAAATTGGAAGCTTGTTTCAAGCCTATTCTTGTCTAATCAACTATCTCTTAGTCAATTACTTTGTAATAAAAATGTTAGGGCATTCCTTTTGATGCAAGTGCATCCCTGGTGCAGGAGCTTAGTTTTGTGTTGTTTTCTAGTTAAATTTTTCATGTTAGTTATTTACCTCTAAGGCTTTAGAAGCCATTTTGTTGTGTTGAAATAAAAGACTTAGTCATTTCATTGACTAGTCTACTTTGGAGTTAATCTAGGCCTATTTTCTAGGAGTTATAGTTTTGAAATTTGGAGTTTTCTTTAGAAATTTATTCTTTATGAAGAAAACTGCCTTTTCCTTAGATTTTATGCCTTCCTAGGCAGTTGTACGGACAAATGGGAAGTAGAAGAGTTTTAGAAACTTCCTATAAACATCAGTTGAAAAGACATGCCAAATATAATATAGAAAGAAGGAGTTTTTCAAGGAAAAAAAACTATTTTTTTGTGTTTTTTCTAAAAACAACATCTTGTACGGCTCTGTACGGATTCCTTGTGAGTTGAAATGTTTAAAATTTGTTAATACTACAAAGTAGTTATTATTTACATTCATTTGGAGTTCTTGACACTCCTGTAGAAGGCAGAAATAGTTTAATTTGTAGAATTTGTTTTGAAACCCTCTTAACTAGGGTTTGCGCACAAAAATGGTGGATTCTTCATCTATCCTCTGAGAGTTCAATCATTTTCAATAGGATGGGGAAGATTAGATTATATTTTGCTCTTTTCCAAGTTGTGCAGGTGGAAGACTCCTTCTCCAGATGTTTGGTATGATCATAACTAGTCAAAACAATGACTAGTTAGTGAAGAAGAGGCATTGGACAGCAAAAGCTAAAGGAAACAGTCATAGGGTTGGTAAAATGGAGTGGTTTTTTTGTGATTTAGAAGGGATACAGACCTGCATAAGAGCTTACTATTCATAAAAGGGATCTTGATACATCTCTTTCCTTTAATTCCAAGTTATACTATCCTTTAGAAGGCAAACTACAAAGGTTGACAGAAAAAAATAGCTTGCTGCTATGCACGTGGGTACAGTACGGCCTGAAGGATTAATGAATGGAAAACATCTTAATATTGGTGTTTGGGTCATGCATCAAGTAATGAAGGACATTTGAGGATTTTGAAGGATTTGTATGATGTAAAACTTCTCTTTGTTTGCAAGATAACTTTCTTTCTTTATCACTGTTTTCTTGAAGACTGTCAACAGCCGTACTTTTCTGTCAGAGGAATTGTTTTGGTGGGGTGTTGGGTCAGAGATTTCAAGTGAACTCCATCCTTGTGAATGCTTGTGGTATTGATCCTTGTTAGAGAGGAATTGTTGTGGGTTGAAGTTTTACAAAGACTGCAAGAAAGAGACTGTCACTATAACACTGTCATAGGACAGCAAACTGTACTCCTTGTCCTCTGTTCTACAAACCATAGTACAACTGATGTTGGTGAATAACTGGTGGTTGGAAAACATTGAATGTTTATTGTTCCTTTAAAGATAAATTTCTTTTGGAATCCAGAAGGTTAGGATGGATTGGTATATTCCCTATACTACAAGGTCCCCACAGTCTTGAATTGCTGTCATAAAATAGTCACTATCATTGTCTGAATAAGTATAACAATAGGTAATATGTTACTGACTTCCTGTCCTTGGTAGATGATGGGAAGATCTTGTTGGTAGAAGAGTTAATGTAGTTAGTTGTTCACAGTGACTACAAGGAGTAGATTTTCTTGGTATAGACAAAAAGACAATCACATAGAGGTTTGTTGTCCACTGCCTTTTAAAGAAGTGGAATGAGAGTTTTTTTATCAGTTCCATGCATGTCATAAGCCAATGAATGTTGATTTATGTTGTTGTCCATATTGGTAGAGGTGTGGGTAGGATGTTGTGAGTCAAACCAAGGTGGATTGTGTAGAAAGGTGGGATTGAGTAGTAACTCTCCAAGGTGAGAGTTGGACAGCCTGAGAGAAGGACACTAGATAGTGGTCCTAGGCTAGGTAAATCTCTATATTAGTCTTGTATAGGCTTTATTATCACAAACACCTTTGTAAACCTTGTGTGGAAGGAAGTTAAGTTCATTGAGTGAAATACAACCTTACCTAAACCTCTGCATCATATTGGTATCAGAGCCAATAATCTGATTGGAAGAAAGTGTATGTCAGAAGAGGAAATTGAAACAGAGGCTAGTACAACGCCTCCCAAGACAATGAGCCAAGATGCCATCAAGAAGTTGGTGGAAGAGATGGTTGAAGCGAGACTGCAAGAAGCAAAATTGTAGGAAGAGAAGAAGTCTAAAGGCAAGACCAAAGAAGAGGAAAGTTCTTCAGACACAAATGAAGAAACAGAGGCAGAAGAGGATCCTCAGGAGCAGGATATGTCTACAGATCAGAAAGCCTTCTTGAATGCACTTAAGGGTGCTCATTGAGACAGTGGTGATCCCAAGATGGAGGTGCCTACCTTCCATGACAAGTTGGATGGAGATGTTCTCACCGACTGGATAGAAGCTATGTGTAACTTCTTTGATTACAAGGAGTTCAATGACAGCAAAAAGGTCAAATTTGCCAAGACAAGGCTAAGAGGTTCTGCACTTGTATGGTGGAACTATATGCAGAGTGAGAGGGAGAAGGTTGGGAAAAGTCCCATCACTAAATGGAGCAGAATGGTGGCTATGCTCAGAAGCAAGTTCATGCCACCTGACTATGAGATTCAAATCATAAGGAGATTTCAGAATTTGAGACAAAAAGACATGGATGTGGTTGCCTACACAGAAGAGTTTCATAGACTCAGTATGAGGGCCAACCATAATGAAGATGAAAAAGGGATGGTGGCTAGGTACCTGAATGGACTGAAATACAATCTACAAGATGAGATAATTTTGGTGTTACCAAAGACAGTGGATGAATGTTTCCTATTGGCCTCCAGAGCTGAGAAAAAGCTGAGAAGGAAAGGTGATCAAAGTGCCAGAGGTAGAGGTGGCAGAAATCAAAGAGGTAGAGGCAATTTTGGCCGTGGACAGTTCAACAAAACTGAAAATAACAACCAGCAAGAAACTCACTCAACAACAGAGCATAGAGGAGGTTTCAGAGGTGGTAGAAATCATAATGGCAGAGGCAGAAATGGTGGAGGTGGTAGAGGACCGGGAGTCTTCACTGGAAGATGTTATGGTTGCAACCAAGTTGGCCATACAATGAACAAATGTCCAGGGAAAGCCAGCAGCTCTCATGATAATGGGAAGAGAAATCAGTTAGTGAAAGATGATGACTGTGGAAGTGTGAATTCACCAATGGGGAGTGTTGCACCTATTCTAGATGGAGAAAGTATGATGATAAAAAGGACTATGTTGAAGATGTCATTGAAGCAAGAACCCCCTCAGAGAAAGAATCTTTTCAAAACCCAAGGTCTAGCCTATGGGAAACTTTGCAAAATCATAGTGGATTCAGGGTCTACTGAGAATGTGGTATCCACTGAGATGGTTGAGAAGTGCAAGTTGAAGAGGCTGCCTCATATCAGTCCTCACAAGATTTCTTGGTTGAATAAGAACCAAAGTTTCATGGTGGAGGAACAAGCTTGGGTTGAATTTGCAATTGGTGACTACAAGGACAAAGTGCTATGTGAAATCATCCCAATGGATGCATGTCACCTGCTTCTTGGCCGCCCATGGCAGTATGATGTTAAAGCTCAACATGATGGTGAGAAGAACACTTATGTCATCACCAAGAATGGAAGGCCATTCAAAATGGATCCTTTGTTGGAGCAGCCCAGGGGAAAGGAAAATAACAGCAATGTCGTGTTGGTGAATGGAAATGAATTCCTAAATATCTTGAAGGAGAATGACAACCAGGGGTATGCCTTGGTCATGAAGCCCAAGAGTGGATCAGATCAACAAGATCAAAAATAGAAGGAAATTCCATTGGAAGTACAGCAACTTCTAGATAAGTATCAAGACCTTGTGGTAGAGGAAGTTCCCAACTCCTTGCCACCCATGAGGGATATTAGTCATCAAATTGACTTAATACCTGGTGCTACATTGCCTAACAAGGCTGCATACAAGCTAACCCCACAGCAAAATGAAGAGGTGGCAAGGCAAATTCAAGATCTCCTGGAGAAAGGGCTGATTAGGAAGAGTCTAAGTCCCTGTGCAGTTCCAAGTGTACTGGCTCCTAAGAAGGATGGAAAGTGGAGGCTATGCACAGATTCCAGGGCCATAAACAAAATCACCATAAGATACAGATTTCTAATGCCAAGGATTGAAGATCTCTTGGATTACCTGGGAGGATCTTGCTATTACTCAAAGATTGATTTGAAATCTAGATATCATCAAATTCGGATCAGACAGGGAGATGAATGGAAGACTGCTTTCAAGACCAATGAAGGTCTTTATGAATGGCTTGTTATGCCATTTGGTCTTAGCAATGCGCCAAGTACATTTATGCGCCTAATGAATGAGGTATTAGTTGAATTCATTGGTAAATTTGTTATTGTTTATCTTGATGACATACTAATCTTCAGCGGGACAAGGGAAGACCATGTGAAGCATGTTGGTCAGGTGTTGGAGAAGCTGCATGGGCACAAGTTGATGATCAACTTAGACAAATGTGAGTTCATGAAAACTGAACTTGTATACCTGGGATTTGTCATTTCTAATGGCTGTTTGAAGATGGATCCCTCTAAGGTTGAGGCTATTCTCAGTTGGCCTACCCCAAAAATAGTGGGAGATGTGAAAAGTTTCCATGGATTGGCAACTTTCTATAGGAAGTTTATCAGAGGTTTCAGTCACATTAGTGCTCCTATCCTCAACACCATCAAGGGTGGAGTCAAATGTAGATTCCAGTGGACAAAGGACGCTGATGATAGTTTTGAGTTGTTGAAAACAAAGGTGGCTGAGTTACCTACCTTAGTACTCCCTGATTTTGATAAGGTATTTGTTGTTGAGTGTGATGCAAGTCAGCAAGCTATTGGTGTTGTTCTTAGCCAGGAAGGACATCCAGTGGCATTCTTTTCAGAAAAGTTGAATGAAGCCAAGCAAAGGTATTCTACCTATGACTTAGAACTCTATGCAATGGTGCAAGCTCTTAAGAAATGGAGACATTATTTGCTGCCCAAGGAATTTATTGTGTTTACTGACAATCATGCTTTAAGCTTTCTTAACAGTCAAGACAAATTGAACCATAGACATGTTAAATGGATGGAACAGCTACAAGTTTATACTTTCACAATTAAGCACAAAAGAGGTGTCTCTAATAAGGTCGCTGATGCATTGAGTAGGAGGTTGCTTCTTGTTCATGAAATTTAGTTAGAAAGCATGGGTATTGACTGTTTAAAGGAGCTATATAAAGAAGATTATGATTTCAAAGAGGCCTATGATGTTTCTGTGAACTTGGCTAACACATTCCATGGAGAGTATGCAGATTTTGTTTTGCAGGAAGGCCTCTTGTTTAAGGGCAATTTGTTGTGTGTCCCTAAGTGCTCTATGTCAGACAACATCATCAAGGAGAAGCATAATAGTTCTTTAGGAGGACATTTTGGCTTGGACAAGACACTAGAACAAGTCACAAGGTTCTATTTTTGGCCAAAGGTGCAATCAGATGTGAGAAAATATGTAGCTAGCTGTGCAATCTGTCAAAGAGCCAAAGGTGTGTCTTCAAATGTAGGTCTATACCAGCCCCTTCCCATTCCCAACAGACCTTGGGAAAGTATCAGCATGGATTTTGTGCTTGGGTTACCCAGGACAGCCAGAGAGGTGGATAGTGTGTTTGTCATTATTGATAGGTTCAGCAAGATGGCTCATTTTGTGCCATGTAAATGCACAAATGATGCATCTCATATTGCAGATCTATTTTTTAGAGAGGTAGTAAGGATGCATGGTTTACCATTGTCCATTGTAACTGACAAAGATTCTAAGTTTGTAGGTCACTTCTGGAGGACCTTGTGGAAGAAGCTGGGCACACAGTTGTCTTTTTCATCAGCCTACCATCCACAAACTGATGGTCAGACTGAGGTGGTTAACAGGTCTCTTGGAAACCTTCTAAGGTGCCTTACAAAGCAACATGGTTTGGCATGGGATTTGGTTATTAGTCAGGCTGAATATGCCTACAATGATTCAAAGAATAGGAGCACTGGTAAAAGTCCTTTTGAGATAGTTTATGGTTTTCATCCAAGAGGACCACTTGAGCTGAAGGATCTCCAAGGTTGGGATAGAAGGAGTGTACTTGGTGAAGAGTTTTCTGCTTCCATGAAAATAGTTCATGATCAAGTCAAGTTGCAACTAGAAAAATCAGTCACAAAGTACAAAGAAAAGGCAGATTTGAGAAAAAGAGAAGTACAGTTCAAAGTTGGTGACTTAGTCATGGCATATCTGAGGAAAGAAAGGTTACCAAAGGGTCAGCCAACTAAACTCCTGATGAAGAAGATTGGACCATGCAGGATAGTGCACAAATTCAGTCCAAATGCCTATGAGATTGAGCTACTAGATGGCCTGGGTATCTCTCCAATTTTCAATGTTTGTGATCTTTTTCCTTTTAGACCTCCATTGCCTAATGAAAGTGGATCAGATGTGGTGGCTGAAGATGCTGATTGGATCAAGGATTTGCCTCCAAGAAAACCTTTACAGTTGGAGTGCATTCCAGATTCCAAGGTTATCAAGAAGACTCGGAGAGGTGTCTATAAGGACTACTTGGTGAAATGGAAGGATCTTCCTGATTCAGAGGCCACCTGGATGATTGAAGCAGATATCTTGAAGCATGGCATAACACTTCAACAATTGGCAACTCAAGGGACTTGAGTTCTTCCTACAGGGGGAGTATGGTGCAGGAGCTCAGTTTTGTGTTGTTTTCTAGTTAAATTTTTCATGTTAGTTATTTACCTCTAAGGCTTTAAAAGCCATTTTGTTGTGTTGAAATAAGAGACTTAGTCATTTCATTGACTAGTCTACTTTGGAGTTAATCTAGGCCTATTTTCCAGGAGTTATAGTTTTGAAATTTGGAGTTTTCTTTAGAAACTTATTCTTTATGAAGAAAACTGCCTTTTCCTTAGATTTTCTGCCTTCCTAGGCAGTTGTACGGACAAATGGGAAGTGGAAGAGTTTTAGAAACTTCCTATAAACATCAGTTGAAAAGACATGCCAAATATAATATAGAAAGAAGGAGTTTTTCAAGGAAAAAAAACTATTTTTTTTGTGTTTTTTCTAAAAACAGCATCTTGTACGGCTCTATACAGATTCCTTGTGAGTTGAAATGTTTAAAATTTGTTAATACTGCAAAGTAGTTTTTATTTGCATTCATTTGGAGTTCTTGACACTCCTGTAGAAGGTAGAAACAGTTTAATTTGTAGAATTTGTTTTGAAACCCTCTTAACTAGGGTTTGTGCACAAAAATGGTGGATTCTTCCTCTATCCTCTGAGAGTTCAATCATTTTCAGTAGGATGGGGAAGATTAGATTAGTTTTTTCTCTTTTCCAGGTTGTGCAGGTGGAAGACTCCTTCTCCAGATGTTTGGTATGATCATAACTAGTCAAAACAATGACTAGTTAGTGAAGAAGAGGCATTGGACAGCAAAAGCTAAAGGAAACAGTCATAGGGTTGGTAAAATGGAGTGGTTTTTTTGTGATTTAGAAGGGATATAGACCTGCATAAGAGATTACTATTCATAAAAGGGATCTTGATACATCTCTTTCCTTTAATTCCAAGTTATACTATCCTTTAGAAGGCAAACTACAAAGGTTGATAGAAAAAAATAGCTTGCTGCTATGCACGTGGGTACAGTACGGCCTGAAGGATTAATGAATGGCAAACATCTTAATATTGGTGTTTGGGTCATGCATCAAGTAATGAAGGACATTTGAGGATTTTGAAGGATTTTTATGATGTAAAACTTCTCTTTGTTTGCAAGATAACTTTCTTTCTTTATCACTATTTTCTTGAAGACTGTCAACAGCCGTACTTTTCTGTCAAAGGAATTATTTTGGTGGGGTGTTGGGTCAGAGACTTCAAGTGAACTCCATCCTTGTGAATGCTTGTGGTATTGATCCTTGTTAGAGAGGAATTGTTGTGGGTTGAAGTTTTACAAAGACTGCAAGAAAGAGGCTGTCACTATAACACTGTCATAGGATAGCAAACTGTACTTCTTGTCCTCTGTTCTACAAACCATAGTACAACTGATGTTGGTGAATAACTGGTGGTTGGAACACATTGAATGTTTATTGTGCCTTTAAAGATAAATTTCTTTTGGAATCCAGAAGGTTAGGATGGATTGGTATATTCCCTATACTACAAGGTCCCCACAGTCTTGAATTGCTGTGATAAAACAGTCACTATCATTGTCTGAATAAGTATAACAATAGGTAATATGTTACTGACTTCCTGTCCTTGGTAGATGATGGGAAGATCTTGTTGGTAGAAGAGTTAATGTAGTTAGTTTTTCACAGTGACTAAAAGGAGTAGATTTTCTTGGCATAGACAAAAAGACAATCACATAGAGGTTTGCTGTCCACTGCCTTTTAAAGAAGTGGAATGAGAGTTTTTTTATCAGTTCCATGCATGTCATAAGCCAGTGAATGTTGATTTATGTTGTTGTCCATATTGGTAGAGGTGTGGGTAGGATGTTGTGAGTCAAACCAAGGTGGATTGTGTAGAAAGGTTGGATTGAGTAGTAACTCTCCAAGGTGAGAGTTGGACAGCCTGAGAGGACACTAGATAGTGGTCCTAGGCTAGGTAAATCTCTGTATTAGTCTTATATAGGCTTTATTATCACAAACACCTTTGTAAACCTTGTGGATGGAAGTTAAGTTCATTGAGTGAAATACAACCTTACCTAAACCTCTGCATCAATCCCTAGGCATCCTAAAAATGTGGTATCATGTCTAAAGAAGTATAATTTGTTGTCTAATTTGATAGTTGTAAGTTTGTGGTTAACAATCTATGGTAGTAAAAGTTAGCGCATTTCACCACATTAAGGAGTTAACTTTTGTTGTTGTGGTAATAGTTAGATATTTATGGTTTGTTTATCTTCTATTAAAATTTGAGGTTGATTGGATAAGTAGAGGTTAGAAATTTGATGTGTGAAGTGCCCACGAGTTGACAGTGTGTTCGAATAGAACTTGTTCTATTTGCAAAAGGTTTATTTTAGGTTTGTACCAAAGGTGAATATTTGAGAAGTGGGTAATAACCATTTTGAAGGTCTATGGTATACCATGTGGAGATTCTCCACCATTTGACCATTGTAATTTGTAAGTTTGTTATATTTAATTGGTGACACTTTTCATGTGGTTTTAGCCCTTGCACCATCTTGAGCTTAGTGTAGATCATGTGAGGAGCTTGAGGATGATATAAATAGAGAGTTTTGAATCAGTTGAAAGCAAGCAAAGAAGACTAGGATGGAGTATAGGTGTAGAAGGTATGTTCGACAGTGAAGGAATGAGATTTGAGAGATAGTGTGTGGTCATCATTAATATGATATGGGATACAATTTAAAAGTATCGAATGTGACATGTAAGAATTTTTCTACTGGTGAGAATTAAATGTATTTTTGTTTGTGTCATTTTGGCCCATGCAGTATGTCTGTAGTAAAATTCTAAAGCTATATTATACTAGAAATCATTATGTGGCACTTGTAGCGAGTTTGGAAGTGGTGTTTCCATAGCTAGAGGTCTATGAGTGTAGAAGCCCATAGTGGCAATCATCCATTTGTATAATTTTGTTGTAATCAAACAACTATGGCTTGGCATGTAAGGGCAGCATTACAGTAAACTTGATGGTTGTGATTCAATGATAATTTCACAAGCTATCTATTTAATAATATGTAGTGTTTTATTTGAATTTCTATGTTTGTGGTGTTTTCTAATTGAGTAATTATTGTTAGGTTGCACAATTGGACACTTAGGTTCTTAGGAACCTCCTATCATGACTACATCAAGTGGTATCAAAGCAAAGGTTAGATCTTAGGAAGATCATTGGTGTGGATGTGAGTGCACCTGATTGATGTAGTTTCTTAAGAATGAGTTTGACCAAAATATGAACTATGATAGTGATGTCCCATAGGCATAAGTAGTTGAGGCACACCAAATTTGATGTTTGTACTTTTCAATAATTAAATAATGTTTAGATCTATGGCAATCCATAAAGGTTTGTAGACTGAGTGCCAAATGCAAGGGAGATTACAAAAGGATAATTGTGGATAGATCATCAACCTAAATATGTTGCCAAAGAGAGGGTGAGGTATTATAAAAGTTGTAGGAAGAATGGAGATGTATGAGATATTGAAGGCTATGCAGAACCAGATGGATGTGCTAGAGCAAGACTGCCAGAGGAACCCTAACCCTAGGGCTGCTCAAGAACAGTAATAAAGAGCAAGAGGTAGATCCAGTGGAATCAAGAACAGAAGTAAAGAGGATAAAGAAGAAAGAATGTTGAAGGCCATAAATAGAATTAGAAAGAGGACCAAAGTGGACATTATGAACTATTTTAGGAATTTAGATCTTAAGGAGTTCATTGACTGGATCACTAATATAGAGTAACATTTTGAGAATGAGGACATTGAGGGCCCAAATATGGTGAAATTTGTGAAGGCCAAGATGAAAGGTCATGTGGTAATATGATAGAAGGAAGTCTTGGTAGAGAGAAATAGAAAGGAGAATCCTTGCATTACAAAGTGGGACCGAATGGTGGAGAAGTTGAAATCCAAGTTCATTCCAATGAATTACTAGTTGGAATTGTTGAAGGAGCTACACAATCTGTGACAAGGTGATATGATTGTGGAGTACACCAAAGAATACTATAGGCTAATAATTAGGTCAGGAAATCGTGAGAAAGGGGCTGAGAAAGTGGCCAAATATGTTTATGGATTGAGGGAATCCATCCAAGGGGAGCTAGATATGTGGAACATTCAAATAGTAGAGGAGGCCTACTAGCTAGCTCTCACCATAGAGAAGAAACTAAACTAAAGAATGGAGAAAAGTAGAATCACCAGAGAGGAAGAGAAGAGAAGAGCCAAAGCAGCAAGATGAGATGCGATGACAAGGGAGAAACCCCAAGAGGTCAAGAGAGAGGTAACCAATACTACATATGAAGGTTAGACCAAAGTTCCCACTGTAGATAGAAAGAAGATGATCGTAGCAATAGCAAATATGACTATAGCAGCTATCACAAAGGTAGGGATGGTGGTGGAAGATATTCCAAAGATGAAAGAGTAGAAGATACTCACCACAAAGAGGCTCAAGGGTTAGCCCATAATATTGTGTCCCACCTTTTGGCCAAAGTGGGACATTGAAATCAACATTTTTAACCAAATTTTCACTTTTTGACAGCTACAGCAACTAAAGTGTTAAGAATTTGAAGATGATGTAAACTAGTGATTTTTGAGATTTTATGTCTAGATTCTAAATGCATTTTTTTTAAAGAAATAATTTGTGATTTTTTTACGTAACTTTTAATAACTAATTTTTTATAGTTAACAGTACATTTAAAAAGTGATGTTTATGCCATACATCGTAACTTTTTTATAGAAAGGATAAAATTATAAATTTTTAAACATAAATTTGTAACACCAATATCTAGTGCACATATATTTTTTCATAATTTTTTGTTGCATATTTCTTTTATTAATTTTTGAAGTGAGATTAATTATAATTCAGACATAGGTTTATACCATACAACATAAAATTTTCTGTATGTGTCCAAATTAACTTCTTTTTTTTCTGAAATAAGGACATCAATACCTAGTGCGCATATATTTTTCATAATTTTTTTCTCTATTTTTTTATTTTTCTGTGTTTGTGGAATAAAGACCTTGATGTTCGGTGAAAAACCTATGTTCACTAGAAAATAGAAAATAAATATAATAATAAAATGAAATATATTCAAAATCATAATTTTTGGAAAGCTTATACTAAGGGCTACATACTTACAAAATATAATTTCTAAATGACTTCACTTGATCCCCCAAAAGGTGAAGCAAAATTGGTTTTTTGTTAGCATTTTGATAGGTACATAGGAGACTACATCAAGGGTTTGATTTAATATTAGGGGGGTTCTTTCCAAGGGGATTTGATCTAAGGGGGTTTTATCTGACCCCCTTTAATTAAACCCCTTTATATGAAACCCCTTAAGGCTTAAATCATTATTTTTTCTATAAAAATGTGATTTTAGATAGAAATCAAGATGTCCCATAAGTGGGACACACTATTGTGGAAGCACCATCAAGAGGAGTGTGGAAGGTATTCTTAGAAAGGTAGAGGATATGAGAAGAAAAGGTATAAATCCTTCAAGGGAACCTATTTAAGTTATGGTGAGGAAGGACATAAAGCATTCAAATGCCAAGGAAAGTGGGTGGAAGATAGTGTAAGAGTTGCATTTGGTGATGAGAGGTCACCCACTTCGAAGAGGGATCCTGAGTATAGGGATTCATTGGTTTTACAAAGAACTTTGAGGTGTGACGAGGGATGAGATGCAACAAAGGAAAAGTATGTCCAAGACCAAATATAATAAAAAAGATAAATGTCATGATTTGTTGGTGGATAGTAGCAACATAGACAATCTAGTTTTTGTGGAGATGGTTGACAAGTTGGGGTTGAGAAAGATGAGACACTCGTGCCCATACTAGACACGCTAGTTGCAATAAGAAGACCAAATTTTAGTAGAGGAACAATGTTGGGTGAGCCTTAACATAGGGGCATACCATGATGAGGTGTTGTGTGGCATCATGCCAATGGATGTGTGTCATCTTCTATTAGGAAGATCATGGCAGTTTGATAGGGAAGCGATGTATGATGGAAGATTTGGTTCACATATGTGATTTGGAAGGATGGAGAAAAACACAAGTTGATGCCATTGAGAGTAAGTGAAGGATATTTTTACAATAGCATCGGTGTGTGCATTGGGGATGGATGATATGTGTTTATTCCAAAGATGTGTGACATTTCTAGAATGAGTGGCAGCACTGTAAATGTAAAATAAGTAGCATAGAAGAGAGGTTGTGAAAATGAGCAACACCAAAAGGAGAACATTCAGAGAATAAGACATATAAACAAGAGGATGAGGAGTTTTACTAACCTGGATCATGCAATAGAAGAAATCATAATAGAAGGGTATGCGGTAGCTAGGAAAGAGACTGACAGATGTGAAGAACTAGTTGTTGAAAAAGGAAAGTGGGTTGTGACTAAATACAAGCTAAAGACAAATGGTGCAGAGGATGATAGGTAGAAAAAGTGAAAAATAACATAGGAGAAAGTAGTACTTAGGGTGGATCACCTGAGGCATGCCTAAGGAGGTTGAAAGAATGAGTTAAAGAAGTAGAAAAGTGGAATCTCTAGGCAAGGGTAGTGGACTATCCTATAAAATGAGGGACTCATTTTTTATATTAATCCTAGGAATTTGATATAGTTGCATCCCTAGGCATCCTAAAAATGTGGTATCATGGACCTAAAGAAGTGGAATTTGTGATATAATTTGATATTTGTAAGCTCATGGTTAACAATCTCTGGTAGTAAAAGTTCGCACATTTTACCACATTGAGGAGTTAGCTTCTATAGTTGTGGAAATAGTTCTATTAATGGTTTATTTATCTTCTATTGAAATTCAAGGTTGATTGGATAAGTAGAGGTTGGTAATTTGATTTGTGAAGTGCCCATGAGTTGATAGTGTGTTCAATTACAACTATTTCTATTTGTGAAAGGCTTATTTTAGCTTTGTGTCAAAGGTGAATATTTGAGAAGTGTGTAATAATTGCTTGTGAAGGTCTGTGGTGTACCATGTGGAGATTCTCCACCATTTGATCATTACAATTTGTAAGTTTGTTATATTTAGTCAGCGACACATTTCATGTGGTTTCGAGCTTTGCACCATCTTGAGGTCAATGCAAATCATGTGAGGAGCTTGAGGATGATATAAATAGAGGGTTTTGAATCAATTGAAAGCAAGTAAAGAAGACTAGGATGGAGTAGAGGCATAGAATGTAACTTTAGCAGTGAGGGAGTGAGATATGAGGGATATAATGTGGTTATCAATAATATGATGTGGGATACAATCTGAAAGTATTCAATGTGACATGTAGCAATGTTTTCTAGTGGTGAGAATTAAATATATTTGTGTTTCAATCATTGTGGCTCATGCAACATGTTTGTGGTAAAATTATGAAGTCATATTATATTGGAAATCATTATGTGGTGCTTGTAGTGAGTCCAGAAGTGGTGTTTCCATAATTAGAGATCTATGAGTGTAGAATCCCATAGTGATAATCATCCATTTGTGTAATCTTATAATCAAACGATTGTGACCTAGAATGTAAGGGGAGCATTGTAGAAAAATTGGTGGTTATGATTCAATGATAATCTTATAAGTTGTCTATTCTAATAATATACATGGTGTTTCATGTGAATTTCTATGTTTGCAGTGGTTTGTGATTGAGTAATTGTTGTTAGGCTGGATGGTTGGACAATCCTTTTTGGAACCCTCCTACTATGACTACATCACCTTTAGACTCAAACATGAATGCTTAAGCTTGATGGTTAATCTAGAACTAAGAAACCCATAACATCAATGCTAGTAAAGCTCATAATGACTTGTCAAAGGAAAAATATAACTATTGTAAGACTACATTCTTTCCTTGTAGATAATATGACTAAAGGTTTAAGGTTACCAAAAAAATTGGTTTGATTTTTGGTAGCCCATAATGGGTATCATCCTTTGGCCATTTTCTATGTATATTTCTTACAAATATTTGATTCACCATTTTTTTTTTTTATTTGCAGAGATTTTTTTTTTACAACTATGATGGCACTACAATGTACAAGTCCAATATGACATGGTGGAAGTGCCTTAGAATTATGGAAGAGTCTAAATTTTGGAAGCTCTTAAACAACATGTGAGTTGTAATTTTTGACTCGAGTCAAAATAAAGTCAACTAAAAGTCAAAATATTTTACATATGTTTGTCTTGGTAGATTGGTCGCGTTGTTGAGCTTGAAATGACTAGGTCATGGAGTTGAATCTCATCAATATTTTTTCATAGCTAACATGACAACATGCAACTTGTTTATATAAGAAGTAAAAATCATGCTCCTCTCCTATTGTGATCACTAAACTAAAATTAGGTTCACTTTCTAAAAAAACTAGAAACAAAATACTACTTATAAATAATAAGGATAATGCATAATCTTTACAATTCTTTTTAATATTAACAATCATAAGTTAAAATAATGTTCTAAACTAAACAACTAATATATTGCCATAGCTATTGTATATAAAAACAATACTAAAATTATATTTCAAAAAAATTCCACACCAAAAAAATTAACAATGTTATTATGAACACACATATATTTAACCATTTTTTAATCAAAATAAAAATTACTACATAAATATGATGTAACAATAGATTGTTAGAATTCAAACACCTCAAAAAAATATAATGAAAACTTTTTAAAATAATAAATAAATTTAAAAAATTACAAAATACCTGACTGTTTAGACTCTTCTGCTCCACACAGCTTGTGGAATGTTCAACCTGCTCACTAAACCAGTTTCTGGTCCAGAAAAACGTGCATTGAACAAAACACATACTTGTTTGTTTCCAATACTGGGTGAAGGAATTGAAAAATATTCAGAAACGTTTTAAACCAAGTCATCTCACGTGCTTGAAAGATGTTGAATGTCTTCTTTAAAATCATCTGTCCGTTCATAAAATTCTGTTGAAGCTCATGGCTGGATAGTCGTCTGTATTATCAAAAGTATGTAAGAGTTACCTGAATTTCTTTCATTATACATAGTACGAATTATGGCCAACGAATATTTGGAAATTAACACGTAACAAATGATGAGGAATTGGTTTAGTTTATATAATTAAAATATATTTAAATCCATAGTTTTAGTATTTTCAACATACCCAACTTGATTCTAATTTTTGTCATTCTCCTCTTTGGAATGGTAATGATCACATTTGATACTGTTCTAGTGATAAAAAGACTATAACTGTCAAGCCTATCTTCTTGTCCTATAGGTAATTTCAACTCATATTTTGTAGTTTGTGGTATTGAATAACCACCTCTAAAGGTTAGAGACTAACATCCTAAATCAATCATTATCATCTACCCACGCACATTTCCAAGTGATGAGACGCATTCATTGAATGTGGTGGGAATCAAGCACAAACTAAATCTTATGCATTTTTATTATTGACTTTGATAACGGGTTAGTCTTAAAATCCAAACCATTAAGGTTGAGTCACAGTATATCATACTATGTTTCCTTTATGGTACCTAGGGTACTTTATGGTACCTAGGGTAGTTTTCTATATGAGAATACAATAGTTATATATTGATGCAATTTAACCTAACAATTAGAAGATGAAGAGTCATATATAGAAGATTAATTCTTCATCTTCCATTAGGTTATTTAGCCTTTGTAGTATTATTTAAATTTTTTAATATATAGAGATAGGCAATTATCATCAGATATCATAAAATAAACATAGCTAATGAAAGATAGACAACTCTACATCTCCCTCAACAATGTTCCATTTATGAAACCAACATATAATAATAATTTTTTTAATTCCATTTATATTATCTTTTTGTGTCACTCTCTAATGGTATATAGCATTTACGAATAAGCTTTAACCATTGCTTCCACGTATAATAGATCTAGAACCTAAAATATTGGGGTGTTGTCCCTCAAATATCTTATAATCTATCTAGATTATTTGTGTTACACTGGTTCACCTTGGTAGTATACATATCACAACATGATACACCTAGGATAATATTTCTTTTTATTTCAAGTGAGCTTAAATGGCAAGAGACGTAGAATTTCAAGATGCAAGTAGTGAGATGAACAATAAAAATTGAACAAATGATCTAATAAATGAATTTATCTCCATAGAACAACATAATCAAAATTATTGAACAAGTGATTCCATCATCTCAATCTTTAGGTTAAGATTTTAGCTATCAAGTTACTTTTAAGTTCAGAGTGAATTTATATGTTCTTGTGTTTGAGGGTAAAGTTAATTTACTAATATAATAGATAATTAGGTAGATGGGTTAGATTAATTTTTTCTATAGGGATTTTTTGGAATGGTCATCTTGAATGGCTCTCCCACCCACCCTCTTGGCTCATTGTAGGATTATCTATCTCTTCCCTTAGATCTTTCCTCTAATCTACTGTTGGGATGGATAGCTTTGAGTGGGGACATTGGAGTTCTTATTTGCATGGTTCTAGTTGTGGCTACTAATGTTTTGGGCTCTCTGACAATGGATAAGGATTGTTGTTCACCTTCTCCTTATGCAGGTTTGACAAATACTGGTTCTGGTTTTGACTCTAGTTGTGGAATTGCTCAATCTCAATAGGTTTTGTTTGGTGGCGTAGGGGTGCAAGGTCAAGGGAATGGCATTGGTCCTTGTTCCTAGGTGACTATGGTGGTCATGTCCTCTCTAATAGCATCCCCTATGTTAGGGATGAATTCTCCTCCATGGTGTGCTACTTAGGTTATCTCTCTAATTGTATCTAATGTTCTTGGGGGCACCATGTTTTTCT
Source organism: Cunninghamia lanceolata (assembly GCA_027924645.1). Classification (NCBI taxonomy): domain Eukaryota; kingdom Viridiplantae; phylum Streptophyta; class Pinopsida; order Cupressales; family Cupressaceae; genus Cunninghamia; species Cunninghamia lanceolata. The sequence continues at coordinate 470,459 of BSBN01001814.1, read as the reverse complement.
CGGGAAGATTAAATCTCTACCTTGTGCTAGGGCCTCGTCAGTCATGGTTTTTGAGGAGGAGGTACTTAGGGCAAGGATTTATTTGCAGAGAGAGGGTTGATCTACTAGTTTCATAATTTTTAGCCAAGGCTCCCTAACCTCAATAGGTGGCTTTTGAATTCTTATCATCCATTGTTTGAAGGTAAGATGGAGATTTTACCCTTGTGCTTAGGGGTTTTCATTGTGGTATTTGATTCATCCAATGACTAGGAAGCTATGCTCAATGTCTTAGTTTGGTTGTGGGATTGACCATATTGCTTCCAACTTACCACCTTTAGTTGGTTCTATGGTGCTAGTGCAAATAGCCTCTTCTATGGAAATTTTTTAGGGATTTCTCCAATTTGTTTGGTGTCTCCTACAAAGGGGGCAATTGTTGATTCTCATCCTTTGGCCATAAGCCTTATTGATAAGAGTTGCTGTCTCTTGGACCATTGTTTAGAGGAGGAAGGAAGGTCCTCCAAATCTTGTTTTGTACCCACAATCCTAGCATGGGGGAAAAAATGCTAGAAGGGTTTTAGGGATGGTGTAGGTTGGTCCATTGTGTCACACCCCATTCTTAAACAAACATACTTATCATTTTATTTCAAGCAGACAAATAGTTAGTTAGTGAAATTATTATGAAGAAAGTAATGTTGTGTTAAAATATAAAATGCATTGATTTATATTATTTTATATGCAAAGAATGATTGTCTACAACATTATTATTATGCACATTAAATAATGTAACAAACTAACTATCATTGTGCGACTGAGGTGGATGTAGGAACAGTGTTTTTCCCCCTCCAAGATGAGGAGAGAGAGTATCACCATGGAGAGGGTGATAGATAGCGTGAATACAATGATCCTTGTACTATCTAGAAACATACACACACTCACATTAGAGGTTAAGTCTAATTCTTTATGTTGTTGGTTACCTCAGTAATATTTTAACATTGTGATCATTCCATTCTTGATTTATATTTTCATAGTCATGTCGATGACTAAATCTTTTATGTCGAAAATCAATAAGGTTGTGTACATCTTTGAATGCTAAGTCGACGTGAGACACAAATAAGTGTAATCTTGACAAAAACACCTAAGTCAGCTTTGCAAGACTTCATCATCAATATTATGCTTGTGAATAGCATAATTAAGGAATTCAAAGGAATGCATTTGTAACATCTTTGAAATAGGTGTATTATTTTTTATATCTTTTATTAAATTATTTTGAAGTGTGGTCATGATTAAATTTCATTAACCCAATTGATAGGGGAAAGGTTCTTTAATATTATAAGTGGATTGTTTCCCATCATGTATTTTTTCCTAGATACTAGGGGAGTGGGAAAGAGCAGTAGCTCCATAATCCTATTTTCCAAGCTAAGAGGTCATGGGTGGTTGAGAGATAAGTGGAAAGTTGGTAGATAATTTCAGTTGTTAACCACCAGTAGTGGAGAGAAATAAATGGAGATTCCTTTCTTGCATTAAGGGAAGGAAAGCTAAGTAGTAAACAAAGGAGATTTTATGGTAGGCAAGAGGAGTGTGAAGGGAGAAGAAAAGCGCGATAGGAGAAGAGTATCAACTATGTTTGAAGAAGAATTTGAGAGTTGCAGGTATGAGCTCAATCTTCAATATACTATGAACATGTAAGTTGTATTCTTATAACAAATAAATAGTATAGTAGTTATCTATATTATCTATTTTGTTGTGAGCCTTAAGAGGCCACAGACTTCATAAGATAATAGCTATCTGTAGAGAGTATTGACTACTCAAAATAAATACCTTCGACAGACGTTTATATTTGTTGTTGCACTATACTTTTGTTTTGAACAAGCTAGTATTAAAGGATGAAATCCTTAAAACTAAGAGAAAATGTTTAAACCAGAGCATGATATGTAATATTGATACATATTAAAGTTATCAAAATGTTTTAAAGTGTGTAACCAGAAGGATGAGCTATATTTATTACTAATATACTCTTCGCATAGTCTTATAGTTATACAGTTTGTATAAGACTGAATTGTCTGAGTATAAAAGTTGTATGGCAGACTCATAGTAATACTGTTAGAAGTTATCCTTAACATCCTTAACCTATGAAAGAAGGCCAACTAATAAGAATGGCTGAGGATTTGAGTTGTTTTTAAGCCAATTTCCATATGTTTCTTTTATGAAAGCTTTTGTTAAGTATATCAATGTATTAGAATCTTAATGAGGTCGTAATTCTAGGGATCTCAGACATTATTTAAGGCTGAAGACTAGTGTATATTTCTATTTGATATTCATCAGAGAATGTTATTATAAGATAGTAGTATTACTACATAGGGTTACATTCCCTTTTGCCTTGAGAAGGTCGAAATTAGTGTTAAGATTGTAATGTTTTTATATTGGAACTTATAACAGTTCAATAGAGGTAAGATATCATTTCTCAAACATGTCTGTACATAAGTTTATAATTTGAGGAAGGTCGATGACCTAATATGAAGACAATAGTTATGAAGATATATATATCTAGTTAAATTTATCTTTGTATGTATATACCCTACTTCAACAGTAATAGGGATAATCTTTATTGTTTCTAGAACTATATTTCACTTGGAATACTCTTTTTTGTAATACAAGTAGAAATTTATCCAATTTAAAGGAAAGTAAAGTTTTTTTTGTTTCCTTCGACAAGTATAGGTTGAATATATATTCCTAGACTAAGATAGATAGATTTTAGTGGAAAGAACTTAGAGTCTTTAGTCACCAATAATTTAATGACTTAATGTCAAAGCCATTTAAATCTTAACAATTGAAAATTAATTTTATTGAAGAGCACAGAAATGTGTCGACAAGCCTTAGAGAAAATGGCAAGATGTCATAGACCTGAGATTGCAAGGATGCAAGGTAGGGATCAATGCATGCTTTAATTCTCCTAAGCTCTTATCTTCTACCTATGTTGTCGATTTATAGAGAGGTTGTATTTTAAGTCTTTTATGACTGATATTTAATTAAACAAGTCAAAGAAAGTTGATATACTATTTACTAAAATATAAGAATGTTGTATCCAAGTCAAGAAAAGAGTGTGTGAGTGATGCAAGTGGGACTCCCACTAGCATACCATTACTCAAATCCACACAACCATTGCTCAAAATACCTTATACAGAGACTCTCTGCCCTCAAACAAACTCACAAAACATAATAAAATGTAACACAATTCACATGCTTCATTTTATTAAAATCAAAACTCACGTACATTTATCCAATATCAACTTACAAAAATCTACAACAGACTACACAGACTTGGCCTTTCATGGCCTCTCTCATACATTCAATCAAATCTACCCTCTCTGGTTGAGTTCTCCAACATAACTCCTCTTTAATCTATAAACTTCACTCTATATGGTGCTCCTTCCAGGCACCTTTTCTCTCTGCACAAAACCTGCAACAAGAAAGCAAATCAAATGCCTCTATGAGGTGTATTTTCTCCATCCATCCCTGCACAAACTCCCTTCCACGTTTTTCTTCAAAAACCTCCAAAAAATGCATAGAAAACCATCAATAATTACTCAAAAGTGGGTGCCCAACTCTCCCCAAGAATAGCTATGTATATTCTATGTTTAGGCATCCTTAAATGAGTCATTTAAACTTCCATTAACTCCTCTAGGTGCTATCTTTACTCATAGGGGCGTTTTTCTCTATTCTGGACATTTTAAAAGCTATAAAATCTTGATTTTTTCCCTCTTTGATATTCCAAACACCTTCCAGATGGAAGTTACAATAAAAGAATAAATAGAAGGTTGTAAAATATTATAAATTTATTAGCTTAACCCCTAAATACTTTACCAAAATGAAATATTCAAATTTGGCAACTCTGAATGTGCGGAATTGGGTGCCGGAAAGGGAAAAATTTAAACTTTTCCAAATTGGATAAAAATCAGTGAGAAATCTTGGAATAACATCCCAAGGTCCCATGTAGAAGGATTTTTCTCCATCTTTCAATAATTGTGACTTTTTAAACTTTTCGTAAACTAGCACATACTTACAGCTTTTAGGACACAAATTTAGGGTATTAATTTTTTCCCAAACAATGAAAGATATTGATCTAATTCTTTCTGTACATTTGACATGGTACCTCCAAGAATATCCCTTCAAAAGGATTCTAATCCACCTCTTATATATTTTTGGGAATAAATTTTTAAAAACTGCCTAGGAGCCTCTGCAACAGCGAACCAACAAAAAATTGAAAAATGTAGTTCTGATCAAATGAGAGCTTTCAAGATGCTGAGAGATGCCTGAAAATACCAACATAAACCAAAACAGACACTAAAATGAAAATTAGACTAAAATATTTTTTGGGGTGATGCAAGATCGCCTGTGGACCCGGATGCTCCTATATCAGTGAGCATACGACTTATTTATATGAAACTTTGGCCAAAGTAATGCAAAAGTTGTTGCTTGCATTGTTAGTTCACTATTTACTAGTTAGTTGAACAATCAGAGTGGATTATACATAGCTAGAGCTAGACTAGAGTTGTAAACCCGATTGTTTTTAGCTATGACACTGCACTAGTTCTCAAATGGCACAAAGAATTAGTTGATTCTCATTATCTATACCCTTGCAAAGGGAAGGGCCACTTCCAGAAAGAAGGTGTGTGGGGGACTGTCAGTCTGTGGTTGGAGGAAAAGCACCAAGGTGATGCTCTATCTCTTGTAGTTGACTTCCAAAGACTTGTGAATAGGAAACATTACTTATTATGTAAATGGAGATTGAAACATATTGTAGTCACAAGGAAAGAAACTATTTATATTTATACTTGATAAATATGTAAAAATTTTAAGCTGCATATGAAGTGTCCATAAATTGAAATTATCTATTAAACTTTGGAAATTGCAAATACATTATTGTTGGATTTATGTTCTAAAAAAAAGTGATATTTTTGCATTATTTGTGTTTAATGTTATTTAGTATTCCAGTCGGGATGTTACACTTTGTGGCCTTGTTGGGTTGTTCTCTATGGTTTTGATGGGAGTTTAAATTTAAGCAATTTGTAAATTCTTGGTCCTTTGTATCCTTTATGGAAGGACGAACCATGTGTGGATAGGGCACATATTCTTGGTTATGTCAAGGCACATGCCTAAAAAATTGCAAAAAACTCTAAGTTTTATGCCTCATTATTGTCTTGAAAATTTTCACCGATTACTGATAGCCAATTTCAGAGATCTTGTATGGGTTTGTCTTGGTCAAATCCTTGTGTTGAAATGTTCCTTTACTTTCCTCATGACTTGGCCATGTCTTATTGTTGCCAAAAATTTAAAAAAAATTGAAGGTTGGTGCTTTCCTTGTCTTTTCCTGGCTTTTGGTGTAATGTTCCAAGTTCCATCAAAACTTAGAACCCCCCAATGTTCTTGTAGACACCCAAAATTGACCTAATTATCATTAGTATCAAAATATTGCATTATTTATCATCTGCATTTATCTAACACACTTGAGCAATTTCCCTATTTTATCTAAATCACCTATTTCTTCTATCAATTAAATAAATTCATATTTATTTAATTAATTCATTATCTATTTCTTTTATTTTCTCTAAGATATAATTAAATAATCTTTAATTATTTAATTATCTTTATTCTATCTATTTTAATTAAATAAATCTTATTTATTTAATTAAATTCCCTTCATAATCCCACTTTCCAATTAATTAAATAAATTTTATTTTATTTAATTAATTTCTCTTATCACTTATCTTCATCTTTTATCATGAGCTGACATGTGTGTATCTTTTATTTAAAAACATGTGTGGTACTACATCTTTTATTTAATATTTTTCACATGTAGTACTTTTTATGTTCATGGTCATATATAAGCCTTATCTTCCCTCCACTTGTCATCTACACATTCACCTATGATTATCAATTCATCTCAACTATTCACATAGCCACCAAATCTCCACCATTGATTGATTTTGGTTGAGGTCTATATAAACACCCTTTCATTCCATAGTAGAGCTATCCATCATTTTCATACAGCATCCAAATTATCATCTCAAGCGACTATCCATCATTTTCATATAGCCTCCAACTTATCATCTCAAGTGATCTATCCGTCATTTTTCATAAAGCGTCTACACTATCATCCTGAGCATATTGAGCACTTTAGCATCCATCTAGCATATTATCATTATCATCCATCCATCATGGCAGCTTTTATCTTCATAATTGTTCATTGATTGAGAAGCAATCCACATCATAAACAAGGAATCATACAATCTAGGTGATATTGTTCTTGAATTGCATGTTTTTGGTTTCACCTGGATTCGATTCTTTGATGGTGGTAGGATTAGGTTTTCATTTGCATGCTTGATCTTATTGACCTATTTTTTACCTATCACATTTTGGCACACCTAGTGGGACTCATGTCCTTGATTAACTTTGTTGTTTGAAGTTGTTTTTGTGAAGTTCATATTTTGGAGCACTTACAGCAAATCGCGGTTGCTTTTAAGCAAAAACTAGTCGCCTTCAGAATTTTCAAATCACTTTTAAGCTAACATCTACCACTTTCAACATTTTCTAGATCACTTTTAAATCAACAGTGGTTGCTTCTAGTCTGATTCGCATCGCTTTTAATACAAAACTGGTCGCTTCTGGCTATTTGGGTCGCTTCCTACAAATTAGGGTTTTTTGCTAACATCTAGTTTTTGCAGGAACATGGATTTTTTTTACTTATCTGGTATATTCATCTCGCTTTTGATCAATAACAGTTTGCCTCTGGATTATCTGCATTGCTTCTGAGTAATAATAGTTTACTTTTGGCAGAATACAGATCACTTTTGAGCAACAATCAATTGCCTATGGTAACTATGTTTCACTTTCAGTTCTATCATTCACAATTTAGTTTTTTTGGTTATTAATCATCTATTTGTGCAATATCTTATCGATTGTCCAAGAAAAGGAGGGTGTGAAACTACTAACATATCTATTGCAGCTTCGATCGGTCCAAGACATTTTATTTTTATCACTAATTTATGAATATTTGGGCTTGGTGCTTAAAAAGAATCATTGTTTGCTCTATGCTTGTTTTATCTTTCTTGATTGCTTGTTGTACATGTGTGTAAACCAAATTTAATAGAAAAAGTATCCTCTCCCCTTGCCTATCAAATGGATCTTGGGTGCATGAGAACTTGTTATTATCTTTAGAGGGCCTGCCTTCCCAGTGTGAGAAGGGGTATGACCCAAGCGGTAATAGGCTAAAGCCAAGCTCTTCCAAGCTACTATATAAGAAAAGTGTTTGTGTTGAAAGCCACAAACAATAGGTTCCGTTGTGTTACACTGATGAATGCTTCTCCCAAAACCCCTTAGAGTGTAACCTCTTTGGGCTGGGAAGCCTCCATTAACGGAGCGAATCACCGCACGTGTAGCCACCCAAATGGATGCCCTTACTAGAAACCTTGTGTAGTAACCAAAATCCCTCTATTTGTTGATGCAAAAGGTGGGACCTTTGAAGCCACCCTGATTCTCATGGTTCTTAGTAGAGATAGCAGGGACAATCCTAAGGTTTGGTGGGGGGACAAGCCTTGGGAAACCTGGAACTTGGTATGCGTGAGAAGTCAGTGTCGTGGAGGGGAGCCAGTGCTACCAAGATCCTGAAGCTATCTGCTTTGAATAGGCACAGCAAGGGGACTCAACAAATACAGTCCTTTCCTAGACTAGGTTGTAAAAGTTTGTGATTGTTGTGAGTGTGAGTGACTAAAATCACTATTTTCTTGTCAAAAACATCATTCAAACACATCCTCTATCAAACATAGACTGCCTCTGAATAATAACTACTCGCTTTCAGAAATCTAGATCACTTTTAAACAACAGTTGCTCGCCTTATACAAAATCCAGATCGCTTTTAACCAATAGTAGCTCACTTCTGAAAAATATTGCATCTCTTTTACATAGCAGTAGCTCACTTTTGAACTGTAACTGGTCGCCTCTGGTAAAAATGCTCTCCTCTGGTTCATATTGCAATCTATCATCTGAAACAAACCTAAATTGCTTCTAATCTATTACTTGTCGCTTTTAGCATTTTCTGAGTCGCTTCTGAGCTATTACCTGTTGCTTCTTGTCAAACATTAGCAATCCATATCAACCAAGCCCAATCAGCTACACTTTCAGACTTCTTAGCTCTATCACTGGCTTTCAGACATTCCTCTAATCATTTGCAGTCACCTGAACATCGCTTCCTATTTTGAGCATATCAAAACCATTGTACTTTTTGAGCTTTCTATCCTTTGAGACCCTAAAACAACAACCAAACATCAAAATAATCAACTCAGCATTAGCAAACATCATCCCTTTAGATTTACTTAGCCCCAACAACACTAGCGAATAGCATAAGCAACTAGCTTTTCCCTTGAGTTTGTGAGCTATTCTCTAGGGAGTTTATCCAACCAATCAACCAACAACCCATTAGCAAACGAAGCAACCAGCAAACTAGAAAAACAAACCATCAACAAACAAACAGCAAACCATCACCTTTTAGGTCTCAACCTTGCCAAACTAGTCCAATCCAAAACATCAACCATCATGCCTCAAACTAGGAGCCAATATAGAGCTGAAGTGGAAGCAAAATTACAAGCTGAGATGGAAGCCAAAATGCAACAATCATGATCAACTCTCCTTAGAGATGCAACTCAATTCACAACTGGTATGCCTTCTTACATGTTTGTGCCCAAAGGATACACTGCTAGACCATCATCTTCACAACAAGTGCAACCTCAAACATTTCCAGAGACCTATGAAGAGGAATCACAAGATGACTTATTAGAATTTTGAGACACACACCTATGAAACCAAGTTAAGAAGCTTGTTTTATCTGATCCTAATCGTTATTTCTTGCAATTAGCCTATATGGGAGCCAAGTTACCAAGTGACTTTGACATATCCACTATTCGAGAACACAATCCAAACACTCCTGCTATTGTTGCAAAGGGACCATCCACTATAGCCACACCATCTCATACCATATCCATGCTACAAAATCCACCTTCTAACCCATCTCCTTCATTACCTATTGCTACACCATCAAACCCACCACGTTTGGAGTATACTCTAGAACCTTTGATAACTCCAACTGAGGTACTTCCTTACCTTTCACAAAATTTGAGCTTTCCACCTTTCCATGTTTCACAACATACCCCCACTCCTACCATGACCATATCCATGCCTCAAGCATCACAAGCCATCCATGTTTCACAAGCGCAGACTCCGCAAGTTTCACAAGCTATCCCAATACCGCAAACTCTGCAAGTTTCACAAGCTATCCAAACTCCACAAGCCATACAAGTCTCACAACCATTACAAGTTTCTACTCCTATCGCATCACATGTGGAAACCACACCTCAAACTAATGTTCCTATCACCTCTAATATGGTTTCCATGATTTCCACGAATCCATCCAACACACCATATAACCCCAATGTTAGTCTCATTGACATGACTGACCCAGCTATTGACTCACAAGCCAATCCTAGCACCGATGTCTCCCGTCTTATACAACCCAAGGATTACCCATTGTCACCCAACATATGCCACATACCAATCCATCTCAAAGTACTCATGTTGTCCAAAACATAAACCCAAATGTCCATCCTTCTTCATCCACCAATCCTTCCATTACTTACCATATTGCAAATCCAACTCCCAATCCACAACCATTGACCAATGTCAATCCATCCTCTAGTTCCCATGTGATGCAAAATCTTGGAGTTAATCTATCGCAATATACCCAACCACTACTTGTGTCTCAGGGACAGCAATCCTCCAACACATATGTGTCACATACCAATCCTTTGACATATAATGTGAGCACACAACCTCAACAAACGGTCATACCCTCATACATTCCATGGCAAAAACAATATACACCATATTATATTCCACCTCCAAATAATCAACCCCCTTTGCAACAACAGCAACTATCTCAAGCAGATGTTGAACAAATGATTAACAAGGCGGTAGGACAAAACAAGAAGACATTTTCCTTGGGAGATATATGCTCTTATCCATTTGAAAAGTCACTTCACATGATACCTTTTCCACCACATTGTGAAATTCCACAATTTGACAAAGACAAAGGGAAAGGTAATCCAGATGACCATCTTAGAGCATTCTATGTTGCATGTCTCGATGTTGCTTAGGATGATACATATCTCTTCAGACTATTCCCTCGAAGCTTAGCAGGACAAGCTCTTGAATGGTTCTCTCACTTACATCTGGGAATCAAGACTTTTGTAGAATTAGCGAACAAAGTTTGATCCCATTTTGCTTTCAACATTGAACATGAGGTGAATATGAATGACCTTGTCAATAACTAACAACGCAATGGTGAAACTTTCTCATCATTTACCCAATGATGGTGTAATATGGCTAGCAAACTATCATGGCAAATACCTGAGAAATAGCAACTTGACATCTTTGTCCAAAATCTTCATCTAGAGCTCACATTCCAATTGCAATTGCAAAGTGCTAGCACCTTTGATAAACTTATCTCTAAAGGAACCACCATTAAGCGCGCTTTAATAGCTAAGGGCACCATCAAGATTTTCAAAGACAACAAAGACAATCCTCAATCTTCTAATGACAAATCCCACTTTTGGAACAAGAACAAAAATGTCATTAATGATGGCATTGTGGATGCAAAGAACATACAAACAATGAAATCTCCCATTAACATTCAAGTCACATCTATAGCTAATCAACCTTTTCAACAAAATTGACCAAGAACAAACCCAGCACCTAGACGACAATTTACTCCTTTAGTGGAACCCATGGAGGTAATCTTTTGAAAATTTGTCCAAGCAGGAGATATCACATTACCTGAAGCTCCACCCAATGCAGAACCTATATTCAAAGCTCCTTGTATAAAGAGAATGAATATTGTGAATACCATAGAGTTAAAGGACATAAAACAAATGGTTGCATGCGCTTAAAACATGTCATTCAAAATTGCATCGATCAAGGTCTAATTAAAATCACACTACCAACATCACAACCGGCACATCAACCAACTTCAAACTATGATCTAGATGCTTTCAAAAATCCACTTCCATCTCATGACAAGACAAGTAACCCTCATACTGGGAATGCTATCCATTACAATTATGAGTCTCCACAATTGGCTACATTGACCAAGCTCGCATTTCTACCATCACTATCCAAGGCAAAGCTCCTGATTGCACTGTAACTACTAGAAGAGGTTGTGTTACCATTCAAGGAGCACCTATCAACCCTCCTCGATCGCCTTCTAGTTATAATATCCTTGATCACCTTGGCAAAACTCCCACACACATCTCCATCCTAGAATTGCTTCACATATCCCCCACCCATAAAGCTATCCTTGAAAAAGCATTGCACAAGTCTTCGATGCCTAATGATATCGATACCACACAATTTCAATCTATGATAGCCAGCATTGTAGCCCCTTGCCATCTCACCTTCTTTGATAAAGATCTTTGACCACCCATTAACCCATCACATAACGAAGCCCTCCACATAGAAGTATTTTTAAGCCAATGCCGTATCAAACGAATGCTAGTGGATGGTGGAGTTGGTCTCAATATATGCTCTCTAAAACTAATAAAACAATTGGGATATTTTGAGAAGAACATTGATACTTCCAAGGTCATTACTATCAAAGCATATGATGATGCTAAGAGAGATACTGAAGGAGTCATCCATTTGCCTATCCAAGTCGGTCCTATCACTACTGACACCCGCTATCAAGTTCTTGATATTGAGCTTCCCTATAACATCGTCCTTGATCGTCCATGGCTCCATGCCCTTAAAGTCGTTCCTTCCACATACCATCAATGTCTCAATTTTCCATATAACGGTGTTGAAGTTACTATCCATGTTGATCCCAATCCATTTTAAGTTTTGTCGCACCTTTCAAGCCAAATATGGAAATCCTAACCATATCCCTATCAACACCAAAGCTTATCCATCTTCATCCTATGTTGATCCATCCGCTTTACTCAAGCCATCGTCTAGCAAAGCCACTCCAAATCTTCGTATCAAGTACACTGAACAAGGTCCGGGTAAATACACACTGCAATAATCTTCATCCGCATCTATTTCTAATATAGAAGCTGGACCTTCTTTAGTAGGGGAAACTTCTAATTCGGATACCATCGACGACTCCTCCCTTCATATCACCACACTTTTTCAAGGAACCTCCATTTTCATAATTTCTGCCACCCCTTCTTCTCCATCTAATGATGAACTCAAGTCTAGTCCTCAAAATACCCCTAGTCCCATTGTCAATCACATGCTGCCCCAAGCTAAAGATGTTGGTAATTCCTCCATGAATCCTAAGTCCAACATTTCCCATCAAAAGCCACATCATGTTCCCAAAACATATGTTGCCATCCCTCCTCCATCTAACTCTAAAGGTCAAAAACATGTGACCGTACACCTTCCATCATCTAATTTACCTCCACTTCTTCCAACTCCTAAACTCCCACCAACCACATTATCTCCACTTCTTCCACCTCCATTATCCTATAAATCACAAAAGCATGTGACCGTACACCTTCCACCATCTGATTTACCTCCACTACTTCCAACTCCTAATATCCCTCCATTTTCCTTACCACCATTACTCCCAACACCTAATTATCCCCCTATCCATAATTACCCTTATAATCTCAATCATGACCAACAAATGCACACATTGTCTAAACATAAAGCTTGCACTTATTCCACCAACCCCGCTTCCATCAAACCCATGGGATTTAAAAATAAAAATTTAGATGCCTCTACCTCTAAAGCTAGAAATCTTACCAAGAATCCTAAAGATTCTCATGCCTCAAGGCACTAATGCAAAGAATCTCATCCAAGTACATCTAAAAACCCATCTGAGCCCATAACTCTACAAGACTTGAGCCCACGACCAAAATGGTTTGGGTGCCTAAGCAAACAAGCAAGCAAGCCTAATGAGGCATCCTTATCTACCTTTCAAAAATCCCAACCATCTCCTTCCATCCAAATCACCATTCCATTCAAAAATCCATAAATCCCACAAGCAAAGCAAAAATCATAAAAAATACTAAGTCTATGTGGGTTCCTAAATCACTCCATCACCCATCTCACAAACAAACATCCCCATTGTTTCCTATACCGCTTTCTCATCAAAGGCTTCAATGTTTATCATGGTGTGTGCAGTTTTTGTTCATGGTTCCTTTCCATTCCGCAACATGTCCATATACCTCCATCTCCCCAACCTTCATCCATTATCCTACATATCTCCCCATCACCTTAATATGGTCCATGATTTTGCATAAACCTTTCAGCCATCCTTTTACATACATCCTCCATAATCCATATCATAATCCACTATCCCCCATCCATGCATAAATCTTTCATAATCCACCATCTAACTAATCCATCTCCCTTTCATGCAATCCCTTACCAACATCTTGAGCATATTAACATTTGACATGTTCCATGTGATGAAATCCATCTCTAATGGGACACTATCACCTTTCATAGCACTAGACACTTGAGTACCTCCTATCCATTACCATGGTGAAAACCTGCTCGCAGGTGCCATGTGTAATTGTCATGTTATCCCATCAAAAAGTCAAAAAAAAAACCATCCAATAGTGAAAACTACCTTGTGGCACTTTGGATGATAAAAAAATAATACAAGATAAATAATTCGTCCTCTGGTGAAACCCTAGTAAACAGGCACCTTAGATAAGTACCATAGTGAAAATCTGGCAAACAAGCGCTATGTGTAGAGACCAGCCTCCATCATTTACTTCATTTGTTTGATCACAGCTTTCCACAACATCACAATCTACTATATTGCCTCCATCATCCACCTCATAATCCTCTATTGTTCCTATCTAAACATCGACAGCCATTATCCCTTATCCTTCCATGATAAACGCCCTTACCTCTGCCATGCTAGTTGTCGTAGTTTGGACTTTGTTGGGGTTAAGATATAATTTGGCACCGTAGCATACTATCCGCATAAACACATCCATCGTAGCATCTCTCTAACAAACTCCATCCCACACTGGGGGCACTTGTTGAGACTTATTTGGAAGTGGACATCCACATCTCTAGCTCATATTATTTCAACCAAAAACCTAAAACACAGAAAAAATCCAAAAACATCAAAACATAGCAAAAAATCCCAAAAAAAATAAAACATCACAAACATCCAAGCAATAAAGTTGATCCTTTATCATCAACCATCAACACAATAAACAAGAACTACATCTCATCTCTATCGTTCAAAGCCTTGATCCCGTGGATACAGGGTATGTAGGCAATCTGAGAGGCGATGGAAGCACTCTAATTCATGCATAGATGATAGCCCCTCTCTCATCATCCATCTTTCATCTTTCTTCTGATCATCCTCCAATCTTTCATATCCATTTCTTCTATCTTTTATCACTTACATCATCACTTCAGCCTAGAACTACATATTCAACATGTCTCATCACCATCATAATGTGCTTTGATCCCATGAACACAGGGTATGTAGGCAATCTAGAATACAAAGGAAGTATCTAGTATGCAAGCATAGATGATCCACCCCATCTTCATCTTCTTTTATCTTCTGTCTTCTTCTCTTTGACTAGCTCAAGCAAGAAGCAGACTATGTGCATCAGCAAAATCTCAAGCACTTTAACAAATCAGGGATAAGCCAAAAGCTATTTGTCTGCATTCCTTAAGCCAACATTTGCTATAGCATTTTATCAACATATTTAGCCTTCAACAGGATATAGCTTTCCTCTTAACAAGGCACTAGCTTAATCCATCCAAGAGCACTTAAATTTGGCAAGAGAACATGATGACAGTATCTTTTATTTTATCTTTCGATTATCTTTTTGTCCCTTTCCTAGGCCTAATCAAGACTGCCTTGATCTATCATATCTTGGTATGTTGTGATGAAGTACGAAATGGAGCATGGTCATATTGCCCATACATATAACCAGCAAGGTGTCATTATGTGTAGTGGAGATAAGCTCAAACCTTTGCTTGTAGCGTCAAAGTCCATCTCAAAACGCTAGCTGCTATTTGTATCTTGTGTATGTTGGTTCAACATCTTGACTTCATACGTTTAGACAAGATTGTAGTATGCTAGTTATGCATTAGATACCTTAACACCTTGGTCTTCTATACCCTGGTGCATAACATCCACATGCTACATCAAACATAAGGTTTACATTTCTTTACTTTTGAGCAATTACTTTAAAATTTGTCATATCATCTATCCATTCCATCATAATCCTATATAGTACTCAACCAAGATCAATCATTTCTTTCAACCTTGTTTCTAGCCTTTCATCTTATCGCGAGCCAACCCAGCCCTTCCTGGTTAGCCTAGCTTACCCCTCAAGGGGGCATCACCTACCAGTTACACTGGGGCATAACCTTGTTTATCGAGTGAATCATCGTATCTTCTTTGACACAACGTTCTAACGAACATTATATCAAAGAGGGGCAAAATGTAGACACCCAAAATTGACCTAATTATCATTAGTATCAAAATATTGCATTATTTATCATCTGCATTTGTCTAACACACTTGAGCAATTTCCCTATTTTATCTAAATCACCTATTTCTTCTATTAATTAAATAAATTCATATTTATTTAATTAATTCATTATCTATTTCTTCTATTTTCTCTAAGCTATAATTAAATTATCTTTAATTATTTAATTATCTTTATTCTATCTATTTTAATTAAATAAATCTTATTTATTTAATTAAATTCCCTTCATAATCCCACTTTCCAATTAATTAAATAAATTTTATTTTATTTAATTAATTTCTCTTAGCATTTATCTTCATCTTTTATCATGAGCCAACATGTGTGTATCTTTTATTTAAAAACATGTGTGGTACTACATCTTTTAATTAATATATTTCACATGTAGTACTTTTTATTTACACGGTCACATATAAGCCTTATCTTCCCTCCACTTGTCATCTATTATCTTCCCTCCACTTGTCATCTACACATTCACCTATGATTATCAATTCATCTCAACTATTCACATAGCCACCAAATCTCCACCATTGATTGATTTTGGTTGAGGTCTATATAAACACCCTTTCATTCCATACTAGAGTTATCCATCATTTTCATATAGCGTCCAAATTATCATCTCAAGCGACTATCCATCATTTTCATATAGCGTCCAACTTATCATCTCAAGTGATCTATCCGTCATTTTTCATAGAGCATCTACACTATCATCCTGAGCATATTGAGCACTTTAGCATCCATCTATCATATTATCATTATCATCCATCCATCATGGCAGCTTTTATCTTCATAATTGTTCATTGATTGAGAAGCAATCCATATCATAAACAAGGAATCATACAATCTAGGTGATCTTGTTCTTGAATTGCATGCTTTTGGTTTCACGTGGATTCGATTCTTTGATGGTGGTAGGATTAGGTTTTCATTTGCATGTTTGATCTTATTGACCTAATTTTTACCTATCACAGTTCCAATGTTCTCCAGACCCCCCATTCCGCTTTGTGGCCTTGTTAGGTTGTTCTCTATGGTTTTGATGGGAGTTTAAATTTAAGCATTTTGCAAATTCTTGGTCCTCTGTATCCTTTGTGGAAGGACGAACCACGTGTGGTTGGGGCATATATTCCTGGTTATGTTGCACATGCCTAAAAAATTTCAAAAAAATCTAAGTTTTATGCCTCATTGTTGTCTTGAAAATTTTAACCCATTACTGATAGCCAATTTGAGAGATCTTCAATGGGTTTTCCTTGGTCAAATCTTTGTGTTGAAATGTTCCTTTACCTTCCTCATGACTTGGCCATGTCTTATTGTTGACAAAAATCCAAAAAAAGTTTAAGTTTGTGCTTTCCTTTTCTTAAATTCCTAGATTTTGGTGTAATGTTCCAAGTTCCATCAAAACTTGGAACCACCTAATGTTCCAATGTCCTTGGCTCGATTCATTTATACCAATGTCGAAGGGGTTAGTGTAAGCCCAACACCTAAGGGACCTTGGTCAATCATTTATCTAAGCTAAATTTTATAGTGTTTTCTCAACACCCCAACCTCAAGTGTCCTGATCCATTAGATCAAGGTAGATATAAGTGCTTCTGGGTTTCCTTCGTCTATATGTCATGTTTCACCACCAAGAGGTGGGTTTTGTTATTCAAAGTGTAAGGGTTGAGTAGCCCTATTCATTGTCACTTTTGTTGGGTTCTCAACTCTCACCATTTGAGTGGAGACTAAATCATTCTAAAAATCTATGTCAATGGTTTTTCATGCTGCTCAAGCTTCTGCTAGATTTCCCTTGAGGTGGTCAACCTCATTGTTGATTTGGGTGGGTATGTCTATGCAAGTGGCCAAGCTAGGATCCTATCTCCAAATATCTAATCAAACTAAGACTCTAGGTCTCTTGTTGAGCCTAGGTTTAGTTGTAAGACAAGACCTTGATATGGCCCCCAAGTGGGGTTATCAAAGGTCATGAATTCATGACCCAAATAGGTGTCATTGGTATGTCCTAACCACCAACCATCTAAGTTGATATCCTCATAATCATACTTATTTCAGATAGGCATGATTAGATTAGAGGGGATATGTTTGTTGAATGAGGGGGGTTGGCTTTGTTAGAGGGACTCTGTCGCTAAGGTGCTATTGGTCCCAACATATTCAAAGTTACCTTGGGTATTGCAGAATAGATGGGATGACAAAAAAGAGGAAGAAGGTGAGATGGAATGGAAATGTAAAAATGAGTCCTAGAAGGATTTTCCCTTCACAACAAATTCACAAAAATATGTGATATAGTAAATCCAATCACCAAAAATGTGTATAGTTAGATTTATGATAGCATGTGCATTGTACCCTTGCTACTGGCATGAATCAAATCACTCTTGCTCACATGGAAAAGGACAATAGAGAGGGGGAGGGTCTATTTGACTACACTCTTCATGAGGAAGGAGAATCCCATGGGTGACATCAATATTAATGCGCTAGGTGGGAGTCACACCAACTTGCTCACTCACTTCATGAGGAAAGAGTGCTTGGTGGTGGATAATGGTGTTTATGCATGGAGTCAAAGATAGAATTTTGGGTGCTACTTGGTGAATATTTCTAAAGGTGTAGTTGTAATGATTCTTTTCTGGCCAAGTTGGTCATTCACTTGAATCTTATTTAACTTATGCTTAGAAAAGAGGCAAAAGGTGTTAACCTAATGTTCTTGTAATTTATTTAACTCTTCTAGGAGGGATAGTTTGCTTGCACAAGCTAGTTCTCTCTTGTACTTCCTATAATTTTGTTCTTGAATTTGGTGCAAGATAGTAATCTTCTCATGGATTTGTTTAACATTAAATATTTCTTGATTTATTTGTACTATCTCATCTAAGACAACTTTTATCTACTCTTCTCTAATCCTAGGGCACATGGGCTTGATCGTGAAAGAGAAAAAGAGGAGATAAGTGTCCTACTTGTTGTGGTTATGCTTGTGTTCATTGATTTACTTTGCTTTTTTGCTTATTTGATGGTTGCATGATTGATCGTTATATGTTGATCTTGTGTTTGCTTTGTTTGTTGATCATTTGATTGTTGAGAAATAATTAGTTGTCTAAATAAATTAATCTAAATGCATAAAAGGAAACATTATCCTCTTTTTTTTATTTTTCTTGAAAATAAAACATGATCTAATTAGCTATTTTTAATTTTAAAGCAATCTATAGGATCTAAATGCAATGCAAACAATTTTTTTTGGAATTTTAGTTCTAGTTTGAAATGTTCAATGTGTTGAGTTTTCAAAATGATTGTTGAATATAGAATTGAAGTTTAATTTAATCTAAACTAATTACATAAACAAATATAAGCTAGCTACTCTAATGTGTTATATGGCGAAGAGTGTCACTGATCCAACCAAGATTTGAAGCTATTCTAAATTGTCATGTAAATTCCTTTTCAAAACAAATTAAGCTAAGAATTGAAAATGATAACAAATAACACTTTACACCTAGAAGTTAGTAGATGCTTAGTGAAACTGCAATAGTCCTCAGGGGCTCAACTTTTTTTACTTTTCCTCTTCTCTCTAGCTTGGGTACTCTGAATGATGGAAGGAGGGCCAAAGGGATTAGAAACCAAACTCGAGGAATGAGTGATGGGATACTATGATAGTGGCATTGGAAGCTTCTAGAGCTTCAAGATGAATGGAACATGGACTTTGTCGAGAATGTCCAGTATTCTATGGACTTTAGCTTTGATGCCTAAGAATGGACTTGCTATGCTATAAAGTGACTATGGGCAAAGGGGACACAAGAAGGTAAGAATCAATTGCAAAATACCCTTAGGGAGGATGATTGAAGTTGTGTTTATAATCTAGGAAATTCCAATTACAATCATGATTGGGGAGAGGTGACTAACAATTACATTCACAATTGGGGGTAACACAAGAGGAACAAGAGGTAGGTTCAATCACAACTCAATTGGACTCCCAATCACAAACCTAAATAGAAGAGAAACAAGTAGAATTTGAGGATTCACACACCAACCAAACATGACAGGGACACCCCTTTCTTCAAGGTAGATCACCTCTTTTACCAAGGTAGGTCCCCGGGGTGACCCTGGGATCTATTGGGTGCCCCTATAGTTGAAGACACAAAAACTTAGTTTCAAAGGATGGGGGGATGCACAAGCTGAGTATGCAATTTAAAGAGATGGTGAACACATGAAGAAGGTTCCTAAAGACGCAAGGGAGCTTCCATCAAACTCAAAAAAGTAGAGAGAGTTATTCACACCACATGGTCATGAGTTGAACCACCAAATCAGCATTAAATTATTATGTAGGCTAATACAATTTTAAGCATTTACAAGGACTTCCAACTTTTTACCTCTGAGAAAGCCTCCAAATGTGCTTCTTGACTCAACATTTTTTCCAAACATAGGTGTAGGTACAAGGAGGTGAACCCCACAATTGAATTGAAGCAAAGGAGAGATCTACAATACCAAGACAAAACCATGCCATAAAAATTAGTACCAAATTCCAAAAAAACCTCTATATCATTATCTCTCTAATTTTTCATCACCATTTTTTTATTATTATTGTTAGATACAGATTTTGTTGTATCAATTAGAGCGCATACAACCTTTATAATTAGTTTTTTTTTTTTTTAATAGAGTAAAGGTAGTCCTGCACTCCTTACAACTTTTAATGCCTAAATATAAATGTTAGAGAGTCTAGTAAGTTTACTATAGTTTAATTTTTGTTAAGTGCCATTAAATCAAATAGAATCTTAACCAAACCCAAAAAAAATTATAATAAATCATAAAATAATAATTGGTAAAACGTGTTGTCCACGTAGTCACCTCCCATAATTTATACATAATTTAACATGTTTACTAAGATATTTAACAGGAATAAGAATTCAATTCAATTCAACGGTAAACAGCACGAGGTTCATACTATTTTTTTGCAGAGACTGATATGAAATGGGCTTTGTTGATTATTCTGGTCCAACTCCATCTGAGTAATTGATTTGATTTAAAATTCTAAACCAAATGCTCTGAATCAATCTTTATTGGCATTCATCACTCACACCACTTAAATAATCGGCAACCTAAATTTTGACATAAACAGAAGGTAGATTGAACTAGAATTTGAAACTGGGAATAAAATATCGGAAGAACTCATGCAAGAATTCAATGGGCACGTTGTTTGAACATTCTTTCAAATATCTAACTTTAGGGCATCACGAGATAAGAAATCGGCAACGTACGCAATGTAGGAATGTGAATTCAATTCTATGCATGGATAGGCCATATTGAAATATAATAATTAATAGTCAATCTGATAAGGGATTTCAGTAAATGATCTCTATCTGCCCTCAGATTCAAGCAAATAGCTGATTTGTCCATCTGCTTTGTAGATCTCGTCTCTTCTCGCTAAACAAGCCAAACCTGACATATCATGGAGGATTTAAAATTGGACTTCACGTATGACCGTCAAATAAGTTTTGAGTGAAGTTTGTTTTCAGAGACTTGCATTTCGTAATATGCATAGTTGTGTGCATTTTCTAATAGTAAATTTCCCCAGTTGAAAAAATGTAGGCAATAAGACACAATTATTTTAGATTAAATCAATGGTGGTTAGAAATTGATAATTGAACAACTAAATGTTAATTTAGGAAAGTAAATGGAAAAGGAGTTAAGATAATTAGTTTTGAGATTAATGTGGATAGATAAGTTTGATGTTGTACTAAAATTGAAATTGAAAGAATATTTTGTCTATACTTTACCTTAAAAGATTCTTAGAATGATTCTCCTCTTTTATGTTTAGGATATGTGAATGATTGGAATGTCTTTAAATATTACTACATATTAATAAATCACACGAAATGTGTACCAAGTTGGCTCATGGAGAGAATGAAATGGGCAAGAGTTGGTAATATTTGAATTCAAACTTTAAAATTTTAAGGGTTAATTCCATGTAGTGTGGGATCATTCTCACCTCATAGGATTGACCCAAGATAGTGAAAAGCTAATGTTAAGGTGGAGAATGAATGTCTAGACATGGGGAGGCATAATAAATGTCAAATGTATGGGTATATGTGTAGAAACAGCTGAGATGAGGTTGAATATGTGGAAATGTGTAGAAGTAAGGATATGTGAAGGATTAGAAAATGAGCCCAACATCATACAAAATTATTATTATTTATAGATATGTAATTGCGTTAATCCATTCCATCAAAATAGGCCCAAAACTAAATGGAAATTAGAATGACTTGTAAATTTCACAACTACATTTTGCCCCCTCTTTGAGATGCACATGTGAATCTTAACATGGGCATGCATTTGAAAGTAAATGAGCACTCACAAACATGTAAATAAAGTAAATATTTATACATAAAATGATATCAAGGTCCATGTAAAGTAATGGACCCCGCTAGAGCTCATCATGCGTGTTCAGATCTTTCAATATGCATGTTCCTAGGAACTTCTAAAATAGGGAAAAGATTTTCAATGAGTAGCTTCCATCATGCAAGTAAAAATGAAAACAATTGCAAACTAAAGTTTATTGTCAATGATCATGAGAGAGAGAGAGAGGAGAGTAGGTTTAGAAAGATTCCACCTATACAAAAGTTGGTATTGTAATGCTCTATCCTGTGTGACAACCACAAGATGACATGACATATTGGGGGTTGCCATGTCATGTGATCAAGATATGTCTAGACATAGTGATAAGTCTCTATGTAGGAACATATAATTGTCTACAATCTCAACATAGGAGTGTTAGTGGCATGATATGTCCCCCTTCAATTGGTTGCATCCACCAAATGCAATGAATTGGAGGAGAGGGGAAACAATAGACAAAATGTAAATGTAAGCTAATCATGTGTAATCATATAAATAATGCAATGTAAATAAGTGGACCATGAATACATTGTGTGAAAATTAAATAAAGCATCTCAAATGATAGGAGTAAGAACATGGGTTGGAGATTTACGTGTGAAGGAATAGAACCTTTTCCCTAGTATAGGCAAATAAAAATGGTGATGTGGCCCTCAATGGCCAAAAACACCCATGTTTAAGTATATAAGGCACTAGGCTAGGCATATGCCCATATTGTGGCATCCTATAGAATGAGCACACAATAGTTAGGGTAAGGCAATAAGTCCCTAGTGGTAACACAAATCAAGATAGTGTGGGGAAGGTTATGGTGTCCCTAATGTGACTCTTAGTATAGGATAAGCATGCAAGCACACCAGGTAGGGAATGCATAATGCCCCCAATGTGATGATATGGTCTTAAAACATGGTTAGGCATACAATAATAATTATATAAGATGTGGTCATGAGAGTACAAGTCAAAGTGATTTCTCCCATATGGGTAGAATGATGTGAAAAGTCACATATAGTGTAACATGGGCCTAAGCAAAATCATAAGCGATGTATAGTTTTCTAAGTGATAAATAAGGTAAAGATGGCCCTTTATGGTCAAATAATGTCATGATAATAAGAACTAGGTAAATGTGTCACTAGAAAAGTGCATAGGTACATATATGAGTAGGATGTAATTGTTAAAACAAATGTAAAAATATTTGCCCCCAATATAGGAAAGGTAGTATGATAAAGCTTGAAGATGAGATGGGTTAAGTAAAGATAATGATCAATGAGTAACTAGCTCTATGTGTTGATGCATATATTTTAACACACCAAATTAAGTGTAATATATCATTCCTACTTGAAAGGGAACTTCTTCTCCCAAGGTTGTTTATCACCAAGGCATCACACACCTATATAACCTATAGGTTGACGATGGTTGTTATATTCAAGGGACTCTGGTGAAACTAAAGGAATAAAACACAAGATATTTCTTTCAAATATGTCCTAATTAGTAGGAGAGATAAATAAATATAAAATTTAATCCAAGATCCTATTTATCATTATCATGCACAAATTAAGACTTACAGTTAAAATAATTTTAGCAATTTAGAAATAGGGAACAAGTTTGAAATCTTATTCTAAATTCTAATATAACCAAAAATATAATCCTAATCCAATAAATTTTAAATAAAATACAAAAGGTAAGGGGAGAAGAGGAGGTTAAGAACAAGCATATATTACCCTTATGTCAAATGTAATTCTATAATGTAAGTAAATCTAATGAAAATTAATCTTGCTTGACTAGTATTCATATGGTCAGGAACACAAGAAGGTGCAATCTTTAGGGATAAATCAACTATGAGGAGAAGTGAACACAAGCACAATATTTTATGCATAAATTGAATACACAAATCCTCATAGCCTTCAAAATTAAAGATGTATTATGAAATGCTCAGCTTAGACCTATCACACTTTGATGAATTCTAGAAATGATTTTAGAATTTATTATGACTTCATTTGGAGGGCAATCAAATAAAACCAAATATAATCACTATAGAGTAGTATGTCAATGTAGATCTCTAAAATCAGTGGTTTCCAACCCATAATAATGTCATCTCTTTTAGCATTTTTTAATTAATTTATAGGTTTCCTAGTTTGCAGGAAAAACTTAAATCTCACTCTAGTTGGCTACAAAATTTGAATTCGATTTGAGTTTATAAGATACAAGGGGGCCCTAATTTAATTTTGAGTAATAATAGGTCTCTCTTAAGATCATAATGTTGGTTCTCTTTTTCAAGTAGTAAATCTAAGATCAACAATCCATGTAAAATCTATGGCCCAATGGCCTCTTTAATAGGTCCCATTTTCAATAGCGACTTCCATAATTTTTTTGGTCTTCAATAAGTCCTTATTGATCTTTAACAAGTTTCTCCTATTTGAATAGTTATATTATTAATCTTTATGTGTATAATTCCAATCCAAATAGCTTGGATTCTTATTTTTCCTCTAATAAGAAAGCTTTCATTTACTATTGGCGACAACAAGATCATATAACCTTTTGAACAAGTTGAATATCTAAGGAGTTAGCTTGTTCTAACAATGTTATTCATTAGTCAAATTAAGTTCTAACATATATCTTAATTAAGACTACATTGCAACAAATTCATAATGATCCACATGTCTACTCTTCATTTGTAGGGAATCCTTGAACAAGGTATTCATGTTACCCAAGTCATCCAATTAAAAATCCAACAATGGAAAATAAAGTATCAACTTACTTGATAAAAGATTAAAATGGTCCTATAAACAAATTTTATATCATGTGTAACCATCAAATTCATTATTATGAATATCCTTTATTTCATTTGGTATTCCCATTAATAATTAACATTAAAATCATGTATAAATCTTATGGTAGGGCCTTCAATGCATAAGATAATTTGTGTAAGCTTTAACATGGTTGTTTAAGCCTAGAAGTGACATTAACATTAAAGATGGTACCTCCCTTAAATAATTCCCAAAGTGCATGTAAATACAACAAAATATGTCTTGATCAACCTTCAAAGTCCACATGGAATCATTTCATTGGTTCTTTATTAAATGTAATTTCATATCACATTTGCATTTCTATCTCTCTTGACCAATAAGATCAAAACACATTGTTTTTTTCTTTTTCTAATTAAATATAACATAGAAACATTCAAAATCATTCAATGTGTAATGTCCTTTACAAAATATTTTAACAAATAAATTTCAGATTTGAAATGTTTAATAAGATCTTGCAAAACACCCAAATTTTTACACAGTATTTCAACAAACTATGCAACTCAAACTTTGCCAATTTTACTTTGTAGCACTTGAGATATTTTTAATTGATATAAATCTAATTAATACAATGATATCACAGTAATAGAACACAACAAACCTGTTGGAAATGATCAGCTACAGAAGCTCTGAAACTATTACAAAATTCTATCAAAATAACTTATACAATGACAGCCCATTTTAGATTTTAGATAATTCAAGCCACCAAAAGATAGATAAATCTCCATTACTTTTTCTGGTCTTCTGGAAGTCTGAAACACATAAAAATATGCTACAATAATAGTAAATACAATATCTACAATAGTAGAAATAGAAAACTAAAACAACCCCAAAAGAATGGCTAGAAACCCAAAAGTTCCATCATTCCAAATTTGACAATTTTTGCATATGATTGAAGAATAACTATTTTAACTAATTTGGATGGATAAAATGAATAGAAAAAATGTTGATATATAGAAAACACATAGTATCAATACACAATGACCAAACTGAAATCAAAACTCTATTCTAAACCCACACCAAAACAAGCTAAAATATGTAACTCTCGAAGCTCAATCACAACCTCTAAGTGAGATTATCCTATTGAACCAAAGCCCAGGTTCCATCATCTGATCCAAGAAACCAATTGGTTTTCATCCATTGATCTCAATCTCCTATGGGTTTTCGTCCACAAAAGAATTTGTAAGAACACAAGTGCTCATACAAATATTGAAGAGAGAAAATATGATCAAAAGATTTTTCTATTGGAAAACCCCTCCATATTTAAAGAGGTTTGAGGCCCAAAATGGAGTTCCCAAGAATCACATTCCCCTCTTCTTGGGAGTTACAATTTACTATTATAGCATGCTATTTTAGCATATTCCTAACTGTTGATTCCCAAAATTACTACAACCCAAAACCCTAAAACATTTCACAATCACCTGGGTCAGGGGTGTCATCAAGGTGATTGAAAGAGATTTATCAATAGGTTAAGGGTAATTTTGGCCAACTGATAGAAGTGGGTAAACTCCTCTACACTTCAAGCTCAACTAGGCTTAGGAGGGTGATCCTGAGGTATCCCTTAATAGGATTTAAAAACTACACACTATTTATCCTTACATTGCAACTTTGCAGCTGTACCTAGATGGTTGTCTTAATCCCAAGAATTTTCTCTAAATTAAAACACACATGCTACACATTTGAACCTCATTATAAGCTGATGGAAACATTCTTGCATGACTACAAGTTGCTGATATGCACAGGTGATTTGCTTAAGATGGTTTGAAAATATTTCATTGTTTATATTCCATGGTTATAATGCAAATCACAAATGACATACAGATTCAATTACTTCTACCTCACACTAGGTTGATTTGTTTGATTTATAAAATATTTCGATGATCAAAACATCATCCAGACTGGTGCCTTCAATGGGTTACATATTCTACAGATTAAAAGGGAGAACAATAATGAAATGATATCAAGTTGCCTAACTAGAACATCCAAATGTATGAAACTTGGGAATAAAACCAAACATACTTATTAATTCCTTCTCACACAACATTCATTCATATGCAACCTTAAACTGACTATTACAGCATGTAATATATTATGGACCTATCAAATCCTTCAAATGAAGACTACAATCTTATTGCAAATCGCGGCAAGAGGAATCTTGTAACAAGCTAGAAATTCCCTAAATGAACATTCGTAACAATGGAGACAAATGATTCTACTCATAGATTTTGCATTGACTCATCAATATGATTTACAAGAAATGCCCTTGAATATCATAAACTTTTACAATGATTGAAGCCCTAGTCGCATTGCACCAATCGTCTAAAAAATGTCGAAATGACCAACCCTTTGAAAAGAATTTCAATCTGCTACTTATAGCCTTCATAACTCGGATCTAATAGAAGAGTGCATAGAAAAATCCTAACCACTTCTCTAACTACATTAAAAACATCATTTTCAACTACCCATTTCCATTAATGGTGCTCTGTAGAGTTAACGGCATGCTTCCTCGCATTTCTTGGTGTTTCTGGGCCATCCTGCAAGCTAACTAGATGTAGATATGCAAATGGATATCTAGTTAGAAAATGTCTCATTAGAAGATAAATCATTGCAATTGAATATGGATATGACATAGGATCAAGAAGTCTTCTTGAGAAATATCCGATTAGCAAATGTTCAATTAGACATTGTCTGGTTGAAAATTCAACGCAACCGGGTAAGAACAAAGTAACTGGATCCAAGTATCAAATCTCAACAGAATATCCGGTTAGGAAATATCTGATTTGAATGTCTAATTGAAAGTCAATGCAACTAGATGTGAAATGAGTCAACCAGATATAGAAAAGTCAATTAGATCAGGTCATTAGAACTCGACAAGATATTCAATTGGAAAATACAAAGAAGGGTAACCGGATGTGGAGCACTAACCTGATCTTGCACAATGGATGCTTGGTTCATCCCTTATTCCACATCCAGTTAGAGTTCAACATCTTAAAGCACTCGGATGAGACATGGCGTCACACTCAAACCTGACATATGCCACTTCAACATATTATAAGTACAACTAGAACAGTATATCAAAACACAACCTGATATCCAGTTAGAAAAACAAAGGAATACAACTGAATATGGATACGAAAGACAACCCGATAGAAATACAAAGAAGGCAACTGGATCTCCAAATATCCAGATGGAGTGATAAGTGTAACTTAGATGAAAATCATCAGATCTTCACCAAATTTGAACTACAGATACCAATTTGGCTCCTTAGCAAAATGCACTCCTTACTTGGGCATAATTGGAGAACTAGATCTACCAAATTTTTGAACATCAACTCCTTAGTAAAATTTTGAGGAAGTTGACAAGATTTTACAAATACAAGGCAAGAAAATTTGGGTGCCAACACTGGCTCTGGTTGGGGAGATGTACCGAGCAATGGTATAGCGAGAATCTCAAATCTTTGGGGCAAACCAAAAACACCAAAAACAACACATAGGGAACGGAAACACAAACACCATCAAGACCAACAATGGTCAAGACTACTCAAGGTCAAAATATAATAGATATATCAAGATTGAATCACAAAATTTTGAAGGGAAACATTACTTATGAGAAGTAAAGTTTCAAATTTTGCCCATGAATAGGTAGCTCCAGAATTTCTCCTTCCACATTTCTGATATAAAAGGTGTCTTATCTAGTCTTTTTGTCATCTTGATATATATGGACCTATCCATAGTGGTTCAAATTTACCATGCTTTCCCTTGTCTTCTGATTTTGCATTCCAAAGGAGAACCAAATCATCAATCTGAAAACACATTTTAACAATTCTCTTGTTGAATAGATGCTCAACCTTCTACTACTATAGCAAATTTTTATCATGTGCCACCCTTTTAGCCTCATCTAATTCTACCAACTCATGCATCCTAAAAGCTAAAGCATCATCTCCATCTTCTCCTATTTGTTGTAGCAGTTGATACACAAGAATTTCCAATGACAATGGCATCTTAGCCTCTAACCCATACACCAGCTCAAAAGAACTTTTGCTTGTAGCACATTTGTAGGTGACCTATCAGCCTAAACTACATATTTCAACTTGTCATCCCACCTTTTCTTGTTCACATCTAGAGTGCTCTTCAGGATCTTCATGAGGCTCTTATTGCTACTCATCTTGTCCATTACTCTACAGATGGTATGGTGATGAATGAATCAACTGTATCCCATACTTGGAACATATTCCTACAATGTCTTGAGATCTGAAGCACATGGCATTGTCTATAACAATTCTAGATTATATATCAAATATGGTTATCACATTGTTCAAAAGGAACTTGATCACTACCTTGGACATGGCATTGCGAGTTGGAACAGCCTCAACCCACTTTGTAAAATAATCAGTCACCACCAATATCCATTTATATCCATTGCTTGATTTTTCTTGAATTTCCCCTATGAAATCAATGCCCCATTGCTGAAGTGGTGCTTCAGTGGTAACATTCATAAGGGGAAGAGCACCATGAAACTTTAACTTACCTGCAAACCTTTAATAGGCATCACATTTTCTGATTTGTTTTACAACATCTTTGAAGAGGCTTGACCACCAAAATCCTACCCTAATAATCTTATGTGTTGTAGTTTTAGCATGGAAGTGCCTGCCACATATCCCTTGGTGATATTCTTCAATGACCTTCTCAAATTGTTGCTGGTCCAAACACTTCAATAACAGTCCCTCATGATTTCTCCACAAGATCTAGAAAATGAAATCCTTGTACCATGCATCATTTGTCAACATACACATATTAGCAAATCATGTAACAACATCTACTTCATTTATTTTAGCAACCTCTAAATAGGAATTAGCCATCAACTTTGCTAAACCCTGACCTCTAACCAGATTGGTGACTTGCACCTCAATGTCATATTCTTGGATTATGTTAATCCATATGTATCTCCTTCTAGAGACATCTTGTTGCATGTCCTTCACAGCTGAATGGGGCACATATGCAACTGGCTTTGTACCCATACTTGATATGGCCTAAAAAATTTTACTACCTTAACCAAAGCATATGCATGCCTTTCCATATTTGAATAATTCAGTTCAGCAACTTGCAGGGATTTTCTAAAGAATCCTATGGGTTGTTCAAATCCATCTCAATTCTTTTGCAATAACACAATAGAAATAGTGTAGTATGAGGCAAAAGAGAAGAGTTGAAAAGGCTTAGAGTAGTTCAGACTTACTAATACTGACCATGCATCTTTGAGAGCCTCCTTTATGTTGATAAAAGATTCAGCTAGTTCCTTGCCTCATACAATAGATTACCCTTTCTTGAGCATCTTGGATATTGCATTGGTTTTCTCAACAAAATTAGGGACAAATCACTTCATGAAGTTGATTTGTTTGAAGAAAGACTGGACACCCTTGACTGATTTAGGCTGAGGGATAAGTTCAATGGCTTTAACTCTTTCAGGATATATTTTAACCCCGTCCTTTGACACAATATGTCCCAGCAACTTGTTAGAAATTTGTATGTCAAATAAAACCAATTCCACATAACCCAATAGGAGGAAACGATACAACAATTAACCATAATGCAAAGATCAAATGACAATCAATAAGATAACACAAGATATACCCTGGGAAAACCCTCAAGAGGGAAAAACTAGCCTCTAAAAGCATCCACACTCATGTATTATTTAGAAATAAAGATATTACAATACATGCCATGAGTCTCCATGAATACCTCTGAACCATCAAGCACCTCCAATGCATCCTCCATGTGTACAAGAATAAATCCACACATCACCTACCATGCTTCACAATATGCACTTACAGAAGAGAGATCAATACAATGACAGCCTCTCACAAACCTCCAATCCACCTACAATGAAATAGCCAAGCCCTTACACAAACCACTAACCATGTGCTTTCTTTTATAGACCAAGCTCACACAAATACAACTTGTGGTATTGGATAAAACCATGTGTTCCAAAACCATAGATACACAAAACCACTGACCCCCTTATTTAATGTTGATACTAAGTTTTCCAAGCAATTAAATAATACAAATAATATCCCAATGTTACATGCAACTTTTACAAGTGGCCTCCAAATAAATATCTAATGTGGTTAAACACATCAATTAAGATGCACCACAAATAAATATTTATTTTACATGAATAAAATAATACAATATTATGCAAGGTGTACAACACCTGTTTCCCAACATTATCATGTTAGAAATGAAAGCAACACTACTTTAATGGAAATCTAATTCAATATAAATTTTTGCAATCTTTAACTGTGTTATTAATGGAGATTGTAACACAGAAACAAAACTATGCTTCACAGAAATGCAAAATCAGAAAATTAAACACATGACACAATATTTAACGTAGAGAAAACCCTTTCAAGTGAAAAACTCCACACAAGAAAGAGGCCCAATGTTTGTATTAATCTGAAAAAGATTTACAATACAACAACACCACCAATCTCTCCTTCAGTCTTCAATCCGACAGCATTCCGGCAGCACCTGAGTACTTAAAATCTATATTGCAGCAACAAATACATGGCAAATACTTATAGAAATATTTTTCAACTCCTCCTAAGCATTCACCTTCTCTCTCCTAAGATTCTCCAACCTATAAACATTAATTACCATCTTACAAGCATCTTACACTTGTCCAAAAATAGCCATCTAAAGGTTGGGCACCCAAGACTAAATCTGGCCTCTTACAACATATTATGATGTGTCTAACTGTCATAGGTTCCACAAAAGAGTATCCTTCCAAGATAGGAACCTTGGGCTAAATATAGAAAATATACAACTAACATATCTGTCATATGCGTCATAGAATCACAGAATCTTATGACAACTTGTAACTGTCATAGATTTACTAACCAAACATTATGATAGTTGTCATACATGCCAAATATAGTAGATTCCTCAAGGGAAAAAACTTACCCTCATTTACTTTGAGTTTTTACATTTGCCAATAGTAAAAGTCACTTTGTAATTACCTCTAGTTACTCTGAAATTACCCCTGCCAGTGAAACTAGTATGTCTCCTCGTGGATAATTACAAATTACATATAATAAATGGAATAAATACAATATTAGGATTTACAAGGTTAAGGGCACCTTATCCCAACATTCTCCCACTTGACATTATACATTGTAAATCAACCCATAGGAAATCAAATGAAAAATAATCAGGCACTAGAAACAAGGCCCATGGCCTCTCTGCACCACACGAACTTCTCTGTGCTCATAGGTTTGGTCAATGAATCTGCAACATTCTCCTGATTGTCTATCTTCTTCAACTCAATCTCTCCATTTGTAACCAACTCTTGAACAAAGTGATACTGAACATCAACATGCTTAGTCTGAGCATGATACATGGGATTCTTGGCCAAACAAATAGCACTCTAGCTATCACAACCAATCTGAATGATCCTGTAATCAAATCCAATACCTATACACAGTCTCCTCAACCAAACTACCTCCTTAGAGACATGAGTAGTATCCATATACTCTTCTTCTATGGTGGACAAAGAAACTGTGGGCTGCCTCTTACTCATCCAACTCACTGCTACTCCAAACAGAGTAAACACATAGCCACTAGTGGACCTTTGACTATATAAGTCACCTGCCCAATCTGCATCAACAAAACCCTATATGTCCAAAGATTTGTCAGCACTATCAGTACCAAAATAAACCAAACAATAATCAAGAGTGCCTGTAAGATATTTAAACACCCTCTTCGCATAATTCTAATGATGTCTACCAGGGTTAGACATAAATCTACTCAAAAC
Organism: Cunninghamia lanceolata; assembly: GCA_027924645.1. NCBI lineage: Eukaryota > Viridiplantae > Streptophyta > Pinopsida > Cupressales > Cupressaceae > Cunninghamia > Cunninghamia lanceolata. The sequence continues at coordinate 437,950 of BSBN01001814.1, read as the reverse complement.
TCCCACTGCTTGGGCAATATCTGGTCTAGTGCAAACCATTGCATACATCAAACTCCCTACAGCACTAGCATACGGTACATTAGACATATCCTCAAGATCATCCTCAGTCTTTGGACACATATCTAATGAAATCTTAGTACCAATGGGTAAAGGAACTCTAACTGGGTTACAGTCCTGCAAACTAAACCTCTACAAAATAGTATTCACATACTTACCTTGTGATAACCAAAGCTTTCTATTAACTCTATCCCTCCTGATCTCCATTCCCAAAATATACCTTACAACATCAATATCCTTCATCTCAAATACACCTAAAATTTGGGCTTTAAGCTCACTAATCATACCCTTAGTTTTGCTGAAAAACAACATATCATCAACATACAAAGCAATAACCAATATAGAATCATCAACACAATAAATATAAACATAGTGATCCTCCTCACTTCTAACAAAACCCAATTTCAAAACAAAAAAGTCAAACTTTTGATACCACATTCTGGGGGACTGTTTCAGACCATAAACAGGCCTCATTAACCTGCAAACCCAATGTTCTTTTCCTTTTACCTCAAAACCTGTAGGTTGTTGCATATAAATTTCTTCTTCAAGATCTCCATGCAAGAACACAGTCTTAACATCCATTTGCTCAATCTCCCAATCATAAGTTGCAGCAATGGATAAGAGAAATCTAATAGAAGTCAATTTAGCAACAGGAGAGAATATCTCACCAAAATCAACTCCCTCTCTCTAGGAGTAGCCCTTGGCTACCAGTCTAGCCTTGTACTTCTCCAATGACCCGTCTGCTCCAAACTTCTTCTTGAAGACCCACTTACAACCTATGGCCTTTCTTCCTTTGGGAAAATAAACAAGATCCCAGGTGTTACAAGAGTATAAAGCCATCATCTCCTCTTGCATGGCTAACTACCAAGACTCACTATCATCTATAGAAATAGCTTCCCTATAGGATCTAGGTTCATCGTTAATACTCAATAAAGCATATACACAACTAAAATCTGCTAGGCTATACCTGTCAACTGGATTCCATTGTCTTGCGGATCTCTTCAAGGGTGGAGTAAGAGACTACTCATTCTTTTGCATGATCATCTACAACAACTTCTTCTGTAACAATAGATTCATCTTCATCAGAACTACCTGAATCTTCTTCTTCTTCACCCCCCAATCCATCATTTTGTTCTTCCTGAGGTGCATTTTGTTGCTCTAAATCAAAGTGCACCTTCTTTACCTTTTCTTCTTTTTCTTTTGGTTGCTCATGTTCAGAAATAGCTCTAAGTTCCCTGAAAATAACATCTCTAGAAAAGATAATCTTGCGGGTTCATGGATTCCAAACCTTATAACCTTTCACATTATCACCATATCCAATGAATGTACACTTTTCATATTTAGGATCCAACTTAGATCACTTTTCATTAGGCACATGAACAAAAGCCTCATAGCCAAAAACCCTTAAATGTGAAACAGAAGGTTTCTTACCTGTCCACACTTCATAAGGTGTTGAATCAAGAGCCTTACAAGGAGATATGTTTATCAAATAGCAAGCAGTACACACAGCCTTTGCCCAAAAGCATTTATCCAACTATGCATAACTAAGCATACTTCTGGCTCTTTCCATAATTGTTCGGTTCATCCTTTCTCCAACACCATTCATTTGTGGTATATACAGAGTTGTCTTTTGTCTGATTATGCCTACATGCTTGCAAAAATCATCAAATCTCTTAGAGTAATATTCCCCTCCATTGTCAGATCTTAATATTTTTATCTTTAAACATGATGGGTTCTCTACTAAGACTTTGAATTTCTTAAACTCAGTGAAAACTTCATATTTATGTTTCATAAAATAAATCCATGTAAATCTGAATACATCATCAATGAAGCTGACAAAATAATGAGATTTTCCAATAGATTCATTATCCACAGGCCCAAACACATATGTATGAATAACTTTTAATTTTTCTTTTGCTCTATTGCTTCTTGAAGGAAATGATTTTCTATTTTGTTTACCAAACACACAATGCTCACAGAAATCAAAGTGCTCATCAGAATAAGAGAAACCGTCCAACAATTCTTCATTCTTAATAGTTTTCAATACATTATTACTTGTGTGGCCCAATCTGCGGTGCCACAACATACAAGCATTTTTAGAAGCCTCAGAAACATAAGAGGCATTACAAACTGTAGTGGCTTCAAGCTTAAACAATTTCCTGAATCTCTTCCCTTTTGCTACCACCAAGTTCCCTCTCACCAATTTGTAGCCATGCTTGTCAAATGTCACATGTATTCCCAAATCATTTAACTTAGAAACTAAAATTAGATTTCTAGCTAATCCAGGAACATGCAAAACACTAGGGAGAGTTTTAATCCTCCCATCACTGAAACACAACAATACCTTTTCTTTCCCGACAATCAGATATGAAGAGTTGTCACCAAGGTAGATATTACCTCCATCATATTTTTCAAATGTGGAGAACCATTCCTTATGTGGGGTCATATGAAACGAGCATCTTGAGTCAACCAACCAGTGATCATTAGAAACAACATTACATGCAGAAAGTAAAACATCTTCACCTGCATTCAAGGACTTATCCGAAGCACTCTCCCACTATTTCTTGGGGTTTCTGCACTCCTTCACATGCCCCCTTTTACCACAGTTCCAACACTTAACTCTATTCTTTTTACCAAGAGTCTTAGACTGGCCCTTGGACTTGTCCTTAGCCCCTTTTTGATCTCCCTTTGGTCCTCTTTCCTTAGACCTTCCCCTGACACTGAGAGCATCCCCTGAACTATCCAAACTCTTCTTCCTCAATTCCTGTGACAGTAAAACTGCAACAAGGGCATCTAACTTCATATTTGTGAGGTTAGCAGTGATAGCAAGGATAACATTCTCCCAAGACTCAAGTAAAGAACAAAGAAGCAAGATACATTTATCTTCCTCATCAACCTCAACATCTACTGAAGCAAGCTAACTCATCAACAAATTAAATGAATTTAAATGCTCTGCAATTGACTCACCCTCTTTCATTTTCAAGGAAAACAATTTTCTTTTTAAGTAAAGTTTATTTACCATACTCTTGGCTTGATAGATCTCACCCAACCATTTCCACAACTTGTGTGTAGTCTCTTCCTTTGCGACATTCAGTAGCATAGAATCTGAAAGACACAAATGGATGGTTCCTCGTGCCTTCTTATCCAATTTTGCCCAATCATCCAGAGAGACATCATCAGGTTTCTTCTCTTTTTAGACAGCTAACCATTGGTTTCTTTCTTCCAACAAATCCTCCATTTTTAGCTTCCACAACTCATACCCCATTCCGTTGAACTTCTCAATGTCCAATCGAGAGGTTGATGCAATGGTGGATGCAGCGATAATATCAACACAAGATCTGCAAAACAAAACCAACCAAATCTCCCACTACAGGTACAGCTTCCACACTACCACCCAAGAGTCAAAGTTGGCCAGGCTCTGATACCAAATGTTAGAAATGAAAGCAACACTTATGTAATGGAAATTTGATTCAATATAAATTTCTACAATCTTTAACTGTGTTATTAATGGAGATTGTAACACACAAACAAAACTATGCTTCACAAAAATGCAAAATCAGAAAATTGAACACATGACACAATGTTTAATGTGGAGAAAACCCTTTCAGGTAAAAAACTCCACATAAGAAAGAGGCCCAATGTTTGTATTAATCTGAAAAAAATTTACAATACAACACCACCAGTCTCTCCTTCAGTCTTCAATCTGACAGTACCTGAGTACTTAAAATATGTATTGCAGAAACAAATACATGGCAAATACTTATAGAAGTATTTTCCATCTCCTCCTAGGCGTTCATCTTCTCTCTCATAAGATTCTCCAACATTTAAACATTAATTACCATCTTACAAGCATCTTACACTTGTCCAAAAATAGTCATGCAAAGGTTGGGCACTCAAGACTAAATATGGCCTCTTACAACATCTTATGATGCATCATAACCATGATAGATTCCACAAAAGAGTAGCTTTCCAAGATAGGAACCTTGGGATAAATATAGCAAATATACAACTAACATATCTGTCATATGCGTCATAGAATCACAGAATCTTATGACAACTTGCAGTTGTCATAGATTCACTTACCAAACATTATGACAGTTGTCATACATGTCAAATATAGTAGATTCCTCAAGGAAAAATGCCTACCCTCATTTACTTTGAGTTTTTACATTTGCCAACAGTAAAAGTCACTCCATAATTACCTCTGGTTACTCTGAAATTACCCCTGCTAGTGAAACTAGTACATCTCCTCATGGATAATTACAAATTACATATAATAAATGGAATAAATATAATATTGGGATTTACAAGGTTAATGGAACCTTATCCCAACATCTCCCACTTGTTGTATACATTGCATAAGGGTCAATCAATGAAATACATCATCATAGGCAAACATGAAATCACATGAATCTCTAGCATGCTCTCGTGCTCCATCAAGATACCTGCAATAAAATCAAAGTGACCACCATCTCAAGAAAGAACTCCTCTCATCCTCCAATGTGCCACCTATGGAAGAAAATGAACATGCCAAGGTGAAGATGCACCAATCCAAAGAACACAAGCATCAAATCCAAGTGATAACAAAAGGCTCCAAGTTGCTGTCAAAGGTAAAAAACCCACATGAATGGAAATAGTACCCACAACATATGCCAATACATCCAACCATCCATACCTCATAGGTATAACAACATCAATAAACTCATGCCAACAACATATCCAACTAATATACTGCAATCATAAGCTCCATGTATAAAACCTGTCAATGAAGAACACATACATCCAGGAACTCCCAATGCATGGGTAATGCCAAAACTAAAAATAGATCCAAGGCATATCAAGTCTATCAATCAACACTCAAACCAAGGTGTGGCTAATCAGCAAGCCAATGTAGTATCAAGGACAATCACAATGATCCACACATGCATGATAAATCGTTGCATACTCTCTCACAACATGTCACCATAACTATCCCAAGTCCAACCACATCAACATGATCCTCTAGGAAGTAGCCATAAGACAAAGAGAGAAAACCTTTAAATCATAATGTCCTACAAACACCTCAAAGTGCTAAGATGTGTCAAGTATGATCTCCTCTACAACCCCAAATAAAAAGCCTTAACAACACCCAACCATTCAATCTCATAAGATCAAATGAACATATGTAACATGTAACCAACATGGATGTAAGCCTCTCTAATCAAGGTAGATCAAACTAATATCCATTCCATAACTAGGAATAATCCCAAACACATCTCCTAAACTCCTCATAATGAACATCATAAATCAAACCATATGAACAAGGAGATAACCATGCTAACACCCCTCAAATGAAACCTCTAGAACCAATAATCATAGCTCAAGTTCCATATCTATGAGAAGATAAAGCATAAAGCAAAATGCATCTAAAAGGATGGGCAATACCTCATAGATGATAAACCACTAAGTAGACCAAGAGTAGTGAATGAGAATACTCCTCCAGGATACACGAAGCTACAATGACTCTCTCCAAGAATAATCTCCTCTAGGTCCATATCCAGGTGTAGGCTCCTCAGTCTATCTGTTGAAACCTCCAAAGAGTAATTGTCTCAACAAGTTTCTCTAATCACAAAAGAACTCCAGCCTCACCTAAGTCTCCAAGTATCCATGAGCACCTCCATGATCAATCCATGTCAAACTCCAAGTGCAAAACTGCACTATCATGAAGCTCCTAAGAAAATGACCAAAGTGCTCAATACCAAGAGAACCAACTAGACCACTGTCAATGCTCCCAATGCACATCTGCATGATCAAGAAGCCCACCAAAACATTATGATCTAACTATCTCCTCCAAATAGATCACATGCAATAGTGCAATACATCCTATCTCAAGAGAACTTATATCATGTCAAAACTCCAAACTGGTATCAAGAGTACATCAAGACACAATATCAACATCTCTAAACAAGAATCAACATGTCAAACTGACAAATCATAAACTGACACCTCAAACAAAGACTCAAAGAAGTCCTCCATGGTAAACCAAGATGTCAACATCTCCAATCATATGAAGATAACCATCTATTAATAATGAAACTCAGGATGTCAAAGCACTCTCACTGAAACAAGAATCATAATCCAAGAGCCTCTCCAAGACACCCACAACCACTACAGAAGATCATCCATCACAAATGATGAATCCACATTGCTGCCAAAGCTCCCACTGAATCATGATACCGAGCTATCCATGACAAAAAAGTAACCATCTCCTAAATGAAGATTATCCATGGCCCCAAACCAATCAAGGAATCCTATTGTAACATCAATAGCTCCCAAAAGGTAGAGTAAACCATGATCTCCAAACCAAGAAGATAAAACCATGTCACTATCAAAAGCTCCACATAAAAAACATGTATCCAAGCTATCTATGACATCGTGATAAACATGCTATAAGTCCCAACAACTGACTATCTAGGCACTCTAATCATCCATCCTCTCATCCAAATGCAACATACCAATGTACAAATGACCACAGACAAGGCCAACTAACAAAGTCTGCATAAACACTGAATCCATCTCATGGATATAGACAATCCACATCTGAGTCATCCCACTGTATCCAAATAGGTGATTAGCCTAAAAAACTACATAAATTGTAGATCCAAACAAATGTAACATACAAACTCATTATCACACTACTGACATGCAAACTAAAATATCAAAGAAGACAACATATAGACTCCAAGACTCGAACACTAAATCAATGCTAGATTTGATTTGCCAAACAAGTCCACAACAAGTACCATAGTCAAGGAACTAATCAAGCATCTAGGAGATAATAACAATCCCCTAAAACAACACCACAACATCACCTATAATCATGAATCAATCATCATAGTCCATACATTTCAATCACATACATGATCATGTCGTGTTAATGCAAAATTGTACCTGCATATCCATGACACCATAATCATCATCATCGTTGTACCTGTACTCAACTCCCACTGAAACAAGACTCCAAGTCTCACACGCATATCAACCATGTCCTCAAACTAGAAGACAACCTATGTACATGTCTCCATGAAAGTCCAAACTCTGAAAACCCCTGTAAACCTGTATCAGGAAGCACCAAATTTGAAAACCTACTATACCATGTTGATGGTCTCATAACAACATGCACTCCCACAAGTTTGTGCCCAAAGATCCATCTAAATGCACTCTAAATCTCAGGATCATACAAGTAATAAAACAAGTACCAAACTCTCTTTGTACACCAAACTGAAAATCTACATAATCCAAACTATAGTACACTACAATAGCTCTCCAAGGCTTGTTCGAAATTGAAAATCTGATTTCATATGCAATAGTTATGAGCATAAAACTGTCCCAAAGAAATGCCTGGATTCAGGCATCAAATTATGACACAAACATCAAAATCTGATCATGAAACTTATACCACTGTGTAGTGCTCGGAGAGACCTTTCCGACACCTATAAGAAGTCAAAAATTTGGTATTGTATGTGAAAGTTACACCTCCCGAAATAAAATGCCCTCTGAGGGCTAAAAGAGGACCCCTAGCGGGACCTTGCTACCTACTGACGTGGTACTGATGCAAGCACTGACTGTTCACATGACTGGGCAAAAAAATAGATGATGTGGCATTTGGCTGGTCATCATGACATGGTAGACTCCAAGCGTTTAAATTTGTTTAAGTTTTTTACGAACCCCTCATGCATTAATTGCAAAGGATTTAATAAGGTCCGAATAACATTTATCTCAAATGTTGTCATTAAAATAGTTTTTACCATCTTCTAAAAACATTTTAAAAATTTTTGTTTAAGCCCTTACTGGTTGTTCACAATCGCTGGCACTAGTAGAGGCTCCCGACTGCCGGCAGGGGCACGGCCTACCTGCCGAACCGGCGCCGGACCAGGGGCCCAGGGCCCACCAACCATGGCTCGCCAGTCGGCCAAGGGCTAACCATCCCGTGCTCCATCTAGCCAGGGGCCATGCACCGTATGCGTAGGCGCGGATGTAGGCCAAGGGGTACAGGGGGTACCCGCCCCCCTCTGAAAAAAAAAAATTTAATTTTATTTCAATCATATCTTGCATTTAAAAAACATTTCTATAGTTCGTTTAAAATTTTTAATTTTTTTGTCAACTATAGAAAAATCAACATTGCGCATGATTATTTTTTTAATAATTTTTTTCTCTGCAAAGCGTACCTACGAATCCGTACAGCATACCTGGGGGGCCAAATTTTTTTATTTTTCACACTATGGTCGAACAGGGGCAAATTATATATGAATCTTCACCTCTCGAGCCTCCTAGACTCAATGGCGAGGTCCATTTTGTCCCAGGAGGTCATTTGTAGAAATTCCTCCTCAAAACTCTCATGAATCCAAACCAAGAAAACCCTCTTCAGCCATGATTTTTTCAATCACCAGATCTGTAACATACACAACAAATCTCCAATACCAAGAACCCCCAATCTGTAATATAACCTATACAAAACCTTGTAATGTCCTCAATCCTTCCATGCTTCCTCTCAACATTCTGTAACCATACTTATTAAATTTTACATACATTTTTTAATCATTCAACTTTGAAATAGAGATAAGATTTCTAGCCAATCTAGGAATATGTAAAACACTAGGGAGGGTTTTAATCCTCTCATCACTGAAACACAATTGTACCTTTCCCCAGCCAACAATCGAATATGTAGAGTTGTCTCCAAGGTAAACATTACCTCCATCATATTCTCATATGTGGAGAACCATTCCTCATGAGGAGTCATATGATATGAGCAACCTGAGTCAATCAACCACTATTCATTAGACATAACATTAATTACATGCAGAAAGTAAAACTTTATCACCTGCATTTGAGGACTTTTCAATAGAGGAATCCCACTATTTCTTTAGGTTTCTGCATTCTTTCTTCACATGTCCCTTATTACCATAGTTCCAACACTTAACTTTGTTCTTATGGGCATGAGTTTTAGACCAGCCTTTTGATTCCTTAGACCCCTTCTAATCTCCTTTTGGTCATCTTTCCTTAGACCCCCCCTGACATTAAGAGCATCCACCGAGCTATCCATAGCCTTCTTCCATATTTCTTGTGACAACAAAATTGCACTAAGGTCATCCATCTTTGGATCTTCGAGGTTAGAAGTGATAGAAAGAATGAAATTCTCTCAAAACTTAGGCAAAGAATAAAGAAGCATAATACACTTATCTTCCTCATCTATCTTAACTCCACAGAAGCTAACTAACTCATAATAAAATTAAATGTATTCAAGTGTTTAGCTATCGAATCACCCTCCTTAATTTTAAGAGAAAATAACTTTCTTTTGAGATATAGTTTATTTACCAAGCTCTTGGCTTGATAGATTTCACGCAACAGCTTACATAAAGCATGTGCAATCTTCTCAGCAGAGACATTCAATAGGACAGATTCTACAAGGCATAACCGGATTATTCCTCTTTCCTTTTTGTCCAATTTGTCCCACTCATCTTGACTGACATCATTGGGTTTCTTTTCTCTTAATACAACAAACCATTGTTCTCTCTTTTCAAGGAGATCCTCCATTTTCAACCTCCACAACTCATAACTTGTTCCATTGAATTTTTTTATGTCCAATTGGGACAAGGATGCAACCATAGATTCTACACTAATCTGCAAGATAAGTTCAACCAGAACTCCCACTACAACTCAAGAAACCCTCACACTTCCACCCAAGACACAAAACTGTCTAGGCTTTGATACCAAATGTTAGCAATGAAGGTAAACAACCATCAGTGAAAAATTAATTACAACTATAACTGTGCAGAACCAAAATGGAGATAGTACAAAATCACCAAAAAGAAATAACAAAACAAAAGATTGAAACACATAACACAGTGTTTACGTGGAGAAACCATTTCAAGAAAAGAACTCCACACAAGAAGAGATGCACCAATCTGTATTAACTTCAATAGAGTTTAAAATACAACACTATCAATCTCCTCTTCAGTCTTCAATCCAGCAGTGCCTATAATACCCATTCACAACCGTAATACAATATCCTCATAAAGGGGTTGTCTTCTAGGGAAAGAAAATCCCACATAACCTCTACCATCAAATCTGTGACCTAATTATGAATGGTCCAAATTTACAATGACAAAAAATATATATTTATATAATGCAGCTTTTGGGAGTGTTGCCCCCAAACCCCCACCGAGGCACGTGGCCCTCAAACCCCCTACCAAGGGGATGGTCCCCTGGACCCCACAGTCTAGGAGTACCCCCCTGAATAACCATCATACATCAAGTACCAGGATCAAACATGTAGCTGAAATAAGATCACTACTTGATGAATACTTCTTCTCTTATGGAAATTTACAAACAACATTAGGCATAATTAACTACATATGATTTATAAGGTTGATGCCACCTTAATCTTAACACAATTGCTAGCCATTTGTTAGCCCATTTAAGGAAAAATGAAGTTTTTTTTCAAGTTTGGTATGATAGACTCCAATTCTTCCCTTGCAATTGTTAGCAATTACTACTTGTATCATTCTCCTTGGTTTATCCAAATAGGATCACATTTTCCCTATTGGCCATAGGGTGCCACTTTAATCTCCATCTTTAATGTCATACCCACCTATACACACATGTACAAATGGGCATAAACATAATGCAACTATTTGTTTTAATACACAACTCTCTAAATTATAGGTAACAGTACTTTTAGTAGCGAAGGAAATGCACTTGACATCATTGTGTATGCAACATATGAGGGCATGCCGCACAAGGCAAAGGGAAAAGGTACATATGGAAGTGGTGGAACCCCATTGCAACACCCTGTAATAAAAGTGATGGTAACCTACTAAGGTATCAATGTTGTTCTAAATGACATCACGAAGGGATAAACTTGCACAAGTAATTTCCCTTAGGTTTTCTATGTGGAAGTGATGAAATGTTGTTACCTTAATGCATTAACTCAATATGCTAAAATGCCAAAATAAATACCAAAATTTAATCTAGCAACAAGATTTGTAAAATTGTAACCTAAGTTATTTTATGATAAAAGAATAAAAACAAATTACATGGGATAATTCGATCTTATCTAAAATTCATAGGTAAGATTAAATTTTTTTATGCCTTAGTAATTATCATAATAACTATTAAAACCACCAAATTAATTAAAATAAAATAAATTTACATTATACTAAACACATTTTTCTATATATCACCCCAAATAATTTGAATCATAAATATCAGTATATAAAAAATCTAATAATTACATATTAAATAATTAAGGGCTTAGACATCTAAACTCTCATATTTAAATTTAAAATAAAATCTAAGAGCCATGAGTTAATTAAATTTAAATTAAATGATAATGACTTAGTAAAATAGTAAATCCTAATATTTATTTTTAACAACACATCAAGATTTTAAACATAAATGCATATCTAAATTTAAATTGAAATAAACAACACGTCACAATAAATTAAGTCAAATTAGCTATAAAATAGGAGTATATTATGCACTAATTATAAAATTGTATAATTTACTTAATTGTAATATTTAAGCATATAAAGAGCCTTTCTTTTACCCTCATTCTTCATTTCCTCCCAAATTGGCTTTGATGTGCAATACTTTTTTGTTTGTGTAGGGGTCGAGGAGAAGCAGAGATGAAATAAGTTCGCAACCCTCTCGTAGGTTTCTCCCTTCCTTTCTTTCTTGTTTTGGGTTGAAAGATTTGTTATTTTTGAGCCTAAATAATTTCACTTGCATTTGTCCTTTGATTTTGTTTGATTTGCATGTATGGAGGGTTTCGAGAGAGAGTTGGGTTAAGAGAATCTTGTAGATCTCAATTATTAATCTTAGCTATAGGGACTCCATGGGTTTGGATTGTTTATAGGGTTTTTAGGAAGAAACTAGAGTATTACTTATTTTTTTATTTCTTTCTTGTTTTGAAAAGGTTCTAGACGATGCCAAATGGTATTCCTTTGAAAACTATTTCAATGTTCACTTCCTACAAATCAAATACTATGCCATATGAAGAGAACATGACCCTAGTCTCTATGGCAATCCCTATGTCCATAACACCTACAAAACTCTTCCATCTAAGACTAGAACTCCTTTTTCATCATCAAGCATTGTTATCCTCGGTAACTCTACAACAACATCACATGGTGGTGTATTACAACCTCAACAATAGCAACTGTACAACATATTTACAATGACTATGAGCAGCAAGGTATAGAGAATCCTTTTGAAGAGAAAGAGTAGGATTTGTGCTTTTGAAAGTCTGAAGAAAAATAAAGATGGAGAAGATTCTTCTTTTGAAGGTTGATTAAATTTTTTTATTCTACATGTTGATTCTATTTGTTCATTGAGCCAACAACCTCTGGTGTTGGCAATTTTCCTATCTCTCTATAAATATTTTGTATATAGAAGAAAACTATTTTTAACAAGTATGTCTCATACTAAAGGAATTTTCAAACTCAAATGCTAACGAGTTTCCAGCTTGAGATACAACAAGAATTTTTGAACTCCAACTTTCTGAAGGATTTGCATAGTTTTGAACGGTTTTTAAAATTAATAAAGTATCAAAACCAACCTTCTAAAAAGTGATAAAAGAAGGTAATTTGCTTGAAATTGAGGCCAAAATGAATCCATGTTTCTTTCAAAATTGTTCTCCACCATTTTGAACCAAAAATTATTAAGCTATGAATGTGATAAAAGAATGTAATTTGTTTGAAATTAAGGCCAAAATGAATCCATGTTTCTTTCAAAATTGTTCTCCACCATTTTGTTCCAAAAGTTATTAAGCTATGAATTTGATAAAAGAATGTAATTTGTTTGAAATTAAGGCCCGAATGAATCCATGTTTCGTTCAAAATGATTCTTACCATTTTGAATCTAAATTTATTGAGCTATAAATGTGATTTGTTTGAAATTAAGATTGGAATGAGTTTGTGTTTCTTTCAAAATGGTTCTTACCATTTTGAATCTAAATTTATTGAGCTATGAATGTGATAAAAAAATGTCTTATTTGAATCTAAATTTATTGAACCATGAATGTGATAAAAGAATGTTCTATATGAAGGTAGTTTTTTTGAAATTAAGGTTGGAATGCATATTTCTTTCAAAATGATTCTTACCAATGTCATCCAAGCTTTAACATGGAATTTGAATGTGATAAAGAGGAATTGGAATTGGAATTTGGTGCATGGAGTACAAAGATATGATTCTTACCAATGCCATCCAAGATTTAACATGGAATTTGAATGTGATGAAGAAGAAAAGGAAAATTGGAATTTAGTGCATGGAGTACAAAGATTGAAGACATGTTCTTACAATGATGACATAAAATCCTTTGGGCCAACATGGTCTGAAGATTGTTTTTATGATTTATTAATCTTTATTTAAATATTCAAATGCAATGTGCTAAGAGAGGAATTTGGAAGGTAGAGGTACAACACTTCCTAAAGGTTTTGCAAGTTAAGTGGTTTGATCTTGGGGGAAACTCCATGGTTAAGCATGCTTGAGTCAAAACTTGCCAATTATTAAACCTACCATCTAAGAGATGCACTTGACAAGTTCTAGAAATGGCAAAGGATATATGAAGAGCACTTGGAGTAAAAGGATATTGGACTTGTTTGTGTATGAAATTTGGGATGATTTGCTGTGAATTCTGAAGTTGATTTATTTGCAAAGAAGTTTGAAAAAAATAAGAAGGTGTAGCCTAACTCACTGTAGTGATTCTAAGGAAAAATGGATGCACATATATCAGCATTATAGGAGGCACATAATGAGTATGTAAAGGTGCAAGCAACTCTCTAGGCAGAAGTTCAAATTATTGTTGCATTGTCACAACAATTTCAACAATAAATATAGATGCACACAATGATGTTTTAGGAGAGGAAGAAATATTCATGATAGCAAAAGAGCTTTGTGGGGAGACAATTGGATTCTATGGAAAGGTTCATTCAACATCTCCTCACTCAAGATCCATCATCAATGGAAGTGGTTGCACAACTAAAGAGGGTGAGCTCCAACCTGAAGCATAATAGATTTAGAAAAGATAACTACAAAGCAAGAATGTGTCAAGAAAATGGAGGAAAAGAGCCAAGGTGGAAATACCATCCATTAACATAATATTTTGGTAGGTGCATTGCAATGGATTAACACATGCTTACAACTAAGGAAGATGAATTGAGTGTGATGCAAGGGAGCCTTGAGGAAGGAATAATATACCATAAATGAATATTCCAAGAGGATCAATGCACAAGTTTGGGCATTCTTGTTAGAAATTGAATGGCTTGCACATGAGATGCTACACAACTGAAGGAGCTTCCACAAATGTTTTACACAACCACTAAAGATATGAAAATGTTGCATAAGATATGTAGTCTACATTTGTAGTTCATGGAGAGCCAATTTGTAACCTTGAAGCCAAAGGAAGATTATGTGATTGAGTACATCACAAAGCCCACATAAGAGCTAGAATACTAAGTAACTAGTGCAAGGGTGAAGTGTCAAAAAATTATAGCCATAAAAATTTTGAGTATTGCGATAGAGGTTCCCAATCTCCTTTCCAACATGGGTTAGTTTTAATTGTATTTTCTTTTTTATATTTAGTTTTGATTGTTCAAAGGATCATAGAACATAGGATTGAATTAGAATAATATTAGTATCAATTTTGTATGAATTTGTTTTCTACACTAATACTATTTTTTCAATAGTTGGCTAAGAATAGATTAAACAGATGAGGCTAGAATTTCCAAATTGTTGCTAATTAAAGAAGTATGTAAACATAGATTATATAGGATAATATTTGTAACTAACTTATACCAACAATAGATAATAATACCACTATGCTCATTCAATCAGCATAATCAAAGCATACCAAGTGGGACGCTACAAATAAGACAATCTCTTATGATAAAACATAATCTATTAAGACAATCACAAGAAACTTAATAACTTTTAATAACACAACTATTAAACAAGGCCCTTTTTATCATCTTGTTTGAATTTTATTTTATTTTTCAGATCAAGCTAAGAGAAGTGATGAGTCTCTTTGTTACCTTATATACAAAAACCATAATTTTACCTCTGACCTATTTCAACATTCCCACATTTTTATACAAAGTAGTGTAGATGCCCCAATTTAATTAGATTACTTACTCATTTTTAGCTAATTGTAAAAATATTTTCCAATAGTATATTATAATCTCTTCAATAGAGAAGTCACTTGTAATTCCTAAAAGAATCATCGAAGTGACAATAATTTACGCGTGCTTTGTTTAATTTCTTTTATTTTTATGAATGACTTCCAAGTTCCATTAGGTTCTTAACCCACCTTGTGACCAATAAAGTAATATTAGTGTAAGTAAAAACTTTAAAAGTAACTCTTTTGGAAAAAATAAATATTGTAAAGTCTTTTAAACATTACTTTTAATCTCTTAAAGTAATCCTTTAAATAAGATAGCAGGCTAGAATTCATCCATATAAAATAATATTAAAGTTAAGAAGACTTAGGCTATTAAATGTTGTGCAAGTACTTTTATTAATAGAAATGGGAAGATGTTGAGTGGAAGTTTGAGTAAGTATGAGAACATGTGGAGTTGATAGTCCATATAGAGGATATGGACTTGTATATATAATATTTTAAGGACAATAAAGTGATCATGGGGATGTCTCAAATGTCTTATTTGAACCTATTTGACTCTTGACCCTCCTCAAAAAAGGTCGCTATTGTAAACATTTGGACATGTAATAAATTTGAAAGGTATGTATTTCACTTTCAAAGAGTCCCCCAATTTCAGCAAGTTGTCCTTTATTGCAACTATATTGTCCTTTATTTTGTTCCACTTGAATGGTGTAAGTACACGTGTAAATGAGAACATTGATGCTTTAGTAAAATTTTACTAGGATTTTTATTTCCAACTAATAGTTCTTTTAATATAGTTAAAAGGGAGCTATGTGTACAACACCATAGCTATAGAGGTGTGATTATCTATTTGATCCACTCCCCACGTACAAATAACCTATATTCAACTAGTAAATTAAAATTTCCACATCCTAAGCCTTAATCTTTCTGTTTAAGCTGCTTTGACATCTTTGGTTGATCGGTTGAACTTCATGTGGCTGTTGACGAGCTGGCCGGCAGCCAGAGCAGCCATGAGAGACAGCTCTCCTGCCATTACTGCAGCTGCCACTACTCTAGCCAAGTTCTGAGCATTCGTACCAGGGGATGTTTTATCTGCTCCTTTCACTCCAAGCATGTTCAAGCATGCTGCCTGTGCTGCCAATTGAGTTCCTCCTCCCACTGTCCCCACCTCTATGCATGGCATGCTTACCGATATGTGCAAGTCCTTGCCCCCATTCGCCCCCTCCATCATAGTAATACAGTGGGAGCTCTCCACATTTTGGGCCGGATCTTGGCCTGTTGCAATGAACACCGCTGACACAATGTTGGCAGCATGAGCATTGAATCCTCCCATGGCACCTGCCATTGCAGATCCGGTCAAGTTCTTGAGCATGTTCAGCTCCAACAACGCTGGAACTGTTGTCTTCAACACCTTGTTCACAACCGTCTCTGTTATGATGGCCTCACATACTACCGATTTCCCACGCCCTTCAATCCAGTTCACCGCTGTGGGCTTCTTGTCTGCACAGAAATTGCCTAAAAACAGAAACCCATTTACAAAATTAGCCCACCCATTAAAAGAACTATCGAATGCAATTGCATAGAGTAAAAGCCCCCGAAGAAAAGTAGTGAAAATTCAGAGAGAAATTGAATTACCAGAAACACTGATTACATCCATGTCAGCGAACATAATTTGAAGATGATCCAAGACATTCTGAACACCCTTGGAGACCATATTCATCCCCATGGCATCTCCAGTGAAGCAGGAGAACCTCATGTACAAATTTCTGCCTGCAATCGCACATTTTATGCCTTGTAGCCTGGCGAATCTGCTTGTCCTGTTGAAATAATGTGCAACCAAAATCTTATCAACTATATTGACAATATGGCTTAATTGCACTACCTAATACCCATAAAACCAATTATCAATGGTGCATGCAAAATGAAAAAGAAGATCTTGAAAAATTGAAATAGGTGAAGGGGAATAGTTTTTTGAGCCAATTCTAATTGCTCTCATAGTAGTTGAAAATTCAAGCTCATTTGTTGTTTTAAAAAACAAATTAATAGTTATGATATTTATATAGTATTTAATAAATAATATTGTTTTAAAAACATTAAAATATTAATAGATATTTGTTTAATTAAATATCAAATAATATGATTTTTTACTTGGATTTTTTTTTTAATCATCTATTTAATTGCATTTATTAGGTATTTATTTGTTTCTACCAATTTGTAGATTTTGATTTTTTAAATTATTATTTATAAAAGAAAAAATTTAAATTATCTTTTAAGGTTTGTTCAAAATTTTTTAAGGTTTAAGGTTAATGTTTGAGTGAAGGCTTTAAGGTCCATATTTCAACCATTTTTAATTTCAAATTTCAAATTTAAAACTTAAAAATTACATATCTTTGTGCATAACAAATTTATATTTGATGAGTAGAAGGTATTTTTCAAGTGTGTCAAATTATTATGTTTTATTAAGACTCATCTTGATAGTTTTTTATTAGGGTAAAAGTATGTATTTTGAAAGGGTCCTATAACCTTTTACAAAGTCAACAAATAATACAATAAGTACAAAGCAAGAACAAACAAAAGTCTAAGCCTTAAATCATCACAGACATAACAGAGACTAAGAAAAAGATAGTAAAAGTATAGCCAATAGTTAGCCAAAGACAACAAAAAGACATGCCAAGAGCCTTGGGCTCACTAGATAGCTAAATCATTAAACCTTTCTATAGCCTTATTGTAGGGGTTTCAACTTAAGTGTTGGGAACTCCTCCTCAGTATTCTCTGTTTTGTTAGCTTACTTCTTCTTGTGGCCATTTGTCCTTTTACTTGAACCATCTTGCAAATCTATACTCTTTCTCTTTCTTGCATTAACTAGGTTCTCCCTTGTGTTAATAGTATCCAAGCAGTTATTCATTTCATCTTTCTCTTGAATTCCTTTCACCTCCTGTAGCTCTTGCTCTAGCCCGCCAACCCTAGATTCCAGGATAGTCATAGTCTCTTTAAGTTTTGCATTTTCCTAAAAGAGGGCTTGCAAGGCCTCCTTCTCCTTCTTCTTTGACATTTCAAGTTGCAAGTCCTCTAAATCCTTGTTCATCCTTTTATTATCATTAATTACTCCTTTCATGAGACTCGGTTGGAAGTTAAGCACTTTTTCCAAGGTCCCCACCTTACCAAGAATGTCATTATTTAGAGCCCTAGGACTTGGATAGTAATTACTTCCTCTTTAGTAGGACTTAGAGAAATTCCAATACTAGGTTTCAGACCATACTCTAAACTAAACTTAGCACATGAACATGACAAGTTTCTTAGGAGGACAAGTAGCCCTAACCTTCTTAACCATGGGATTAGACTCTAAAACCCTACAAGTAGATAAGTCCTCACTTTAACCTAAAACCTCTTTAGAAGGCGATTTTGGGCCATCTGTAAGGGACTTCCTCCTAGATTCAACTTTATCTTTCCCCAAGGTTTTGAGACCAAGATTTTTCTTATGAACAATTTTGGGGCTAACAATAGGTTTTCTAGACTAGAAGAGAAGGAAAATCAAGAGCTGCTAGATAGGCATAACGTTCCTCTCCTCTTGGTAGTCTAAGACCATGGTCTCCAAAGACATGAGTAGGAAAAAAAAAGAATATTCATAATCCTACCATGTCTAAAATGATTAAGCAATGAGAAATGATAAGAGAAGAATTTCCTATACCTGCCTTCAAGGGTTACATACTTCATGATTTTGCATGCAAACCTCCTCCTAGGGAAATGGAAGAGAAGTCTTTAATATGTCACCGTCCTACTCATGAATTCTCTCATTGTCTTTGAAGAATGCATATATTTCATCCTTCATCTATCCTTGAACATCTTAAGCCCTTTAGTTGACATGATGGTGACTTTGGCCACAGTATCTTTAGAAACCTCTATGGTGTCATTTCCCATTGTAAGAGTTATGTCTCTCCATATGCTAATGAAGTTGATGGACAACCCTAAGTCACTCCTTTATTTTTTCAATGTAGTGGTTGATCTCACCATGTTTCAAGATATTCTAGATAGTATATTTTTTTTAGATTCTTACAGGATGAAGGTTCTATCCTTAGACAATCTCCCCCAATTTTGACTCCTTCAAACTACAAACAAAACTGCATATTGTCTCTCTCTCTATGAAGTTAGAGAGAAATAGTGTAGGAGTCTCCATAATGAAGGAGAACAGTACTAAAGAAAACTAAAACATGATGGGAGAACACCCTTACATTTGAATTAGGATTGGGGCATGGTCCTTTGAACACTTTTCTAAGGTCATGCTTATGGATTAAGCTCTAATAACTCTAGGAACGTGATGTTGGAATGATGATTATGGTACTTGCCACATGATCATAACTTGAATATCATACTTGCATCATATGGTAAAAATCCCCCCCATAATTCTTTTTCTCCATTTGATATTACAAAGTTTGTTGTGAGCCATTAACATCCAAATTTAGCAAGATGTTGATAGATCTTCTTGGTAGTTTTATTAAATAGTTTTGAAATGTATATATTAAGTAGATAGTAATTTTGTAATGTAGTATAGACATCTTAAATACATCTATCTAAAAAATGTGAGAGATATTAGTCTAGAGTTATTTGATTTACTTAAAATTTATTTTATTTTACTTTAGAATTATTTATTTTGTTTAACTATATTTGGGCTATGTTTTAGTATAGATATCTTAAATACATCTATCCCAAGGAACTATTTTATTTACTTAAGAGTTATTCTATTTTACTTTACAACTATTTATTTTATTTTATATCTAAATTATTTTTTGTTTTTCTTTATTTTAAATTTTTAGCTCGTTTTTACTAAGGGTAGTAAATATTATATACTTGTATGTTACTTTTTAATAGTTTTAATTTTTTCTTTAAATATATGTTGGTTGTGTTTTGATTTTTATGTACAATGTAATGAATGACATGAGACTCTTTTATTTTTCAATGTACACATTCATTAAATAATTTAGAAATGTATGTATGAAGTAGTTCTAAAATATATTTAAAATGATATAAATTTGGATAAAATTGATATATTTAATTTATCATTAAATTATAAATTAGATTTAAAAGAAAATATAAAATTATATAAAAATGATGTAAAGTTATACATTAAACTAAATTTGGTCCAATGTAGACTTGAAAGGAATGACATCAATAATAGTTTGGAAAGTCTCCTAATCTTGATTGGAAAACTTAAATTTATACTTGATCTCTAGCCAAGAACGAAAATTGTTGGTAGCTCTATTAATAAGATCAAGAAGAAATTTAATCCCTTGTTTGAAAATTTTTAAAACATGAACACAAGGAGCTTTAGCTAGAGGACAATCTTGACTAGAGAACTAGGGGCCACCAAATAGACTATTAATTGATTGAAAGGTCATTGTGGAAGTCATTTCCCACCTAGAGAAGCTAGGGCTTAATAGACTCCCAGGATTTCCAAATGCTCTTGATAAAAAACATGCCTTCAATCTAGATAGGTTACCTCATGGTGAGGAGAGTACAAAGATCAAGGCACTTCCAAGATAGATGGTTAGAAGGCACACCAGAAAGGATACAATATCTAATGAGAACTTTTTAGGCGTCATTTCCTTCCAAGACCCTAATAATCCATTTAGCACATAAAGTAATACCTTGATGATGGATTGAAAGTAATCCTAAACCACTGAAATCATGGGGAAGATAACAAAACTCCCAAGTAAAACACTAAAATCCTTGATGTCCATCACTGGAGGCCTAGAGAAAATCTCTCAGTAGCTTTTCAACTTTTAAATAAGAGGCCTTCAAAAGAACCTAGCAAGTTGAGTAAAAAACATGAGTGGTGGCCAAAATTTTAGAGAAAATCTAGAATATACCAGCCAAAGAAAGAGGATTGGTAATCCAATAGATCAATTTCTTTTCAATCCTGGCAACAATAGCTTGCCAAGGACCACAAGAGAAGCATAAAAAGCAAAGGGAATTCCCAAAAGATGAACAACCTCCCCATGATCAATCCATTTCTATCTATAATTATCTAACTAGCCTGGTTTGGGAAGAAAGGACTCCCTGTAACACTTGGTCTTTTGCCATTGAAAACTCAAACCAGGGGCTTGGAAAAATACATCAAGGCAAAGAGGACCCTATTTGGAATTATTTTTCTCCTTGATAAGAGTGAGGAAATAATCATCAATAAATAACCATTAACCAACTAGTTAGAAGAATTGGGCAAAGCAATGCCTTTAACAAGCTTTTAAGGGATCGCATGGGGCAACAAATAGCCATGTCAAGGCTAAAAGGAAACTATTGGATGGATCAAAAAAGGCCAAAAGACTTGGATTGTTGACCATTAATGGTGATTAAATCTAACACATCAACAAATGACATCTGAATAGAATGAATGAAATGGGGCCCAAAACCAAGTGCCTAGAGCATGGCAAGATTGAAAGGTCATTGAATGCAGTCATAAGCCTTGGCAAAGTCAATTTTGATAAACATTACAAGCTATTGAGAATGTCAGACTCATTGCATCCCTTCCTAGACAACAATAATATTGTCAACGATGTATTGTGACTTGATAAAACTAGTTTGTTTAGGATAGACTAGTTGGGGGATAAGAGGCCCAAACTTAAGATCAAGAGCCTTGGCAATGATTTTGTAGGAAACATTCAACAAAGTGATAGGCCACCAATTGAAAATTTCTTTGGGTTCACCATCTTTAGGGATGAATTTAATATTACCTTTATCAATTATGCTTCCTGAGAAATTACCGTGAAAAGATTCCAAATAAACTTTGTGGAGGTCTCCACCCATAGTGTCCCAAATTTTTTATAGAACTCACATGGAAGTCCATCCAAATGAGGGGCTTTGTCATTAGATATAGAAAATATAACCTGAGCCCACAAATCTTATTTCGTGAAAAGATAATCATAAAGAATACACTAGGAATTGGAAACCTAATAAGGAACAATATTAACACATTGTTGTAAAGCGTCATTATGGGCCGACATATACTCTTGAGTAATAAAAACTTTCTTATAGTGCCAAATGAAATCCTAAAAAATGTTGAGGAGCTCATTAAAGAGTTGTTTTCGTTCCTATTTGTTTGATGGTTTGAGGTGTATGATGCACATGTAGAGCCTGAAAAAGTCCCTTAGAGACCTTGTCTCCAATCTTGGACCAATGAAGTTGAGATTTGATTTGGGCTACATGCTTAGAATGGCCATCTACAACCTACTTCTAGTGGAAGAGCTAATACACATGGAGCTAAGAATCCAAGTCAAAAGGCTACACCTCCAAGGTAGTGGTGTCTTGGTGGAGCTTTGAGGTGGTGGCCTCATATGAATAGAAGTGGAAACAAGTCAAGTGGCACCCATAAATGTAGAGGAAATAAGAAGTATGGGTGATGACATCATTCTAAAATATTTGATTTAATATTTAAGATTTATCTTTAAATTATAAAATTAATATAAATTTTGAAAGAAAATTGATATAAAATTAAATTATTAATGATATAAATTTGATATGAATTTGAGCAATACAAAATTAGATAAATTTATTTAGTATCAACTGATATTCAAGTTTGATCTTTAAAATACAAAATTGATATAAAATTTGAAAGGAAAATGTTATAGAATAAATAAAAATGATATATAAATTTGATATAAAATTATAAATTGAATTAAATTGGATCAATGTAAACTAAAATAAATTTAATATAAATAAATGATAAATAGAAAATTTGATATTTAAGTTTTCTTTTTAAACTATAAAATTAATATAAAATTTTAAAAAATTACTATAAAATTTATTTAATAATGATATAAATTTATAAATTAGACTAGATTTGTTCAATTAGAAATAAGATAAATTATTTGATCAATTAGATATAAGATAAATTATTTGATCAATTGCAAATCAGATAAATTATTTGATCAATAGAAAAATAGACAAACTTGATCTTTAAATTTTTGTTTTAAATTATAAAATTTAAAAGAAATTTGTATGTTGTCTATTAAAGGGCTAGTGAACTCTTAGTCATGATGAGGCTGTAATCATCAGGAGGATTGGATCTTTCATTGCAAAGGATGGCGATAATTGTTTTTACATGATGACACAAAGCACATTGAATGATATCCTTGGTTGATAAGTTGGATTGAGTTCTTAGTGGTAGATGTCAAGACACTATTACATCTTCCCACTACAACTCATCATTTATATTTTGAGGCTATGTTCTATCTAGCGTGGTGAATTTGTTTCCTCTTCATCACTAATGAGTTCTTTGGTTTGGGTGCAATGGCCTTTGGGAGTATCTTGGGGAAGAGAAGATGCCAAGATTGTGGGGTGTAGGCATTAGAAAAGAAGGGTAGGAGATAGAAGGAGAGGGTGGATGACTCTAAGATGGATATCATATCTAGAAAGAGAGATTACAAACCCCAAGCTTCACTCCTGAATTCTATGTATCTAGGAGCTAGCCAAGGAGATGGATGGGGCTCCATGTGTGGGCATTAGAGATACCCTAACCAAGATACTCGTGGATATTGGTCAATTCTTGGGAAGGTAAAACATGTTCGATGTGGCCCAATCATTCATTTGTGCAACCATGCTCTCCTTTGTTGTAGGAACGTATCTTCTTCATGATGACATAGAAGGTATCATTGACTAATTCAAGACCTACTTTAACTACTATCTTGAACATTTTCATTGTTTAAAAGCAAGACAAACTAGGATGTCTAGAGGCATGGAAGAAATAGTAAAGGTGCTCAATGTCAAACTCTCACTAGAAAACATGGTTGATAGTTTTGTTTGTACTATGAGGGGATGATGACTTAGTTGAGGCCTCCCCCCCATAAATCTTGAAAAATGTGTTAATTGTAAAGCTACTAATAGGGCCTTAGCTAGGTCTATATAATTTTCCTAGCCACTCACCATAAGGCTGGTGATATTATCACTAATTGCATAGACATGGAGGAATGGTTGTGGTAATTTTCCCTTCCCTCTAGATATATGGGTTCTTTTTATAAATTTGGGTTTTTTGTATGATGATGTTGTATTCTCCAAGGCTTGAAAGGGAATTTTGTGTGGGCATGTTTCTTTTTCATAGAAGGTCTTGGGGGTGCTAATACATGATGGATTGTCATTTTTTGTGTTGCTCCTTAGTGCTTGTACATAAACATTTTATCATTTTATAATCTAATTCATCTCTTGGCCAGTTTTAGTTTAATTGGTGTAACTTTTTTCTTTTGTTTGGATTCAATGATGGGTATAATATATTTTACTAAATGTGAGGTTAGTCTAGTAGATGTTGGAGAAGCTACATACATGGAAGATTTTGTTTCAATTAGTTGGTTCACTTGGCCAAGTCCTCATGGATGATAGTATTAGGATGGATAATTTCTAATTTGGATGAATTTGGTGAGCTCATTGCTACCATGAATCTAGGTTTTCAATGCTCTTTTTTTTGCCTCTTGGATGCTTAACCTAGGTATATAAGAACGCAAAAGAAATTTTGGTATAAAACTTAATAAAAGAGATATAAATTTGATATAAAATTACAAAAAAAGAACTAATTTGATTAATATGAAATAAGATAAATTTGATCAATAGAAAAATAGATAAATTTTTAATATAGATTTAATTTAATTTTTCTTTTCAAATCATAAAATTGTTATAAATTTAGAAAGAAAAATTGATATAAAATTTATTTAAAAATTATATAAACTTGATATAATATAAGAGACATCAGATTTCCACAGACCATGATGATTGTAATTACATATTTCAGGATATAATATTACAAATTAAACTAAACTTTAAGTAAACCAACACTCTGCACTAGCACTAGAGCTACTACCCTAGGACAATTACATCCCTACCCTAGTAGGGATGCAAGTGTTCTTCCTCCTTTTATCCAAAAAATTCACCACGTAGTTGACATCAAAATTTTACCCTAAGACTTTGTGGATCTACATGAAAGTTTTTACCAGCAAGAATTGGAAGCTACTAAAATATTAAAAAAGTTGCACTTGTCTATTGTTTTCTCTTATACTTTGTTTGGTTTTATGTACATCTTTTATGCTTTTTCGATGTAGTTTTGTTGTTGTTTTGCTCAAGCTTGGAGGGTTGTAAAGGGTTTCAAGGCTCCTTCAAAAATTGTTTTACCCCATTAATCAAAAATATTCTAAGCATTTCTTAGAGCTAGACCAACTATTCCGAGGTTGATTTGGACTCTCTAGTTTTAGTTTTCTATCTCCTAGTCTTAGTTAGAAATTGCTTATTCATATTTCCCAATTTGTGTTTTCAAAGTTGTGTTCTTAGTTGTGTGCTAGTCTTGGCTCTTGTCTAATTAGATTAGTTTAGATTTGGACCCATTTGAAAAAATTTAAATGTCTTTCATTTGATCAAGTTTATCACACCCTTTAAATCTAAATAAAAATTTTGTTTTTCTATCATTCACAAAAAAGAACAAATCAACCTTCTAAATTTATAAGTAGCTTGAGATAAAGGGAAAATATAGTAGGTCCAAGTAACAAGAGGAACATAATGGATTTTTTCAAATATGGAGGACCTCATTATTCTTGGCATTGTCCACATAAGGGCACACCATCTAAAAATTAACTAATTTCATCAAAAGGAAATGTACAACCGAACCATTACATTCACACAATACTACAAAAACAATTGGTTAGACATCAAACTATAGTGATCAAATTCCCAAGTATGATAAAAAAAACTAAATCTTTGATAATGTTGATTAACTTTGTTTCTACTTGTGTTTTTTCACCTTCTTATGCTTAAAAATGTAATTTAACTAGGTTAGAAATTCTTGAGTTAGGGATGGTAGAATTGGCCTCAAGAGTGTAGCAACCTATTTAGTAAGATTGAAAACTATACTCTTAGGATGGGAATATTAGAAACCCATATCACTCCACTTATTATACAATTAGGACCATATGACCTAATAATTAGTATGGATTGTTTGGAAAAACATGAAGTAAACATAGATTTCCACAAGAAATCTATCACATGCTTAAATGACTAGGGATACATCCAATAATCACAAGGTGTGTATCAATCCATATATCTATAATTCACATATGTGACTAAGGTAAGGAATGAAGATAGACATAAAAGTCAAATTTATGTAGTGGCTATTATGAATTTAGACTATGAACCAACACTAAGTGATCATCCCTATTGTAATCTATATGTAGACATGTTTCTATAAGAGTTGTCAAGAGTGCTGCCAAAAAGAGAAGATGAATTCACTATTGATTTGAAGACAAAAACCAAACCAATGTCTATTGCACCCTATCAAATTGCTATTGTGGAATTAAATTAATTAAGAATGTAGATTAGGAGCTAATTGAAAAAGTGTATGTCCAACCTAGTGTGTCTCCTTAGGGAGAACCAATGATTTTTTATCAAGAAGGATGGTACTTTGAGGCTATGTGTGTATTATCGATAGTTAAACAAGGCTATAATCAAAAATAGATTTCCATTACCCTAGATTAATGACCTATTTTATCAAATGAAGGGTGAGAGTGTCTTCTCATGAATATATTTGATATTAGGTTACCACCAAATGTAGGTAAAGGAAGAAGATGTCTCTAAGATCACCTTCCAAACTAGATACAATCACTATGAGTTCATAGTATAGTACCATTTGGACTAACTAACACACCAATATTATGTATGAGTCTCATGAATCATATGTTCAAAAAATATTTAGACAAGTTTTTCACAGTGCTTATAAATGATATCTTTATTTACTCCTAGAACATGAACATATAAAGAACATCTCTAGATAATGTTGCAGTGCCTTAGGGGAAAATAGTTATACAAATAATTTTCTAAGTGTACATTATTCCAAAAGGACAAAATACTTGGCTCTTATTATCTCTAGTGAGGGAATTTAAGTTGACCCTAACAAGATTTAAGCAATACTTGATTGACCTAAACCCAAAACTTTTAAGACTTAGCTACACTAGGACTCATCTGGGCCACCACTAGGGCACCATCGACTACCATCAACCAATCACCAAGCCACCTGAGCCTTTTTTTGGCCCCTAATAGGGCTTTTTTTTTCTTTTGATATAACGTTTGCCAACAAAGGCAAATTTGAGAAAACCTATAGTCAACAAAAAGATGATTCCATCATCGACACTATCGTGTCATTAAATTTGTAAAATTGTAGCATTTTTTACACTTTTTTGGCCTCCAAAGTTTAGTTTTGTATTCAATTTTGATGGGGCGTAATGTTCACCCCCGATATAAAAAAATTTAAACTTTTTTTTCAAAATATCAAAAAAATGCAAGGAATCCATCTAAGCATGTTATTTTAAGTTTTGCATTGCCAATTTGATCAAATATTATAAAAATCGCCATGTGTTATAAATGGTAGATTTAGAAAGCCAATCTTAACAAACTTGTAAGTTTTCTTGCATTTTTCTGGAGGGGCCTAAGTTTCAACATTAATCATTTAGGGGAGCAAAAATTGCACTTTTGCTTTGGATATTGCTCCTATTTCGATCATATCTCTCACACATAATCCCTTCCATCTGAGTATTGCTCGTAATCCTCATAATAAATGGAAAATCAAGTGTGGATATTGTGGGAAGAAAAAGCATACACAAGAAAACTATATTATTCATAAAATTGATGAAATTAAACAACTTTTTCTTGATCAAGTTACTTCCTTACCTTATCATTATAATCCAACACCTAAAAAAAATCATTTAGTCTCACTCAGCCATCTTGTGAGATGACATTATTTGGGGATGAACAATGTAGTCAATTGACTTGCATTGAGATCTCATCTCCTCCATCACCTGATGCTAGATTTGAATCCAATGTTGATTCATCAATGACTTCTAAAGATTCTTTGCACTAGGACATTAATATCATTTTTCTAGATCTTCCACATTGGGATGCACATTTGTACCAAACATATCATCCTTGTTCTAGCATTGTAGATTTGGAAGACATAATTAAAGACATTCATCTTCTATTTGATGATAGCCACATCAATGTTGTCACTACTTCTACATATTTGGATCCTTTTCTACATAAGATTCCACATGGAACATTTGAGTAGCATTCGAAGAAATCATCATGGGCATCATCTAGGTCTTTGGATCATGTGTAGAATCTAGAGACATTCATCTTTCTTCTTGCATATCCCTATCAGGAACGGAAAGGTATCATTCACACTTCTATGATTCTCTTTCTTCCCAAGGGGAGAAACATTGTTTGATGATCATGGATCATCTTTAGTATCCAGTGTCAAGCATCTACCAACACTACAAGAGGAATTTTGAGGGGAGGCTCTGTGGTTTCTCTTCTTATCTTACTTTTGGGAGGGAGCATTTCTTTGCATGGAGTTCTTTCCTTCTTAGTTTTTCTTAGGCAGGGGGGGTCACATAGACCACCTCTTTTTCTCTCCTATATGGGGGAACCTCTATTATACATTAATGATAGAAGTAGTCCTTGTGGGTCATGATAAGTCCTCCTTCTTCACTTGTATAATTTTTTCATGCATCTTTTTTCTTTTGGAGAGGAGTTTTATTTTCCATTGGGTTTTCTGCTTTAATCTATTTATAATAAATTTGTTTATTATTGTTGCATTTTAAAGTCATAATTACTAATAACTAACCAAAATATATTGTTGCATTTTAGAGTCATAATTTATTAGATGTTAGTTTTTAGTTAATTATTAGTAATGTGCTAGTTGGTAGTTAGTGGTTTGGGTTGTTAGTAAGTTGAATGGATTTATAAAGTCATAGAATGTAATCATTTAAGTGTTAAAGATGAATGATTGATTGTTGTGTTGATAAATGACTGATTGTTGTGTTGGAGCCTCTGGCTCTTTATGTGTTGTACTTGTAATATGGTATCAAAGAAGGTGTCTTGGATATCTTGTCACCTTCCATTCGCTCATCTTTCCTTCTCCAAAGTGGTGCTAAATGATGATACAGTGAAGACCACGTACAAAAGCCATTGTTATCCATCCACCATTCTTGCATTTTGTCAATAGAGGAGTAGTGTAGACCACGTGAAAATTTGTTGGCTTCATCATCTATCTACATTTCATTCTTGTATTTTCTCAATAGAGGCACAGTGCAGACCACATGCAAATCTGCGACATTCATCATCCATTTGCATTTGGTTTCTCTTCTCTCTCTCCATCTTTTTCCTTCATTTGGGTTCTCTCCTTTCTCCATCTTATTCACCTCTTTTCATAGTTTTCACTCCATTTTGTTCATTTTCATATCAAAAAATTAAAAATAAAAATAAAAAATTTATACATTCAAAGTTCTAGAAATCTTTAGTGTTGAAAAAAAAATTCTATATCAGTCTCAATAAAACTGTTATATCTTTCTCATTTTATAATGAAATTTAAAATGTTCTGGAAATCTAATAAAGAGGAGAACAAAACTTAGAAATCATTTGAGATTGTTGTTAATATTTATTGAGCAGTTTGATGCAGAAGATAGAGGTGAAATTGTATTATTTTTTAAGATTATGTAAATGAAGAAATAAGGATTTTAAGGCCATAAGGGTGTAATAGATTTTGTATTTACACATTGTAATTGGATGCATTATCAGTATAAATTGACATATAAAGAAAATATCATTAAAGGGGGGCAAATATGACACCTGGGACAATTGTCGATACTGCAACACCAGAATAAAGTCCCTATGGCAGCACTAAAGGGGGTGTTAAGAATTATTAGTGCATGACATAGAATAATATAATAAATAATAAATTAATACATGTTAATCTTAATTTATTAAATGTTAGTTACACCGAGAGGTGTAACTATAGTGGCAACATGGGGTGAAATGGTGTGAGTGTGTTAACAAAAACAAATTTAAAAAATAATTAAATAGCTCACATATTAAAATAAATAATCATAAACATTAAAAAAATATAGCTGACAAATGCAACATTAATAACTAAAACATATATAAAACATAAATGTTTGAAAGTCTCCAATACCAAAAATAATGAGATAAATTTAGAGATGAAATGACGTGAGTGCGTTAACAAAAATAAATTTAAAAAATAATTAAATAATCAGACATATTAAAATAAATAATCATAAACATTAAAAAAATATAGCCGACAAATGCAACATTAATAACTAAAACATATATAAAACATAAAATATATAAAACATAAATGTTTGAAAGTCTCCAATACGGAAAACATGAGATAAATTTAGAGAGCCAAAAATAAAATCAAGAAGCCGCAAAAAAATCAAAATCAAGAATCAATGAAAATCATAGGTATGAATTAAAAAATTCAAATTTCATTGCTAAAATATTAAAAAAAAAATCTATGTTGCAATATTAAAAAACTAAAATTAAAATTAAAATCAGCATGTAAAAAATAAATAAAACCAATAAAACTAAAAACATGGATATAGCCATAAAATATAAACCTACAAAAATTTGTTGCTAAAATAATTATATATATATATATATATATATATATATATATATATATATATATATATATGGTGCATAGAATAAAAATATACATCCGCATTAACTTCTTCTGTAGTGTTGGAAAAAAATTACATATTGAGAATTTTGTTAAATTAAAACTTGCCAAGTCTAAATTAGAAAAATAGGAGACACAATGGAAAAAACTTATTTATTAATTAATCTTATTTAATTATTTGTTTAAGTTAATAAGTGTTATATTAAAAGTTAAAAATAGTATTAATTCTTTATATTGGTAATGAAAGATTTAGTAAAACTAAATAAACTAGCATAGATATCTTAAATACATCTATCTAAAAGACACCGAGAGATATAGTCTCGGAGCGCCTATATTGAAAATGTTATTGAGAATAGATAGGCGCCTCGAGACTCATATCTCTCAGCATCTTTTAGATAGATGTATTTAAGATATCTATGCTAGTTTTTAGTTAGTTATTAGTAATGTGTTAGTTGGTAGTTAGTGGTTTGGGTAGTTAGTAAGTTGAATGGCTTTATAAACCCATAGAATGTAATCATTTGAGTGTTGAAGATGAATGACTAATTGTTGTGTTGGAGCCTCTGGCTCTTTGTGTCATAATTTCAATAAATTTTAACAAAATAATTGCCTAAATCCTAACGATTGATGTGCTAGAGTAAATCTCTGAGTGACACATGTATATGAAGAGACAACATTGGAAGTCAACAACCTTTAAGTCTAGAATTGAAGTTATTATAGGTTAGAATATATAGAGAGGCTTGCATCCATCGGATTACACAATGTCTATTCTTAAACCGCACTCAATTCAATGGTCAAAGGTAAATTTTGGTCAATAAAAGGACAACTATTTATGACATTTTGATAGGGGTGAGGTGTAAAATTCCTAAATTGGTTGTTTGACTTTTGAAGAGTGTGATATTTAAGTATAGTGCTCCATGATATCTCTAACTTGCTAAGTCAAAACTAATTCTTACTATTACTTTGAGTTTATAAGGAGTCTCATCTACAATTGGCCTAGTTGTAATAACCTTAAAATTTTAGACCCAAGGAATTTATAAATTGAGTTAATAAGGACTTTCACATCCATGAACTGGGCATAGTCAAGACTACATGAAACCTTAGACCCAAGTGCTTGACTAAGCTAGAATGCTTAATAGCTCTATGTTTTTTAGTAAATAAAACTATATTAGAGACACCATGAAAATAGACTCTAGGTTAATTAGAGCATAACATATGTCCTCTCTATAGAACCCATAGAAAATTGGCAAGCCTATTCTTCTCTAATTGGTCATCTCTCAGTCAATTACTTAGTAATAACAAAATTAGGGTATTTTTTCATACTTGAACATGAATACTTGAACTTGATAATTATTTTAGAACTAATATGTTGGTATTGTTGTTATATGGAGCCTAATCAGACTCAGAGGTTAAATTTTCCCCACTTTTATCGGTGCAATTTCCCCCCAAATTCCTACAGGGTCAAGGGGCAATGCCCCTTGCGGGGTCTAGGGGCAGCGCCCCTAGCGCGCTCCCTGTCGCGATACAGGGCGGGGTCGAGGGGCAGCGCCCCCGTGGGGGCTCAGGGGCAATGCCTCTGAAACTTCACACGGTTTTTTATTATTTTATAAAGGCACTGGGAGTTATTTTTCATTGGCCGACATAAGAAAACCCTATTTTTGTAACCGACAAAAAGCTTGATAAAAACGGCTAAGGGTTAGGTTTTCTATTGATTGTATTGTAGCATTTGCAGTTGTATTGAGTTACAAGGATTGCTGGTTGTAATCGGTTTGATTTACTGGATAATAATATTAGACTCTCTGTTTGGTGGATGTAGCCTGAGTTTGGGTGAACCACGTTAAAGCTTGTCTGTCGTTGTTATTATTTCTATGTATTTTTCATTCCTCTGTTTAATTTTTATTTGCATTTAATTGATATCTTCTATCGAGCAACCCTAACAGACCCATTATATATAGAAAATACTAAAATTCTATTTCAAAAACTATTTTTCTCCAAACTAAAAGAATTAACATATTATTATAAATATATATATTACCATTCAATAAGTTTATTTGAATCAAAGTGAAGATTACAAAATTATAAGTAAATATAAACAAATATATATGATGCAACAGTAAATTATCATAGCTCAAACAGTAAATATATTGCATTCAAATTCTTTTAAAAATGAACATGAAATACTTTATTGTGACTTCCCTAACATTAGTAAATGAGAAATAAAATTACTAAATACTGAATGTTTAAACTCTTCTACTCCACACAGCTTGTGGAATGTTCCACCTGCGCGCTAAACCGATTTCTAGTCCAGAAAAACGTGCATTGGAAAACAACACATTTGTTTCAAATACTGGGTGAAGAATTTGAAAAAAATTCAGAAACGTTTTAACCCAAGTCATCTCACGTGCTTGAAAGATGTTGAATTGTCTTTCTTTAAAATCATCTGTTGAAACTCATGGCTGTATCTGCCGTTCTATATTATCAAACATGGCTTGAAAGATGTTGAATTGTCTTTCTTTAAAATCATCTGTTGAAACTCATGGCTGTATCTGCCGTTCTATATTATCAAACATGGCTGAATTTAGGTAATAGTGATATTTTTTTATCACACTCAATCATTTATAAAAAGAATAATAAAAAGTTGAATATTATATATATATATATATCCTTCTCCCCCGATGGGATCGGATTGTAAGCGGTGATTAACCGGCATCTCTGTTTCTATCCGAAATGGCCCTTCCTTCCTACCTGTAGTGACTTCTTTATATGTTCCTTGTTTGAGGGTAAAAATCAATTTATTACTAGATAATTAGGTAGATTTGTTAGAATCATTTTCTTCTACAAATGACTTAGTTGATGCAGTAAATATCAAGATTGCACTTCTCAAAATACTTTTTTCACCTTTGAAGAAGTGATATCCACCCCATAGTATTAAGAGAATGATCAAACAAAAGAACAGTCTAAATTTTACTTGGTAATTGTTTTTAGAAATGCTTTCAAAAATGAAAAATGTGGAGAAGATGTCTATGATGATTGTGACATTTTGTAATTGAGCAAAAAATAGATTACACATTTTTGTCAATCATGATTTTCTACATTGAGATTTTAGGTATCCTCTACAAACCATGTTATATTATCTTTGTCATAGTTTTCTTCATTTATGAATCTAGAAATGCAATAAAAATCTAACAATACTTTTTAACAATAAAGAAAGCAAAAAATCTTTATATTTCATTCTTCAACAATTAAACCAAAATAGCATTTCCTTTAAAGGAAAATCCACCACTCACCCACTCCTGAAGTAGTTTGTGATGCCATATGTAAAGGTAATTAACCATAATCAAGTCACCATTAAATTCCTTGAGACATTCCAAATTTGTTAGTTGAGGGTGAATTCCATAATTATTTTTAAATAGTTTATACTTTTGATTTATTGACTCCATTGTGGATATATGTATTATTTCTAGTAACTACTAACCTCAAATGTGTTAAGTGAGGCTATTAGATATAATTTAATATCATGAGTCTCACATCAATCGTTATGTTTCTATGGATGTCAATAATCTTACCTTTGCCTATGATGTCTAGGATTCTTGTAGGATAGAGGCTCCATTGTCTCCACCATTCTATTAGTAGTTAGAATTTCTTCATGAACTAAGCAAGGCTAACTTATGCTCAATCTAGACTTCTCCATGATCATTCATGAAGTCTATACTTGGTTAACTAGGAAATCCAAGTAAGTGAGCTTGAGAAATAATTTAAATCATTGATTTATCAAGAAAATTTTCATCCATTTATTCATTGGGAAGGCCTTAGACCATTGATTCTCTTAAGGTGGACATCATGTTGACACATGTCTACAAGGATTAAGAGAGAGGTTGTTCACAAGTAGACTTGGAACCTAGAACTAAGTGAAGATAAACTAGATTTTACAAAGAGCCTTGCACCCAAATGAATTTTAGGAAGTATATCATGTAATTTTAGACCTAAGACTATGAGTATATTTGACTCTATAACATTCTTGCATCCACTAGAACATGCCTTTGAATTTTATAGTCATAAGTTTAACATAATAAATGTTTGAATGTGCTATCTAGTAAACATTTGAGTGACACATGTCCATGAAGAGGCAACACTAGAAGTCAACATTCTTTAACTCCAAAACTAAAACATTATAAGTTGGGATATATATAGAGGCTTGCATCCACTGGATTCCATGGGGTCTCTAACTTTCTAATTCAAAACTAATTCTTTGTATTACCTTGATTTTATAAGGATTCGCATGTCCACCATTGCCCTAGATGTAATAACCTCAAAATTTTGGACTTAGACTAAGTTAATAAGGACTTTTGCATCCATCAACTACACAAAGTCTTGAGACTACATGAAACCTCATACTTGAGAGCCTGACTATGCTAGAATACTTAATATCTCTCATATCCATGACTAAATAAAACTATGTTAGAGACATCGGAAAAATATATAACCTTGGATAGTGAGAGTAGAACACATGTCCTCTCTACAGAGCCCATGGAAAATTGGAAGCTTGTTTCAAGCCTATTCTTGTCTAATCAACTATCTCTTAGTCAATTACTTTGTAATAAAAATGTTAGGGCATTCCTTTTGATGCAAGTGCATCCCTGGTGCAGGAGCTTAGTTTTGTGTTGTTTTCTAGTTAAATTTTTCATGTTAGTTATTTACCTCTAAGGCTTTAGAAGCCATTTTGTTGTGTTGAAATAAAAGACTTAGTCATTTCATTGACTAGTCTACTTTGGAGTTAATCTAGGCCTATTTTCTAGGAGTTATAGTTTTGAAATTTGGAGTTTTCTTTAGAAATTTATTCTTTATGAAGAAAACTGCCTTTTCCTTAGATTTTATGCCTTCCTAGGCAGTTGTACGGACAAATGGGAAGTAGAAGAGTTTTAGAAACTTCCTATAAACATCAGTTGAAAAGACATGCCAAATATAATATAGAAAGAAGGAGTTTTTCAAGGAAAAAAAACTATTTTTTTGTGTTTTTTCTAAAACCAGCATCTTGTACGGCTCTGTACGGATTCCTTGTGAGTTGAAATGTTTAAAATTTGTTAATACTACAAAGTAGTTATTATTTACATTCATTTGGAGTTCTTGACACTCCTGTAGAAGGCAGAAATAGTTTAATTTGTAGAATTTGTTTTGAAACCCTCTTAACTAGGGTTTGCGCACAAAAATGGTGGATTCTTCATCTATCCTCTGAGAGTTCAATCATTTTCAATAGGATGGGGAAGATTAGATTAGATTTTGCTCTTTTCCAAGTTGTGCAGGTGGAAGACTCCTTCTCCAGATGTTTGGTATGATCATAACTAGTCAAAACAATGACTAGTTAGTGAAGAAGAGGCATTGGACAGCAAAAGCTAAAGGAAACAGTCATAGGGTTGGTAAAATGGAGTGGTTTTTTTGTGATTTAGAAGGGATACAGACCTGCATAAGAGCTTACTATTCATAAAAGGGATCTTGATACATCTCTTTCCTTTAATTCCAAGTTATACTATCCTTTAGAAGGCAAACTACAAAGGTTGACAGAAAAAAACAGCTTGCTGCTATGCACGTGGGTACAGTACGGCCTGAAGGATTAATGAATGGCAAACATCTTAATATTGGTGTTTGGGTCATGCATCAAGTAATGAAGGACATTTGAGGATTTTGAAGGATTTGTATGATGTAAAACTTCTCTTTGTTTGCAAGATAACTTTCTTTCTTTATCACTGTTTTCTTGAAGACTGTCAACAGCCGTACTTTTCTGTCAGAGGAATTGTTTTGGTGGGGTGTTGGGTCAGAGATTTCAAGTGAACTCCATCCTTGTGAATGCTTGTGGTATTGATCCTTGTTAGAGAGGAATTGTTGTGGGTTGAAGTTTTACAAAGATTGCAAGAAAGAGGCTGTCACTATAACACTGTCATAGGACAGCAAACTGTACTCCTTGTCCTCTGTTCTACAAACCATAGTACAACTGATGTTGGTGAATAACTGGTGGTTGGAAAACATTGAATGTTTATTGTTCCTTTAAAGATAAATTTCTTTTGGAATCCAGAAGGTTAGGATGGATTGGTATATTCCCTATACTACAAGGTCCCCACAGTCTTGAATTGCTGTCATAAAATAGTCACTATCATTGTCTGAATAAGTATAACAATAGGTAATATGTTACTGACTTCCTGTCCTTGGTAGATGATGGGAAGATCTTGTTGGTAGAAGAGTTAATGTAGTTAGTTGTTCACAGTGACTACAAGGAGTAGATTTTCTTGGTATAGACAAAAAGACAATCACATAGAGGTTTGTTGTCCACTGCCTTTTAAAGAAGTGGAATGAGAGTTTTTTTATCAGTTCCATGCATGTCATAAGCCAATGAATGTTGATTTATGTTGTTGTCCATATTGGTAGAGGTGTGGGTAGGATGTTGTGAGTCAAACCAAGGTGGATTGTGTAGAAAGGTGGGATTGAGTAGTAACTCTCCAAGGTGAGAGTTGGACAGCCTAAGAGAAGGACACTAGATAGTGGTCCTAGGCTAGGTAAATCTCTATATTAGTCTTGTATAGGCTTTATTATCACAAACACCTTTGTAAACCTTGTGTGGAAGGAAGTTAAGTTCATTGAGTGAAATACAACCTTACCTAAACCTCTGCATCATATTGGTATCAGAGCCAATAATCTGATTGGAAGAAAGTGTATGTCAGAAGAGGAAATTGAAACAGAGGCTAGTACAACGCCTCCCAAGACAATGAGCCAAGATGCCATCAAGAAGTTGGTGGAAGAGATGGTTGAAGCGAGACTGCAAGAAGCAAAATTGTAGGAAGAGAAGAAGTCTAAAGGCAAGACCAAAGAAGAGGGAAGTTCTTCAGACACAAATGAAGAAACAGAGGCAGAAGAGGATCCTCAGGAGCAGGATATGTCTACAGATCAGAAAGCCTTCTTGAATGCACTTAAGGGTGCTCATCGAGACAGTGGTGATCCCAAGATGGAGGTGCCTACCTTCCATGACAAGTTGGATGGAGATGTTCTCACCGACTGGATAGAAGCTATGTGTAACTTCTTTGATTACAAGGAGTTCAATGATAGCAAAAAGGTCAAATTTGCCAAGACAAGGCTAAGAGGTTCTGCACTTGTATGGTGGAACTATATGCAGAGTGAGAGGGAGAAGGTTGGGAAAAGTCCCATCACTAAATGGAGCAGAATGGTGGCTATGCTCAGAAGCAAGTTCATGCCACCTGACTATGAGATTCAAATCATAAGGAGATTTCAGAATTTGAGACAAAAAGACATGGATGTGGTTGCCTACACAGAAGAGTTTCATAGACTCAGTATGAGGGCCAACCATAATGAAGATGAAAAAGGGATGGTGGCTAGGTACCTGAATGGACTGAAATACAATCTGCAAGATGAGATAATTTTGGTGTTACCAAAGACAGTGGATGAATGTTTCCTATTGGCCTCCAGAGCTGAGGAAAAGCTGAGAAGGAAAGGTGATCAAAGTGCCAGAGGTAGAGGTGGCAGAAATCAAAGAGGTAGAGGCAATTTTGGCCGTGGACAGTTCAACAAAACTGAAAATAACAACCAGCAAGAAACTCACTCAAAACAGAGCATAGAGGAGGTTTCAGAGGTGGTAGAAATCATAATGGCAGAGGCAGAAATGGTGGAGGTGGTAGAGGACCGGGAGTCTTCACTGGAAGATGTTATGGTTGCAACCAAGTTGGCCATACAATGAACAAATGTCCAGGGAAAGCCAGCAGCTCTCATGATAATGGGAAGAGAAATCAGTTAGTGAAAGATGATGACTG
Source organism: Cunninghamia lanceolata (assembly GCA_027924645.1). Classification (NCBI taxonomy): domain Eukaryota; kingdom Viridiplantae; phylum Streptophyta; class Pinopsida; order Cupressales; family Cupressaceae; genus Cunninghamia; species Cunninghamia lanceolata. The sequence continues at coordinate 399,435 of BSBN01001814.1, read as the reverse complement.
TGGAAGTGTGAATTCACCAATGGGGAGTGTTGCACCTATTCTAGATGGAGAAAGTATGATGATAAAAAGGACTATGTTGAAGATGTCATTGAAGCAAGAACCCCCTCAGAGAAAGAATCTTTTCAAAACCCAAGGTCTAGCCTATGGGAAACTTTGCAAAATCATAGTGGATTCAGGGTCTACTGAGAATGTGGTATCCACTGAGATGGTTGAGAAGTGCAAGTTGAAGAGGCTGCCTCATATCAGTCCTCACAAGATTTCTTGGTTGAATAAGAACCAAAGTTTCATGGTGGAGGAACAAGCTTGGGTTGAATTTGCAATTGGTGACTACAAGGACAAAGTGCTATGTGAAATCATCCCAATGGATGCATGTCACCTGCTTCTTGGCCGCCCATGGCAGTATGATGTTAAAGCTCAGCATGATGGTGAGAAGAACACTTATGTCATCACCAAGAATGGAAGGCCATTCAAAATGGATCCTTTGTTGGAGCAGCCCAGGGGAAAGGAAAATAACAGCAATGTCATGTTGGTGAATGGAAATGAATTCCTAAATATCTTGAAGGAGAATGACAACCAGGGGTATGCCTTGGTCATGAAGCCCAAGAGTGGATCAGATCAACAAGATCAAAAATAGAAGGAGATTCCATTGGAAGTACAGCAACTTCTAGATAAGTATCAAGACCTTGTGGTAGAGGAAGTTCCCAACTCCTTGCCACCCATGAGGGATATTAGTCATCAAATTGACTTAATACCTGGTGCTACATTGCCTAACAAGGCTGCATACAAGCTAACCCCACAGCAAAATGAAGAGGTGGCAAGGCAAATTCAAGATCTCCTGGAGAAAGGGCTGATTAGGAAGAGTCTAAGTCCTTGTGCAGTTCCAAGTGTACTGGCTCCTAAGAAGGATGGAAAGTGGAGGCTATGCACAGATTCCAGGGCCATAAACAAAATCACCATAAGATACAGATTTCTAATGCCAAGGATTGAAGATCTCTTGGATTACCTGGGAGGATCTTGCTATTACTCAAAGATTGATTTGAAATCTAGATATCATCAAATTCGGATCAGACAGGGAGATGAATGGAAGACTGCTTTCAAGACCAATGAAGGTCTTTATGAATGGCTTGTTATGCCATTTGGTCTTAGCAATGCGCCAAGTACATTTATGCGCCTAATGAATGAGGTATTAGTTGAATTCATTGGTAAATTTGTTATTGTTTATCTTGATGACATACTAATCTTCAGCGGGACAAGGGAAGACCATGTGAAGCATGTTGGTCAGGTGTTGGAGAAGCTGCATGGGCACAAGTTGATGATCAACTTAGACAAATGTGAGTTCATGAAAACTAAACTTGTATACCTAGGATTTGTCATTTCTAATGGCTGTTTGAAGATGGATCCCTCTAAGGTTGAGGCTATTCTCAGTTGGCCTACCCCAAAAATAGTGGGAGATGTGAAAAGTTTCCATGGATTGGCGACTTTCTATAGGAAGTTTATCAGAGGTTTCAGTCACATTAGTGCTCCTATCCTCAACACCATCAAGGGTGGAGTCAAATGTAGATTCCAGTGGACAAAGGACGCTGATGATAGTTTTGAGTTGTTGAAAACAAAGGTGGCTGAGTTACCTACCTTAGTACTCCCTGATTTTGATAAGGTATTTGTTGTTGAGTGTGATGCAAGTCAGCAAGCTATTGGTGTTGTTCTTAGCCAGGAAGGACATCCAGTGGCATTCTTTTCAGAAAAGTTGAATGAAGCCAAGCAAAGGTATTCTACCTATGACTTAGAACTCTATGCAATGGTGCAAGCTCTTAAGAAATGGAGACATTATTTGCTGCCCAAGGAATTTATTGTGTTTACTGACAATCATGCTTTAAGCTTTCTTAACAGTCAAGACAAATTGAACCATAGACATGTTAAATGGATGGAACAGCTACAAGTTTATACTTTCACAATTAAGCACAAAAGAGGTGTCTCTAATAAGGTCGCTGATGCATTGAGTAGGAGGTTGCTTCTTGTTCATGAAATTTAGTTAGAAAGCATGGGTATTGACTATTTAAAGGAGCTATATAAAGAAGATTATGATTTCAAAGAGGCCTATGATGTTTGTGTGAACTTGGCTAACACATTCCATGGAGAGTATGCAGATTTTGTTTTGCAGGAAGGCCTCTTGTTTAAGGGCAATTTGTTGTGTGTCCCTAAGTGCTCTATGTCGGACAACATCATCAAGGAGAAGCATAATAGTTCTTTAGGAGGACATTTTGGCTTGGACAAGACACTAGAACAAGTCACAAGGTTCTATTTTTGGCCAAAGGTGCAATCAGATGTGAGAAAATATGTAGCTAGCTGTGCAATCTGTCAAAGAGCCAAAGGTGTGTCTTCAAATGTAGGTCTATACCAGCCCCTTCCCATTCCCAACAGACCTTGGGAAAGTATCAGCATGGATTTTGTGCTTGGGTTACCCAGGACAGCCAGAGAGGTGGATAGTGTGTTTGTCATTATTGATAGGTTCAGCAAGATGGCTCATTTTGTGCCATGTAAATGCACAAATGATGCATCTCATATTGCAGATCTATTTTTCAGAGAGGTAGTAAGGATGCATGGTTTACCATTGTCCATTGTAACTGACAAAGATTCTAAGTTTGTAGGTCACTTCTGGAGGACCTTGTGGAAGAAGCTGGGAACACAGTTGTCTTTTTCATCAGCCTACCATCCACAAACTCATGGTCAGACTGAGGTGGTTAACAGGTCTCTTGGAAACCTTCTAAGGTGCCTTACAAAGCAACATGGTTTGGCATGGGATTTGGTTATTAGTCAGGCTGAATATGCCTACAATGATTCAAAGAATAGGAGCACTGGTAAAAGTCCTTTTGAGATAGTTTATGGTTTTCATCCAAGAGGACCACTTGAGCTGAAGGATCTCCAAGGTTGGGATAGAAGGAGTGTACTTGGTGAAGAGTTTTCTGCTTCCATGAAAATAGTTCATGATCAAGTCAAGTTGCAACTAGAAAAATCAGTCACAAAGTACAAAGAAAAGGCAGATTTGAGAAAAAGAGAAGTACAGTTCAAAGTTGGTGACTTAGTCATGGCATATCTGAGGAAAGAAAGGTTACCAAAGGGTCAGCCAACTAAACTCCTGATGAAGAAGATTGGACCATGCAGGATAGTGCACAAATTCAGTCCAAATGCCTATGAGATTGAGCTACCAGATGGCCTGGGTATCTCTCCAATTTTCAATGTTTGTGATCTTTTTCCTTTTAGACCTCCATTGCCTAATGAAAGTGGATCAGATGTGGTGGCTGAAGATGCTGATTGGATCAAGGATTTGCCTCCAAGCAAACCTTTACAGTTCGAGTGCATTCCAGATTCCAAGGTTATCAAGAAGACTCGGAGAGGTGTCTATAAGGACTACTTGGTGAAATGGAAGGATCTTCCTGATTCAGAGGCCACCTGGATGATTGAAGCAGATATCTTGAAGCATGGCATAACACTTCAACAATTGGCAACTCAAGGGACTTGAGTTCTTCCTACAGGGGGAGTATGGTGCAGGAGCTCAGTTTTGTGTTGTTTTCTAGTTAAATTTTTCATGTTAGTTATTTACCTCTAAAGCTTTAAAAGCCATTTTGTTGTGTTGAAATAAGAGACTTAGTCATTTCATTGACTAGTCTACTTTGGAGTTAATCTAGGCCTATTTTCCAGGAGTTATAGTTTTGAAATTTGGAGTTTTCTTTAGAAACTTATTCTTTATGAAGAAAACTGCCTTTTCCTTAGATTTTCTGCCTTCCTAGGCAGTTGTACGGACAAATGGGAAGTGGAAGAGTTTTAGAAACTTCCTATAAACATCAGTTGAAAAGACATGCCAAATATAATATAGAAAGAAGGAGTTTTTCAAGGAAAAAAAACTATTTTTTTTGTGTTTTTTCTAAAAACAGCATCTTGTACGGCTCTATACAGATTCCTTGTGAGTTGAAATGTTTAAAATTTGTTAATACTGCAAAGTAGTTTTTATTTGCATTCATTTGGAGTTCTTGACACTCCTGTAGAAGGTAGAAACAGTTTAATTTGTAGAATTTGTTTTGAAACCCTCTTAACTAGGGTTTGTGCACAAAAATGGTGGATTCTTCCTCTATCCTCTGAGAGTTCAATCATTTTCAGTAGGATGGGGAAGATTAGATTAGATTTTTCTCTTTTCCAGGTTGTGCAGGTGGAAGAATCCTTCTCCAGATGTTTGGTATGATCATAACTAGTCAAAACAATGACTAGTTAGTGAAGAAGAGGCATTGGACAGCAAAAGCTAAAGGAAACAGTCATAGGGTTGGTAAAATGGAGTGGTTTTTTTGTGATTTAGAAGGGATACAGACCTGCATAAGAGATTACTATTCATAAAAGGGATCTTGATACATCTCTTTCCTTTAATTCCAAGTTATACTATCCTTTAGAAGGCAAACTACAAAGGTTGACAGAAAAAAATAGCTTGTTGCTATGCACGTGGGTACAGTACGGCCTGAAGGATTAATGAATGGCAAACATCTTAATATTGGTGTTTGGGTCATGCATCAAGTAATGAAGGACATTTGAGGATTTTGAAGGATTTGTATGATGTAAAACTTCTCTTTGTTTGCAAGATAACTTTCTTTCTTTATCACTATTTTCTTGAAGACTGTCAACAGCCGTACTTTTCTGTCAAAGGAATTATTTTGGTGGGGTGTTGCGTCAGAGACTTCAAGTGAACTCCATCCTTGTGAATGCTTGTGGTATTGATCCTTGTTAGAGAGGAATTGTTGTGGGTTGAAGTTTTACAAAGACTGCAAGAAAGAGGCTGTCACTATAACACTGTCATAGGATAGCAAACTGTACTTCTTGTCCTCTGTTCTACAAACCATAGTACAACTGATGTTGGTGAATAACTGGTGGTTGGAACACATTGAATGTTTATTGTGCCTTTAAAGATAAATTTCTTTTGGAATCCAGAAGGTTAGGATGGATTGGTATATTCCCTATACTACAAGGTCCCCACAGTCTTGAATTGCTGTGATAAAACAGTCACTATCATTGTCTGAATAAGTATAACAATAGGTAATATGTTACTGACTTCCTTCCTTGGTAGATGATGGGAAGATCTTGTTGGTAGAAGAGTTAATGTAGTTAGTTTTTCACAGTGACTACAAGGAGTAGATTTTCTTGGCATAGACAAAAAGACAATCACATAGAGGTTTGCTGTCCACTGCCTTTTAAAGAAGTGGAATGAGAGTTTTTTTATCAGTTCCATGCATGTCATAAGCCAGTGAATGTTGATTTATGTTGTTGTCCATATTGGTAGAGGTGTGGGTAGGATGTTGTGAGTCAAACCAAGGTGGATTGTGTAGAAAGGTTGGATTGAGTAGTAACTCTCCAAGGTGAGAGTTGGACAGCCTGAGAGGACACTAGATAGTGGTCCTAGGCTAGGTAAATCTCTGTATTAGTCTTATATAGGCTTTATTATCACAAACACCTTTGTAAACCTTGTGGATGGAAGTTAAGTTCATTGAGTGAAATACAACCTTACCTAAACCTCTACATCAATCCCTAGGCATCCTAAAAATTTGGTATCATGTCTAAAGAAGTATAATTTGTTGTCTAATTTGATAGTTGTAAGTTTGTGGTTAACAATCTATGGTAGTAAAAGTTAGCGCATTTCACCACATTAAGGAGTTAACTTTTGTTGTTGTGGTAATAGTTAGATATTTATGGTTTGTTTATCTTCTATTAAAATTTGAGGTTGATTGGATAAGTAGAGGTTAGAAATTTGATGTGTGAAGTGCCCACGAGTTGACAGTGTGTTCGAATAGAACTTGTTCTATTTGCAAAAGGTTTATTTTAGGTTTGTACCAAAGGTGAATATTTGAGAAGTGGGTAATAACCATTTTGAAGGTCTATGGTATACCATGTGGAGATTCTCCACCATTTGACCATTGTAATTTGTAAGTTTGTTATATTTAATTGGTGACACTTTTCATGTGGTTTTAGCCCTTGCACCATCTTGAGCTTAGTGTAGATCATGTGAGGAGCTTGAGGATGATATAAATAGAGAGTTTTGAATCAGTTGAAAGCAAGCAAAGAAGACTAGGATGGAGTATAGGTATAGAAGGTATGTTCGACAGTGAAGGAATGAGATTTGAGAGATAGTGTGTGGTCATCATTAATATGATATGGGATACAATTTAAAAGTATCGAATGTGACATGTAAGAATTTTTCTACTGGTGAGAATTAAATGTATTTTTGTTTGTGTCATTTTGGCCCATGCAGTATGTCTGTAGTAAAATTCTAAAGCTATATTATACTAGAAATCATTATGTGGCACTTGTAGCGAGTTTGGAAGTGGTGTTTCCATAGCTAGAGGTCTATGAGTGTAGAAGCCCATAGTGGCAATCATCCATTTGTATAATTTTGTTGTAATCAAACAACTATGGCTTGGCATGTAAGGGCAGCATTACAGTAAACTTGATGGTTGTGATTCAATGATAATTTCACAAGCTATCTATTTAATAATATGTAGTGTTTTCTAATTGAGTAATTATTGTTAGGTTGCACAATTGGACACTTAGGTTCTTAGGAACCTCCTATCATGACTACATCAAGTGGTATCAAAGCAAAGGTTAGATCTTAGGAAGATCATTGGTGTGGATGTGAGTGCACCTGATTGATGTAGTTTCTTAAGAATGAGTTTGACCAAAATATGAACTATGATAGTGATGTCCCATAGGCATAAGTAGTTGAGGCACACCAAATTTGATGTTTGTACTTTTCAATAATTAAATAATGTTTAGATCTATGGCAATCCATAAAGGTTTGTAGACTGAGTGCCAAATGCGAGGGAGATTACAAAAGGATAATTGTGGATAGATCATCAACCTAAATATGTTGCCAAAGAGAGGGTGAGGTATTATAAAAGTTGTAGGAAGAATGGAGATGTATGAGATATTGAAGGCTATGCAGAACCAGATGGATGTGCTAGAGCAAGACTGCCAGAGGAACCCTAACCCTAGGGCTGCTCAAGAACAGTAATAAAGAGCAAGAGGTAGATCCAGTGGAATCAAGAACAGAAGTAAAGAGGATAAAGAAGAAAGAATGTTGAAGGCCATAAATAGAATTAGAAAGAGGACCAAAGTGGACATTATGAACTATTTTAGGAATTTAGATCTTAAGGAGTTCATTGACTGGATCACTAATATAGAGTAACATTTTGAGAATGAGGACATTGAGGGCCCAAATATGGTGAAATTTGTGAAGGCCAAGATGAAAGGTCATGTGGTAATATGATGGAAGGAAGTCTTGGTAGAGAGAAATAGAAAGGAGAATCCTTGCATTACAAAGTGGGACCAAATGGTGGAGAAGTTGAAATCCAAGTTCATTCCAATGAATTACTAGTTGGAATTGTTGAAGGAGCTACACAATCTGTGACAAGGTGATATGATTGTGGAGTACACCAAAGAATACTATAGGCTAATAATTAGGTCAGGAAATCGTGAGGAAGGGGCTGAGAAAGTGGCCAAATATGTTTATGGATTGAGGGAATCCATCCAAGGGGAGCTAGATATGTGGAACATTCAAATAGTAGAGGAGGCCTACTAGCTAGCTCTCACCATAGAGAAGAAACTAAACTAAAGAATGGAGAAAAGTAGAATCACCAGAGAGGAAGAGAAGAGAAGAGCCAAAGCAGCAAGATGAGATGCGATGACAAGGGAGAAACCCCAAGAGGTCAAGAGAGAGGTAACCAATACTACATATGAAGGTTAGACCAAAGTTCCCACTCTAGATAGAAAGAAGATGATCGTAGCAATAGCAAATATGACTATAGCAGCTATCACAAAGGTAGGGATGGTGGTGGAAGATATTCCAAAGATGAAAGAGTAGAAGATACTCACCACAAAGAGGCTCAAGGGTTAGCCCATAATATTGTGTCCCACCTTTTGGCCAAAGTGGGACATTGAAATCAACATTTTTAACCAAATTTTCACTTTTTGACAGCTACAGCAACTAAAGTGTTAAGAATTTGAAGATGATGTAAACTAGTGATTTTTGAGATTTTATGTCTAGATTCTAAATGCATTTTTTTTAAAGAAATAATTTGTGATTTTTTTACGTAACTTTTAATAACTAATTTTTTATAGTCAACAGTACATTTAAAAAGTGATGTTTATGCCATACATCGTAACTTTTTTATAGAAAGGATAAAATTATAAATTTTTAAACATAAATTTGTAACACCAATATCTAGTGCACATATATTTTTTCATAATTTTTTGTTGCATATTTCTTTTATTAATTTTTGAAGTGAGATTAATTATAATTCAGACATAGGTTTATACCATACAACATAAAATTTTCTGTATGTGTCCAAATTAACTTCTTTTTTTTCTGAAATAAGGACATCAATACCTAGTGCGCATATATTTTTCATAATTTTTTTCTCTATTTTTTTATTTTTCTGTGTTTGTGGAATAAAGACCTTGATGTTCGGTGAAAAACCTATGTTCACTAGAAAATAGAAAATAAATATAATAATAAAATGAAATATATTCAAAATCATAATTTTTGGAAAGCTTATACTAAGGGCTACATACTTACAAAATATAATTTCTAAATGACTTCACTTGATCCCCCAAAAGGTGAAGCAAAATTGGTTTTTTGTTAGCATTTTGATAGGTACATAGGAGACTACATCAAGGGTTTGATTTAATATTAGGGGGGTTCTTTCCAAGGGGATTTGATCTAAGGGGGTTTTATCTGACCCCCTTTAATTAAACCCCTTTATATGAAACCCCTTAAGGCTTAAATCATTATTTTTTCTATAAAAATGTGATTTTAGATAGAAATCAAGATGTCCCATAAGTGGGACACACTATTGTGGAAGCACCATCAAGAGGAGTGTGGAAGGTATTCTCAGAAAGGTAGAGGATATGAGAAGAAAAGGTATAAATCCTTCAAGGGAACCTATTTAAGTTATGGTGAGGAAGGACATAAAGCATTCAAATGCCAAGGAAAGTGGGTGGAAGATAGTGTAAGAGTTGTATTTGGTGATGAGAGGTCACCCACTTCGAAGAGGGATCCTGAGTATAGGGATTCATTGGTTTTACAAAGAACTTTGAGGTGTGACGAGGGATGAGATGCAACAAAGGAAAAGTATGTCCAAGACCAAATATAATAAAAAAGATAAATGTCGTGATTTGTTGGTGGATAGTAGCAACATAGACAATCTAGTTTTTGTGGAGATGGTTGACAAGTTGGGGTTGAGAAAGATGAGACACTCGTGCCCATACTAGACACGCTAGTTGCAATAAGAAGACCAAATTTTAGTAGAGGAACAATGTTGGGTGAGCCTTAACATAGGGGCATACCATGATGAGGTGTTGTGTGGCATCGTGCCAATGGATGTGTGTCATCTTCTATTAGGAAGATCATGGCAGTTTGATAGGGAAGCGATGTATGATGGAAGATTTGGTTCACATATGTGATTTGGAAGGATGGAGAAAAACACAAGTTGATGCCATTGAGAGTAAGTGAAGGATATTTTTACAATAGCATCGGTGTGTGCATTGGGGATGGATGATATGTGTTTATTCCAAAGATGTGTGACATTTCTAGAATGAGTGGCAGCACTGTAAATGTAAAAGAAGTAGCATAGAAGAGAGGTTGTGAAAATGAGCAACACCAAAAGGAGAACATTCAGAGAATAAGACATATAAACAAGAGGATGAGGAGTTTTACTAACCTGGATCATGCAATAGAAGAAATCATAATAGAAGGGTATGCGGTAGCTAGGAAAGAGACTGACAGATGTGAAGAACTAGTTGTTGAAAAAGGAAAGTGGGTTGTGACTAAATACAAGCTAAAGACAAATGGTGCAGAGGATGATAGGTAGAAAAAGTGAAAAATAACATAGGAGAAAGTAGTACTTAGGGTGGATCACTTGAGGCATGCCTAAGGAGGTTGAAAGAATGAGTTAAAGAAGTAGAAAAGTGGAATCTCTAGGCAAGGGTAGTGGACTATCCTATAAAATGAGGGACTCATTTTTTATATTAATCCTAGGAATTTGATATAGTTGCATCCCTAGGCATCCTAAAAATGTGGTATCATGGACCTAAAGAAGTGGAATTTGTGATATAATTTGATATTTGTAAGCTCATGGTTAACAATCTGTGGTAGTAAAAGTTTGCACATTTCACCACATTGAGGAGTTAGCTTCTATAGTTGTGGAAATAGTTCTATTAATGGTTTATTTATCTTCTATTGAAATTCAAGGTTGATTGGATAAGTAGAGGTTGGTAATTTGATTTGTGAAGTGCCCATGAGTTGATAGTGTGTTCAATTACAACTATTTCTATTTGTGAAAGGCTTATTTTAGCTTTGTGTCAAAGGTGAATATTTGAGAAGTGTGTAATAATTGCTTGTGAAGGTCTGTGGTGTACCATGTGGAGATTCTCCACCATTTGATCATTACAATTTGTAAGTTTGTTATATTTAGTCAGCGACACATTTCATGTGGTTTCGAGCTTTGCACCATCTTGAGGTCAATGCAAATCATGTGAGGAGCTTGAGGATGATATAAATAGAGGGTTTTGAATCAATTGAAAGCAAGTAAAGAAGACTAGGATGGAGTAGAGGCATAGAATGTAACTTTAGCAGTGAGGGAGTGAGATATGAGGGATCTAATGTGGTTATCAATAATATGATGTGGGATACAATCTGAAAGTATTCAATGTGACATGTAGCAATGTTTTCTAGTGGTGAGAATTAAATATATTTGTGTTTCAATCATTGTGGCTCATGCAACATGTTTGTGGTAAAATTATTAAGTCATATTATATTGGAAATCATTATGTGGTGCTTGTAGTGAGTCCAGAAGTGGTGTTTCCATAATTAGAGATCTATGAGTGTAGAATCCCATAGTGATAATCATCCATTTGTGTAATCTTATAATCAAACGATTGTGACCTAGAATGTAAGGGGAGCATTGTAGAAAAATTGGTGGTTATGATTCAATGATAATCTTATAAGTTGTCTATTCTAATAATATACATGGTGTTTCATGTGAATTTCTATGTTTGCAGTGGTTTGTGATTGAGTAATTGTTGTTAGGCTGGATGGTTGGACAATCCTTTTTGGAACCCTCCTACTATGACTACATCACCTTTAGACTCAAACATGAATGCTTAAGCTTGATGGTTAATCTAGAACTAAGAAACCCATAACATCAATGCTAGTAAAGCTCATAATGACTTGTCAAAGGAAAAATATAACTATTGTAAGACTACATTCTTTCCTTGTAGATAATATGACTAAAGGTTTAAGGTTACCAAAAAAATTGGTTTGATTTTTGGTAGCCCATAATGGGTATCATCCTTTGGCCATTTTCTATGTATATTTCTTACAAATATTTGATTCACCATTTTTTTTTTTTATTTGCAGAGATTTTTTTTTTACAACTATGATGGCACTACAATGTACAAGTCCAATATGACATGGTGGAAGTGCCTTAGAATAATGGAAGAGTCTAAATTTTGGAAGCTCTTAAACAACATGTGAGTTGTAATTTTTGACTCGAGTCAAAATAAAGTCAACTAAAAGTCAAAATATTTTACATATGTTTGTCTTGGTAGATTGGTCGCGTTGTTGAGCTTGAAATGACTAGGCCATGGAGTTGAATCTCATCAATATTTTTTCATAGCTAACATGACAACATGCAACTTGTTTATATAAGAAGTAAAAATCATGCTCCTCTCCTATTGTGATCACTAAACTAAAATTAGGTTCACTTTCTAAAAAAACTAGAAACAAAATACTACTTATAAATAATAAGGATAATGCATAATCTTTACAATTCTTTTTAATATTAACAATCATAAGTTAAAATAATGTTCTAAACTAAACAACTAATATATTGCCATAGCTATTGTATATAAAAACAATACTAAAATTATATTTCAAAAAAATTCCACACCAAAAAAATTAACAATGTTATTATGAACACACATATATTTAACCATTTTTTAATCAAAATAAAAATTACTACATAAATATGATGTAACAATAGATTGTTAGAATTCAAACACCTCAAAAAAATATAATGAAAACTTTTTAAAATAATAAATAAATTTAAAAAATTACAAAATACCTGACTGTTTAGACTCTTCTGCTCCACACAGCTTGTGGAATGTTCAACCTGCTCACTAAACCAGTTTCTGGTCCAGAAAAACGTGCATTGAACAAAACACATACTTGTTTGTTTCCAATACTGGGTGAAGGAATTGAAAAATATTCAGAAACGTTTTAAACCAAGTCATCTCACGTGCTTGAAAGATGTTGAATGTCTTCTTTAAAATCATCTGTCCGTTCATAAAATTCTGTTGAAGCTCATGGCTGGATAGTCGTCTGTATTATCAAAAGTATGTAAGAGTTACCTGAATTTCTTTCATTATACATAGTACGAATTATGGCCAACGAATATTTGGAAATTAACACGTAACAAATGATGAGGAATTGGTTTAGTTTATATAATTAAAATATATTTAAATCCATAGTTTTAGTATTTTCAACATACCCAACTTGATTCTAATTTTTGTCATTCTCCTCTTTGGAATGGTAATGATCACATTTGATACTGTTCTAGTGATAAAAAGACTACAACTGTCAAGCCTATCTTCTTGTCCTATAGGTAATTTCAACTCATATTTTGTAGTTTGTGGTATTGAATAACCACCTCTAAAGGTTAGAGACTAACATCCTAAATCAATCATTATCATCTACCCACGCACATTTCCAAGTGATGAGACGCATTCATTGAATGTGGTGGGAATCAAGCACAAACTAAATCTTATGCATTTTTATTATTGACTTTGATAACGGGTTAGTCTTAAAATCCAAACCATTAAGGTTGAGTCACAGTATATCATACTATGTTTCCTTTATGGTACCTAGGGTACTTTATGGTACCTAGGGTAGTTTTCTATATGAGAATACAATAGTTATATATTGATGCAATTTAACCTAACAATTAGAAGATGAAGAGTCATATATAGAAGATTAATTCTTCATCTTCCATTAGGTTATTTAGCCTTTGTAGTATTATTTAAATTTTTTAATATATAGAGATAGGCAATTATCATCAGATATCATAAAATAAACATAGCTAATGAAAGATAGACAACTCTACATCTCCCTCAACAATGTTCCATTTATGAAACCAACATATAATAATAATTTTTTTAATTCCATTTATATTATCTTTTTGTGTCACTCTCTAATGGTATATAGCATTTACGAATAAGCTTTAACCATTGCTTCCACGTATAATAGATCTAGAACCTAAAATATTGGGGTGTTGTCCCTCAAATATCTTATAATCTATCTAGATTATTTGTGTTACACTGGTTCACCTTGGTAGTATACATATCACAACATGATACACCTAGGATAATATTTCTTTTTATTTCAAGTGAGCTTAAATGGCAAGAGACGTAGAATTTCAAGATGCAAGTAGTGAGATGAACAATAAAAATTGAACAAATGATCTAATAAATGAATTTATCTCCATAGAACAACATAATCAAAATTATTGAACAAGTGATTCCATCATCTCAATCTTTAGGTTAAGATTTTAGCTATCAAGTTACTTTTAAGTTCAGAGTGAATTTATATGTTCTTGTGTTTGAGGGTAAAGTTAATTTACTAATATAATAGATAATTAGGTAGATGGGTTAGATTAATTTTTTCTATAGGGATTTTTTGGAATGGTCATCTTGAATGGCTCTCCCACCCACCCTCTTGGCTCATTGTAGGATTATCTATCTCTTCCCTTAGATCTTTCCTCTAATCTACTGTTGGGATGGATAGCTTTGAGTGGGGACATTGGAGTTCTTATTTGCATGGTTCTAGTTGTGGCTACTAATGTTTTGGGCTCTCTGACAATGGATAAGGATTGTTGTTCACCTTCTCCTTATGCAGGTTTGACAAATACTGGTTCTGGTTTTGACTCTAGTTGTGGAATTGCTCAATCTCAATAGGTTTTGTTTGGTGGCGTAGAGGTGCAAGGTCAAGGGAATGGCATTGGTCCTTGTTCCTAGGTGACTATGGTGGTCATGTCCTCTCTAATAGCATCCCCTATGTTAGGGATGAATTCTCCTCCATGGTGTGCTACTTAGGTTATCTCTCTAATTGTATCTAATGTTCTTGGGGGCACCATGTTTTTCTCGGGAAGATTAAATCTCTACCTTGTGCTAGGGCCTCGTCAGTCATGGTTTTTGAGGAGGAGGTACTTAGGGCAAGGATTTATTTGCAGAGAGAGGGTTGATCTACTAGTTTCATAATTTTTAGCCAAGGCTCCCTAACCTCAATAGGTGGCTTTTGAATTCTTATCATCCATTGTTTGAAGGTAAGATGGAGATTTTACCCTTGTGCTTAGGGGTTTTCATTGTGGTATTTGATTCATCCAATGACTAGGAAGCTATGCTCAATGTCTTAGTTTGGTTGTGGGATTGACCATATTGCTTCCAACTTACCACCTTTAGTTGGTTCTATGGTGCTAGTGCAAATAGCCTCTTCTATGGAAATTTTTTAGGGATTTCTCCAATTTGTTTGGTGTCTCCTACAAAGGGGGCAATTGTTGATTCTCATCCTTTGGCCATAAGCCCTATTGATAAGAGTTGCTGTCTCTTGGACCATTGTTTAGAGGAGGAAGGAAGGTCCTCCAAATCTTGTTTTGTACCCACAATCCTAGCATGGGGGAAAAAATGCTAGAAGGGTTTTAGGGATGGTGTAGGTTGGTCCATTGTGTCACACCCCATTCTTAAACAAACATACTTATCATTTTATTTCAAGCAGACAAATAGTTAGTTAGTGAAATTATTATGAAGAAAGTAATGTTGTGTTAAAATATAAAATGCATTGATTTATATTATTTTATATGCAAAGAATGATTGTCTACAACATTATTATTATGCACATTAAATAATGTAACAAACTAACTATCATTGTGCGATTGAGGTGGATGTAGGAACAGTGTTTTTCCCCCTCCAAGATGAGGAGAGAGAGTATCACCATGGAGAGGGTGATAGATAGCGTGAATACAATGATCCTTGTACTATCTAGAAACATACACACACTCACATTAGAGGTTAAGTCTAATTCTTTATGTTGTTGGTTGCCTCAGTAATATTTTAACATTGTGATCATTCCATTCTTGATTTATATTTTCATAGTCATGTCGATGACTAAATCTTTTATGTCGAAAATCAATAAGGTTGTGTACATCTTTGAATGCTAAGTCGACGTGAGACACAAATAAGTGTAATCTTGACAAAAACACCTAAGTCAGCTTTGCAAGACTTCATCATCAATATTATGCTTGTGAATAGCATAATTAAGGAATTCAAAGGAATGCATTTGTAACATCTTTGAAATAGGTGTATTATTTTTTATATCTTTTATTAAATTATTTTGAAGTGTGGTCATGATTAAATTTCATTAACCCAATTGATAGGGGAAAGGTTCTTTAATATTATAAGTGGATTGTTTCCCATCATGTATTTTTTCCTAGATACTAGGGGAGTGGGAAAGAGCAGTAGCTCCATAATCCTATTTTCCAAGCTAAGAGGTCATGGGTGGTTGAGAGATAAGTGGAAAGTTGGTAGATAATTTCAGTTGTTAACCACCAGTAGTGGAGAGAAATAAATGGAGATTCCTTCCTTGCATTAAGGGAAGGAAAGCTAAGTAGTAAACAAAGGAGATTTTATGGTAGGCAAGAGGAGTGTGAAGGGAGAAGAAAAGCGCGATAGGAGAAGAGTATCAACTATGTTTGAAGAAGAATTTGAGAGTTGCAGGTATGAGCTCAATCTTCAATATACTATGAACATGTAAGTTGTATTCTTATAACAAATAACTAGTATAGTAGTTATCTATATTATCTATTTTGTTGTGAGCCTTAAGAGGCCACAGACTTCATAAGATAATAGCTATCTGTAGAGAGTATTGACTACTCGAAATAAATACCTTCGACAGAGGTTTATATTTGTTGTTGCACTATACTTTTGTTTTGAACAAGCTAGTATTAAAGGATGAAATCCTTAAAACTAAGAGAAAATGTTTAAACCAGAGCATGATATGTAATATTGATACATATTAAAGTTATCAAAATGTTTTAAAGTGTGTAACCAGAAGGATGAGCTATATTTATTACTAATATACTCTTCGCATAGTCTTATAGTTATACAGTTTGTATAAGACTGAATTGTCTGAGTATAAAAGTTGTATGGCAGACTCATAGTAATACTGTTAGAAGTTATCCTTAACATCCTTAACCTATGAAAGAAGGCCAACTAATAAGAATGGCTGAGGATTTGAGTTGTTTTTAAGCCAATTTCCATATGTTTCTTTTATGAAAGCTTTTGTTAAGTATATCAATGTATTAGAATCTTAATGAGGTCGTAATTCTAGGGATCTCAGACATTATTTAAGGCCGAAGACTAGTGTATATTTCTGTTTGATATTCATCAGAGAATGTTATTATAAGATAGTAGTATTACTACATAGGGTTACATTCCCTTTTGCCTTGAGAAGGTCAAAATTAGTGTTAAGATTGTAATGTTTTTATATTGGAACTTATAACAGTTCAATAGAGGTAAGATATCATTTCTCAAACATGTCTGTACATAAGTTTATAATTTGAGGAAGGTCGATGACCTAATATGAAGACAATAGTTATGAAGATATATATATCTAGTTAAATTTATCTTTGTATGTATATACCCTACTTCAACAGTAATAGGGATAATCTTTATTGTTTCTAGAACTATATTTCACTTGGAATACTCTTTTTTGTAATACAAGTAGAAATTTATCCAATTTAAAGGAAAGTAAAGTTTTTTTTGTTTCCTTCGACAAGTATAGGTTGAATATATATTCCTAGACTAAGATAGATAGATCTTAGTGGAAAGAACTTAGAGTCTTTAGTCACCAATAATTTAATGACTTAATGTCAAAGCCATTTAAATCTTAACAATTGAAAATTAATTTTATTGAAGAGCACAGAAATGTGTCGACAAGCCTTAGAGAAAATGGCAAGATGTCATAGACCTGAGATTGCAAGGATGCAAGGTAGGGATCAATGCATGCTTTAATTCTCCTAAGCTCTTATCTTCTACCTATGTTGTCGATTTATAGAGAGGTTGTATTTTAAGTCTTTTATGACTGATATTTAATTAAACAAGTCAAAGAAAGTTGATATACTATTTACTAAAATATAAGAATGTTGTATCCAAGTCAAGAAAAGAGTGTGTGAGTGATGCAAGTGGGACTCCCACTAGCATACCATTACTCAAATCCACACAACCATTGCTCAAAATACCTTATGCAGAGACTCTCTGCCCTCAAACAAACTCACAAAACATAATAAAATGTAACACAATTCACATGCTTCATTTTATTAAAATCAAAACTCACGTACATTTATCCAATATCAACTTACAAAAATCTACAACAGACTACACAGACTTGGCCTTTCATGGCCTCTCTCATACATTCAATCAAATCTACCCTCTCTGGTTGAGTTCTCCAACATAACTCCTCTTTAATCTATAAACTTCACTCTATATGGTGCTCCTTCCAGGCACCTTTTCTCTCTGCACAAAACCTGCAACAAGAAAGCAAATCAAATGCCTCTATGAGGTGTATTTTCTCCATCCATCCCTGCACAAACTCCCTTCCACGTTTTTCTTCAAAAACCCCCAAAAAATGCATAGAAAACCATCAATAATTACTCAAAAGTGGGTGCCCAACTCTCCCCAAGAATAGCTATGTATATTCTATGTTTAGGCATCCTTAAATGAGTCATTTAAACTTCCATTAACTCCTCTAGGTGCTATCTTTACTCATAGGGGCGTTTTTCTCTATTCTGGACATTTTAAAAGCTATAAAATCTTGATTTTTTCCCTCTTTGATATTCCAAACACCTTCCAGATGGAAGTTACAATAAAAGAATAAATAGAAGGTTGTAAAATATTATAAATTTATTAGCTTAACCCCTAAATACTTTACCAAAATGAAATATTCAAATTTGGCAACTCTGAATGTGCGGAATTGGGTGCCGAAAAGGGAAAAATTTAAACTTTTCCAAATTGGATGAAAATCAGTGAGAAATCTTGGAATAACATCCCAAGGTCCCATGTAGAAGGATTTTTCTCCATCTTTCAATAATTGTGACTTTTTAAACTTTTCGTAAACTAGCACATACTTACAGCTTTTAGGACACAAATTTAGGGTATTAATTTTTTCCCAAACAATGAAAGATATTGATCTAATTCTTTCTGTACATTTGACATGGTACCTCCAAGAATATCCCTTCAAAAGGATTCTAATCCACCTCTTATATAATTTTGGGAATAAATTTTTAAAAACTGCCTAGGAGCCTCTGCAACAGCGAACCAACAAAAAATTGAAAAATGCAGTTCTGATCAAATGAGAGCTTTCAAGATGCTGAGAGATGCCTAAAAATACCAACATAAACCAAAACAGACACTAAAATGAAAATTAGACTAAAATATTTTTTGGGGCGATGCAAGATCGCCTGTGGACCCGGATGCTCCTATATCAGTGAGCATACGACTTATTTATATGAAACTTTGGCCAAAGTAATGCAAAAGTTGTTGCTTGCATTGTTAGTTCACTATTTACTAGTTAGTTGAACAATCAGAGTGGGTTATACATAGCTAGAGCTAGACTAGAGTTGTAAACCCGATTGTTTTTAGCTATGACACTGCACTAGTTCTCAAATGGCACAAAGAATTAGTTGATTCTCATTATCTATACCCTTGCAAAGGGAAGGGCCACTTCCAGAAAGAAGGTGTGTGGGGGACTGTCAGTCTGTGGTTGGAGGAAAAGCACCAAGGTGATGCTCTATCTCTTGTAGTTGACTTCCAAAGACTTGTGAATAGGAAACATTACTTATTATGTAAATGGAGATTGAAACATATTGTAGTCACAAGGAAAGAAACTATTTATATTTATACTTGATAAATATGTAAAAATTTTAAGCTGCATATGAAGTGTCCATAAATTGAAATTATCTATTAAACTTTGGAAATTGCAAATACATTATTGTTGGATTTATGTTCTAAAAAAAAGTGATATTTTTGCATTATTTGTGTTTAATGTTATTTAGTATTCCAGTCGGGATGTTACACTTTGTGGCCTTGTTGGGTTGTTCTCTATGGTTTTGATGGGAGTTTAAATTTAAGCAATTTGTAAATTCTTGGTCCTTTGTATCCTTTATGGAAGGACGAACCATGTGTGGATAGGGCACATATTCTTGGTTATGTCAAGGCACATGCCTAAAAAATTGCAAAAAACTCTAAGTTTTATGCCTTATTATTGTCTTGAAAATTTTCACCAATTACTGATAGCCAATTTCAGAGATCTTGTATGGGTTTGTCTTGGTCAAATCCTTGTGTTGAAATGTTCCTTTACTTTCCTCATGACTTGGCCATGTCTTATTGTTGCCAAAAATTTAAAAAAAATTGAAGGTTGGTGCTTTCCTTGTCTTTTCTTGGCTTTTGGTGTAATGTTCCAAGTTCCATCAAAACTTAGAACCCCCCAATGTTCTTGTAGACACCCAAAATTGACCTAATTATCTTTAGTATCAAAATATTGCATTATTTATCATCTGCATTTATCTAACACACTTGAGCAATTTCCCTATTTTATCTAAATCACCTATTTCTTCTATTAATTAAATAAATTCATATTTATTTAATTAATTCATTATCTATTTCTTTTATTTTCTCTAAGATATAATTAAATAATCTTTAATTATTTAATTATCTTTATTCTATCTATTTTAATTAAATAAATCTTATTTATTTAATTAAATTCCCTTCATAATCCCACTTTCCAATTAATTAAATAAATTTTATTTTATTTAATTAATTTCTCTTATCACTTATCTTCATCTTTTATCATGAGCTGACATGTGTGTATCTTTTATTTAAAAACATGTGTGGTACTACATCTTTTATTTAATATCTTTCACATGTAGTACTTTTTATGTTCATGGTCATATATAAGCCTTATCTTCCCTCCACTTGTCATCTACACATTCACCTATGATTATCAATTCATCGCAACTATTCACATAGCCACCAAATCTCCACCATTGATTGATTTTGGTTGAGGTCTATATAAACACCCTTTCATTCCATAGTAGAGCTATCCATCATTTTCATACAGCATCCAAATTATCATCTCAAGCGACTATCCATCATTTTCATATAGCCTCCAACTTATCATCTCAAGTGATCTATCCGTCATTTTTCATAAAGCGTCTACACTATCATCCTGAGCATATTGAGCACTTTAGCATCCATCTAGCATATTATCATTATCATCCATCCATCATGGCAGCTTTTATCTTCATAATTGTTCATTGATTGAGAAGCAATCCACATCATAAACAAGGAATTATACAATCTAGGTGATATTGTTCTTGAATTGCATGTTTTTGGTTTCACCTGGATTCGATTCTTTGATGGTGGTAGGATTAGGTTTTCATTTGCATGCTTGATCTTATTGACCTATTTTTTACCTATCACATTTTGGCACACCTAGTGGGACTCATGTCCTTGATTAACTTTGTTGTTTGAAGTTGTTTTTGTGAAGTTCAGATTTTGGAGCACTTACAGCAAATCGCGGTTGCTTTTAAGCAAAAACTAGTCGCCTTCAGAATTTTCAAATCACTTTTAAGCTAACATCTACCACTTTCAACATTTTCTAGATCACTTTTAAATCAACAGTGGTTGCTTCTAGTCTGATTCGCATCGCTTTTAATACAAAACTGGTCGCTTCCGGCTATTTGGGTCGCTTCCTACAAATTAGGGTTTTTTGCTAACATCTAGTTTTTGCAGGAACAGGGATTTTTTTTACTTATCTGGTATATTCATCTCGCTTTTGATCAATAACAGTTTGCCTCTGGATTATCTGCATCGCTTCTGAGTAATAATAGTTTACTTTTGGCAGAATACAAATCACTTTTGAGCAACAATCAATTGCCTATGGTAACTATGTTTCACTTTCAGTTCTATCATTCACAATTTAGTTTTTTTGGTTATTAATCATCTATTTGTGCAATATCTTATCGATTGTCCAAGAAAAGGAGGGTGTGAAACTACTAACATATCTATTGCAGCTTCGATCGGTCCAAGACATTTTATTTTTATCACTAATTTATGAATATTTGGGCTTGGTGCTTAAAAAGAATCATTGTTTGCTCTATGCTTGTTTTATCTTTCTTGATTGCTTGTTGTACATGTGTGTAAACCAAATTTAATAGAAAAAGTATCCTCTCCCCTTGCCTATCAAATGGATCTTGGGTGCATGAGAACTTGTTATTATCTTTAGAGGGCCTGCCTTCCCAGTGTGAGAAGGGGTATGACCCAAGCGGTAATGGGCTAAAGCCAAGCTCTTCCAAGCTACTATATAAGAAAAGTGTTTGTGTTGAAAGCCACAAACAATAGGTTCCGTTGTGTTACACTGATGAATGCTTCTCCCAAAACCCCTTAGAGCGTAACCTCTTTGGGCTGGGAAGCCTCCATTAACGGAGCTAATCACCGCACGTGTAGCCACCCAAATGGATGCCCTTACTAGAAACCTTGTGTAGTAACCAAAATCCCTCTATTTGTTGATGCAAAAGGTGGGACCTTTGAAGCCACCCTGATTCTCATGGTTCTTAGTAGAGATAGCAGGGACAATCCTAAGGTTTGGTGGGGGGACAAGCCTTGGGAAACCTGGAACTTGGTATGCGTGAGAAGTCAGTGTCGTGGAGGGGAGCCAGTGCTACCAAGATCCTGAAGCTATCTGCTTTGAATAGGCACAGCAAGGGGACTCAACAAATACAGTCCTTTCCTAGACTAGGTTGTAAAAGTTTGTGATTGTTGTGAGTGTGAGTGACTAAAATCACTATTTTCTTGTCAAAAACATCATTCAAACACATCCTCTATCAAACATAGACTGCCTCTGAATAATAACTACTCGCTTTCAGAAATCTAGATCACTTTTAAACAACAGTTGCTCGCCTTATACAAAATCCAGATCGCTTTTAACCAATAGTAGCTCACTTCTGACAAATATTGCATCTCTTTTACATAGCAGTAGCTCACTTTTGAACTGTAACTGGTCGCCTCTGGTAAAAATGCTCTCCTCTGGTTCATATTGCAATCTATCATCTGAAACAAACCTAGATCGCTTCTAATCTATTACTTGTCGCTTTTAGCATTTTCTGAGTCGCTTCTGAGCTATTACCTGTTGCTTCTGGTCAAACATTAGCAATCCATATCAACCAAGCCCAATCAGTTGCACTTTCAGACTTCTTAGCTCTGTCACTAGCTTTTAGACATAAAACAAATGGTTGCATGCGCTTAAAACATGTCATTCAAAATTGCATCGATCAAGGTCTAATTAAAATCACACTACCAACATCACAACCGGCACATCAACCAACTTCAAACTATGATCTAGATGCTTTCAAAAATCCACTTCCATCTCATGACAAGACAAGTAACCCTCATACTGGGAATGCTATCCATTACAATTATGAGTCTCCACAATTGGCTACATTGACCAAGCTCGCATTTCTACCATCACTATCCAAGGCAAAGCTCCTGATTGCACTGTAACTACTAGAAGAGGTTGTGTTACCATTCAAGGAGCACCTATCAACCCTCCTCGATCGCCTTCTAGTTATAATATCCTTGATCACCTTGGCAAAACTCCCACACACATCTCCATCCTAGAATTGCTTCACATATCCCCCACCCATAAAGCTATCCTTGAAAAAGCATTGCACAAGTCTTCGATGCCTAATGATATCGATACCACACAATTTCAATCTATGATAGCCAGCATTGTAGCCCCTTGCCATCTCACCTTCTTTGATAAAGATCTTTGACCACCCATTAACCCATCACATAACGAAGCCCTCCACATAGAAGTATTTTTAAGCCAATGCCGTATCAAACGAATGCTAGTGGATGGTGGAGTTGGTCTCAATATATGCTCTCTAAAACTAATAAAACAATTGGGATATTTTGAGAAGAACATTGATACTTCCAAGGTCATTACTATCAAAGCATATGATGATGCTAAGAGAGATACTGAAGGAGTCATCCATTTGCCTATCCAAGTCGGTCCTATCACTACTGACACCCGCTATCAAGTTCTTGATATTGAGCTTCCCTATAACATCGTCCTTGATCGTCCATGGCTCCATGCCCTTAAAGTCGTTCCTTCCACATACCATCAATGTCTCAATTTTCCATATAACGGTGTTGAAGTTACTATCCATGTTGATCCCAATCCATTTTAAGTTTTGTCGCACCTTTCAAGCCAAATATGGAAATCCTAACCATATCCCTATCAACACCAAAGCTTATCCATCTTCATCCTATGTTGATCCATCCGCTTTACTCAAGCCATCGTCTAGCAAAGCCACTCCAAATCTTCGTATCAAGTACACTGAACAAGGTCCGGGTAAATACACACTGCAATAATCTTCATCCGCATCTATTTCTAATATAGAAGCTGGACCTTCTTTAGTAGGGGAAACTTCTAATTCGGATACCATCGACGACTCCTCCCTTCATATCACCACACTTTTTCAAGGAACCTCCATTTTCATAATTTCTGCCACCCCTTCTTCTCCATCTAATGATGAACTCAAGTCTAGTCCTCAAAATACCCCTAGTCCCATTGTCAATCACATGCTGCCCCAAGCTAAAGATGTTGGTAATTCCTCCATGAATCCTAAGTCCAACATTTCCCATCAAAAGCCACATCATGTTCCCAAAACATATGTTGCCATCCCTCCTCCATCTAACTCTAAAGGTCAAAAACATGTGACCGTACACCTTCCATCATCTAATTTACCTCCACTTCTTCCAACTCCTAAACTCCCACCAACCACATTATCTCCACTTCTTCCACCTCCATTATCCTATAAATCACAAAAGCATGTGACCGTACACCTTCCACGATCTGATTTACCTCCACTACTTCCAACTCCTAATATCCCTCCATTTTCCTTACCACCATTACTCCCAACACCTAATTATCCCCCTATCCATAATTACCCTTATAATCTCAATCATGACCAACAAATGCACACATTGTCTAAACATAAAGCTTGCACTTATTCCACCAACCCCGCTTCCATCAAACCCATGGGATTTAAAAATAAAAATTTAGATGCCTCTACCTCTAAAGCTAGAAATCTTACCAAGAATCCTAAAGATTCTCATGCCTCAAGGCACTAATGCAAAGAATCTCATCCAAGTACATCTAAAAACCCATCTGAGCCCATAACTCTACAAGACTTGAGCCCACGACCAAAATGGTTTGGGTGCCTAAGCAAACAAGCAAGCAAGCCTAATGAGGCATCCTTATCTACCTTTCAAAAATCCCAACCATCTCCTTCCATCCAAATCACCATTCCATTCAAAAATCCATAAATCCCACAAGCAAAGCAAAAATCATAAAAAATACTAAGTCTATGTGGGTTCCTAAATCACTCCATCACCCATCTCACAAACAAACATCCCCATTGTTTCCTATACCGCTTTCTCATCAAAGGCTTCAATGTTTATCATGGTGTGTGCAGTTTTTGTTCATGGTTCCTTTCCATTCCGCAACATGTCCATATACCTCCATCTCCCCAACCTTCATCCATTATCCTACATATCTCCCCATCACCTTAATATGGTCCATGATTTTGCATAAACCTTTCAGCCATCCTTTTACATACATCCTCCATAATCCATATCATAATCCACTATCCCCCATCCATGCATAAATCTTTCATAATCCACCATCTAACTAATCCATCTCCCTTTCATGCAATCCCTTACCAACATCTTGAGCATATTAACATTTGACATGTTCCATGTGATGAAATCCATCTCTAATGGGACACTATCACCTTTCATAGCACTAGACACTTGAGTACCTCCTATCCATTACCATGGTGAAAACCTGCTCGCAGGTGCCATGTGTAATTGTCATGTTATCCCATCAAAAAGTCAAAAAAAAAACCATCCAATAGTGAAAACTACCTTGTGGCACTTTGGATGATAAAAAAATAATACAAGATAAATAATTCATCCTCTGGTGAAACCCTAGTAAACAGGCGCCTTAGATAAGTACCATAGTGAAAATCTGGCAAACAAGCGCTATGTGTAGAGACCAGCCTCCATCATTTACTTCATTTGTTTGATCACAGCTTTCCACAACATCACAATCTACTATATTGCCTCCATCATCCACCTCATAATCCTCTATTGTTCCTATCTAAACATCGACAGCCATTATCCCTTATCCTTCCATGATAAACGCCCTTACCTCTGCCATGCTAGTTGTCGTAGTTTGGACTTTGTTGGGGTTAAGATATAATTTGGCACCGTAGCATACTATCCGCATAAACACATCCATCGTAGCATCTCTCTAACAAACTCCATCCCACACTGGGGGCACTTGTTGAGACTTATTTGGAAGTGGACATCCACATCTCTAGCTCATATTATTTCAACCAAAAACCTAAAACACAGAAAAAATCCAAAAACATCAAAACATAGCAAAAAATCCCAAAAAAAATAAAACATCACAAACATCCAAGCAATAAAGTTGATCCTTTATCATCAACCATCAACACAATAAACAAGAACTACATCTCATCTCTATCGTTCAAAGCCTTGATCCCGTGGATACAGGGTATGTAGGCAATCTGAGAGGTGATGGAAGCACTCTAATTCATGCATAGATGATAGCCCCTCTCTCATCATCCATCTTTCATCTTTCTTCTGATCATCCTCCAATCTTTCATATCCATTTCTTCTATCTTTTATCACTTACATCATCACTTCAGCCTAGAACTACATATTCAACATGTCTCATCACCATCATAATGTGCTTTGATCCCATGAACACAGGGTATGTAGGCAATCTAGAATACAAAGGAAGTATCTAGTATGCAAGCATAGATGATCCACCCCATCTTCATCTTCTTTTATCTTCTGTCTTCTTCTCTTTGACCAGCTCAAGCAAGAAGCAGACTATGTGCATCAGCAAAATCTCAAGCACTTTAACAAATCAGGGATAAGCCAAAAGCTATTTGTCTGCATTCCTTAAGCCAACATTTGCTATAGCATTTTATCAACATATTTAGCCTTCAACAGGATATAGCTTTCCTCTTAACAAGGCACTAGCTTAATCCATCCAAGAGCACTTAAATTTGGCAAGAGAACATGATGACAGTATCTTTTATTTTATCTTTCGATTATCTTTTTGTCCCTTTCCTAGGCCTAATCAAGACTGCCTTGATCTATCATATCATGGTATGTTGTGATGAAGTACGAAATGGAGCATGGTCATATTGCCCATACATATAACCAGCAAGGTGTCATTATGTGTAGTGGAGATAAGCTCAAACCTTTGCTTGTAGCGTCAAAGTCCATCTCAAAACACTAGCTGCTATTTGTATCTTGTGTATGTTGGTTCAACATCTTGACTTCATACGTTTAGACAAGATTGTAGTATGCTAGTTATGCATTAGATACCTTAACACCTTGGTCTTCTATACCCTAGTGCATAACATCCACATGCTACATCAAACATAAGGTTTACATTTCTTTACTTTTGAGCAATTACTTTAAAATTTGTCATATCATCTATCCATTCCATCATAATCCTATATAGTACTCAACCAAGATCAATCATTTCTTTCAACCTTGTTTCTAGCCTTTCATCTTATCGCGAGCCAACCCAGCCCTTCCTAGTTAGCCTAGCTTACCCCTCAAGGGGGCATCACCTACCAGTTACACTGGGGCATAACCTTGTTTATCGAGTGAATCATCGTATCTTCTTTGACACAACATTCTAACGAACATTATATCAAAGAGGGGCAAAATGTAGACACCCAAAATTGACCTAATTATCATTAGTATCAAAATATTGCATTATTTATCATCTGCATTTGTCTAACACACTTGAGCAATTTCCCTATTTTATCTAAATCACCTATTTCTTCTATTAATTAAATAAATTCATATTTATTTAATTAATTCATTATCTATTTCTTCTATTTTCTCTAAGCTATAATTAAATTATCTTTAATTATTTAATTATCTTTATTCTATCTATTTTAATTAAATAAATCTTATTTATTTAATTAAATTTCCTTCATAATCCCACTTTCCAATTAATTAAATAAATTTTATTTTATTTAATTAATTTCTCTTAGCATTTATCTTCATCTTTTATCATGAGCCAACATGTGTGTATCTTTTATTTAAAAACATGTGTGGTACTACATCTTTTAATTAATATATTTCACATGTAGTACTTTTTATTTACACGGTCACATATAAGCCTTATCTTCCCTCCACTTGTCATCTATTATCTTCCCTCCACTTGTCATCTACACATTCACCTATGATTATCAATTCATCTCAACTATTCACATAGCCACCAAATCTCCACCATTGATAGATTTTGGTTGAGGTCTATATAAACACCCTTTCATTCCATACTAGAGTTATCCATCATTTTCATATAGCGTCCAAATTATCATCTCAAGCGACTATCCATCATTTTCATATAGCGTCCAACTTATCATCTCAAGTGATCTATCCGTCATTTTTCATAGAGCATCTACACTATCATCCTGAGCATATTGAGCACTTTAGCATCCATCTATCATATTATCATTATCATCCATCCATCATGGCAGCTTTTATCTTCATAATTGTTCATTGATTGAGAAGCAATCCATATCATAAACAAGGAATCATACAATCTAGGTGATCTTGTTCTTGAATTGCATGCTTTTGGTTTCACGTGGATTCGATTCTTTGATGGTGGTAGGATTAGGTTTTCATTTGCATGTTTGATCTTATTGACCTAATTTTTACCTATCACAGTTCCAATGTTCTCCAGACCCCCCATTCCGCTTTGTGGCCTTGTTAGGTTGTTCTCTATGGTTTTGATGGGAGTTTAAATTTAAGCATTTTGCAAATTCTTGGTCCTCTGTATCCTTTGTGGAAGGACGAACCACGTGTGGTTGGGGCATATATTCCTGGTTATGTTGCACATGCCTAAAAAATTTCAAAAAAATCTAAGTTTTATGCCTCATTGTTGTCTTGAAAATTTTAACCCATTACTGATAGCCAATTTGAGAGATCTTCAATGGGTTTTCCTTGGTCAAATCTTTGTGTTGAAATGTTCCTTTACCTTCCTCATGACTTGGCCATGTCTTATTGTTGACAAAAATCCAAAAAAAGTTTAAGTTTGTGCTTTCCTTTTCTTAAATTCCTAGATTTTGGTGTAATGTTCCAAGTTCCATCAAAACTTGGAACCGCCCAATGTTCCAATGTCCTTGGCTCGATTCATTTATACCAATGTCGAAGGGGTTAGTGTAAGCCCAACACCTAAGGGACCTTGGTCAATCATTTATCTAAGCTAAATTTTATAGTGTTTTCTCAACACCCCAACCTCAAGTGTCCTGATCCATTAGATCAAGGTAGATATAAGTGCTTCTGGGTTTCCTTCGTCTATATGTCATGTTTCACCACCAAGAGGTGGGTTTTGTTATTCAAAGTGTAAGGGTTGAGTAGCCCTATTCATTGTCACTTTTGTTGGGTTCTCAACTCTCACCATTTGAGTGGAGACTAAATCATTCTAAAAATCTATGTCAATGGTTTTTCATGCTGCTCAAGCTTCTCCTAGATTTCCCTTGAGGTGGTCAACCTCATTGTTGATTTGGGTGGGTATGTCTATGCAAGTGGCCAAGCTAGGATCCTATCTCCAAATATCTAATCAAACTAAGACTCTAGGTCTCTTGTTGAGCCTAGGTTTAGTTGTAAGACAAGACCTTGATATGGCCCCCAAGTGGGGTTATCAAAGGTCATGAATTCATGACCCAAATAGGTGTCATTGGTATGTCCTAACCACCAACCATCTAAGTTGATATCCTCATAATCATACTTATTTCAGATAGGCATGATTAGATTAGAGGGGATATGTTTGTTGAATGAGGGGGGTTGGCTTTGTTAGAGGGACTCTGTCGCTAAGGTGCTATTGGTCCCAACATATTCAAAGTTACCTTGGGTATTGCAGAATAGATGGGATGACAAAAAAGAGGAAGAAGGTGAGATGGAATGGAAATGTAAAAATGAGTCCTAGAAGGATTTTCCCTTCACAACAAATTCACAAAAATATGTGATATAGTAAATCCAATCACCAAAAATGTGTATAGTTAGATTTATGATAGCATGTGCATTGTACCCTTGCTACTGGCATGAATCAAATCACTCTTGCTCACATGGAAAAGGACAATAGAGAAGGGGAGGGTCTATTTGACTACACTCTTCATGAGGAAGGAGAATCCCATGGGTGACATCAATATTAATGCGCTAGGTGGGAGTCACACCAACTTGCTCACTCACTTCATGAGGAAAGAGTGCTTGGTGGTGGATAATGGTGTTTATGCATGGAGTCAAAGATAGAATTTTGGGTGCTACTTGGTGAATATTTCTAAAGGTGTAGTTGTAATGATTCTTTTCTGGCCAAGTTGGTCATTCAGTTGAATCTTATTTAACTTATGCTTAGAAAAGAGGCAAAAGGTGTTAACCTAATGTTCTTGTAATTTATTTAACTCTTCTAGGAGGGATAGTTTGCTTGCACAAGCTAATTCTCTCTTGTACTTCCTATAATTTTGTTCTTGAATTTGGTGCAAGATAGTAATCTTCTCATGGATTTGTTTAACATTAAATATTTCTTGATTTATTTGTACTATCTCATCTAAGACAACTTTTATCTACTCTTCTCTAATCCTAGGGCACATGGGCTTGATCGTGAAAGAGAAAAAGAGGAGATAAGTGTCCTACTTGTTGTGGTTATGCTTGTGTTCATTGATTTACTTTGCTTTTTTGCTTATTTGATGGTTGCATGATTGATCGTTATATGTTGATCTTGTGTTTGCTTTGTTTGTTGATCATTTGATTGTTGAGAAATAATTAGTTGTCTAAATAAATTAATCTAAATGCATAAAAGGAAACATTATCCTCTTTTTTTTATTTTTCTTGAAAATAAAACATGATCTAATTAGCTATTTTTAATTTTAAAGCAATCTATAGGATCTAAATGCAATGCAAACAATTTTTTTTGGAATTTTAGTTCTAGTTTGAAATGTTCAATGTGTTGAGTTTTCAAAATGATTGTTGAATATAGAATTGAAGTTTAATTTAATCTAAACTAATTACATAAACAAATATAAGCTAGCTACTCTAATGTGTTAGATGGCGAAGAGTGTCACTGATCCAACCAAGATTTGAAGCTATTCTAAATTGTCGTGTAAATGCCTTTTCAAAACAAATTAAGCTAAGAATTGAAAATGATAACAAATAACACTTTACACCTAGAAGTTAGTAGATGCTTAGTGAAACTGCAATAGTCCTCAGGGGCTCAACTTTTTTTACTTTTCCTCTTCTCTCTAGCTTGGGTACTCTGAATGATGGAAGGAGGGCCAAAGGGATTAGAAACCAAACTCGAGGAATGAGTGATGGGATACTATGATAGTGGCATTGGAAGCTTCTAGAGCTTCAAGATGAATGGAACATGGACTTTGTCGAGAATGTCCAGTATTCTATGGACTTTAGCTTTGATGCCTAAGAATGGACTTGCTATGCTATAAAGTGACTATGGGCAAAGGGGACACAAGAAGGTAAGAATCAATTGCAAAATACCCTTAGGGAGGATGATTGAAGTTGTGTTTATAATCTAGGAAATTCCAATTACAATCATGATTGGGGAGAGGTGACTAACAATTACATTCACAATTGGGGGTAACACAAGAGGAACAAGAGGTAGGTTCAATCACAACTCAATTGGACTCCCAATCACAAACCTAAATAGAAGAGAAACAAGTAGAATTTGAGGATTCACACACCAACCAAACATGACAGGGACACCCCTTTCTTCAAGGTAGATCACCTCTTTTACCAAGGTAGGTCCCCGGGGTGACCCTGGGATCTATTGGGTGCCCCTATAGTTGAAGACACAAAAACTTGGTTTCAAAGGATGGGGGGATGCACAAGCTGAGTATGCAATTTAAAGAGATGGTGAACACATGAAGAAGGTTCCTAAAGACGCAAGGGAGCTTCCATCAAACTCAAAAAAGTAGAGAGAGTTATTCACACCACATGGTCATGAGTTGAACCACCAAATCAGCATTAAATTATTATGTAGGCTAATACAATTTTAAGCATTTACAAGGACTTCCAACTTTTTACCTCTGAGAAAGCCTCCAAATGTGCTTCTTGACTCAACATTTTTTCCAAACATAGGTGTAGGTACAAGGAGGTGAACCCCACAATTGAATTGAAGCAAAGGAGAGATCTACAATACCAAGACAAAACCATGCCATAAAAATTAGTACCAAATTCCAAAAAAACCTCTATATCATTATCTCTCTAATTTTTCATCACCATTTTTTTATTATTATTGTTAGATACAGATTTTGTTGTATCAATTAGAGCGCATACAACCTTTATAATTAGTTTTTTTTTTTTTTTTTAATAGAGTAAAGGTAGTCCTGCACTCCTTACAACTTTTAATGCCTAAATATAAATGTTAGAGAGTCTAGTAAGTTTACTATAGTTTAATTTTTGTTAAGTGCCATTAAATCAAATAGAATCTTAACCAAACCCAAAAAAAATTATAATAAATCATAAAATAATAATTGGTAAAACGTGTTGTCCACGTAGTCACCTCCCATAATTTATACATAATTTAACATGTTTACTAAGATATTTAACAGGAATAAGAATTCAATTCAATTCAACGGTAAACAGCACGAGTTTCATACTATTTTTTTGCAGAGACTGATATGAAATGGGCTTTGTTGATTATTCTGGTCCAACTCCATCTGAGTAATTGATTTGATTTAAAATTCTAAACCAAATGCTCTGAATCAATCTTTATTGGCATTCATCACTCACACCACTTAAATAATCGGCAACCTAAATTTTGACATAAACAGAAGGTAGATTGAACTAGAATTTGAAACTGGGAATAAAATATCGGAAGAACTCATGCAAGAATTCAATGGGCACGTTGTTTGAACATTCTTTCAAATATCTAACTTTAGGGCATCACGAGATAAGAAATCGGCAACGTACGCAATGTAGGAATGTGAATTCAATTCTATGCATGGATAGGCCATATTGAAATATAATAATTAATAGTCAATCTGATAAGGGATTTCAGTAAATGATCTCTATCTGCCCTCAGATTCAAGCAAATAGCTGATTTGTCCATCTGCTTTGTAGATCTCGTCTCTTCTCGCTAAACAAGCCAAACCTGACATATCATGGAGGATTTAAAATTGGACTTCACGTATGACCGTCAAATAAGTTTTGAGTGAAGTTTGTTTTCAGAGACTTGCATTTCGTAATATGCATAGTTGTGTGCATTTTCTAATAGTAAATTTCCCCAGTTGAAAAAATGTAGGCAATAAGACACAATTATTTTAGATTAAATCAATGGTGGTTAGAAATTGATAATTGAACAAATAAATGTTAATTTAGGAAAGTAAATGGAAAAGGAGTTAAGATAATTAGTTTTGATATTAATGTGGATAGATAAGTTTGATGTTGTACTAAAATTGAAATTGAAAGAATATTTTGTCTATACTTTACCTTAAAAGATTCTTAGAATGATTCTCCTCTTTTATGTTTAGGATATGTGAATGATTGGAATGTCTTTAAATATTACTACATATTAATAAATCACACGAAATGTGTACCAAGTTGGCTCATGGAGAGAATGAAATGGGCAAGAGTTGGTAATATTTGAATTCAAACTTTAAAATTTTAAGGGTTAATTCCATGTAGTGTGGGATCATTCTCACCTCATAGGATTGACCCAAGATAGTGAAAAGCTAATGTTAAGGTGGAGAATGAATGTCTAGACATGGGAAGGCATAATAAATGTCAAATGTATGGGTATATGTGTAGAAACAGCTGAGATGAGGTTGAATATGTGGAAATGTGTAGAAGTAAGGATATGTGAAGGATTAGAAAATGAGCCCAACATCATACAAAATTATTATTATTTATAGATATGTAATTGCGTTAATCCATTCCATCAAAATAGGCCCAAAACTAAATGGAAATTAGAATGACTTGTAAATTTCACAACTACATTTTGCCCCCTCTTTGAGATGCACATGTGAATCTTAACATGGGCATGCATTTGAAAGTAAATGAGCACTCACAAACATGTAAATAAAGTAAATATTTATACATAAAATGATATCAAGGTCCATGTAAAGTAATGGACCCCGCTAGAGCTCATCATGCGTGTTCAGATCTTTCAATATGCATGTTCCTAGGAACTTCTAAAATAGGGAAAAGATTTTCAATGAGTAGCTTCCATCATGCAAGTAAAAATGAAAACAATTGCAAACTAAAGTTTATTGTCAATGATCATGAGAGAGAGAGAGAGGAGAGTAGGTTTAGAAAGATTCCACCTATACAAAAGTTGGTATTGTAATGCTCTATCCTGTGTGACAACCACAAGATGACATGACATATTGGGGGTTGCCATGTCATGTGATCAAGATATGTCTAGACATAGTGATAAGTCTCTATGTAGGAACATATAATTGTCTACAATCTCAACATAGGAGTGTTAGTGGCATGATATGTCCCCCTTCAATTGGTTGCATCCACCAAATGCAATGAATTGGAGGAGAGGGGAAACAATAGACAAAATGTAAATGTAAGCTAATCATGTGTAATCATATAAATAATGCAATGTAAATAAGTGGACCATGAATACATTGTGTGAAAATTAAATAAAGCATCTCAAATGATAGGAGTAAGAACATGGGTTGGAGATTTACGTGTGAAGGAATAGAACCTTTTCCCTAGTATAGGCAAATAAAAATGGTGATGTGGCCCTCAATGGCCAAAAACACCCATGTTTAAGTATATAAGGCACTAGGCTAGGCATATGCCCATATTGTGGCATCCTATAGAATGAGCACACAACAGTTAGGGTAAGGCAATAAGTCCCTAGTGGTAACACAAATCAAGATAGTGTGGGGAAGGTTATGGTGTCCCTAATGTGACTCTTAGTATAGGATAAGCATGCAAGCACACAAGGTAGGGAATGCATAATGCCCCCAATGTGATGATATGGTCTTAAAACATGGTTAGGCATACAATAATAATTATATAAGATGTGGTCATGAGAGTACAAGTCAAAGTGATTTCTCCCATATGGGTAGAATGATGTGAAAAGTCACATATAGTGTAACATGGGCCTAAGCAAAATCATAAGCGATGTATAGTTTTCTAAGTGATAAATAAGGTAAAGATGGCCCTTTATGGTCAAATAATGTCATGATAATAAGAACTAGGTAAATGTGTCACTAGAAAAGTGCATAGGTACATATATGAGTAGGATGTAATTGTTAAAACAAATGTAAAAATATTTGCCCCCAATATAGGAAAGGTAGTATGATAAAGCTTGAAGATGAGATGGGTTAAGTAAAGATAATGATCAATGAGTAACTAGCTCTATGTGTTGATGCATATATTTTAACACACCAAATTAAGTGTAATATATCATTCCTACTTGAAAGGGAACTTCTTCTCCCAAGGTTGTTTATCACCAAGGCATCACACACCTATATAACCTATAGGTTGACGGTGGTTGTTATATTCAAGGGACTCTGGTGAAACTAAAGGAATAAAACACAAGATATTTCTTTCAAATATGTCCTAATTAGTAGGAGAGATAAATAAATATAAAATTTAATCCAAGATCCTATTTATCATTATCATGCACAAATTAAGACTTACAGTTAAAATAATTTTAGCAATTTAGAAATAGGGAACAAGTTTGAAATCTTATTCTAAATGCTAATATAACCAAAAATATAATCCTAATCCAATAAATTTTAAATAAAATACAAAAGGTAAGGGGAGAAGAGGAGGTTAAGAACAAGCATATATTACCCTTATGTCAAATGTAATTCTATAATGTAAGTAAATCTAATGAAAATTAATCTTGCTTGACTAGTATTCATATGGTCAGGAACACAAGAAGGTGCAATCTTTAGGGATAAATCAACTATGAGGAGAAGTGAACACAAGCACAATATTTTATGCATAAATTGAATACACAAATCCTCATAGCCTTCAAAATTAAAGATGTATTATGAAATGCTCAGCTTAGACCTATCACACTTTGATGAATTCTAGAAATGATTTTAGAATTTATTATGACTTCATTTGGAGGGCAATCAAATAAAACCAAATATAATCACTATAGAGTAGTATGTCAATGTAGATCTCTAAAATTAGTGGTTTCCAACCCATAATAATGTCATCTCTTTTAGCATTTTTTAATTAATTTATAGGTTTCCTAGTTTGCAGGAAAAACTTAAATCTCACTCTAGTTGGCTACAAAATTTGAATTCGATTTGAGTTTATAAGATAAAAGGGGGCCCTAATTTAATTTTGAGTAATAATAGGTCTCTCTTAAGATCATAATGTTGGTTCTCTTTTTCAAGTAGTAAATCTAAGATCAACAATCCATGTAAAATCTATGGCCCAATGGCCTCTTTAATAGGTCCCATTTTCAATAGCGACTTCCATAATTTTTTTGGTCTTCAATAAGTCCTTATTGATCTTTAACAAGTTTCTCCTATTTGAATAGTTATATTATTAATCTTTATGTGTATAATTCCAATCCAAATAGCTTGGATTCTTATTTTTCCTCTAATAAGAAAGCTTTCATTTACTATTGGCGACAACAAGATCATATAACCTTTTGAACAAGATGAATATCTAAGGAGTTAGCTTGTTCTAACAATGTTATTCATTAGTCAAATTAAGTTCTAACATATATCTTAATTAAGACTACATTGCAACAAATTCATAATGATCCACATGTCTACTCTTCATTTGTAGGGAATCCTTGAACAAGGTATTCATGTTACCCAAGTCATCCAATTAAAAATCCAACAATGGAAAATAAAGTATCAACTTACTTGATAAAAGATTAAAATGGTCCTATAAACAAATTTTATATCATGTGTAACCATCAAATTCATTATTATGAATATCCTTTATTTCATTTGGTATTCCCATTAATAATTAACATTAAAATCATGTATAAATCTTATGGTAGGGCCTTCAATGCATAAGATAATTTGTGTAAGCTTTAACATGGTTGTTTAAGCCTAGAAGTGACATTAACATTAAAGATGGTACCTCCCTTAAATAATTCCCAAAGTGCATGTAAATACAACAAAATATGTCTTGATCAACCTTCAAAGTCCACATGGAATCATTTCATTGGTTCTTTATTAAATGTAATTTCATATCACATTTGCATTTCTATCTCTCTTGACCAATAAGATCAAAACACATTGTTTTTTTCTTTTTCTAATTAAATATAACATAGAAACATTCAAAATCATTCAATGTGTAATGTCCTTTACAAAATATTTTAACAAATAAATTTCAGATTTGAAATGTTTAATAAGATCTTGCAAAACACCCAAATTTTTACACAGTATTTCAACAAACTATGCAACTCAAACTTTGCCAATTTTACTTTGTAGCACTTGAGATATTTTTAATTGATATAAATCTAATTAATACAATGATATCACAGTAATAGAACACAACAAACCTGTTGGAAATGATCAGCTACAGAAGCTCTGAAACTATTACAAAATTCTATCAAAATAACTTATACAATGACAGCCCATTTTAGATTTTAGATAATTCAAGCCACCAAAAGATAGATAAATCTCCATTACTTTTTCTGGTCTTCTGGAAGTTTGAAACACATAAAAATATGCTACAATAATAGTAAATACAATATCTACAATAGTAGAAATAGAAAACTAAAACAACCCCAAAAGAATGGCTAGAAACCCAAAAGTTCCATCATTCCAAATTTGACAATTTTTGCATATGATTGAAGAATAACTATTTTAACTAATTTGGATGGATAAAATGAATAGAAAAAATGTTGATATATAGAAAACACATAGTATCAATACACAATGACCAAACTGAAATCAAAACTCTATTCTAAACCCACACCAAAACAAGCTAAAATATGTAACTCTCGAAGCTCAATCACAACCTCTAAGTGAGATTATCCTATTGAACCAAAGCCCAGGTTCCATCATCTGATCCAAGAAACCAATTGGTTTTCATCCATTGATCTCAATCTCCTATGGGTTTTCGTCCACAAAAGAATTTGTAAGAACACAAGTGCTCATACAAATATTGAAGAGAGAAAATATGATCAAAAGATTTTTCTATTGGAAAACCCCTCCATATTTAAAGAGGTTTGAGGCCCAAAATGGAGTTCCCAAGAATCACATTCCCCTCTTCTTGGGAGTTACAATTTACTATTATAGCATGCTATTTTGGCATATTCCTAACTGTTGATTCCCAAAATTACTACAACCCAAAACCCTAAAACATTTCACAATCACCTGGGTCAGGGGTGTCATCAAGGTGATTGAAAGAGATTTATCAATAGGTTAAGGGTAATTTTGGCCAACTGATAGAAGTGGGTAAACTCCTCTACACTTCAAGCTCAACTAGGCTTAGGAGGGTGATCCTGAGGTATCCCTTAATAGGATTTAAAAACTACACACTATTTATCCTTACATTGCAACTTTGCAGCTGTACCTAGATAGTTGTCTTAATCCCAAGAATTTTCTCTAAATTAAAACACACATGCTACACATTTGAACCTCATTATAAGCTGATGGAAACATTCTTGCATGACTACAAGTTGCTGATATGCACAGGTGATTTGCTTAAGATGGTTTGAAAATATTTCATTGTTTATATTCCATGGTTATAATGCAAATCACAAATGACATACAGATTCAATTACTTCTACCTCACACTAGGTTGATTTGTTTGATTTATAAAATATTTCGATGATCAAAACATCATCCAGACTGGTGCCTTCAATGGGTTACATATTCTATAGATTAAAAGGGAGAACAATAATGAAATGATATCAAGTTGCCTAACTAGAACATCCAAATGTATGAAACTTGGGAATAAAACCAAACATACTTATTAATTCCTTCTCACACAACATTCATTCATATGCAACCTTAAACTGACTATTACAGCATGTAATATATTATGGACCTATCAAATCCTTCAAATGAAGACTACAATCTTATTGTAAATCGCGGCAAGAGGAATCTTGTAACAAGCTAGAAATTCCCTAAATGAACATTCGTAACAATGGAGACAAATGATTCTACTCATAGATTTTGCATTGACTCATCAATATGATTTACAAGAAATGCCCTTGAATATCATAAACTTTTACAATGATTGAAGCCCTAGTCGCATTGCACCAATCGTCTAAAAAATGTCGAAATGACCAACCCTTTGAAAAGAATTTCAATCTGCTACTTATAGCCTTCATAACTCGGATCTAATAGAAGAGTGCATAGAAAAATCCTAACCACTTCTCTAACTACATTAAAAACATCATTTTCAACTACCCATTTCCATTAATGGTGCTCTGTAGAGTTAACGGCATGCTTCCTCGCATTTCTTGGTGTTTCTGGGCCATCCTGCAAGCTAACTAGATGTAGATATGCAAATGGATATCTAGTTAGAAAATGTCTCATTAGAAGATAAATCATTGCAATTGAATATGGATATGACATAGGATCAATAAGTCTTCTTGAGAAATATCCGATTAGCAAATGTTCAATTAGACATTGTCCGGTTGAAAATTCAACGCAACCGGGTAAGAACAAAGTAACTGGATCCAAGTATCAAATCTCAACAGAATATCCGGTTAGGAAATATCTGATTTGAATGTCTAATTGAAAGTCAATGCAACTAGATGTGAAATGAGTCAACCAGATATAGAAAAGTCAATTAGATCAGGTCATTGGAACTCGACAAGATATTCAATTGGAAAATACAAAGAAGGGTAACCGGATGTGGAGCACTAACCTGATCTTGCACAATGGATGCTTGGTTCATCCCTTATTCCACATCCAGTTAGAGTTCAACATCTTAAAGCACTCGGATGAGACATGGCGTCACACTCAAACCTGACATATGCCACTTCAACATATTATAAGTACAACTAGAACCGTATATCAAAACACAACCTGATATCCAGTTAGAAAACAAAGGAATACAACTGAATATGGATACCAAAGACAACCCGATAGAAATACAAAGAAGGCAACTGGATGTCCAAATATCCAGATGGAGTGATAAGTGTAACTTAGACGAAAATCATCAGATCTTCACCAAATTTGAACTACAGATACCAATTTGGCTCCTTAGCAAAATGCACTCCTTACTTGGGCATAATTGGAGAACTAGATCTACCAAATTTTTGAACATCAACTCCTTAGTAAAATTTTGAGGAAGTTGACAAGATTTTACAAATACAAGGCAAGAAAATCTGGGTGCCAACACTGGCTCTGGTTGGGGAGATGTACCGAGCAATGGCATAGCGAGAATCTCAAATCTTTGGGGCAAACCAAAAACACCAAAAACAACACATAGGGAACGGAAACACAAACACCATCAAGACCAACAATGGTCAAGACTACTCAAGGTCAAAATATAATAGATATATCAAGATTGAATCACAAAATTTTGAAGGGAAACATTACTTATGAGAAGTAAAGTTTCAAATTTTGCCCATGAATAGGTAGCTCCAGAATTTCTCCTTCCACATTTCTGATATAAAAGGTGTTTTATCTAGTCTTTTTGTCATCTTGATATATATGGACCTATCCATAGTGGTTCAAATTTACCATGCTTTTCCTTGTCTTCTGATTTTGCATTCCAAAGGAGAACCAAATCATCAATCTGAAAACACATTTTAACAATTCTCTTGTTGAATAGATGCTCAACCTTCTACTACTATAGCAAATTTTTATCATGTGCCACCCTTTTAGCCTCATCTAATTCTACCAACTCATGCATCCTAAAAGCTAAAGCATCATCTCCATCTTCTCCTATTTGTTGTAGCAGTTGATACACA
Organism: Cunninghamia lanceolata; assembly: GCA_027924645.1. NCBI lineage: Eukaryota > Viridiplantae > Streptophyta > Pinopsida > Cupressales > Cupressaceae > Cunninghamia > Cunninghamia lanceolata. The sequence continues at coordinate 359,285 of BSBN01001814.1, read as the reverse complement.
AGAATTTCCAATGACAATGGCATCTTAGCCTCTAACCCATACACCAGCTCAAAAGAACTTTTGCTTGTAGCACATTTGTAGGTGACCTATCAGCCTAAACTACATATTTCAACTTGTCATCCCACCTTTTCTTGTTCACATCTAGAGTGCTCTTCAGGATCTTCATGAGGCTCTTATTGCTACTCATCTTGTCCATTACTCTACAGATGGTATGGTGATGAATGAATCAACTGTATCCCATACTTGGAACATATTCCTACAATGTCTTGAGATCTGAAGCACATGGCATTGTCTATAACAATTCTAGATTGTATATCAAATATGGTTATCACATTGTTCAAAAGGAACTTGATCACTACCTTGGACATGGCATTGCGAGTTGGAACAGCCTCAACCCACTTTGTAAAATAATCAGTCACCACCAATATCCATTTATATCCATTGCTTGATTTTTCTTGAATTTCCCCTATGAAATCAATGCCCCATTGCTGAAGTGGTGCTTCAGTGGTAACATTCATAAGGGGAAGAGCACCATGAAACTTTAACTTACCTGCAAACCTTTAATAGGCATCACATTTTCTAATTTGTTTTACAACATCTTTGAAGAGGCTTGACCACCAAAATCCTACCCTAATAATCTTATGTGTTGTAGTTTTAGCATGGAAGTGCCTGCCACATATCCCTTGGTGATATTCTTCAATGACCTTCTCAAATTGTTGCTGGTCCAAACACTTCAATAACAGTCCCTCATGATTTCTCCACAAGATCTAGAAAATGAAATCCTTGTACCATGCATCATTTGTCAACATACACATATTAGCAAATCATGTAACAACATCTACTTCATTTATTTTAGCAACCTCTAAATAGGAATTAGCCATCAACTTTGCTAAACCCTGACCTCTAACCAGATTGGTGACTTGCACCTCAATGTCATATTCTTGGATTATGTTAATCCATATGTATCTCCTTCTAGAGACATCTTGTTGCATGTCCTTCACAGCTGAATGGGGCACATATGCAACTGGCTTTGTACCCATACTTGATATGGCCTAAAAAATTTTACTACCTTAACCAAAGCATATGCATGCCTTTCCATATTTGAATAATTCAGTTCAGCAACTTGCAGGGATTTTCTAAAGAATCCTATGGGTTGTTCAAATCCATCTCAATTCTTTTGCAATAACACAATAGAAATAGTGTAGTATGAGGCAAAAGAGAAGAGCTGAAAAGGCTTAGAGTAGTTCAAACTTACTAATACTGACCATGCATCTTTGAGAGCCTCCTTTATGTTGATAAAAGATTTAGCTAGTTCCTTGCCTCATACAATAGATTACCCTTTCTTGAGCATCTTGGATATTGCATTGGTTTTCTCAACAAAATTAGGGACAAATCACTTCATGAAGTTGATTTGTTTGAAGAAAGACTGGACACCCTTGACTGATTTAGGCTGAGGGATAAGTTCAATGGCTTTAACTCTTTCAGGATATATTCTAACCCCGTCCTTTGACACAATATGTCCCAGCAACTTGTTAGAAATTTGTATGTCAAATAAAACCAATTCCACATAACCCAATAGGAGGAAACGATACAACAATTAACCATAATGCAAAGATCAAATGACAATCAATAAGATAACACAAGATATACCCTGGGAAAACCCTCAAGAGGGAAAAACTAGCCTCTAAAAGCATCCACACTCATGTATTATTTAGAAATAAAGATATTACAATACATGCCATGAGTCTCCATGAATACCTCTGAACCATCAAGCACCTCCAATGCATCCTCCATGTGTACAAGAATAAATCCACACATCACCTACCATGCTTCACAATATGCACTTACGGAAGAGAGATCAATACAATGACAGCCTCTCACAAACCTCCAATCCACCTACAATGAAATAGCCAAGCCCTTACACAAACCACTAACCATGTGCTTTCTTTTATAGACCAAGCTCACACAAATACAACTTGTGGTATTGGATAAAACCATGTGTTCCAAAACCATAGATACACAAAACCATTGACCCCCTTATTTAATGTTGATACTAAGTTTTCCAAGCAATTAAATAATACAAATAATATCCCAATGTTACATGCAACTTTTACAAGTGGCCTCCAAATAAATATCTAATGTGGTTAAACACATCAATTAAGATGCACCACAAATAAATATTTATTTTACATGAATAAAATAATACAATATTATGCAAGGTGTACAACACCTGTTTCCCAACATTATCATGTTAGAAATGAAAGCAACACTACTTTAATGGAAATCTAATTCAATATAAATTTTTGCAATCTTTAACTGTGTTATTAATGGAGATTGTAACACAGAAACAAAACTATGCTTCACAGAAATGCAAAATCAGAAAATTAAACACATGACACAATATTTAACGTAGAGAAAACCCTTTCAAGTGAAAAACTCCACACAAGAAAGAGGCCCAATGTTTGTATTAATCTGAAAAAGATTTACAATACAACAACACCACCAATCTCTCCTTCAGTCTTCAATCCGACAGCATTCCGGCAGCACCTGAGTACTTAAAATCTATATTGCAGCAACAAATACATGGCAAATACTTATAGAAATATTTTTCAACTCCTCCTAAGCATTCACCTTCTCTCTCCTAAGATTCTCCAACCTATAAACATTAATTACCATCTTACAAGCATCTTACACTTGTCCAAAAATAGCCATCTAAAGGTTGGGCACCCAAGACTAAATCTGGCCTCTTACAACATATTATGATGTGTCTAACTGTCATAGGTTCCACAAAAGAGTATCCTTCCAAGATAGGAACCTTGGGCTAAATATAGAAAATATACAACTAACATATCTGTCATATGCGTCATAGAATCACAGAATCTTATGACAACTTGTAACTGTCATAGATTTACTAACCAAACATTATGATAGTTGTCATACATGCCAAATATAGTAGATTCCTCAAGGGAAAAAACTAACCCTCATTTACTTTGAGTTTTTACATTTGCCAATAGTAAAAGTCACTTTGTAATTACCTCTAGTTACTCTGAAATTACCCCTGCCAGTGAAACTAGTATGTCTCCTCGTGGATAATTACAAATTACATATAATAAATGGAATAAATACAATATTAGGATTTACAAGGTTAAGGGCACCTTATCCCAACATTCTCCCACTTGACATTATACATTGTAAATCAACCCATAGGAAATCAAATGAAAAATAATCAGGCACTAGAAACAAGGCCCATGGCCTCTCTGCACCACACGAACTTCTCTGTGCTCATAGGTTTGGTCAATGAATCTGCAACATTCTCCTAATTGTCTATCTTCTTCAACTCAATCTCTCCATTTGTAACCAACTCTTGAACAAAGTGATACTGAACATCAACATGCTTAGTCTGAGCATGATACATGGGATTCTTGGCCAAACAAATAGCACTCTAGCTATCACAACCAATCTGAATGATCCTGTAATCAAATCCAATACCTATACACAGTCTCCTCAACCAAACTACCTCCTTAGAGACATGAGTAGTATCCATATACTCTTCTTCTATGGTGGACAAAGAAACTGTGGGCTACCTCTTACTCATCCAACTCACTGCTACTCCAAACAGAGTAAACACATAGCCACTAGTGGACCTTTGACTATATAAGTCACCTGCCCAATCTGCATCAACAAAACCCTATATGTCCAAAGATTTGTCAGCACTATCAGTACCAAAATAAACCAAACAATAATCAAGAGTGCCTGTAAGATATTTAAACACCCTCTTCGCATAATTCTAATGATGTCTACCAGGGTTAGACATAAATCTACTCAAAACTCCCACTGCTTGGGCAATATTTGGTCTAGTGCAAACCATTGCATACATCAAACTCCCTACAGCACTAGCATACGGTACATTAGACATATCCTCAAGATCATCCTCAGTCTTTGGACACATATCTAATGAAATCTTAGTACCAATGGGTAAAGGAACTCTAACTGGGTTACAGTCCTGCAAACTAAACCTCTACAAAATAGTATTCACATACTTACCTTGTGATAACCAAAGCTTTCTATTAACTCTATCCCTCCTGATCTCCATTCCCAAAATATACCTTACAACATCAAGATCCTTCATCTCAAATACACCTAAAATTTGGGCTTTAAGCTCACTATTCATACCCTTAGTATTGCTGAAAAACAACATATCATCAACATACAAAGCAATAACCAATATAGAATCATCAACACAATAAATATAAACATAGTGATCCTCCTCACTTCTAACAAAACCCAATTTCAAAACAAAAAAGTCAAACTTTTGATACCACATTCTGGGGGACTGTTTCAGACCATAAACAGGCCTCATTAACCTGCAAACCCAATGTTCTTTTCCTTTTACCTCAAAACCTGTAGGTTGTTGCATATAAATTTCTTCTTCAAGATCTCCATGCAAGAACACAGTCTTAACATCCATTTGCTCAATCTCCCAATCATAAGTTGCAGCAATGGATAAGAGAAATCTAATAGAAGTCAATTTAGCAACAGGAGAGAATATCTCACCAAAATCAACTCCCTCTCTCTAGGAGTAGCCCTTGGCTACCAGTCTAGCCTTGTACTTCTCCAATGACCCGTCTGCTCCAAACTTCTTCTTGAAGACCCACTTACAACCTATGGCCTTTCTTCCTTTGGGAAAATAAACAAGATCCCAGGTGTTACAAGAGTATAAAGCCATCATCTCCTCTTGCATGGCTAACTGCCAAGACTCACTATCATCTACAGAAATAGCTTCCCTATAGGATCTAGGTTCATCATTAATACTCAATAAAGCATATACACAACTAAAATCTGCTGGGCTATACCTGTCAACTGGATTCCATTGTCTTGCGGATCTCTTCAAGGGTGGAGTAAGAGACTACTCATTCTTTTGCATGATCATCTACAACAACTTCTTCTGTAACAATAGATTCATCTTCATCAGAACTACCTGAATCTTCTTCTTCTTCACCCCCCAATCCATCATTTTGTTCTTCCTGAGGTGCATTTTGTTGCTCTAAATCAAAGTGCACCTTCTTTACCTTTTCTTCTTTTTCTTTTGGTTGCTCATGTTCAGAAATAGCTCTAAGTTCCCTGAAAATAACATCTCTAGAAAAGATAATCTTGCGGGTTCATGGATTCCAAACCTTATAACCTTTCACATTATCACCATATCCAATGAATGTACACTTTTCATATTTAGGATCCAACTTAGATCACTTTTCATTAGGCACATGAACAAAAGCCTCATAGCCAAAAACCCTTAAATGTGAAACAGAAGGTTTCTTACCTGTCCACACTTCATAAGGTGTTGAATCAAGAGCCTTACAAGGAGATATGTTTATCAAATAGCAAGCAGTACACACAGCCTCTGCCCAAAAGCATTTATCCAACTATGCATAACTAAGCATACTTCTGGCTCTTTCCATAATTGTTCGGTTCATCCTTTCTCCAACACCATTCATTTGTGGTGTATACAGAGTTGTCTTTTGTCTGATTATGCCTACATGCTTGCAAAAATCATCAAATCTCTTAGAGTAATATTCCCCTCCATTGTCAGATCTTAATATTTTTATCTTTAAACATGATGGGTTCTCTACTAAGACTTTGAATTTCTTAAACTCAGTGAAAACTTCAGATTTATGTTTCATAAAATAAATCCATGTAAATCTGAATACATCATCAATGAAGCTGACAAAATAATGAGATTTTCCAATATATTCATTATCCACAGGCCCAAACACATATGTATGAATAACTTTTAATTTTTCTTTTGCTCTATTGCTTCTTGAAGGAAATAATTTTCTATTTTGTTTACCAAACACACAATGCTCACAGAAATCAAAGTGCTCATCAGAATAAGAGAAACCGTCCAACAATTCTTTATTCTTAATAGTTTTCAATACATTATTACTTGTGTGGCCCAATCTGCGGTGCCACAACATACAAGCATTTTTAGAAGCCTCAGAAACATAAGAGGCATTACAAACTGTAGTGGCTTCAAGCTTAAACAATTTCCTGAATCTCTTCCCTTTTGCTACCACCAAGTTCCCTCTCACCAATTTGCAGCCATGCTTGTCAAATGTCACATGTATTCCCAAATCATTTAACTTAGAAACTAAAATTAGATTTCTAGCTAATCCAGGAACATGCAAAACACTAGGGAGAGTTTTAATCCTCCCATCACTGAAACACAACAATACCTTTTCTTTCCCGACAATCAGATATGAAGAGTTGTCACCAAGGTAGATATTACCTCCATCATATTTTTCAAATGTGGAGAACCATTCCTTATGTGGGGTCATATGAAACGAGCATCTTGAGTCAACCAACCAGTGATCATTAGAAACAACATTACATGCAGAAAGTAAAACATCTTCACCTGCATTCAAGGACTTATCCGAAGCACTCTCCCACTATTTCTTGGGGTTTCTGCACTCCTTCACATGTCCCCTTTTACCACAGTTCCAACACTTAACTCTATTCTTTTTACCAAGAGTCTTAGACTGGCCCTTGGACTTGTCCTTAGCCCCTTTTTGATCTCCCTTTGGTCCTCTTTCCTTAGACCTTCCCCTGACACTGAGAGCATCCCCTGAACTATCCAAACTCTTCTTCCTCAATTCCTGTGACAGTAAAACTGCAACAAGGGCATCTAACTTCATATTTGTGAGGTTAGCAGTGATAGCAAGGATAACATTCTCCCAAGACTCAAGTAAAGAACAAAGAAGCAAGATACATTTATCTTCCTCATCAACCTCAACATCTACTGAAGCAAGCTAACTCATCAACAAATTAAATGAATTTAAATGCTCTGCAATTGACTCACCCTCTTTCATTTTCAAGGAAAACAATTTTCTTTTTAAGTAAAGTTTATTTACCATACTCTTGGCTTGATAGATCTCACCCAACCATTTCCACAACTTGTGTGCAGTCTCTTCCTTTGCGACATTCAGTAGCATAGAATCTGAAAGACACAAATGGATGGTTCCTCGTGCCTTCTTATCTAATTTTGCCCAATCATCCAGAGAGACATCATCAGGTTTCTTCTCTTTTTAGACAGCCAACCATTGGTTTCTTTCTTCCAACAAATCCTCCATTTTTAGCTTCCACAACTCATACCCCATTCCGTTGAACTTCTCAATGTCCAATCGAGAGGTTGATGCAATGGTGGATGCAGCGATAATATCAACACAAGATCTGCAAAACAAAACCAACCAAATCTCCCACTACAGGTACAGCTTCCACACTACCACCCACGAGTCAAAGTTGGCCAGGCTCTGATACCAAATGTTAGAAATGAAAGCAACACTTATGTAATGGAAATTTGATTCAATATAAATTTCTACAATCTTTAACTGTGTTATTAATGGAGATTGTAACACACAAACAAAACTATGCTTCACAAAAATGCAAAATCAGAAAATTGAACACATGACACAATGTTTAATGTGGAGAAAACCCTTTCAGGTAAAAAACTCCACATAAGAAAGAGGCCCAATGTTTGTATTAATCTGAAAAAAATTTACAATACAACACCACCAGTCTCTCCTTCAGTCTTCAATCTGACAGTACCTGAGTACTTAAAATATGTATTGCAGAAACAAATACATGGCAAATACTTATAGAAATGTTTTCCATCTCCTCCTAGGCGTTCATCTTCTCTCTCATAAGATTCTCCAACATTTAAACATTAATTACCATCTTACAAGCATCTTACACTTGTCCAAAAATAGTCATGCAAAGGTTGGGCACTCAAGACTAAATATGGCCTCTTACAACATCTTATGATGCATCATAACCATGATAGATTCCACAAAAGAGTAGCTTTCCAAGATAGGAACCTTGGGATAAATATAGCAAATATACAACTAACATATCTGTCATATGCGTCATAGAATCACAGAATCTTATGACAACTTGCAGTTGTCATAGATTCACTTACCAAACATTATGACAGTTGTCATACATGTCAAATATAGTAGATTCCTCAAGTAAAAATGCCTACCCTCATTTACTTTGAGTTTTTACATTTGCCAACAGTAAAAGTCACTCCATAATTACCTCCGGTTACTCTGAAATTACCCCTGCTAGTGAAACTAGTACATCTCCTCATGGATAATTACAAATTACATATAATAAATGGAATAAATATAATATTGGGATTTACAAGGTTAATGGAACCTTATCCCAACATCTCCCACTTGTTGTATACATTGCATAAGGGTCAATCAATGAAATACATCATCATAGGCAAACATGAAATCACATGAATCTCTAGCATGCTCTCGTGCTCCATCAAGATACCTGCAATAAAATCAAAGTGACCACCATCTCAAGAAAGAACTCCTCTCATCCTCCAATGTGCCACCTATGGAAGAAAATGAACATGCCAAGGTGAAGATGCACCAATCCAAAGAACACAAGCATCAAATCCAAGTGATAACAAAAGGCTCCAAGTTGCTGTCAAAGGTAAAAAACCCACATGAATGGAAATAGTACCCACAACATATGCCAATACATCCAACCATCCATACCTCATAGGTATAACAACATTAATAAACTCATGCCAACAACATATCCAACTCATATACTGCAATCATAAGCTCCATGTATAAAACCTGTCAATGAAGAACACATACATCCAGGAACTCCCAATGCATGGGTAATGCCAAAACTAAAAATAGATCCAAGGCATATCAAGTCTATCAATCAACACTCAAACCAAGGTGTGGCTAATCAGCAAGCCAATGTAGTATCAAGGACAATCACAATGATCCACACATGCATGATAAATCGTTGCATACTCTCTCACAACATGTCACCATAACTATCCCAAGTCCAACCACATCAACATGATCCTCTAGGAAGTAGCCATAAGACAAAGAGAGAAAACCTTTAAATCATAATGTCCTACAAACACCTCAAAGTGCTAAGATGTGTCAAGTATGATCTCCTCTACAACCCCAAATAAAAAGCCTTAACAACACCCAACCATTCAATCTCATAAGATCAAATGAACATATGTAACATGTAACCAACATGGATGTAAGCCTCTCTAATCAAGGTAGATCAAACTAATATCCATTCCATAACTAGGAATAATCCCAATCACATCTCCTAAACTCCTCATAATGAACATCATAAATCAAACCATATGAACAAGGAGATAACCATGCTAACACCCCTCAAATGAAACCTCTAGAACCAATAATCATAGCTCAAGTTCCATATCTATGAGAAGATAAAGCATAAAGCAAAATGCATCTAAAAGGATGGGCAATACCTCATAGATGATAAACCACTAAGTAGACCAAGAGTAGTGAATGAGAATACTCCTCCAGGATACACAAAGCTACAATGACTCTCTCCAAGAATAATCTCCTCTAGGTCCATATCCAGGTGTAGGCTCCTCAGTCTATCTGTTGAAACCTCCAAAGAGTAATTGTCTCAACAAGTTTCTCTAATCACAAAAGAACTCCAGCCTCACCTAAGTCTCCAAGTATCCATGAGCACCTCCATGATCAATCCATGTCAAACTCCAAGTGCAAAACTGCACTATCATGAAGCTCCTAAGAAAATGACCAAAGTGCTCAATACCAAGAGAACCAACTAGACCACTATCAATGCTCCCAATGCACATCTGCATGATCAAGAAGCCCACCAAAACATTATGATCTAACTATCTCCTCCAAATAGATCACATGCAATAGTGCAATACATCCTATCTCAAGAGAACTTGTATCATGTCAAAACTCCAAACTGGTATCAAGAGTACATCAAGACACAATATCAACATCTCTAAACAAGAATCAACATGTCAAACTGACAAATCATAAACTGACACCTCAAACAAAGACTCAAAGAAGTCCTCCATGGTAAACCAAGATGTCAACATCTCCAATCATATGAAGATAACCATCTATTAATAATGAAACTCAGGATGTCAAAGCACTCTCACTGAAACAAGAATCATAATCCAAGAGCCTCTCCAAGACACCCACAACCACTACAGAAGATCATCCATCACAAATGATGAATCCACATTGCTGCCAAAGCTCCCACTGAATCATGATACCGAGCTATCCATGACAAAAAAGTAACCATCTCCTAAATGAAGATTATCCATGGCCCCAAACCAATCAAGGAATCCTATTGTAACATCAATAGCTCCCAAAAGGTAGAGTAAACCATGATCTCCAAACCAAGAAGATAAAACCATGTCACTATCAAAAGCTCCACATAAAAAACATGTATCCAAGCTATCTATGACATCGTGATAAACATGCTATAAGTCCCAACAACTGACTATCTAGGCACTCTAATCATCCATCCTCTCATCCAAATGCAACATACCAATGTACAAATGACCACAGACAAGGCCAACTAACAAAGTCTGCATAAACACTGAATCCATCTCATGGATATAGACAATCCACATCTGAGTCATCCCACTGTATCCAAATAGGTGATTAGCCTAAAAAACTACATAAATTGTAGATCCAAACAAATGTAACATACAAACTCATTATCACACTACTGACATGCAAACAAAAATATCAAAGAAGACAACATATAGACTCCAAGACTCGAACACTAAATCAATGCTAGATTTGATTTGCCAAACAAGTCCACAACAAGTACCATAGTCAAGGAACTAATCAAGCATCTAGGAGATAATAACAATCCCCTAAAACAACACCACAACATCACCTATAATCATGAATCAATCATCATAGTCCATACATTTCAATCACATACATGATCATGTCGTGTTAATGCAAAATTGTACCTGCATATCCATGACACCATAATCATCATCATCGTTGTACCTGTACTCAACTCCCACTGAAACAAGACTCCAAGTCTCACACGCATATCAACCATGTCCTCAAACTAGAAGACAACCTATGTACATGTCTCCATGAAAGTCCAAACTCTGAAAACCCCTGTAAACCTGTATCAGGAAGCACCAAATTTGAAAACCTACTATACCATGTTGATGGTCTCATAACAACATGCACTCCCACAAGTTTGTGCCCAAAGATCCATCTAAATGCACTCTAAATCTCAGGATCATACAAGTAATAAAACAAGTACCAAACTCTCTTTGTACACCAAACTGAAAATCTACATAATCCAAACTATAGTACACTACAATAGCTCTCCAAGGCTTGTTCGAAATTGAAAATCTGATTTCATATGCAATAGTTATGAACATAAAACTGTCCCAAAGAAATGCCTGGATTCAGGCATCAAATTATGACACAAACATCAAAATCTGATCATGAAACTTATACCACTGTGTAGTGCTCGGAGAGACCTTTCCGACACCTATAAGAAGTCAAAAATTTGGTATTGTATGTGAAAGTTACACCTCCCGAAATAAAATGCCCTCTGAGGGCTAAAAGAGGACCCCTAGCGGGACCTTGCTACCTACTAACGTGGTACTAATGCAAGCACTGACTGTTCACATGACTGGGCAAAAAAATAGATGATGTGGCATTTGGCTGGTCATCATGACATGGTAGACTCCAAGCGTTTAAATTTGTTTAAGTTTTTTACGAACCCCTCATGCATTAATTGCAAAGGATTTAATAAGGTCCGAATAACATTTATCTCAAATGTTGTCATTAAAATAGTTTTTACCATCTTCTAAAAACATTTTAAAAATTTTTGTTTAAGCCCTTACTGGTTGTTCACAATCGCTGGCACTAGTAGAGGCTCCCGACTGCCGGCAGGGGCACGGCCTACCTGCCGAACCGGCGCCGGACCGGGGGCCCAGGGCCCACCAACCATGGCTCGCCAGTCGGCCAAGGGCTAACCATCCCGTGCTCCATCTAGCCAGGGGCCATGCACCATATGCGTAGGCACGGATGTAGGCCAAGGGGTACAGGGGGTACCCGCCCCCCTCTGAAAAAAAAAAATTTAATTTTATTTCAATCATATCTTGCATTTAAAAAACATTTCTATAGTTCGTTTAAAATTTTTAATTTTTTTGTCAACTATAGAAAAATCAACATTGCGCATGATTATTTTTTTAATAATTTTTTTCTCTGCAAAGCGTACCTACGAATCCGTACAGCATACCTGGGGGGCCAAATTTTTTTATTTTTCACACTATGGTCGAACAGGGGCAAATTATATATGAATCTTCACCTCTCGAGCCTCCTAGACTCAATGGTGAGGTCCATTTTGTCCCAGGAGGTCATTTGTAGAAATTCCTCCTCAAAACTCTCATGAATCCAAACCAAGAAAACCCTCTTCAGCCATGATTTTTTCAATCACCAGATCTGTAACATACACAACAAATCTCCAATACCAAGAACCCCCAATCTGTAATATAACCTATACAAAACCTTGTAATGTCCTCAATCCTTCCATGCTTCCTCTCAACATTCTGTAACCATACTTATTAAATTTTACATACATTTTTTAATCATTCAACTTTGAAATAGAGATAAGATTTCTAGCCAATCTAGGAATATGTAAAACACTAGGGAGGGTTTTAATCCTCTCATCACTGAAACACAATTGTACCTTTCCCCAGCCAACAATCGAATATGTAGAGTTGTCTCCAAGGTAAACATTACCTCCATCATATTCTCATATGTGGAGAACCATTCCTCATGAGGAGTCATATGATATGAGCAACCTAGGTCAATCAACCACTATTCATTAGACATAACATTAATTACATGCAGAAAGTAAAACTTTATCACCTGCATTTGAGGACTTTTCAATAGAGGAATCCCACTATTTCTTTAGGTTTCTGCATTCTTTCTTCACATGTCCCTTATTACCATAGTTCCAACACTTAACTTTGTTCTTATGGGCATGAGTTTTAGACCAGCCTTTTGATTCCTTAGACCCCTTCTAATCTCCTTTTGGTCATCTTTCCTTAGACCCCCCTGACATTAAGAGCATCCACCGAGCTATCCATAGCCTTCTTCCATATTTCTTGTGACAACAAAATTGCACTAAGGTCATCCATCTTTGGATCTTCGAGGTTAGAAGTGATAGAAAGAATGAAATTCTCTCAAAACTTAGGCAAAGAATAAAGAAGCATAATACACTTATCTTCCTCATCTATCTTAACTCCACAGAAGCTAACTAACTCATAATAAAATTAAATGTATTCAAGTGTTTAGCTATCGAATCACCCTCCTTAATTTTAAGAGAAAATAACTTTCTTTTGAGATATAGTTTATTTACCAAGCTCTTGGCTTGATAGATTTCACGCAACAGCTTACATAAAGCATGTGCAATCTTCTCAGCAGAGACATTCAATAGGACAGATTCTACAAGGCATAACCGGATTATTCCTCTTTCCTTTTTGTCCAATTTGTCCCACTCATCTTGACTGACATCATTGGGTTTCTTTTCTCTTAATACAACAAACCATTGTTCTCTCTTTTCAAGGAGATCCTCCATTTTCAACCTCCACAACTCATAACTTGTTCCATTGAATTTTTTTATGTCCAATTGGGACAAGGATGCAACCATAGATTCTACACTAATCTGCAAGATAAGTTCAACCAGAACTCCCACTACAACTCAAGAAACCCTCACACTTCCACCCAAGACACAAAACTGTCTAGGCTTTGATACCAAATGTTAGCAATGAAGGTAAACAACCATCAGTGAAAAATTAATTACAACTATAACTGTGCAGAACCAAAATGGAGATAGTACAAAATCACCAAAAAGAAATAACAAAACAAAAGATTGAAACACATAACACAGTGTTTACGTGGAGAAACCATTTCAAGAAAAGAACTCCACACAAGAAGAGATGCACCAATCTGTATTAACTTCAATAGAGTTTAAAATACAACACTATCAATCTCCTCTTCAGTCTTCAATCCAGCAGTGCCTATAATACCCATTCACAACCGTAATACAATATCCTCATAAAGGGGTTGTCTTCTAGGGAAAGAAAATCCCACATAACCTCTACCATCAAATCTGTGACCTAATTATGAATGGTCCAAATTTACAATGACAAAAAATATATATTTATATAATGCAGCTTTTGGGAGTGTTGCCCCCAAACCCCCACCGAGGCACATGGCCCTCAAACCCCCTACCAAGGGGATGGTCCCCTGGACCCCACAGTCTAGGAGTACCCCCCTGAATAACCATCATACATCAAGTACCAGGATCAAACATGTAGCTGAAATAAGATCACTACTTGATGAATACTTCTTCTCTTATGGAAATTTACAAACAACATTAGGCATAATTAACTACATATGATTTATAAGGTTGATGCCACCTTAATCTTAACACAATTGCTAGCCATTCGTTAGCCCATTTAAGGAAAAATGAAGTTTTTTTTCAAGTTTGGTATGATAGACTCCAATTCTTCCCTTGCAATTGTTAGCAATTACTACTTGTATCATTCTCCTTGGTTTATCCAAATAGGATCACATTTTCCCTATTGGCCATAGGGTGCCACTTTAATCTCCATCTTTAATGTCATACCCACCTATACACACATGTACAAATGGGCATAAACATAATGCAACTATTTGTTTTAATACACAACTCTCTAAATTATAGGTAACAGTACTTTTAGTAGCGAAGGAAATGCACTTGACATCATTGTGTATGCAACATATGAGGGCATGCCGCACAAGGCAAAGGGAAAAGGTACATATGGAAGTGGTGGAACCCCATTGCAACACCCTGTAATAAAAGTGATGGTAACCTCCTAAGGTATCAATGTTGTTCTAAATGACATCACGAAGGGATAAACTTGCACAAGTAATTTCCCTTAGGTTTTCTATGTGGAAGTGATGAAATGTTGTTACCTTAATGCATTAACTCAATATGCTAAAATGCCAAAATAAATACCAAAATTTAATCTAGCAACAAGATTTGTAAAATTGTAACCTAAGTTATTTTATGATAAAAGAATAAAAACAAATTACATGGGATAATTCGATCTTATCTAAAATTCATAGGTAAGATTAAATTTTTTTATGCCTTAGTAATTATCATAATAACTATTAAAACCACCAAATTAATTAAAATAAAATAAATTTACATTATACTAAACACATTTTTCTATATATCACCCCAAATAATTTGAATCATAAATATCAGTATATAAAAAATCTAATAATTACATATTAAATAATTAAGGGCTTAGACATCTAAACTCTCATATTTAAATTTAAAATAAAATCTAAGAGCCATGAGTTAATTAAATTTAAATTAAATGATAATGACTTAGTAAAATAGTAAATCCTAATATTTATTTTTAACAACACATCAAGATTTTAAACATAAATGCATATCTAAATTTAAATTGAAATAAACAACACGTCACAATAAATTAAGTCAAATTAGCTATAAAATAGGAGTATAGTATGCACTAATTATAAAATTGTATAACTTACTTAATTGTAATATTTAAGCATATAAAGAGCCTTTCTTTTACCCTCATTCTTCATTTCCTCCCAAATTGGCTTTGATGTGCAATACTTTTTTGTTTGTGTAGGGGTCGAGAAGAAGCAGAGATGAAATAAGTTCGCAACCCTCTCGTAGGTTTCTCCCTTCCTTTCTTTCTTGTTTTGGGTTGAAAGATTTGTTATTTTTGAGCCTAAATAATTTCACTTGCATTTGTCCTTTGATTTTGTTTGATTTGCATGTATGGAGGGTTTCTAGAGAGAGTTGGGTTAAGAGAATCTTGTAGATCTCAATTATTAATCTTAGCTATAGGGACTCCATGGGTTTGGATTGTTTATAGGGTTTTTAGGAAGAAACTAGAGTATTACTTATTTTTTTATTTCTTTCTTGTTTTGAAAAGGTTCTAGACGATGCCAAATGGTATTCCTTTGAAAACTATTTCAATGTTCACTTCCTACAAATCAAATACTATGCCATATGAAGAGAACATGACCCTAGTCTCTATGGCAATCCCTATGTCCATAACACCTACAAAACTCTTCCATCTAAGACTAGAACTCCTTTTTCATCATCAAGCATTGTTATCCTCGGTAACTCTACAACAACATCACATGGTGGTGTATTACAACCTCAACAATAGCAACTGTACAACATATTTACAATGACTATGAGCAGCAAGGTATAGAGAATCCTTTTGAAGAGAAAGAGTAGGATTTGTGCTTTTGAAAGTCTGAAGAAAAATAAAGATGGAGAAGATTCTTCTTTTGAAGGTTGATTAAATTTTTTTATTCTACATGTTGATTCTATTTGTTCATTGAGCCAACAACCTCTGGTGTTGGCAATTTTCCTATCTCTCTATAAATATTTTGTATATAGAAGAAAACTATTTTTAACAAGTATGTCTCATACTAAAGGAATTTTCAAACTCAAATGCTAACGAGTTTCCAGCTTGAGATACAACAAGAATTTTTGAACTCCAACTTTCTGAAGGATTTGCATAGTTTTGAACGGTTTTTAAAATTAATAAAGTATCAAAACCAACCTTCTAAAAAGTGATAAAAGAAGGTAATTTGCTTGAAATTGAGGCCAAAATGAATCCATGTTTCTTTCAAAATTGTTCTCCACCATTTTGAACCAAAAATTATTAAGCTATGAATGTGATAAAAGAATGTAATTTGTTTGAAATTAAGGCCAAAATGAATCCATGTTTCTTTCAAAATTGTTCTCCACCATTTTGTTCCAAAAGTTATTAAGCTATGAATTTGATAAAAGAATGTAATTTGTTTGAAATTAAGGCCCGAATGAATCCATGTTTCGTTCAAAATGATTCTTACCATTTTGAATCTAAATTTATTGAGCTATAAATGTGATTTGTTTGAAATTAAGATTGGAATGAGTTTGTGTTTCTTTCAAAATGGTTCTTACCATTTTGAATCTAAATTTATTGAGCTATGAATGTGATAAAAAAATGTCTTATTTGAATCTAAATTTATTGAACCATGAATGTGATAAAAGAATGTTCTATATGAAGGTAGTTTTTTTGAAATTAAGGTTGGAATGCATATTTCTTTCAAAATGATTCTTACCAATGTCATCCAAGCTTTAACATGGAATTTGAATGTGATAAAGAGGAATTGGAATTGGAATTTGGTGCATGGAGTACAAAGATATGATTCTTACCAATGCCATCCAAGATTTAACATGGAATTTGAATGTGATGAAGAAGAAAAGGAAAATTGGAATTTAGTGCATGGAGTACAAAGATTGAAGACATGTTCTTACAATGATGACATAAAATCCTTTGGGCCAACATGGTCTGAAGATTGTTTTTATGATTTATTAATCTTTATTTAAATATTCAAATGCAATGTGCTAAGAGAGGAATTTGGAAGGTAGAGGTACAACACTTCCTAAAGGTTTTGCAAGTTAAGTGGTTTGATCTTGGGGGAAACTCCATGGTTAAGCATGCTTGAGTCAAAACTTGCCAATTATTAAACCTACCATCTAAGAGATGCACTTGACAAGTTCTAGAAATGGCAAAGGATATATGAAGAGCACTTGGAGTAAAAGGATATTGGACTTGTTTGTGTATGAAATTTGGGATGATTTGCTGTGAATTCTGAAGTTGATTTATTTGCAAAGAAGTTTGAAAAAAATAAGAAGGTGTAGCCTAACTCACTGTAGTGATTCTAAGGAAAAATGGATGCACATATATCAGCATTATAGGAGGCACATAATGAGTATGTAAAGGTGCAAGCAACTCTCTAGGCAGAAGTTCAAATTATTGTTGCATTGTCACAACAATTTCAACAATAAATATAGATGCACACAATGATGTTTTAGGAGAGGAAGAAATATTCATGATAGCAAAAGAGCTTTGTGGGGAGACAATTGGATTCTATGGAAAGGTTCATTCAACATCTCCTCACTCAAGATCCATCATCAATGGAAGTGGTTGCACAACTAAAGAGGGTGAGCTCCAACCTGAAGCATAATAGATTTAGAAAAGATAACTACAAAGCAAGAATGTGTCAAGAAAATGGAGGAAAAGAGCCAAGGTGGAAATACCATCCATTAACATAATATTTTGGTAGGTGCATTGCAATGGATTAACACATGCTTACAACTAAGGAAGATGAATTGAGTGTGATGCAAGGGAGCCTTGAGGAAGGAATAATATACCATAAATGAATATTCCAAGAGGATCAATGCACAAGTTTGGGCATTCTTGTTAGAAATTGAATGGCTTGCACATGAGATGCTACACAACTGAAGGAGCTTCCACAAATGTTTTACACAACCACTAAAGATATGAAAATGTTGCATAAGATATGTAGTCTACATTTGTAGTTCATGGAGAGCCAATTTGTAACCTTGAAGCCAAAGGAAGATTATGTGATTGAGTACATCACAAAGCCCACATAAGAGCTAGAATACTAAGTAACTAGTGCAAGGGTGAAGTGTCAAAAAATTATAGCCATAAAAATTTTGAGTATTGCGATAGAGGTTCCCAATCTCCTTTCCAACATGGGTTAGTTTTAATTGTATTTTCTTTTTTATATTTAGTTTTGATTGTTCAAAGGATCATAGAACATAGGATTGAATTAGAATAATATTAGTATCAATTTTGTATGAATTTGTTTTCTACACTAATACTATTTTTTCAATAGTTGGCTAAGAATAGATTAAACAGATGAGGCTAGAATTTCCAAATTGTTGCTAATTAAAGAAGTATGTAAACATAGATTATATAGGATAATATTTGTAACTAACTTATACCAACAATAGATAATAATCCCACTATGCTCATTCAATCAGCATAATCAAAGCATACCAAGTGGGACGCTACAAATAAGACAATCTCTTATGATAAAACATAATCTATTAAGACAATCACAAGAAACTTAATAACTTTTAATAACACAACTATTAAACAAGGCCCTTTTTATCATCTTGTTTGAATTTTATTTTATTTTTCAGATCAAGCTAAGAGAAGTGATGAGTCTCTTTGTTACCTTATATACAAAAACCATAATTTTACCTCTGACCTATTTCAACATTCCCACATTTTTATACAAAGTAGTGTAGATGCCCCAATTTAATTAGATTACTTACTCATTTTTAGCTAATTGTAAAAATATTTTCCAATAGTATATTATAATCTCTTCAATAGAGAAGTCACTTGTAATTCCTAAAAGAATCATCGAAGTGACAATAATTTACGCGTGCTTTGTTTAATTTCTTTTATTTTTATGAATGACTTCCAAGTTCCATTAGGTTCTTAACCCACCTTGTGGCCAATAAAGTAATATTAGTGTAAGTAAAAACTTTAAAAGTAACTCTTTTGGAAAAAATAAATATTGTAAAGTCTTTTAAACATTACTTTTAATCTCTTAAAGTAATCCTTTAAATAAGATAGCAGGCTAGAATTCATCCATATAAAATAATATTAAAGTTAAGAAGACTTAGGCTATTAAATGTTGTGCAAGTACTTTTATTAATAGAAATGGGAAGATGTTGAGTGGAAGTTTGAGTAAGTATGAGAACATGTGGAGTTGATAGTCCATATAGAGGATATGGACTTGTATATATAATATTTTAAGGACAATAAAGTGATCATGGGGATGTCTCAAATGTCTTATTTGAACCTATTTGACTCTTGACCCTCCTCAAAAAAGGTCGCTATTGTAAACATTTGGACATGTAATAAATTTGAAAGGTATGTATTTCACTTTCAAAGAGTCCCCCAATTTCAGCAAGTTGTCCTTTATTGCAACTATATTGTCCTTTATTTTGTTCCACTTGAATGGTGTAAGTACACGTGTAAATGAGAACATTGATGCTTTAGTAAAATTTTACTAGGATTTTTATTTCCAACTAATAGTTCTTTTAATATAGTTAAAAGGGAGCTATGTGTACAACACCATAGCTATAGAGGTGTGATTATCTATTTGATCCACTCCCCACGTACAAATAACCTATATTCAACTAGTAAATTAAAATTTCCACATCCTAAGCCTTAATCTTTCTGTTTAAGCTGCTTTGACATCTTTGGTTGATCGGTTGAACTTCATGTGGCTGTTGACGAGCTGGCCGGCAGCCAGAGCAGCCATGAGAGACAGCTCTCCTGCCATTACTGCAGCTGCCACTACTCTAGCCAAGTTCTGAGCATTCGTACCAGGGGATGTTTTATCTGCTCCTTTCACTCCAAGCATGTTCAAGCATGCTGCCTGTGCTGCCAATTGAGTTCCTCCTCCCACTGTCCCCACCTCTATGCATGGCATGCTTACCGATATGTGCAAGTCCTTGCCCCCATTCGCCCCCTCCATCATAGTAATACAGTGGGAGCTCTCCACATTTTGGGCCGGATCTTGGCCTGTTGCAATGAACACCGCTGACACAATGTTGGCAGCATGAGCATTGAATCCTCCCATGGCACCTGCCATTGCAGATCCGGTCAAGTTCTTGAGCATGTTCAGCTCCAACAACGCTGGAACTGTTGTCTTCAACACCTTGTTCACAACCGTCTCTGTTATGATGGCCTCACATACTACCGATTTCCCACGCCCTTCAATCCAGTTCACCGCTGTGGGCTTCTTGTCTGCACAGAAATTGCCTAAAAACAGAAACCCATTTACAAAATTAGCCCACCCATTAAAAGAACTATCGAATGCAATTGCATAGAGTAAAAGCCCCCGAAGAAAAGTAGTGAAAATTCAGAGAGAAATTGAATTACCAGAAACACTGATTACATCCATGTCAGCGAACATAATTTGAAGATGATCCAAGACATTCTGAACACCCTTGGAGACCATATTCATCCCCATGGCATCTCCAGTGAAGCAGGAGAACCTCATGTACAAATTTCTGCCTGCAATCGCACATTTTATGCCTTGTAGCCTGGCGAATCTGCTTGTCCTGTTGAAATAATGTGCAACCAAAATCTTATCAACTATATTGACAATATGGCTTAATTGCACTACCCAATACCCATAAAACCAATTATCAATGGTGCATGCAAAATGAAAAAGAAGATCTTGAAAAAAACACCTACCTGTTGAAGATGTCAGAGAGTTTATCAGAGTTTGTGGGATCCTCAATATAGAACTTGAGATCTGCAGCCCTCTTGGCACTCTGAAACCTCACTACAGGAGCCCTAGTCATGCCATCTCTGAGAAGAATGCTTGTAGCCCCACCACTCATAAGGATGGCTTTGCAACCTCTGTTGGTGCTGGCCACCAGGGTCCCTTCTGTGGTTGCCATGGGCACCATGTACTGAAACCCATTGACTAGTAAAGGCCCTGCTATACCCACAGGGACTTGTACATAACCCACAGGCATCTCACAGCACTGCCCAAGAATGGACTGATAATCAAATCCCTCCAAGGGCAGCCCATCAAGAGATCTCCCAGTCATGAGCTCCGAGGCTCTCCTCCTCACAGAGGCAGCTCTCTTGCAGTCCCCAAGGGAGGATTCAAGAGAATAGGAGGCTAGAGTGCCATTACATACAGCAGCTGCAATGTCTCCATCCTCATTGTCACCAAGGGCAATTCCCTTAAGCTGGACCTCAGGTTTCTTAACAACAATTTCTTCTTTGGCTGGTATCCCACAGGTTGTTGGAGGGGTGTTCAAATCCGCCTTCTCAACAAAATCATCGCAGGAGTCATCATTGCCGCTGATGAAGTTCTGGACATAATCAATGCCAAAGAATCCCAGCAAATATATGAAGGAAGCCAGTTGGGCTACAATGGCCACAAGCTCCCCAAAGGTGACGACATGGAGAGGCGTTGAAGTACCTATCTTCTCTCTCCATCTCTTCATCAGGAAATACGATGATGTGAAGAAAACCAGAAAGAAGAACTTGTTGGTGAGTCCCAAGGGGAGAAGCAGAGCGTCAGATGCCAACAGCTTTGAATTCTTATTGCTGTTCTTCCTCTTTACCCCACCATCATCCATTTTCTTCATCATCTTGAAATCACTACAACAGTCAGTTTCTCCTCCATTCTTCACAACCATCTTAGCTTTTCTTAGCCCAACAACATCCATTGCAATGAGCACTCACAAGGGAGGCTCCTTACTAATGGCTGTTACTTGGGCTTTCAAGGCCTTAAATGTCGGGTTTATTTGTGACGGGCACAGAAACCGACTATTTATAACACGAATGTTTCCCTGGTTCAAATATTATATTGACCATGAAACCACGGAACAATGTCGAACGAAATTCCCGTTCTCTTTAAAAATTCTTATTTAATGAGACGTTACTTGCGTATACGCATGTGCTACCTCCTTGATGGAGACAGCCAGCTTATCCATCCTCCTGAAAATCAAACCTTAAATGAAGCATTGTTTGTTAACCCTTACGTAAAATTTGTGTGGCGGTTGTCTATTTAACATTGTCTTTTATGGGTTATTTTTAAACATCATCCATTTCAAAATAGTATAAATATTTATCACTGTTGTTGTCATGGATGAGGTGTATCATCCATTTCAAAATAGTATAAATATTTATCACTGTTGTTGTTATGGATGAGGTGTAAAATTGAAATAGGTGAAGGGAAATAGTTTTTTGAGCCAATTCTAATTGCTCTCATAGTAGTTGAAAATTCAAGCTCATTTGTTGTTTTAAAAAACAAATTAATAGTTATGATATTTATATAGTATTTAAATAAATAATATTGTTTTAAAAACATTAAAATATTAATAGATATTTGTTTAATTAAATATCAAATAATATGATTTTTTAGTTGGATTTTTTTTTTAATCATCTATTTAATTGCATTTATTAGGTATTTATTTGTTTCTACCAATTTGTAGATTTTGATTTTTTAAATTATTATTTATAAAAGAAAAAATTTAAATTATCTTTTAAGGTTTGTTCAAAATCTTTTTAAGGTTTAAGGTTAATGTTTGAGTGAAGGCTTTAAGGTCCACATTTCAACCATTTTTAATTTCAAATTTCAAATTTAAAACGTAAAAATTACATATCTATGTACATAACAAATTTATATTTGATGAGTAGAAGGTATTTTTCAAGTGTGTCAAATTATTATGTTTTATTAAGACTCATCTTGGTAGTTTTTTATTAGGGTAAAAGTATGTATTTTGAAAGGGTCCTATAACCTTTTACAAAGTCAACAAATAATACAATAAGCACAAAGCAAGAACAAACAAGAGTCTAAGCCTTAAATCATCACAGACATAACAGAGACTAAGAAAAAGATAGTAAAAGTATAGCCAATAGTTAGCCAAAGACAACAAAAAGACATGCCAAGAGCCTTGGGCTCACTAGATAGCTAAATCATTAAACCTTTCTATAGCCTTATTGTAGGGGTTTCATCTTAAGTGCTAGGAACTCCTCAGTATTATCTGTTTTGTTAGCTTACTTCTTCTTGTGGCCATTTGTCCTTTTACTCGAACCATCTTGCAAATCTATACTCTTTCTCTTTCTTGCATTAACTAGGTTCTCCCTTGTGTTAATAGTATCCAAGCAGTTATTCATTTCATCTTTCTCTTGAATTCCTATCACCTCTTGTAGCTCTTGCTCTAGCCCGCCAACCCTATATTCCAGGATAGTCATAGTCTCCTTAAGTTTTGCATTTTCCTAAAAGAGGGCTTACAAGGCCTCCTTCTCCTTCTTCTTTGACATTTCAAGTTGCAAGTCCTCTAAATCCTTGTTCATCCTTTTATTATCATTAATTACTCCTTTCATGAGACTCAGTTGGAAGTTAAGCACTTTTTCCAAGTTCCCCACCTTACCAAGAATGTCATTATTTAGAGCCCTAGGGCTTGACGAAATAAGGGAGGTGGAAGGGCCAAAACTAGGATGGGGATCTGATAAACATCTTGGATAGTAATTACTTCCTCTTTAGTAGGACTTAGAGAAATTCCAATACTAGGTTTCAAACCATACTCTGAACTAAACTTAGCACATGAATATGACAAGTTTCTTAGGAGGACCAGTAGCCCTAACCTTCTTAACCATGGGATTAGACTCTAAAACCCTACAAGTAGATAAGTCCTCACTTTAACCTAGAACCTCTTTAGAAGGAGATTTTGGGCCATCTGCAAGGGACTTCCTCCTAGATTCAACTTTATCTTTCCCCAAGGTTTTGAGACCAAGATTTTTCTTATGAACAATTTTGGGGCTAACAATAGATTTTCTAGACTAGAAGAGAAGGAAAATCAAGAGCTGCTAGATAGCCATAACGTTCCTTTCCTCTTGGTAGTCTAACACCATGGTCTCCAAAGACATGAGTAGGAAAAAAAATAATATTCATAATCCTACCATGTCTAAAATGATTAAGCAATGAGAAATGATAAGAGAAGAATTTCCTATAGCTACCTTCAAGGGTTACATACTTCATGATTTTGCATGCAAACCTCCTCCTAGGGAAATGGAAGAGAAGTCTTTAATATGTCACCCTCCTACTCATGAATTCTCTCATTGTCTTTGGAGAATGCATATATTTCATCCTTCATCTATCCTTGAATATCTTAAGCCCTTTAGTTGACATGCTGGTGACTTTGGCCATAGTATCTTTAGAAACCTCTATGGTGTCATTTCCCATTGTAAGAGTTATGTCCCTCCATATGCTAACGAAGTTGATGGACAACCCTAAGTCACTCCTTTATTTTTTCAATGTAGTGGTTGATCTCACCATGTTTCAAGATATTCTAGATAGTAGATTTTTTTTAGATTCTTGCAGGATGAAGGTTCTATCCTTAGACAATCTCCCCCAATTTTGACTTCTTCAAACTACAAACAAAACTGCATATTGTCTCTCTCTATGAAGTTAGAGAGAAATAGTGTAGGAGTCTCCATAATGAAGGAGAACGGTACTAAAGAAAACTAAAACATGATGGGAGAACACCCTTGCATTTGAATTAGGATTGGGGCATGGTCCTTTGAACACTTTTCTAAGGTCATGCTTATGGATTAAGCTCTAATAACTCTAGGAACGTGATGTTGGAATGATTATTATGGTACTTGCCACATGATCATAACTTGAATATCATACTTGCATCATATGGTAAAAATCCCCCCCATAATTCTTTTTCTCCATTTGATATTACAAAGTTTGTTGTGAACCATTAACATCCAAATTTAGCAAGATGTTGATAGATCTTCTTGGTAGTTTTATTAAATAGTTTTGAAATGTATATATTAAGTAGATAGTAATTTTGTAATGTAGTATAGACATCTTAAATACATCTATCTAAAAAATGTGAGAGATATTAGTCTAGAGTTATTTGATTTACTTAAAATTTATTTTATTTTACTTTAGAATTATTTATTTTGTTTAACTATATTTGGGCTATGTTTTAGTATAGATATCTTAAATACATCTATCCCAAGGAACTATTTTATTTACTTAAGAGTTATTCTATTTTACTTTACAACTATTTATTTTATTTTATATCTAAATTATTTTTTGTTTTTCTTTATTTTAATTTTTTAGCTCGTTTTTACTAAGGGAAGTAAATATTATATACTTGTATGTTACTTTTTAATAGTTTTAATTTTTTCTTTAAATATATGTTGGTTGTGTTTTGATTTTTATGTACAATGTAATGAATGACATGAGACTCTTTTATTTTTCAATGTACACATTCATTAAATAGTCTAGAAATGTATTTATGAAGTAGTTCTAAAATATATTTAAAATGATATAAATTTGGATAAAATTGATATATTTAATTTATCATTAAATTATAAATTAGATTTAAAAGAAAATATAAAATTATATAAAAATGATGTAAAGTTATACATTAAACTAAATTTGGTCAAATGTAGACTTGAAAGGAATGACATCAATAATAGTTTGGAAAGTCTCCTAATCTTGATTGGAAAACTTAAATTTATACTTGATCTCTAGCCAAGAACGAAAATTGTTGGTAGCTCTATTAATAAGATCAAGAAGAAATTTAATCCCTTGTTTGAAAATTTTTAAAACATGAACACAAGGAGCTTTAGCTAGAGGACAATCTTGACTAGAGAACTAGGGGCCACCAAATAGACTATTAATTGATTGAAAGGTCATTGTGGAAGTCACTTCCCACCTAGAGAAGCCAGGGCTTAATAGACTCCCAAGATTTCCAAATGCTCTTGATAAAAAACATGCCTTCAATCTAGATAGGTTACTTCATGGTGAGGAGAGTACAAAGATCAAGGCACTTCCAAGATAGATGGTTAGAAGGCACACCAGAAAGGAGACAATATCTAATGAGAACTTTTTAGGCATCATTTCCTTCCAGGACCCTAATAATCCATTTAGCACATAAAGTAATACCTTGATGATGGATTGAAAGTAATCCTAAACCACTGACATCATGGGGAAGATAACAAAACTCCCAAGCAAAACACTAAAATCCTTGATGTCCATCACTAGAGGCCTAGAGAAAATCTCTCAGTAGCTTTTCAACTTTTAAATAAGAGGCCTTCAAAAGAACCTAGCAAGTTGAGTAAAAAACATGAGTGGTGGCCAAAATTTTAGAGAAAATCTAGAATATACCAGCCAAAGAAAGAGGATTGGTAATCCAATAGATCAATTTCTTTTCAATCCTGGCAACAACAGCTTGCCAAGGACCACAAGAGAAGCATAAAAAGCAAAGGGAATTCCCAAAAGATGAACAACCTCCCCATGATCAATCCATTTCTATCTATAATTATCTAACTAGCCTGGTTTGGGAAGAAAGGACTCCCTATAACACTTGGTCTTTTGCCATTGAAAACTCAAACCAGGGGCTTGGAAAAATACATCAAGGCAAAGAGGACCCTATTTGGAATTATTTTTCTCCTCGATAAGAGTGAGGAAATAATCATCAGCAAATAACCATTAACCAACTAGTTAGAAGAATTGGGCAAAGCAATGCCTTTAACAAGCTTTTAAGGGATCGCATGGGGCAACAAATAGCCATGTCAAGGCTAAAAGGAAACTATTGGATGGATCAAAAAAGGCCAAAAGACTTGGATTGTTGACCATTAATGGTGATGCAATCTAACACATTAATAAATGACATCTGAATAGAATGAATGAAATGGGGCCCAAAACCAAGTGCCTAGAGCATGGCAAGATTGAAAGGTCATTGAATGCAGTCATAAGCCTTGGCAAAGTCAATTTTGATAAACATTACAAGCTATTGAGAATGTCAGACTCATTGCATCCCTTCCTAGACAACAATAATATTGTCAACGATGTATTGTGACTTGATAAAACTAGTTTGTTTAGGATAGACTAGTTGGGGGATAAGAGGCCCAAACTTAAGATCAAGAGCCTTGGCAATGATTTTGTAGGAGACATTCAACAAAGTGATAGACCACCAATTGAAAATTTCTTTGGGTTCACCATCTTTAGGGATGAATTTAATATTACCTTTATCAATTATGCTTCCTGAGAAATTATCGTGAAAAGATTCCAAATAAACTTTGTGGAGGTCTCCACCCATAGTGTCCCAAATTTTTTATAGAACTCGCATGGAAGTCCATCCAAACGAGGGGCTTTGTCATTAGATATAGAAAATATAACCTAAGCCCACAAATCTTATTTTGTGAAAAGATAATCATAAAGAATACACTAGGAATTGGAAACCTAATAAGGAACAATATTAACACATTGTTGTAAAACGTCATTATGAGCTAACATATACTCTTGAGTAATAAAAACTTTCTTATAGTGCCAGATGAAATCCTAAAGAATGTTGAGGAGCTCATTAAAGAGTTGTTTTCGTTCCTATTTGTTTGATGGTTTGAGGTGTATGATGCACATGTAGAGCCTGAAAAAGTCCCTTAGAGACCTTGTCTCCAATCTTGGACCAATGAAGTTGAGATTTGATTTGGGCTACATGCTTAGAATGGCCATCTACAACCTACTTCTAGTGGAAGAGCTAATACACATGGAGCTAAGAATCCAAGTCAAAAGGCTACACCTCCAAGGTAGTGGTGTCTTGGTGGAGCTTTGAGGTGGTGGCCTCATATGAATAGAAGTGGAAACAAGTCAGGTGGCACCCATAAATGTAGAGGAAATAAGAAGTATGGGTGATGACATCATTCTAAAATATTTGATTTAATATTTAAGATTGATCTTTAAATTATAAAACTAATATAAATTTTGAAAGAAAATTGATATAAAATTAAATTATTAATGATATAAATTTGATATGAATTTGAGCAATACAAAATTAGATAAATTTATTTACTATCAACTGATATTCAAGTTTGATCTTTAAAATACAAAATTGATATAAAATTTGAAAGGAAAATGTTATAGAATAAATAAAATTATATATAAATTTGATATAAAATTATAAATTGAATTAAATTGGATCAATGTAAACTAAAATAAATTTAATATAAATAAATGATAAATAGAAAAATTGATATTTAAGTTTTCTTTTTAAATTATAAAATTTTAAAAATTTACTATAAAATTTATTTAATAATGATATAAATTTATAAATTAAACTAGATTTGTTCAATTAGAAATAAGATAAATTATTTGATCAATTAGATATAAGATAAATTATTTGATCAATTGCAAATCAGATAAATTATTTGATCAATAGAAAAATAGACAAACTTGATCTTTAAATTTTTGTTTTAAATTATAAAATTTAAAAGAAATTTGTATGTTGTCTATTAAAGGGCTAGTGAACTCTTAGTCATGATGAGGCTCTAATCATCAGGAGGATTGGATCTTTCATTGCAAAGGATGGCGATAATTGTTTTTACATGATGACACAAAGCACATTGAATGATATCCTTGGTTGATAAGTTGGATTGAGCTCTTAGTGGTAGATGTCAAGACACTATTACATCTTCCCACTACAACTCACCATTTATATTTTGAGGCTATGTTCTATCTAGCATGGTGAATTTGTTTCCTCTTAATCACTAATGAGTTCTTTGGTTTGGGTGCAATGGCCTTTGGGAGTATCTTGGGGAAGAGAAGATGCCAAGATTGTGGGGTGTAGGCATTAGAAAAGAAGGGTAGGAGATAGAAGGAGAGGGTGGATGACTCTAAGATGGATATCATATCTAGGAAGAGAGATTACAAACCCCAAGCTTCACTCCTGAGTTCTATGTATCAGGGAGCTAGCCAAGGAGATGGATGGGGCTTCATGTGTGGGCATTAGAGATACCCTAACCAAGATACCCGTGGCTATTGGTCAATTCTTGGGAAGGTAAAACATGTTCGATGTGGCCCAATCATTCATTTGTGCAACCATGCTCTCCTTTGTTGTAGGAACATATCTTCTTCATGATGACATACAAGGTATCATTGACTAATTCAAGACCTACTTTAACTACTATCTTGAACATTTTCATTGTTTAAAAGCAAGACAAACTAGGATGTCTAGAGGCATGGAAGAAATAGTAAAGGTGCTCAATGTCAAACTCTTACTAGAAAACATGGTTGATAGTTTTGTTTGTACTGTGAGGGGATGATGACTTAGTTGAGGCCTCCCCCCCATAAATCTTGAAAAATGTGTTAATTGTAAAGCTACTAATAGGGCCTTAGCTAGGCCTATATAATTTTCCTAGCCACTCACCATAAGGCTGGTGATATTATCACTAATTGCATAGATATGGAGGAATGGTTGTGGTAATTTTCCCTTCCCTCTAGATATATGGGTTCTTTTTATAAATTTGGGTTTTTTGTATGATGGTGTTGTATTCTCCAAGGCTTGAAAGGGAATTTTGTGTGGGCATGTTTCTTTTTCATAGAAGGTCTTGGGGGTGCTAATACATGATGGATTGTCATTTTTTGTGTTGCTCCTTGGTGCTTGTACATAAACATTTTATCATTTTATAATCTAATTCATCTCTTGGCTAGTTTTAGTTTTATTGGTGTAACTTTTTTCTTTTGTTTGGATTCAATGATGGGTATAATATATTTTACTAAATGTGAGGTTAGTCTAGTAGATGTTGGAGAAGCTACATACATGGAAGATTTTGTTTCAATTAGTTGGTTCACTTGGCCAAGTCCTCATGGATGATAGTATTAGGATGGATAATTTCTAATTTGGATGAATTTGGTGAGCTCATTGCTACCATGAATCTAGGTTTTCAATGCTCTTTTTTTTGCCTCTTGGATGCTTAACCTAGGTATATAAGAACGCAAAAGCAATTTTGGTATAAAACTTAATAAAAGAGATATAAATTGGATATAAAATTACAAAAAAAGAACTAATTTGATTAATATGAAATAAGATAAATTTGATCAATAGAAAAATAGATAAATTTTTAATATAAATTTAATTTAATTTTTCTTTTCAAATCATAAAATTGTTATAAATTTAGAAAGAAAAATTGATATAAAATTTATTTAAAAATTATATAAACTTGATATAATATAAGAGACATCATATTTCCACAGTCCATGATGATTGTAATTACATATTTCAGGATATAATATTACAAATTGAACTAAACTTTAAGTAAACCAACACTCTACACTAGCACTAGAGCTACTACCCTAGGACAATTACACCCCTACCCTAGTAGCGATGCAAGTGTTCTTCCTCCTTTTAGCCAAAAAATTCACCACGCAGTTGACATCAAAATTTTACCCTAAGACTTTGTGGATCTACATGAAAGTTTTTACCAGCAAGAATTGGAAGCTACTAAAATATTTAAAAAGTTGTACTTGTCTATTGTTTTCTCTTATATTTTGTTTGGTTTTATGTACATCTTTTATGCTATTTCGATGTAGTTTTGTTGTTGTTTTTCTCAAGCTTGGATGGTTGTAAAGGGTTTCAAGGCTCCTTCAAAAATTGTTTTACCCCGTTAATCAAAAATATTCTAAGCATTTCTTAGAGCTAGACCAACTATTCCAAGGTTGATTTGGACTCTCTAGTTTTAGTTTTCTATCTCCTAGTCTTAGTTAGAAATTGCTTATTCATATTTCCCAATTTGTGTTTTCAAAGTTGTGTTCTTAGTTGTCTGCTAGTCTTGGCTCTTGTGTAATTAGATTAGGTTAGATTTGGACCCATTTGAAAAAATTTAATGTCTTTCATTTGATCAAGTTTATCACACCTTTTAAATCTAAATAAAAATTTTGTTTTTCTATCATTCACAAAAAAGAACAAATCAACCTTCTAAATTTATAAGTAGCTTGAGATAAAGGGAAAATATAGTAGGTCCAAGTAACAAGAGGAACATAATGGATTTTTTCAAATATGGAGGACCTCATTATTCTTGGCATTGTCCACATAAGGGCACACCATCTAAAAATTAACTAATTTCATCAAAAGGAAATGTACAACCGAACTATTACATTCACACAATACTACAAAAATAATTGGTTAGACATCAAACTATAGTGATCAAATTCCCAAGTATGATAAAAAACTAAATCTTTGATAATGTTGATTAACTTTGTTTCTACTTGTGTTTTTTCACCTTCTTATGCTTAAAAATGTAATTTAACTAGGTTAGAAATTCTTGAGTTAGGGATGGTAGAATTGGCCTCAAGAGTGTAGCAACCTATTTAGTAAGATTGAAAACTATACTCTTAGGATGGGAATATTAGAAACCCATATCACTCCACTTATTATACAATTAGGACCATATGACCTAATAATTAGTATGGATTGGTTGGAAAAACATGAAGTAAACATAGATTTCCACAAGAAATCTATCACATGCTTAAATGACTAGGGATACATCCAATAATCACAAGGTGTGTATCAATCCATATATCTATAATTCACATATGTGACTAAGGTAAGGAATGAAGATAGACATAAAAGTCAAATTTATGTAGTGGCTATTATGAATTTAGACTATGAACCAACACTAAGTGATCATCCCTATTGTAATCTATATGTAGACATGTTTCTATAAGAGTTGTCAAGATTGCTGCCAAAAAGAGAAGATGAATTCACTATTGATTTGAAGACAAAAACCAAACCAATGTCTATTGCACCCTATCAAATTGCTATTGTGGAATTAAATTAATTAAGAATGTAGATTAGGAGCTAATTGAAAAAGTGTATGTCCAACCTAGTGTGTCTCCTTAGGGAGAACCAATGATTTTTTATCAAAAAGGATGGTATTTTGAGGCTATGTGTGTATTATCGATATTAAACAAGGCTATAATCAAAAATAGATTTTCATTACCCTAGATTAATGACCTATTTTATCAAATGAAGGGTGAGAGTGTCTTCTCATGAATATATTTGATATTAGGTTACCACCAAATGTAGGTAAAGGAAGAAGATGTCTCTAAGATCACCTTCCAAACTAGATACAATCACTATGAGTTCATAGTATAGTACCATTTGGACTAACTAACACACCAATATTATGTATGAGTCTCATGAATCATATGTTCAAAAAATATTTAGACAAGTTTTTCATAGTGCTTATAAATGATATCTTTATTTACTCCTAGAACATGAACATATAAAGAACATCTCTAGATAATGTTGCAGTGCCTTAGGGGAAAATAGTTATACAAATAATTTTTGAAGTGTACATTATTCCAAAAGGACACAATACTTGGCTCTTATTATCTCTAGTGAGGGAATTTAAGTCGACCCTAACAAGATTTAAGCAATACTTGATTGACCTAAACCCAAAACTTTTAAGACTTAGCTACACTAGGACTCATCTGGGCCACCACTAGGGCACCATCGACTACCATCAACCCATCACCAAGCCACCTGAGCCTTTTTTTGGCCCCTAATAGGGCTTTTTTTTCTTTTTGATATAACGTTTGCCAACAGAGGCAAATTTGAGAAAACCTATAGTCAACAAAAAGATGATTCCATCACCGACACTATCGTGTCATTAAATTTGTAAAATTGTAGCATTTTTTACACTTTTTTGGCCTCCAAAGTTTAGTTTTGTATTCAATTTTGATGGGGCATAATGTTCACCCTCGATATAAAAAAAATTAAACTTTTTTTTCAAAATATCAAAAAAATGCAAGGAATCCATCTAAGCATGTTATTTTAAGTTTTGCATTGCCAATTTGATCAAATATTATAAAAATCGCCATGTGTTATAAATGGTAGATTTAGAAAGCCAATCTTAACAAACTTGTAAGTTTTCTTGCATTTTTCTGGAGGGGCCTAAGTTTCAACATTAATCATTTAGGGGAGCAAAAATTGCACTTTTGCTTTGGATATTGCTGCTATTTCGATCATATCTCTCACACATAATCCCTTCCATCTGAGTATTGCTCGTAATCCTCATAATAAATGGAAAATCAAGTGTGGATATTGTGAGAAGAAAAAGCATACACAAGAAAACTATATTATTCATAAAATTGATGAAATTAAACAACTTTTTCTTGATCAAGTTACTTCCTTACCTTATCATTATAATCCAACACCTAAAAAAAATCATTTAGTCTCACTCAGCCATCTTGTGAGATGACATTATTTGGGGATGAACAATGTAGTCAATTGACTTGCATTGAGATCTCATCTCCTCCATCACCTGATGCTAGATTTGAATCCAATGTTGATTCATCAATGACTTCTAAAGATTCTTTGCACTAGGACATTAATATCATTTTTCTAGATCTTCCACATTGGGATGCACATTTGTACCAAACATATCATCCTTGTTCTAGCATTGTAGATTTGGAAGACATAATTAAAGACATTCATCTTCTATTTGATGATAGCCACATCAATGTTGTCACTACTTCTACATATTTGGATCCTTTTCTACATAAGATTCCACATGGAACATTTGAGTAGCATTCGAAGAAATCATCATGGGCATCATCTAGGTCTTTGGATCATGTGTAGAATCCAGAGACATTCATCTTTCTTCTTGCATATCCCTATCAGGAACGGAAAGGTATCATTCACACTTCTATGATTCTCTTTCTTCCCAAGGGGAGAAACATTGTTTGATGATCATGGATCATCTTTAGTATCCAGTGTCAAGCATCTACCAACACTACAAGAGGAATTTTGAGGGGAGGCTCTGTGGTTTCTCTTCTTATTTTACTTTTGGGAGGGAGCATTTCTTTGCATGGAGTTCTTTCCTTCTTAGTTTTTCTTAGGCAGGGGGGGTCACATAGACCACCTCTTTTTCTCTCCTATAGGGGGAACCTCTATTATACATTAATGATAGAAGTAGTCCTTATGGGTCATGATAAGTCCTCCTTCTTCACTTTTATAATTTTTTCATGCATCTTTTTTCTTTTGGAGAGGAGTTTTATTTTCCATTGGGTTTTCTCCTTTAATCTATTTATAATAAATTTGTTTATTATTGTTGCATTTTAAAGTCATAATTACTAATAACTAACCAAAATATATTGTTGCATTTTAGAGTCATAATTTATTAGATGTTAGTTTTTAGTTAATTATTAGTAATGTGCTAGTTGGTAGTTAGTGGTTTGGGTTGTTAGTAAGTTGAATGGATTTATAAAGTCATAGAATGTAATCATTTAAGTGTTAAAGATGAATGATTGATTGTTGTGTTGATAAATGACTGATTGTTGTGTTGGAGCCTCTGGCTCTTCATGTGTTGTACTTGTAATATGGTATCAAAGAAGGTGTCTTGGATATCTTGTCACCTTCCATTCACTCATCTTTCCTTCTCCAAAGTGGTGCTAAATGATGATACAGTGAAGACCACGTATAAAAGTCATTGTTATCCATCCACCATTCTTGCATTTTGTCAATAGAGGAGTAGTGTAGACCATGTAAAAATTTGTTGGCTTCATCATCGATCTACATTTCATTCTTGTATTTTCTCAATAGAGGCACAGTGCAGACCACGTGCAAATCTGTGACATTCATCATCCATTTGCATTTGGTTTCTCTTCTCTCTCTCCATCTTTTTCCTTCATTTGGGTTCTCTCCTTTCTCCATCTTATTCACCTCTTTTCATAGTTTTCACTGCATTTTGTTCATTTTCATATCAAAAAATTAAAAATAAAAATAAAAAATTTATACATTCAAAGTTCTAGAAATCTTTAGTGTTGCAAAAAAAATTCTATATCAATCTCACTAAAACTGTTATATCTTTCTCATTTTATAATGAAATTTAAAATGTTCTGGAAATCTAATAAAGAGGAGAACAAAACTTAGAAATCGTTTGAGATTGTTGTTAATATTTATTGAGCAGTTTGATGTAGAAGATAGAGGTGAAATTGTATTATTTTTTAAGATTATGTAAATGAAGAAATAAGGATTTTAAGGCCATAAGGGTGTAATAGATTTTGTATTTACACATTTTAATTGGATGCATTATCAGTATAAATTGACATATAAAGAAAATATCATTAAAGGGGGGCAAATATGACACCTGGGACAATTGTCGATACTGCAACACCAGAATAAAGTCCCTATGGCAGGACTAAAGGGGGTGTTAAGAATTATTAGTGCATGACATAGAATAATATAATAAATAATAAATTAATACATGTTAATATTAATTTATTAAATGTTAGTT
The DNA here is from genome assembly GCA_027924645.1 of Cunninghamia lanceolata. Classification (NCBI taxonomy): domain Eukaryota; kingdom Viridiplantae; phylum Streptophyta; class Pinopsida; order Cupressales; family Cupressaceae; genus Cunninghamia; species Cunninghamia lanceolata. The sequence goes on along the minus strand of BSBN01001814.1, from coordinate 323,923 downwards.
ACACCGAGAGGCGTAACTATAGTGGCAACATGGGGTGAAATGGTGTAGCTGACAAATGCAACATTAATAACTAAAACATATATAAAACATAAATGTTTGAAAGTCTCCAATACCAAAAATAATGAGATAAATTTAGAGATGAAATGACGTGAGTGCGTTAACGAAAATAAAATTTAAAAAATAATTAAATAACTGGACATATTAAAATAAATAATCATAAACATTAAAAAAATATAGCCGACAAATGCAACATTAATAACTAAAACATATATATAACATAAAATATATAAAACATAAATGTTTGAAAGTCTCCAATACGGAAAACGATGAGATAAATTTAGAGAGCCAAAAATAAAATCAAGAAGCCGCAAAAAAATCAAAATCAAGAATCAATGAAAATCATAGGTATGAATTAAAAAATTCAAATTTCATTGCTAAAATATTAAAAAAAAAATCTATGTTGCAATATTAAAAAACTAAAATTAAAATTAAAATCAGCATGAAAAAAATAAATAAAACCAATAAAACTAAAAACATGGATACAGCCATAAAATATAAACCTACAAAAATTTGTTGCTAAAATAATTTTATATATATATATGGTGCATAGAATAAAAATATACATCCGCATTAACTTCTTCTGTAGTGTTGGAAAAAAATTACATATTGAGAATTTTGTTAAATTAAAACTTGCCAAGTCTAAATTAGAAAAATAGGAGACACAATGGAAAAAACTATTTATTAATTAATCTTCTTTAATTATTTGTTTAAGTTAATAAGTGTTATATTAAAAGTTAAAAATAGTATTAATTCTTTATATTGGTAATGAAAGATTTAGTAAAACTAAATAAACTAGCATAGATATCTTAAATACATCTATCTAAAAGACACAGAGAGATATAGTCTCGGAGCGCCTATATTGAAAATGTTATTGAGAATAGATAGGCGCCTCGAGACTCATATCTCTCGGCATCTTTTAGATAGATGTATTTAAGATATCTATGCTAGTTTTTAGTTAGTTATTAGTAATGTGTTAGTTGGTAGTTAGTGGTTTGGGTAGTTAGTAAGTTGAATGGCTTTATAAACCCATAGAATGTAATCATTTGAGTGTTGAAGATGAATGACTAATTGTTGTGTTGGAGCCTCTAGCTCTTTGTGTCATAATTTCAATAAATTTTAACAAAATAATTGCCTAAATCCTAACAATTGATGTGCTAGAGTAAATCTCTGAGTGACACATGTATATGAAGAGACAACATTGGAAGTCAACAACCTTTAAGTCTCGAATTGAAGTTATTATAGGTTAGAATATATAGAGAGGCTTGCATCCATCGGATTACACAATGTCTATTCTTAAACCACACTCAATTCAATGGTCAAAGGTAAATTTTGGTCAATAAAAGGACAACTATTTATGACATTTTGATAGGGGTGAGGTGTAAAATTCCTAAATTGGTTGTTTGACTTTTGAAGAGTGTGATATTTAAGTATAGTGCTCCATGATATCTCTAACTTGCTAAGTCAAAACTAATTCTTAGTATTACTTTGAGTTTATAAGGAGTCTCATCTACAATTGCCCTAGTTGTAATAACCTTAAAATTTTAGACCCAAGGAATTTATAAATTGAGTTAATAAGGACTTTCACATCCATGAACTGGGCATAGTCAAGACTACATGAAACCTTAGACCCAAGTGCTTGACTAAGCTAGAATGCTTAATAGCTCTATGTTTTTTAGTAAATAAAACTATATTAGAGACACCATGAAAATAGACTCTAGGTTAATTAGAGCATAACATATGTCCTCTCTATAGAACCCATAGAAAATTGGCAAGCCTATTCTTCTCTAATTGGTCATCTCTCATTCAATTACTTAGTAATAACAAAATTAGGGTATTTTTTCATACTTGAACATGAATACTTCAACTTGATAATTACTTTAGAACTAATATGTTGGTATTGTTGTTATATGGAGCCTAATCAGACTCCGAGGTTAAATTTTCCCCACTTTTATCAGTGCAATTTCCCCCCAAATTCCTACGGGGTCAAGGGGAAACGCCCCTTGCGGGGTCTAGGGGCAGCACCCCTAGCGCGCTCCCTGTCGCGATACAGGGCGGGGTCGAGGGGCAGTGCCCCCGTGGGGGCTTAGGGGCAATGCCTCCGAAACTTCACACGATTTTTTATTATTTTATAAAGGCACCGGGAGTTATTTTTCATTGGCCGACATAAGAAAACCCTATTTTTGTAACTGACAAAAAGCTTGATAAAAGCAGCTAAGGGTTAGGGTTTCTATTGATTGTATTGTAGCATTTGCAGTTGTATTGAGTTACAAGGATTGCTGGTTGTAATCGGTTTGATTTACTGGATAATAATATTAGACTCTCTGTTTGGTGGATGTAGCCCGAGTTTGGGTGAACCACGTTAAAGCTTGTCTGTCGCTGTTATTATTTCTATGTATTTTTCATTCTTCTGTTTAATTTTTATTTGCATTTAATTGATAACTTCTCTCGAGCAACCCTAACAGACCCATTATATATAGAAAATACTAAAATTCTATTTCAAAAACTATTTTTCTCCAAATTAAAAGAATTAACATATTATTATAAACATATATATATTACCATTCAATAAGTTTATTTGAATCAAAGTGAAGATTACAAAATTATAAGAAAATATAAACAAATATATATGATGCAACAGTAAATTATCATAGCTCAAACAGTAAATATATTGCATTCAAATTCTTTTAAAAATGAACATGAAATACTTTATTGTGACTTCCCTAACATTAGTAAATGAGAAATAAAATTACTAAATACTGAATGTTTAAACTCTTCTACTCCACACAGCTTGTGGAATGTTCCACCTGCGCGCTAAAGCGATTTCTAGTCCAGAAAAACGTGCATTGGAAAACAACACATTTGTTTCAAATACTGGGTGAAGAATTTGAAAAAAATTCAGAAACGTTTTAACCCAAGTCATCTCACGTGCTTGAAAGATGTTGAATTGTCTGTCTTTAAAATCATCTGTTGAAACTCATGGCTGTATCTGCCGTTCTATATTATCAAACATGGCTTGAAAGATGTTGAATTGTCTTTCTTTAAAATCATCTGTTGAAACTCATGGCTGTATCTGCCGTTCTATATTATCAAACATGGCTGAATTTAGGTAATAGTGATATTTTTTTATCACACTCAATCATTTATAAAAAGAATAATAAAAAGTTGAATATTATATATATATATATCCTTCTCCCCCGATGGGATCGGATTGTAAGCGGTGATTAACCGGCATTTCTGTTTCTATCCGAAATGGCCCTTCCTTCCTACCTGTAGTGACTTCTTTATATGTTCCTTGTTTGAGGGTAAAAATCAATTTATTACTAGATAATTAGGTAGATTTGTTAGAATCATTTTCTTCTACAAATGACTTAGTTGATGCAGTAAATATCAAGATTGCACTTCTCAAAATACTTTTTTCACCTTTGAAAAAGTGATATCCACCCCATAGTATTAAGAGAATGATCAAACAAAAGAACAGTCTAAATTTTACTCGGTAATTGTTTTTAGAAATGCTTTCAAAAATGAAAAATGTGGAGAAGATGTCTATGATGATTGTGACATTTTGTAATTGAGCAAAAAATAGATTACACATTTTTGTCAATCATGATTTTCTACATTGAAATTTTAGGTATCCTCTACAAACCATGTTATATTATCTTTGTCATAGTTTTCTTCATTTATGAATCTAGAAATGCAATAAAAATCTAACAATACTTTTTAACAATAAAGAAAGCAAAAAATCTTTATATTTCATTCTTCAACAATTGAACCAAAATAGCATTTCCTTTGAAGGAAAATCCACCACTCACCCACTCCTGAAGTAGTTTGTGATGCCATATGTAAAGGTAATTAACCATAATCAAGTCACCATTAAATTCCTTGAGACATTCCAAATTTGTTAGTTGAGGGTGAATTCCATAATTATTTTTAAATAGTTTATACTTTTGATTTATTGACTCCATTGTGGATATATGTATTATTTCTAGTAACTACTAACCTCAAATGTGTTAAGTGAGGCTATTAGATATAATTTAATATCATGAGTCTCACATCAATCGTTATGTTTCTATGGATGTCAATAATCTTACCTTTGCCTATGATGTCTAGGATTCTTGTAGGATAGAGGCTCCATTGTCTCCACCATTCTATTAGTAGTTAGAATTTCTTCATGAACTAAGCAAGGCTAACTTATGCTCAATCTAGACTTCTCCATGATCATTCATGAAGTCTATACTTGGTTAACTAGGAAATCCAAGTAAGTGAGCTTGAGAAATAATTTAAATCATTGATTTATCAAGAAAATTTTCATCCATTTATTCGTTGGGAAGGCCTTAGACCATTGATTCTCTTAAGGTGGACATCATGTTGACACATGTCTACAAGGATTAAGAGAGAGGTTGTTCACAAGTAGACTTGGAACCTAGAACTAAGTGAAGATAAACTAGATTTTACAAAGAGCCTTGCACCCAAATGAATTTTAGGAAGTATATCATGTAATTTTAGACCTAAGACTGTGAGTATATTTGACTCTATAACATTCTTGCATCCACTAGAACATGCCTTTGAATTTTATAGTCATAAGTTTAACATAATAAATGTTTGAATGTGCTATCTAGTAAACATCTGAGTGACACATGTCCATGAAGAGGCAACACTAGAAGTCAACATTCTTTAACTCCAAAACTAAAACATTATAAGTTGGGATATATATAGAGGCTTGCATCCACTGGATTCCATGGGGTCTCTAACTTTCTAATTCAAAACTAATTCTTTGTATTACCTTGATTTTATAAGGATTCGCATGTCCACCATTGCCCTAGATGTAATAACCTCAAAATTTTGGACTTAGACTAAGTTAATAAGGACTTTTGCATCCATCAACCACACAAAGTCTTGAGACTACATGAAACCTCATACTTGAGAGCCTGACTATGCTAGAATACTTAATATCTCTCACATCCATGAGTAAAAAAAACTATGTTAGAGACATCAGAAAAATATATAACCTTGGATAGTGAGAGTAGAACACATGTCCTCTCTACAGAGCCCATAGAAAATTGGAAGCTTGTTTCAAGCCTATTCTTGTCTAATCAACTATCTCTTAGTCAATTACTTTGTAATAAAAATGTTAGGGCATTCCTTTTGATGCAAGTGCATCCCTGGTGCAGGAGCTCAGTTTTGTGTTGTTTTCTAGTTAAATTTTTCATGTTAGTTATTTACCTCTAAGGCTTTAGAAGCCATTTTGTTGTGTTGAAATAAAAGACTTAGTCATTTCATTGACTAGTCTACTTTGGAGTTAATCTAGGCCTATTTTCTAGGAGTTATAGTTTTGAAATTTGGAGTTTTCTTTAGAAACTTATTCTTTATGAAGAAAACTACCTTTTCCTTAGATTTTCTGCCTTCCTAGGCAGTTGTATGGACAAACGGGAAGTAGAAGAGTTTTAGAAACTTCCTATAAACATCAGTTGAAAAGACATGCCAAATATAATATAGAAAGAAGGAGTTTTTCAAGGAAAAAAAACTATTTTTTTGTGTTTTTTTTCTAAAAACAGCATCTTGTACAGCTTTGTACGGATTCCTTGTGAGTTGAAATGTTTAAAATTTGTTAATACTACAAAGTAGTTTTTATTTGCATTCATTTGGAGTTCTTGACACTCTTGTAGAAGGCAGAAATAGTTTAATTTGTAGAATTTGTTTTGAAACCCTCTTAACTAGGGTTTGTGCACAAAAATGGTGGATTCTTCCTCTATCCTCTGAGAGTTCAATCATTTTCAATAGGATGGGGAAGATTAGATTAGATTTTTCTCTTTTCCAAGTTGTACAGGTGGAAGACTCCTTCTCCAGATGTTTGGTATGATCATAACTAGTCAAAACAATGACTAGTTAGTGAAGAAGAGGCATTGGATAGCAAAAGCTAAAGGAAACAGTCATAGGGTTGGTAAAATGGAGTGGTTTTTTTGTGATTTAGAAGGGATACAGACCTGCATAAGAGCTTACTATTCATAAAAGGGATCTTGATACATCTCTTTCCTTTAATTCCAAGTTATACTATCCTTTAGAAGGCAAACTACAAAGGTTGACAGAAAAAAATAGCTTGCTGCTATGCACATGGGTACAGTACGGCCTGAAGGATTAATGAATGGAAAACATCTTAATATTGGTGTTTGGGTCATGCATCAAGTAATGAAGGACATTTGAGGATTTTGAAGGATTTGTATGATGTAAAACTTCTCTTTGTTTGCAAGATAACTTTCTTTCTTTATCACTGTTTTCTTGAAGACTGTCAACAGCTGTACTTTTCTGTCAGAGGAATTATTTTGGTGGGGTGTTGGGTCAGAGATTTCAAGTGAACTCCATCCTTGTGAATGCTTGTGGTATTGATCCTTGTTAGAGAGGAATTGTTGTGGGTTGAAGTTTTACAAAGACTGCAAGAAAGAGGCTGTCACTATAACACTATCATAGGACAGCAAACTGTACTCCTTGTCCTCTGTTCTACAAACCATAGTACAACTGATGTTGGTGAATAACTGGTGGTTAGAACACATTGAATGTTTATTGTTCCTTTAAAGATAAGTGTCTTTTGGAATCCAGAAGGTTAGGATGGATTGGTATATTCCCTATACTACAAGGTCCCCACAGTCTTGAATTGCTGTCATAAAATAGTCACTATCATTGTCTGAATAAGTATAACAATAGGTAATATGTTACTGACTTCCTGTCCTTGGTAGATGATGGGAAGATCTTGTTGGTAGAAGAGTTAATGTAGTTAGTTGTTCACAGTGACTACAAGGAGTAGATTTTCTTGGTATAGACAAAAAGACAATCACATAGAGGTTTGTTGTCCACTGCCTTTTAAAGAAGTGGAATGAGAGTTTTTTGATCAGTTCCATGCATGTCATAAGCCAATGAATGTTGATTTATGTTGTTGTCCATATTGGTAGAGGTGTGGGTAGGATGTTGTGAGTCAAACCAAGGTGGATTGTGTAGAAAGGTGGGATTGAGTAGTAACTCTCCAAGGTGAGAGGTGGACAGCCTGAGAGGAGGACACTAGATAGTGGTCCTAGGCTAGGTAAATCTCTGTATTAGTCTTGTATAGGCTTTATTATCACAAACACCTTTGTAAACCTTGTGTGGAAGGAAGTTAAGTTCATTGAGTGAAATACAACCTTACCTAAACCTCTGCATCATATTGGTATCAGAGCCAATAATCTGATTGGAAGAAAGTGTATGTCAGAAGAGGAAATTGAAACAGAGGCTAGTACAATGCCTCCCAAGACAATGAGCCAAGATGCCATCAAGAAGTTGGTGGAAGAGATGGTTGAAGCAAGACTGCAAGAAGCAAAATTGCAGGAAGAGAAGAAGTCTAAAGGCAAGACCAAAGAAGAGGGAAGTTCTTCAGACACAAATGAAGAAACAGAGGCAGATGAGGATCCTCAGGAGTAGGATATGTCTACAGATCAGAAAGCCTTCTTGAATGCACTTAAGGGTGCTCAGCGAGACAGTGGTGATCCCAAGATGGAGGTGCCTACCTTCCATGACAAGTTGGATGGAGATGTTCTCACCGACTGGATAGAAGTTATGTGCAACTTCTTTGATTACAAGGAGTTCAATGACAGCAAAAAGGTCAAATTTGCCAAGACAAGGCTAAGAGGTTCTGCACTTGTATGGTGGAACTATATGCAGAGTGAGAGGGAGAAGGTTGGGAAAAGTCCCATCACTAAATGGAGCAGAATGGTGGCTATGCTCAGAAGCAAGTTCATGCCACCTGACTATGAGATTCAAATCATAAGGAGATTTCAGAATTTGAGACAAAAAGACATGGATGTGGTTGCCTACACAGAAGAGTTTCATAGACTCAGTATGAGGGCCAACCATAATGAAGATGAAAAAGGGATGGTGGCTAGGTACCTGAATGGACTGAAATACAATCTGCAAGATGAGATAAGTTTGGTGTTACCAAAGACAGTGGATGAATGTTTCCTGTTGGCCTCCAGAGCTGAGGAAAAGTTGAGAAGGAAAGGTGATCAAAGTGCCAGAGGTAGAGGTGGCAAAAATCAAAGAGGTAGAGGCAATTTTGGCCGTGGACAGTTCAACAAAACTAAAAATAACAACCAGCAAGAAACTCACTCAAAAACAGAGCATAGAGGAGGTTTTAGAGGTGGTAGAAATCATAATGGCAGAGGCAGAAATGGTGGAGGTGGTAGAGGACCGGGAGTCTTCACTAGAAGATGTTATGGCTGCAACCAAGTTGGCCATACAATGAACAAATGTCCAGGGAAAGCTAGTAGCTCTCATGACAATGGGAAGAGAAATCAGTTAATGAAAGATGATGACTGTGGAAGTGTGAATTCACCAATGGGGAGTGCTGCACCTATTCTAGATGGAGAAAGTATGATGATAAAAAGGACTATGTTGAAGATGCCATTGAAGCAAGAACCCCCTCAGAGAAAGAATCTTTTCAGAACCCAAGGTCTAGCCTATGGGAAACTTTGCAAAATCATAGTGGATTCAGGGTCTACTGAGAATGTGGTATCCACTGAGATGGTTGAGAAGTGCAAGTTGAAGAGGCTGCCTCATATCAGTCCTCACAATATTTCTTGGTTGAATAAGAACCAAAGTTTCATGGTGGAGGAACAAGCTTGGGTTGAATTTGTAATTGGTGACTACAAGGACAAAGTGCTATATGAAATCATCCCAATGGATGCATGTCACCTGCTTCTTGGCCGCCCATGGTAGTATGATGTTAAAGCTCAGCATGATGGTGAGAAGAACACTTATGTCATCACCAAGAATGGAAGGCCATTCAAAATGGATCCTTTGTTGGAGCAGCCCAGGGGAAAGGAAAATAATAGCAGTGTCATGTTGGTGAATGGAAATGAATTCCTAAATATCTTGAAGGAGAATGACAACCAGGGGTATGCCTTGGTCATGAAGCCCAAGAGTGGATCAGATCAACAAGATCAAAAATAGAAGGAGATTCCATTGGAAGTACAGCAACTTCTGGATAAGTATCAAGACCTTGTGGTAGAGGAAGTTCCCAACTCCTTACCACCCATTAGGGATATTAGTCATCAAATTGACTTAATACCTGGTGCTACATTGCCTAACAACTGCATACAAGCTAACCCCACAGCAAAATGAAGAGGTGGCAAGGCAAATTCAAGATCTCTTGGAGAAAGGGCTGATTAGGAAGAGTCTAAGTCCCTGTGCAGTTCCAAGTGTACTGGCTCCTAAGAAGGATGGAAAGTGGAGGCTATGCACAGATTCCAGGGCCATAAACAAAATCACCATAAGATACAAATTTCCAATGCCAAGGATTGAAGATCTCTTGGATTACCTGGGAGGATCTTGCTATTACTCAAAGATTGATTTGAAATCTGGATATCATCAAATCCGGATCAGACAGGGAGATGAATGGAAGACTGCTTTCAAGACCAATGAAGGTCTTTATGAATGGCTTGTTATGCCATTTGGTCTTAGCAATGCGCCAAGTACATTTATGCACCTAATGAATGAGGTATTAGTTGAATTCATTGGTAAATTTGTTATTGTTTATCTTGATGACATACTAATCTTCAGTGGGACAAGGGAAGACCATGTGAGGCATGTTGGTCAGGTGTTGGAGAAGCTACATGAGCACAAGTTGATGATCAACTTAGACAAATGTGAGTTCATGAAAACTGAACTTGTATACCTGGGATTTGTCATTTCTAATGGCTGTTTGAAGATGGATCCCTCTAAGGTTGAGGCTATTCTCAGTTGGCCTACCCCAAAAATAGTGGGAGATGTGAGAAGTTTCCATGGATTGGCGACTTTCTATAGGAAGTTTATCAGAGGTTTCAGTCACATTAGTGCTCCCATCCTCAACACCATCAAGGGTGGAGTCAAATGTAGATTCTAGTGGACAAAGGACACTGATGATAGTTTTGAGTTGTTGAAAACAAAGGTGGCTGAGTTACCTACCTTACTACTCCCTGATTTTGATAAGGTATTTGTTGTTGAGTGTGATGCAAGTCAGCAAGCTATTGGTGTTGTTCTTAGCCAGGAAGGACATCCAGTGGCATTCTTTTCAGAAAAGTTGAATGAAGCCAAGCAAAGGTATTCTACCTATGACTTAGAACTCTATGCAATGGTGCAAGCTCTTAAGAAATGGAGACATTATTTGCTGCCCAAGAAATTTATTGTGTTTACTGACAATCATGCTTTAAGCTTTCTTAACAGTCAAGACAAATTGAACCATAGACATGTTAAATGGATGGAACTGCTACAAGTTTATACTTTCACAATTAAGCACAAAAGAGGTGTCTCTAATAAGGTAGTTGATGCATTGAGTAGGAGGTTGCTTCTTGTTCATGAAATTTAGTTAGAAAGCATGGGTATTAACTGTTTAAAGGAGCTATATAAAGAAGATTATGATTTCAAAGAGGCCTATGATGTTTGTGTGAACTTGGCTAACACATTCCATGGAGAGTATGCAGATTTTGTTTTGCAGGAAGGCCTCTTGTTTAAGGGCAATTTGCTGTGTGTCCCTAAGTGCTCTATGCCAGATAAGATCATCAAGGAGAAGCATAATAGTTCTTTAGGAGGACATTTTGGCTTGGACAAGACACTAGAACAAGTCACAAGGTTCTATTTTTGGCCAAAGGTGCAATCAGATGTGAGAAAATATGTAGCTAGCTGTGCAATCTGTCAAAGAGCCAAAGGTGTGTCTTCAAATGTAGGTCTATACCAGCCCCTTCCCATTCCCAACAGACCTTGGGAAAGTATCAGCATGGATTTTGTGCTTGGGTTACCCAAGACAGCCAGAGGGGTGGATAGTGTGTTTGTCATTATTGATAGGTTCAGCAAGATGGCTCATTTTGTGCCATGTAAATGCACAAATGATGCATCTCATATTGCAGGTCTATTTTTCAGAGAGGTAGTAAGGATGCATGGTTTACCATTGTCCATTGTAACTGACAAAGATTCTAAGTTTGTAGGTCACTTCTGGAGGACCTTGTGGAAGAAGCTGGGCACACAGTTCTCTTTTTCATCAGCCTACCATCCACAAATTGATGGTCAGACTGAGGTGGTTAACAGGTCTCTTGGAAACCTTCTAAGGTGCCTTACAAAGCAACATGGTTTGGCATGGGATTTGGTTATTAGTCAGGCTGAATATGCCTACAATGATTCAAAGAATAGGAGCACTGGTAAAAGTCCTTTTGAGATAGTTTATGGTTTTCATCCAAGAGGACCACTTGAGCTGAAGGATTTCCAAGGTTGGGATAGAAGGAGTGCACTTGGTGAAGAGTTTGCTACTTCCATGAAAATAGTTCATGATCAAGTCAAGTTGCAACTAGAAAAATCAGTCACAAAGTACAAAGAAAAGGTAGATTTGAGAAAAAGAGAAGTACAGTTCAAAGTTGGTGACTTAGTCATGGCATATCTAAGGAAAGAAAGGTTACCAAAGGGTCAGCCAACTAAACTCCTGATGAAGAAGATTGGACCATGCAGGATAGTGCACAAATTCAGTCCAAGTGCCTATGAGATTGAGCTACCAGATGGCCTGGGTATCTCTCCAATTTTCAATGTTTGTGATCTTTTTCCTTTTAGACCTCCATTGCCTGATGAAAGTGGATCAGATGTGGTGGCTGAAGATGCTGATTGGATCAAGGATTTGCCTCCAAGCAAACCTTTACAGTTGGAGTGCATTCCAGATTCCAAGGTTATCAAGAAGACTCGGAGAGGTGTCTATAAGGACTACTTGGTGAAATGGAAGGATCTTCCTGATTCAGAGGCCACCTGGATGACTGAACCAGATATCTTGAAGCATGGCATAACACTTCAACAATTGGCAACTCAAGGGACTTGAGTTCTTCCTACAAGAGGAGTATGGTGCAGGAGCTCAGTTTTGTGTTGTTTTCTAGTTAAATTTTTCATGTTAGTTATTTACCTCTAAGGCTTTAAAAGCCATTTTGTCATGTTGAAATAAGAGACTTAGTCATTTCATTGACTAGTCTACTTTGGAGTTAATCTAGGCCTATTTTCTAGGAGTTATAGTTTTGAAATTTGGAGTTTTCTTTAGAAACTTATTCTTTATGAAGAAAACTACCTTTTCCTTAGATTTTCTGCCTTCCTAGGCAGTTGTACGGACAAATGGGAAGTGGAAGAGTTTTAGAAAATTCCTATAAACATCAGTTGAAAAGACATGCCAAATATAATATAGAAAGAAGGAGTTTTTCAAGGAAAAAAAACTATTTTTTTGTGTTTTTTCTAAAAACAGCATCTTGTACGGCTCTGTACGGATTCCTTGTGAGTTGAAATGTTTAAAATTTGTTAATACTACAAAGTAGTTTTTATTTGCATTCATTTGGAGTTCTGACACTCCTGTAGAAGGTAGAAACAGTTTAATTTGTAGAATTTGTTTTGAAACCCTCTTAACTAGGGTTTGTGCACAAAAATGGTGGATTCTTCCTCTATCCTCTGAGAGTTCAATCATTTTCAGTAGGATGGGGAAGATTAGATTAGATTTTTCTCTTTTCCAGGTTGTGCAGGTGGAAGACTCCTTCTCCAGATGTTTGGTATGATCATAACTAGTCAAAACAATGACTAGTTAGTGAAGAAGAGGCATTGGACAGCAAAAGCTAAAGGAAACAGTCATAGGGTTGGTAAAATGGAGTGGTTTTTTTGTGATTTAGAAGGGATACAGACCTACATAAGAGCTTACTATTCATAAAAGGGATCTTGATACATCTCTTTCCTTTAATTCCAAGTTATACTATCCTTTAGAAGGCAAACTACAAAGGTTGATAGAAAAAAATAGCTTGCTGCTATGCACATGGGTACAGTACGGCCTGAAGGATTAATGAATGGCAAACATCTTAATATTGGTGTTTGGGTCATGCATCAAGTAATGAAGGACATTTGAGGATTTTGAAGGATTTGTATGATGTAAAACTTCTCTTTGTTTGCAAGATAACTTTCTTTCTTTATCACTATTTTCTTGAAGACTGTCAACAGCCGTACTTTTCTGTCAAAGGAATTATTTTGGTGGGGTGTTGGGTCAGAGACTTCAACTGAACTCCATCCTTGTGAATTCTTGTGGTATTGATCCTTGTTAGAGAGGAATTGTTGTGGGTTGAAGTTTTACAAAGACTGCAAGAAAGATGTTGTCACTATAACACTGTCATAGGACAGCAAACTGTACTTCTTGTCCTCTGTTCTACAAACCATAGTACAACTAATGTTCGTGAATAACTGGTGGTTGGAACACATTGAATGTTTATTGTGCCTTTAAAGATAAATGTCTTTTGGAATCCAGAAGGTTAGGATGGATTGGTATATTCCCTATACTACAAGGTCCCCACAGTCTTGAATTGCTATGATAAAACAGTCACTATCATTGTCTGAATAAGTATAACAATAGGTAATATGTTACTGACTTCCTGTCCTTGGTAGAAGAGTTAATGTAGTTAGTTTTTCACAGTGACTACAAGGAGTAGATTTTCTTGGCATAGACAAAAAGACAATCACATAGAGGTTTGCTGTCCACTTCCTTTTAAAGAAGTGGAATGAGAGTTTTTTGATCAGTTCCATGCATGTCATAAGCCAGTGAATGTTGATTTATGTTGTTGTCCATATTGGTAGAGGTGTGGGTAGGATGTTGTGAGTCAAACCAAGGTGGATTGTGTAGAAAGGTGGGATTGAGTAGTAACTCTCCAAGGTGAGAGTTGGATAGCCTGAGAGGACACTAGATAGTGGTCCTAGGCTAGGTAAATCTCTGTATTAGTCTTGTATAGGCTTTATTATCACAAACACCTTTGTAAACCTTGTGGATGGAAGTTAAGTTCATTGAGTGAATTACAACCTTACCTAAACCTCTGCATCAATCCCTAGGCATCCTAAAAATGTGGTATCATGTCTAAAGAAGTATAATTTGTTGTCTAATTTGATAGTTGTAAGTTTGTGGTTAACAATCTATGCTAGTAAAAGTTAGCGCATTTCACCACATTAAGGAGTTAACTTTTGTTGTTGTGGTAATAGTTAGATATTTATGGTTTGTTTATCTTCTATTAAAATTTGAGGTTGATTGGATAAGTAGAGGTTAGAAATTTGATGTGTGAAGTGCCCACGAGTTGACAGTGTGTTCGAATAGAACTTGTTCTATTTGCAAAAGGTTTATTTTAGGTTTGTACCAAAGGTGAATATTTGAGAAGTGGGTAATAACCATTTTGAAGGTCTATGGTATACCATGTGGAGATTCTCCACCATTTGACCATTGTAATTTGTAAGTTTGTTATATTTAATTGGCGACACTTTTCATGTGGTTTTAGCCCTTGCACCATCTTGAGCTTGGTGTAGATCATGTGAGGAGCTTGAGGATGATATAAATAGAGAGTTTTGAATCAGTTGAAAGCAAGCAAAGAAGACTAGGATGGAGTATAAGTGTAGAAGGTATGTTCGACAGTGAAGGAATGAGATTTGAGAGATAGTGTGTGGTCATCATTAATATGATATGGGATACAATTTAAAAGTATCGAATGTGACATGTAAGAATTTTTCTACTGGTGAGAATTAAATGTATTTTTATTTGTGTCATTTTGGCCCATGCAATATGTCTGTAGTAAAATTCTAGAGCTATATTATACTAGAAATCATTATGAGGCACTTGTAGTGAGTTTGGAAGTGGTGTTTCCATAGCTAGAGGTCTATGAGTGTAGAAGCCCATAGTGGCAATCATCCATTTGTATAATTTTGTTGTAATCAAACAACTATGGCTTGGCATGTAAGGGCAGCATTACAGTAAACTTGATGGTTGTGATTCAATGATAATTTCACAAGCTATCTATTTAATAATATGTAGTGTTTTATTTGAATTTCTATGTTTGTGGTGTTTTCTAATTGAGTAATTATTGTTAGGTTGCACAATTGGACACTTAGGTTCTTAGGAACCTCCTATCATGACTACATCAAGTGGTATCAAAGCAAAGGTTAGATCTTAGGAAGATCATTGGTGTGGATGTGAGGCACCTGATTGATGCAGTTTCTTAAGAATGAGTTTGACCAAAATATGAACTATGATAGTGATGTCCCATAGGCATAAGTAGTTGAGGCACACCAAATTTGATGTTTGTACTTTTCAATAATTAAATAAAGTTTAGATCTATGGCAATCCGTAAAGGTTTGTAGACTGAGTGCCAAATGTGAGGGAGATTACAAAAGGATAATTGTGGATAGATCATCAACCTAAATATGTTGCCAAAGAGAGGGTGAGGTATTATAAAAGTTGTAGGAAGAATGGAGATGTATGAGATATTGAAGGCTATGTAGAACCAGATGGATGTGCTAGAGCAAGACTGCCAGAGGAACCCTAACCCTAGGGCTGCTCAAGAACAGTAATAAAGAGCAAGAGGTAGATCCAGTGGAATCAAAACAGAAGTAAAGAGGATAAAGAAGAAAGAATGTTGAAGGCCATAAATAGAATTAGAAAGAGGACCAAAGTGGACATTATGAACTATTTTAGGAATTTAGATCATAAGGAGTTCATTGACTGGATCACTAATATAGAGTAACATTTTGAGAATGAGGACATTGAGGGCCCAAATATGGTGAAATTTGTGAAGGCCAAGATGAAAGGTCATGTGGCAATATGATGGAAGGAAGTCTCGGTAGAGAGAAATAGAAAGGAGAATCCTTGCATTACAAAGTGGGACCGAATGGTGGAGAAGTTGAAATCCAAGTTCATTCCAATGAATTACTAGTTGGAATTGTTGAAGGAGCTACACAATCTGTGACAAGGTGATATGATTGTGGAGTACACCAAAGAATACTATAGGCTAATAATTAGGTCAGGAAATCATGAGGAAGGGGCTGAGAAAGTGGCCAAATATGTTTATGGATTGAGGGAATCCATCCAAGGGGAGCTAGATATGTGGAGCATCCAAATAATAGAGGAGGCCTACTAGCTAGCTCTCACCATAGAGAAGAAACTAAACTAAAGAATGGAGAAAAGTAGAATCACCAGAGAGGAAGAGAAGAGAAGAGCCAAAGCAACAAGATGAGATGCGATGACAAGGGAGAAACCCCAAGAGGTCAAGAGAGAGGTAACCAATACTACATATGAAGGTTAGACCAAAGTTCCCACTGTAGATAGAAAGAAGATGATCGTAGCAATAGCGAATATGACTATAGCAGCTATCACAAAGGTAGGGATGGTGGTGGAAGATATTCCAAAGATGAAAGAGTAGAAGATACTCACCACAAAGAGGCTCAAGGGTTAGCCCATAATATTGTGTCCCACCTTTTGGCCAAAGTGGGACATTGAAATCAACTTTTTTAACCAAATTTTCACTTTTTGACAGCTACAGCAACTAAAGTGTTAAGAATTTGAAGATGATGTAAACTAGTGATTTTTGAGATTTTATGTCTAGATTCTAAATGCATTTTTTTTAAAGAAATAATTTGTGATTTTTTTACGTAACTTTTAATAACTAATTTTTTATAGTTAACAGTACATTTAAAAAGTGATGTTTATGCCATACATCATAACTTTTTTATAGAAAGGATAAAATTATAAATTTTTAAACATAAATTTGTAACACCAATATCTAGTGCACATATATTTTTTCATAATTTTTTGTTGCATATTTTTTTTATTAATTTTTGAAGTGAGATTAATTATAATTCAGACATAGGTTTATACCATACAACATAAAATTTTATGTATGTATCCAAATTAACTTCTTTTTTTTCTGAAATAAGGACATCAATACCTAGTGCGCATATATTTTTCATAATTTTTTTCTCTATTTTTTTATTTTTCTGTGTTTGTGGAATAAAGACCTTGATGTTCGGTGAAAAACCTATGTTCACTAGAAAATAGAAAATAAATATAATAATAAAATGAAATATATTCAAAATCATAATTTTTGGAAAGCTTATACTAAGGGCTACATACTTACAAAATATAATTTCTAAATGACTTCATTTGATCCCCCAAAAGGTGAAGCAAAATTGGTTTTTTGTCAGCATTTTGATAGGTACATAGGAGACTACATCAAGGCTTTGATTTAATATTAGGGGGGTTCTTTCCAAGGGGATTTGATCTAAGGGGGTTTTATCTGACCCCCTTTAATTAAACCCCTTTATATGATACCCCTTAAGGCCTAAATCATTATTTTTTCTATAAAAATGTGATTTCAGATAGAAATCAAGATGTCCCATAAGTGGGACACACTATTGTGGAAGCACCATCAAGAGGAGTGTGGAAGGTATTCTCAGAAAGGTAGAGGATATGAGAAGAAAAGGTATAAATCCTTCAAGGGAACCTATTTAAGTTATGGTGAGGAAGGACATAAAGCATTCAAATGCCAAGGAAAGTGGGTGGAAGATAGTGTAAGAGTTGCATTTGGTGATGAGAGGTCACCCACTTCGAAGAGGGATCTTGAGTATAGGGATTCATTGGTTTTACAAAGAACTTTGAGGTGTGACGAGGGATGAGATGCAACAAAGGAAAAGTATGTCCAGGACCAAATATAATAAAAAAGATAAATGTCGTGATTTGTTGGTGGATAGTAGCAACATAGACAATCTAGTTTTTGTGAAGATGGTTGACAAGTTGGGGTTGAGAAAGATGAGACACTCGTGCCCATACTAGACATGCTAGTTGCAATAAGAAGACCAAATTTTAGTAGAGGAACAATGTTGGGTGAGCCTTAACATAGGGGCATACCATGATGAGGTGTTGTGTGGCATCGTGCCAATGGATGTGTGTCATCTTCTATTAGGAAGATCATGGCAGTTTGATAGGGAAGTGATGTATGATGGAAGATTTGGTTCACATATGTGATTTGAAAGGATGGAGAAAAACACAAGTTGATGCCATTGAGAGTAAGTGAAGGATATTTTTACAATAGCATTGGTGTGTGCATTGGGGATGGATGGTATCTGTTTATTCCAAAGATGTGTGACATTTCTAGAATGAGTGGCAGCACTATAAATGTAAAAGAAGTAGCATAGAAGAGAGGTTGTGAAAATGAGCAACACCAAAATGAGAACATTTAGAGAATAAGACATATAAACAAGAGGATGAGGAGTTTTACTAACCTGGATCATGCAATAGAAGAAATCATAATAGAAGGGTATGTGGTAGCTAGGAAAGAGACTGACAGATGTGAGGAACTAGTTGTTGAAAAAGGAAAGTGGGTTGTGACTAAATACAAGCTAAAGACAAATGGTGCAGAGGATGATAGGTAGAAAAAGTGAAAAATAACATAGGAGAAAGTAGTACTTAGGGTGGATCACTTGAGGCATGCCTAAGGAGGTTGAAAGAACGAGTTAAAGAAGTAGAAAAGTGGAATCTCTAGGCAAGGGTAGTGGACTATCCTATAAAATGAGGGACTCATTTTTTATATTAATCCTAGGAATTTGATATAGTTGCATCCCTAGACATCCTAAAAATGTGGTATCATGGACCTAAAGAAGTGGAATTTGTGATATAATTTGAAATTTGTAAGCTCATGGTTAACATTCTGTGGTAGTAAAAGTTCGCACATTTCACCACATTGAGGAGTTAGCTTCTATAGTTGTGGAAATAGTTCTATTAATGGTTTATTTATCTTCTATTGAAATTTAAGGTTGATTGGATAAGTAGAGGTTGGTAATTTGATTTGTGAAGTGCCCACGAGTTGATAGTGTGTTCAATTACAACTATTTCTATTTGTGAAAGGCTTATTTTAGCTTTGTGTCAAAGGTGAATATTTGAGAAGTGTGTAATAATTGCTTGTGAAGGTCTGTGGTGTACCATGTGGAGATTCTCCACCATTTGATCATTACAATTTGTAAGTTTGTTATATTTAGTCAGCGACACATTTCATGTGGTTTCGAGCTTTGCACCATCTTGAGGTCAATGCAAATCATGTGAGGAGCTTGAGGATGATATAAATAGAGGGTTTTGAATCAATTGAAAGCAAGTAAAGAAGACTAGGATGGAGTAGAGGCATAGAATGTAACTTTAGCACTGAGGGAGTGAGATATGAGGGATATAATGTGGTTATCAATAATATGATGTGGGATACAATCTGAAAGTATTCAATGTGACATGTAGCAATGTTTTCTAGTGGTGAGAATTAAATATATTTGTGTTTCAGTCATTGTGGCTCATGCAACATGTTTGTGGTAAAATTATGAAGTCATATTATATTGGAAATCATTATGTGGTGCTTGTAGCGAGTCCAGAAGTGGTGTTTCCATAATTAGAGATCTATGAGTGTAGAATCCCATAGTGATAATCATCCATTTGTGCAATCTTATAATTAAACGATTGTGACCTAGAATGTAAGGGGAGCATTGTAGAAAAATTGGTGGTTATGATTCAATGATAATCTTATAAGTTGTCTATTTTAATAATATACATGGTGTTTCATGTGAATTTCTATGTTTGCAGTGGTTTGTGATTGAGTAATTGTTGTTAGGCTGGATGGTTGGACAATCCTTTTTGGAACCCTCCTACTATGACTACATCACCTTTAGACTCAAACATGAATGCTTAAGCTTGATGGTTAATCTAGAACTAAGAAACCCATAACATCAATGCTAGTAAAGCTCATAATGACTTGTCAAAGGAAAAATATAACTATTGTAAGACTACATTCTTTCCTTGTAGATAATATGACTAAAGGTTTAAGGTTACCAAAAAAATTGGTTTGATTTTTGGTAGCCCATAATGGGTATCATCCTTTGGCCATTTTCTATGTATTTTTCTTACAAATATTTGATTCACCATTTTTTTTTTATTTGCACAGATTTTTTTTTTACAACTATGATGGCACTACAATGTACAAATCCAATATGACATGGTGGAAGTGCCTTAGAATAATGGAAGAGTCTAAATTTTGGAAGCTCTTAAACAACATAGGGTTACATTCCCTTTTGCCTTGAGAAGGTCAAAATTAGTGTTAAGATTGTAATGTTTTTATATTGGAACTTATAATAGTTCAATAGAGGTAAGATATCATTTCTCAAACATGTCTGTACATAAGTTTATAATTTGAGGAAGGTCGATGACCTAATATGAAGACAATAGTTATGAAGCTATATATATCTAGTTAAATTTATCTTTGTATGTATATACCCTACTTCAATAGTAATAGGGATAATCTTTATTATTTCTAGAACTATATTTCACTTGGAATACTCTTTTTTGTAATACAAGTAGAAATTTATCCAATTTAAAGGAAAGTAAAGTTTTTTTTGTTTCCTTCGACAAGTATAGGTTGAATATATATTCCTAGACTAAGATAGATAGATCTTAGTGGAAAGAACTTAGAGTCTTTAGTCACCAATAATTTAATGACTTAATGTCAAAGCCATTTAAATCTTAACAATTGAAAATTAATTTTATTGAAGAGCACAGAAATGTGTCGACAAGCCTTAGAGAAAATGGCAAGATGTCATAGACCTGAGATTGCAAGGATGCAAGGTAGGGATCAATGCATGCTTTAATTCTCCTAAGCTCTTATCTTCTACCTATCTTGTCGATTTATAGAGAGATTATATTATAAGTCTTTTATGATTGATATTTGATTAAACAAGTCAAAGAAAGTTGATATACTATTTACTAAAATATAAGAATGTTGTATCCAAGTCAAGAAAAGAGTGTGTGAGTGATGCAAGTGGGACTCCCACTAGCATACCATTACTCAAATCCACACAACCATTGCTCAAAATACCTTATGCAGAGACTCTCTGCCCTCAAACAAACTCACAAAACATAATAAAATGTAACACAATTCACATGCTTCATTTTATTAAAATCAAAACTCACGTACATTTATCCAATATCAACTTACAAAAATCTACAATAGACTACACAGACTTGGCCTTTCATGGCCTCTCTCATACATTCAATCAAATCTACCCTCTCTGGTTGAGTTCTCCAACATAACTCCTCTTTAATCTATAAACTTCACTCTATATGGTGCTCCTTCCAGGCACCTTTTCTCTCTGCACAAAACCTGCAACAAGAAAGCAAATCAAATGCCTCTATGAGGTGTATTTTCTCCATCCATCCCTGCACAAACTCCCTTCCACGTTTTTCTTCAAAAACCCCCAAAAAATGCATAGAAAACCATCAATAATTACTCAAAAGTGGGTGCCCACCTCTCCCCAAGAATAGCTATGTATATTCTATGTTTAGGCATCCTTAAATGAGTCATTTAAACTTCCATTAACTCCTCTAGGTGCTATCTTTACTCATAGGGGCGTTTTTCTCTATTCTGGACGTTTTAAAAGCTATAAAATCTTGATTTTTTCCCTCTTTGATATTCCAAACACCTTCCAGATGGAAGTTACAATAAAAGAATAAATAGAAGGTTGTAAAATATTATAAATTTATTAGCTTAACCCCTAAATACTTTACCAAAATGAAATATTCAAATTTGGCAACTCTGAATGTGCGGAATTGGGTGCCGGAAAGGGAAAAATTTAAACTTTTCCAAATTGGATGAAAATTAGTGAGAAATCTTGGAATAACATCCCAAGGTCCCATGTAGAAGGATTTTTCTCCATCTTTCAATAATTGTGACTTTTTAAACTTTTCGTAAACTAGCACATACTTACAGCTTTTAGGACACAAATTTAGGGTATTAATTTTTTCCCAAACAATGAAAGATATTGATCTAATTCTTTTTGTACATTTGACATGGTACCTCCAAGAATATCCCTTCAAAAGGATTCTAATCCACCTCTTATATATTTTTGGGAATAAATTTTTAAAAACTGCCTAGGAGCCTCTGCAACAGCGAACCAACAAAAAATTGAAAAATGCAGTTCTGATCAAATGAGAGCTTTCAAGATGCTGAGAGATGCCTGAAAATACCAACATAAACCAAAACAGACACTAAAATGAAAATTAGACTAAAATATTTTTTGGGGCGATGCAAGATCGCCTGTGGACCTGGATGCTCCTATATCAGTGAGCATACGACTTATTTATATGAGACTTTGGCCAAAGTAATGCAAAAGTTGTTGCTTGCATTGTCAGTTCACTATGTACCAGTTAGTTGAACAATCAGAGTGGGTTATACATAGCTAGAGCTAGACTAGAGTTGTAAACCCGATTGTTTTTAGCTATGACACTACACTAGTTCTCAAATAGCACAAAGAATTAGTTGATTCTCATTATCTATACCCTTGCAAAGGGAAGGGCCACTTCCAGAAAGAAGGTGTGTGGGGGACTGTCAGTCTGTGGTTGGAGGAAAAGCACCAAGGTGATGCTCTATCTCTTGTAGTTGACTTCCAAAGACTTGTGAATAGGAAACATTACTTATTATGTAAATGGAGATTGAAACATATTGCAGTCACAAGGAAAGAAACTATTTATATTTATACTTGATAAATATGTAAAATTTTTAAGCTGCATATGAAGTGTCCATAAATTGAAATTATCTATTAAACTTTGGAAATTGCAAATACATTATTGTTGGATTTATGTTCTAAAAAAAAGTGATATTTTTGCATTATTTGTGTTTAATGTTATTTAGTATTCCAGTCGGGATGTTACACTTTGTGGCCTTGTTGGGTTGTTCTCTATGGTTTTGATGGGAGTTTAAATTTAAGCAATTTGTAAATTCTTGGTCCTTTGTATCCTTTATGGAAGGACGAACCATGTGTGGATAGGGCACATATTCTTGGTTATGTCAAGGCACATGCCTAAAAAATTGTAAAAAACTCTAAGTTTTATGCCTCATTATTGTCTTGAAAATTTTCACCCATTACTAATAGCCAATTTCAAAGATCTTGTATGGGTTTGCCTTGGTCAAATCCTTGTGTTGAAATGTTCCTTTACTTTCCTCATGACTTGGCCATGTCTTATTGTTGCCAAAAATTTAAAAAAAATTGAAGGTTGGTGCTTTCCTTGTCTTTTCCTGGCTTTTGGTGTAATGTTCCAAGTTCCATCAAAACTTGGAACCCCCCAATGTTCTTGTAGACACCCAAAATTGACCTAATTATCATTAGTATCAAAATATTGCATTATTTATCATCTGCATTTATCTAACACACTTGAGCAATTTCCCTATTTTATCTAAATCACCTATTTCTTCTATTAATTAAATAAATTCATATTTATTTAATTAATTCATTATCTATTTCTTTTATTTTCTCTAAGATATAATTAAATAATCTTTAATTATTTAATTATCTTTATTCTATCTATTTTAATTAAATAAATCTTATTTATTTAATTAAATTCCCTTCATAATCCCACTTTCCAATTAATTAAATAAATTTTATTTTATTTAATTAATTTCTCTTATCACTTATCTTCATCTTTTATCATGAGCTAACATGTGTGTATCTTTTATTTAAAAACATGTGTGGTACTACATCTTTTATTTAATATCTTTCACATGTAGTACTTTTTATGTACACGGTCACATATAAGCCTTATCTTCCCTCCACTTGTCATCTACACATTCACCTATGATTATCAATTCATCTCAACTATTCACATAGCCACCAAATCTCCACCATTGATTGATTTTGGTTGAGGTCTATATAAACACCCTTTCATTCCATAGTAGAGCTATCCATCATTTTCATATAGCATCCAAATTATCATCTCAAGCGACTATCCATCATTTTCATATAGCCTCCAACTTATCATCTCAAGTGATCTATCCGTCATTTTTCATAAAGTGTCTACACTATCATCCTGAGCATATTGAGCACTTTAGCATCCATCTAGCATATTATCATTATCATCCATCCATCATGGCAACTTTTATCTTCATAATTGTTCATTGATTGAGAAGCAATCCACATCATAAACAAGGAATCATACAATCTAGGTGATATTATTCTTGAATTGCATGTTTTTGGTTTCACCTGGATTCGATTCTTTGATGGTGGTAGGATTAGGTTTTCATTTGCATGCTTAATCTTATTGACCTAATTTTTACCTATCACATTTTGGCACACCTGGTGGGACTCATGTCCTTGATTAACTTTGTTGTTTGAGGTTGTTTTTGTGAAGTTCAGATTTTGGAGCACTTACAGCAAATCGCGGTTGCTTTTAAGCAAAAACTAGTCGCCTTCAGAATTTTCAAATCACTTTTAAGCTAACATCTACCACTTTCAACATTTTCTAGATCACTTTTAAATCAACAGTGGTTGCTTCTAGTCTGATTCGCATCGCTTTTAATACAAAACTGGTCGCTTCCTACAAATTAGGGTTTTTTGATAACATCTAGTTTTTGCAGGAACAGGGATTTTTTTACTTATCTGGTATATTCATCTCGCTTTTGATCAATAACAGTTTGCCTCTGGATTATCTGCATCGCTTCTGAGTAATAATAGTTTACTTTTGGCAGAATACAAATCACTTTTGAGCAACAATCAATTGCCTATGGTAACTATGTTTCACTTTCAGTTCTATCATTCACAATTTAGTTTTTTTGGTTATTAATCATCTATTTGTGCAATACCTTATCGATTGTCCAAGAAAAGGAGGGTGTGAAACTACTAACATATCTATTGCAGCTTCGATTGGTCCAAGACATTTTATTTTTATCACTAATTTATGAATATTTGGGCTTGGTGCTTAAAAAGAATCATTGTTTGCTCTATGCTTGTTTTATCTTTCTTGATTGCTTGTTGTACATGTGTGTAAACCAAATTTAATAGAAAAAGTATCCTCTCCCCTTGCCTATCAAATGGATCTTGGGTGCATGAGAACTTGTTATTATCTTTAGAGGGCCTACCTTCCCAGTGTGAGAAGGGGTATGACCCAAGCGGTAATGGGCTAAAGCCAAGCTCTTCCAAGCTACTATATAAGAAAAGTGTTTGTGTTGAAAGCCACAAACAATAGGTTCCATTGTGTTACACTGACGAATGCTTCTCCCAAAACCCCTTAGAGCGTAACCTCTTTGGGCTGGGAAGCCTCCATTAACGGAGTGAATCACCGCACGTGTAGCCACCCAAATGGATGCCCTTACTAGAAACCTTGTGTAGTAACCAAAATCCCTCTATTTGTTGATGCAAAAGGTGGGACCTTTGAATCCACCCTGATTCTCATGGTTCTTAGTAGAGATAGCAGGGACAATCCTAAGGTTTGGTGGGGGGACAAGCCTTGGGAAACCTGGAACTTGGTATGCGTGAGAAGTGAGTGTCGTGGAGGGGAGCCAGTGCTACCAAGATCCTGAAGCTATCTGCTTTGAATAGGCACAGCAAGGGGACTCAACAAATACAATCCTTTCCTAGCCTAGGTTGTACAAGTTTGTGATTGTTGTGAGTGTGAGTGACTAAAATCACTATTTTCTTGTCAAAAACATCATTCAAACACATCCTCTATCAAACATAGACTGCCTCTGAAAAATAACTACTCGCTTTCAGAAATCTAGATCACTTTTAAACAACAGTTGCTCGCCTTATACAAAATCCAGATCGCTTTTAACCAATAGTTGCTCACTTCTGACAAATATTGCATCTCTTTTACATAGCAGTAGCTCACTTTTGAACTGTAACTGGTCGCCTCTAGTAAAAATGCTCTCCTCTGGTTCATATTGCAATCTATCATCTGAAACAAACCTAAATTGCTTCTAATCTATTACTTGTCACTTTTAGCATTTTCTGAGTCGCTTCTGAGCTATTACCTATTGCTTCTAGTCAAACATTAGTAATCCATATCAACCAAGCCCAATCAGCTGCACTTTCAAACTTCTTAGCTCTGTCACTAGCTTTCAGACATTCCTCTGATCATTTGCAGTCACCTGAACATCGCTTCCTATTTTGAGCATATCAAAACCATTGTACTTTTTGAGCTTTCTATCCTTTGAGACCCTAAAACAACAACCAAACATCAAAACAATCAAATCAGCAGTAGCAAACATCATCCCTTTAGCTTTACTTAGCCCCAACAACACTAGCGAATAGCATAAGCAACTAGCTTTTCCCTTGAGTTTGTGAGCTATTCTCTAGGGAGTTTATCCAACCAATCAACCAACAAAGCAACCCAACAACAACAACCAACCAACAACCCATTAGCAAACGAAGCAACCAGCAAACTAGCAAAACAAACCATCAACAAACAAATAGCAAACCATCACCTTTTAGGTCTCAACCTTGCCAAACTAGTCCAATCCAAAACATCAACCATCATGCCTCAAACTAAGAGCCAATATAGAGCTGAAGTGGAAGCAAAATTACAAGCTGAGATGGAAGCCAAAATGCAACAATCATGATCAATTCCCCTTAGAGATGCAACTCAATTCACAACCGGTATGCCTTCTTACATGTTTGTGCCCAAAGGATACACTGCTAGACCATCATCTTCACAACAAGTGCAACCTCAAACATTTCCAGAGACCTATGAAGAGGAATCACAAGATGACTTATTAGAATTTTGAGACACACACCTATGAAACCAAGTTAAGAAGCTTGTTTTATCTGATCCTAATTGTTATTTCTTGCAATTAGCCTGTATGGGAGCCAAGTTACCAAGTGACTTTGACATATCCACTATTCAAGAACACAATCCAAACACTCCTGCTATTGTTGCAAAGGGACCATCCACTATAGCCACACCATCTCATACCATATCCATGCTACAAAATCCACCTTCTAACCCATCTCCTTCATTACCTATTGCTACACCATCAAACCCACCACATTCGGAGTATACTCTAGAACCTTTGATAACTCCAACTGAGGTACTTCCTTACCTTTCACAAAATTTGAGCTTTCCACCTTTCCATGTTTCACAACATACCCCCACTCCTACCATGACCATATCCGTGCCTCAAGCATCACAAGCCATCCATGTTTCACAAGCGCAGACTCTGCAAGTTTCACAAGCTATCCCAATACCGCAAACTCTGCAAGTTTCACAAGCTATCCAAACTCCACAAGCTATACAAGTCTCACAACCATTACAAGTTTCTACTCCTATCGCATCACATGTGGAAACCACACCTCAAACTAATGTTCCTATCACCTCTAATATGGTTTCCATGATTTCCACGAATCCATCCAACACACCATGTAACCCCAATGTTAGTCTCATTGACATGACTGACCCAGCTATTGACTCACAAGCCAATCCTAGCACTGATGTCTCCCGTCTTATACAACCCAAGGATTACCCATTGTCACCCAACATATGCCACATACCAATCCATCTCAAAGTACTCATGTTGTCCAAAACATAAACCCAAATGTCCATCCTTCTTCATCCACCAATCCTTCCATTGCTTACCATATTGCAAATCCAACTCCCAATCCACAACCATTGACCAATGTCAATCCATCCTCTAGTTCCCATGTGATGCAAAATCTTGGAGTTAATCTATCGCAATATACCCAACCACTACTTGTGTCTCAGGGACAGCAATCCTCCAACACATATGTGTCGCATACCAATCCTTTGACATATAATGTGAGCACATAACCTCAACAAACGGTCATACCCTCATACATTCCATGGCAGAAACAATATACACCATATTATATTCCACCTCCAAACAATCAACCCCCTTTGCAACAACAGCAACTATCTCAAGCGGATGTTGAACAAATGGTTAACAAGGTGGTAGGACAAAACAAGAAGACATTTTCCTTGGGAGATATATGCTCTTATCCATTTGAAAAGTCACTTCACATGATACCTTTTTCGCCACATTTTGAAATTCCACAATTTGACAAATACAAAGGGAAAGGTAATCCAGATGACCATCTTAGAGCATTCTATGTTGCATGTCTCGATGTTGCTTAGGATGATACATATCTCTTCAGACTATTCCCTCGAAGCTTAGCAGGACAAGCTCTTGAATGGTTCTCTCACTTACCTCTGGGAATCAAGACTTTTGTAGAATTAGCGAACAAAGTTTGATCCCATTTTGCTTTCAACATTGAACATGAGGTGAATATGAATGACCTTGTCAATAACTAACAACGCAATGGTGAAACTTTCTCATCATTTACCCAATGATGGTGTAATATGGCTAGCAATCTATCATGGCAAATACCTGAGAAATAGCAACTTGACATCTTTGTCCAAAATCTTCATCTAGAGCTCACATTCCAATTGCAATTGCAAAGTGCTAGCACCTTTGATAAACTTATCTCTAAAGGAACCACCATTAAGCGCACTTTAATAGCTAAGGGCACCATCAAGATTTTCAAAGACAACAAAGACAATCCTCAATCTTCTAATGACAAATCCCACTTTTGGAACAAGAACAAAAATGTCATTAATGATGGCATTGTGGATGCAAAGAACATACAAATAATGAAATCTCCCATTAACATTCAAGTCGCATCTATAGCTAATCAACCTTTTCAACGAAATTGACCAAGAACAAACCCAGCACCTAGACGACAATTTACTCCTTTAGTGGAACCCATGGAGGTAATCTTTTGAAAACTTGTCCAAGCAGGAGATATCACATTACCTGAAGCTCCACCCAATGCAGAACCTATATTCAAAGCTCCTTGTATAAAGAGAATGAATATTGCGAATACCATAGAGTTAAAGGACATAAAACAAATGGTTGCATGCACTTAAAACATGTCATTCAAGATTGCATCGATCAAGGTCTAATTAAAATCACACTACCAACATCACAACCGGCACATCAACCAACTTCAAACTATGATCTAGATGCTTTCAAAAATCCACTTCCATCTCATGACAAGACAAGTAACCCTCATACTGGGAATGCTATCCATTACAATTATGAGTCTCCACAATTGGCCGCATTGACCAAGCTCGCATTTCTACCATCACTATCCAAGGCAAAGCTCCTGATTGCACTGTAACTACTAGAAGAGGTTGTGTTACCATTCAAGGAGCACCTATCAACCCTCCTCGATCGCCTTCTAGTTATAATATCCTTGATCACCTTGGCAAAACTCCCACACACATCTCCATCCTAGAATTGCTTCACATATCCCCCACCCATAAAGCTATCCTTGAAAAAGCATTGCACGAGTCTTCGATGCCTAATGATATCGATACCACACAATTTCAATCTATGATAGCCAGCATTGTAGCCCCTTGCCATCTCACCTTCTCTGATAAAGATCTTTGACCACCCATTAACCCATCACATAACGAAGCCCTCCACATAGAACTATTTTTAAACCAACGCCGTATCAAACGAATACTAGTGGATGGTGGAGCTGGTCTCAATATATGCTCTCTAAAACTAATAAAACAATTGGGATATTCTAAGAAGAACATTGATACTTCCAAGGTCATTACTATCAAAGCATATGATGATACTAAGAGAGATACTAAAGGAGTCATCCATTTGCCTATCCAAGTCGGTCCTATCACTACTGACACCCACTATCAAGTTCTCGATATTGAGCTTCCCTATAACATCGTCCTTGATCGTCCATGGCTCCATGCCCTTAAAGTCGTTCCTTCCACATACCATCAATGTCTCAATTTTCCATATAACGGTGTTGAAGTTACTATCCATGTTGATCCCAATCCATTTTAAGTTTTGTCACACCTTTCAAGCCAAATATGAAAATCCTAACCATATCCCTATCAACACCAAAGCTTATCCATCTTCATCCTATGTTGATCCATCCGCTTTACTCAAGCCATCGTCTAGCAAAGCCACTCCAAATCTTCGTATCAAGTACACTGAACAAGGTCCGGGTAAATACACACTGCAATAATCTTCATCCGCATCTATTTTTGATATAGAAGCTGGACCTTCTTTAGTAGGGGAAACTTCTAATTCGGATACCATCGACGACTCCTCCCTTCATATCACCTCACTTTTTCAAGGAACCTCCATTTTCATAATTTCTGCCACCCCTTCTTCTCCATCTAATGATGAACTCGAGTCTAGTCCTCAAAATACCCCTAGTCCCATTGTCAATCACATGCTGCCCCAAGCTAAAGATGTTGGTAATTCCTCCATGAATCCTAAGTCCAACATTTCCCATCAAAAGCCACATCATGTTCCCAAAACATATGTTGCCATCCCTCCTCCATCTAACTCTAAAGGTCAAAAACATGTGACCGTACACCTTCCATCATCTAATTTACCTCCACTTCTTCCAACTCCTAAACTCCCACCAACCACATTATCTCCACTTCTTCCACCTCCATTATCCTATAAATCACAAAAGCATGTGACCGTACACCTTCCACCATCTGATTTACCTCCACTACTTCCAACTCCTAATATCCCTCCATTTTCCTTACCACCATTACTCCCAACACCTAATTATCCCCCTATCCATAATTACCCTTATAATCCCAATCATGACCAACAAATGCACACATTGCCTAAACATAAAGCTTGCACTTATTCCACCAAACCTACTTCCATCAAACCCATGGGATTTAAAAATAATAATTTAGATGCCTCTACCTCTAAAGCTAGAAATCTTACCAAGAATCCTAAAGATTCTCATGCCTCAGGGCACTAATGCAAAGAATCTCATCCAAGTACATCTAAAAACCCATCTGAGCCCATAACTCTACAAGACTTGAGCCCACGACCAAAATGGTTTGGGTGCCTAAGCAAACAAGCAAGCAAGCCTAATGAGGCATCCTTATCTACCTTTCAAAAATCCCAACCATCTCCTTCCATCCAAATCACCATTCCATTCAAAAATCCACAAATCCCACAAGCAAAGCAAAAATCATAAAAAATACTAAGTCTATGTGGGTTCCTAAATCACTCCATCACCCATCTCACAAACAAACATCCCCATTGTTTCCTATACCGCTTTCCCATCAAAGGCTTCAATGTTTATCATGGTGTGTGCAGTTTTTGGTCATGGTTCCTTTCCATTCCGCAACATGTCCATATACCTCCATCTCCCCAACCTTCATCCATTATCCTACATATCTCCCCATCACCTTAATATGGTCCATGATTTTGCATAAACCTTTCAGCCATCCTTTTACATGCATCCTCCATAATCCATAACATAATCCACTATCCCCCATCCATGCATAAATCTTTCATAATCCACCATCTACCTAATCCATCTCCCTTTCATGCAATCCCTTACCAACATCTTGAGCATATTAACATTTGACATGTTCCATGTGATGAAATCCATCTCTAATGGGACACTATCACCTTTCATAGCACTAGACACTTGAGTACCTCCTATCCATTACCATGGTGAAAACCTGCTCGCAGGTGCCATGTGTAATTGTCATGTTATCCCATCAAAAGTCAAAAAAAAACCATCCAATAGTGAAAACTACCTTGTGGCACTTTGGATGCTAAAAAAATAATACAAGATAAATAATTCGTCCTCTGGTGAAACCCTAGTAAACAGGCGCCTTAGATAAGTACCATAGTGAAAATCTGGCAAACAAGCGCTATGTGTAGAGACCAGCCTCCATCATTTACTTCATTTGTTTGATCACAGCTTTCCACAACATCACAATCTACTATATTGCCTCCATCATCCACCTCATAATCCTCTATTGTTCCTATCTAAACATCGACAGCCATTATCCCTTATCCTTCCACAATAAATGCCCTTACCTCTGCCATGCTAGTTGTCGTAGTTTGGACTTTGTTGGGGTTAAGATATCATTTGGCACCATAGCATACTATCCACATAAACACATCCATCATAGCATCTCTCTAACAAACTCCATCCCACACTGGGGGCACTTGTTGAGACTTATTTGGAAGTGGACATCCACATCTCTAGCTCATATTATTTCAACCAAAAACCTAAAACACAGAAAAAATCCAAAAACATCAAAACATAGCAAAAAATCCCAAAAAAAATAAAACATCGCAAACATCCAAGCAATAAAGTTGATCCTTTATCATCAACCATCAACACAATAAACAAGAACTACATCTCATCTCTATCGTTCAAAGCCTTGATCCCATGGATACAGGGTATGTAGGCAATCTGAGAGGCGATGGAAGCACTGTAATTCAGGCATAGATGATAGCCCCTCTCTCATCATCCATCTTTCATCTTTCTTCTGATCATCCTCCAATCTTTCATATCCATTTCTTCTATCTTTTATCACTTACATCATCACTTCAGCCTAGAACTACATATTCAACATGTCTCATCACCATCATAATGTGCTTTGATCCCATGGACACAGGGTATGTAGGCAATCTAGAATACAAAGGAAGTATCTAGTATGCAAGCATAGACGATCCACCCCATCTTCATCTTCTTTTATCTTCTCTCTTCTTCTCTTTGACCAGCTCAAGCAAGAAGCAGACTATGTGCATCAACAAAATCTCAAGCACTTTAACAAATCAGGGATAAGCCAAAAGCTATTTCTCTGCATTCCTTAAGCCAACATTTGCTATAGCATTTTATCAACATATTTAGCCTTCAACAGGATATATCTTTCCTCTTAACAAGGCACTAGCTTAATCCATCCAAGAGCACTTAAATTTGGCAAGAGAACATGATGACAGTATCTTTTATTTTATCTTTTGATTATCTTTTTGTCCCTTTCCTAGGCCTAATCAAGACTGCCTTGATCTATCATATCTTGGTATGTTGCGATGAAGTACGAAATGGGGCATGGTCATATTGCCCATACATATAACCAGCAAGGTATCATTATGTGTAGTGGAGATAAGCTCAAACCTTTGCTTGTAGCGTCAAAGTCCATCTCGAAACACTAGCTACTATTCGTATCTTGTGTATGTTGGTTCAACATCTTGACTTCATACGTTTAGACAAGATTGTAGTATGCTAGTTATGCATTAGATACCTTGACACCTTGGTCTTCTATACCCTGGTGCATAACATCCACATGCTACATCAAACATAAGGATTACATTTCTTTACTTTTGAGCAATTACTTTAAAATTTGTCATATCAACTATCCATTCCATCATAATCCTATATAGTACTCAACCAAGATCAATCATTTCTTTCAACCTTGTTTCTAGCCTTTCATTTTATCGTGAGCCAACCCAGCCCTTCCTGGTTAGCCTAGCTTACCCCTCAAGGGGGCATCACCTACCAGTTACACTGGGGCATAACCTTGTTTATCGAGTGAATCATCGTATCTTCTTTGACACAACGTTCTAACGAACATTATATCAAAGAGGGGCAAAATGTAGACACCCAAAATTGACCTAATTATCATTAGTATCAAAATATTGCATTATTTATCATCTGCATTTGTCTAACACACTTGAGCAATTTCCCTATTTTATCTAAATCACCTATTTCTTCTATTAATTAAATAAATTCATATTTATTTAATTAATTCATTATCTATTTCTTCTATTTTCTCTAAGCTATAATTAAATTATCTTTAATTATTTAATTATCTTTATTCTATCTATTTTAATTAAATAAATCTTATTTATTTAATTAAATTCCCTTCATAATCCCACTTTCCAATTAATTAAATAAATTTTATTTTATTTAATTAATTTCTCTTAGCATTTATCTTCATCTTTTATCATGAGCCAACATGTGTGTATCTTTTATTTAAAAACATGTGTGGTACTACATCTTTTAATTAATATATTTCACATGTAGTACTTTTTATTTACATGGTCACATATAAGCCTTATCTTCCCTCCACTTGTCATCTATTATCTTCCCTCCACTTGTCATCTACACATTCACCTATGATTATCAATTCATCTCAACCATTCACATAGCCACCAAATCTCCACCATTGATTGATTTTGGTTGAGGTCTATATAAACACCCTTTCATTCCATACTAGAGTTATCCATCATTTTCATATAGCGTCCAAATTATCATCTCAAGCGACTATCCATCATTTTCATATAGCCTCCAACTTATCATCTCAAGTGATCTATCCGTCATTTTTCATAGAGCGTCTACACTATCATCCTGAGCATATTGAGCACTTTAGCATCCATCTATCATATTATCATTATCATCCATCCATCATGGCAGCTTTTATCTTCATAATTGTTCATTGATTGAGAAGCAATCCATATCATAAACAAGGAATCATACAATCTAGGTGATCTTGTTCTTGAATTGCATGCTTTTGGTTTCACGTGGATTCAATTCTTTGATGGTGGTAGGATTAGGTTTTCATTTGCATGTTTGATCTTATTGACCTAATTTTTACCTATCACAGTTCCAATGTTCTCCAGACCCCCCATTCCGCTTTGTGGCCTTGTTAGGTTGTTCTCTATGGTTTTGATGGGAGTTTAAATTTAAGCATTTTGCAAATTCTTGGTCCTCTGTATCCTTTGTGGAAGGACGAACCACGTGTGGTTGGGGCATATATTCCTGGTTATGTTGGCACATGCCTAAAAAATTTCAAAAAAATCTAAGTTTTATGCCTCATTGTTGTCTTGAAAATTTTCACCCATTACTGATAGCCAATTTGAGAGATCTTCAATGGGTTTTCCTTGGTCAAATCTTTGTGTTGAAATGTTCCTTTACCTTCCTCATGACTTGGCCATGTCTTATTGTTGACAAAAATCTAAAAAAAGTTTAAGTTTGTGCTTTCCTTTTCTTAAATTCCTAGATTTTGGTGAATGTTCCAAGTTCCATCAAAACTTGGAACCGCCCAATGTTCCAATGTCCTCCAAACCCCCCATTCCACATGTTGTAATTTGAATACCTAAACTTTGAATTTTAGTATGATATTGAAGATTAGATCTATGTGTATCACCTTGCATTAATTTGGCCTTTTGTTTAGTTGTTTTGGTCACTTTGGGAATTTTGGGTTTTCTATGGACCTTGGAACATTCCTAGTTCCAATGTCCTCCAAAACCCCCATTCCCCCATGTTGAATTTGGAAGGATTAAAATTTGAATCTTGGTATGAGATTGAAGATTGTGGCTATACATGAAGGAATCTACTTTAGTGAAGAAGCATGGAAGGAACTACCTTCATTTTATGGATCTAGGGTATTCTCAATAATATTTTATACCTTGTATCCTTATCTATTATGTAAAATATTTCTAGGACCATCTTACATCCAGGGGTAACTAGAAGCATGATTTTTTTGATTGCTACTGCTTTAATTTTATCATAACCCCATAGAATGTCTCTACAGGCTATGATATGTGTATTCCTATACCCCATTCTTTTCAAGAGGGAAAAAGGAATGATATTTACTATGGATCCATAATTGACTAAGGTTCTCTTTATGTACATGTTGTAAAGCCACACTGTAGATAAAGGGTAAGATCACCTCTCCTTGTTAGCTCGGTGTCAGTGGACATCTATTTAAGGTCAAAGAAGAATCTAAGATCATGAAACTCCACATTTCAATGGGCTCATGTCAAGGTCTATTGATTGATCTACTCCTCAAGAGGCAAGGTTATGTGGTTTAGGTACTTTAGCCTGATTGCCTCCAAGAGAGGTGTGTGAAGAGAGGGAAAGTTCCTTAGAAGATATATAAAAGATATCTTTGTGAATATCTTTTTGAGGTCCTCAACCAAGTCATAAAGACCGATGAGATTTGGTTCAAGGTCTACTACTAAGATCATGTACCTATGGTTATCCATTTTTGGGATTGTGAGGTTTTCCTATTAGTCCCCATTTTGATCAAGCTCAATTAACTTGAGCATCATTGTTTCTCCTTTAATGCCCAACTGACTTGTGCCATTCAATTCCTTGGTTGGAATCATAGTGGTTGATTTTGATGTCACTTGATTGGTAGGAGTGGAATCATTACCCTACTAATGCATTGGAAAAGGATCTTGGCAGATCCTTAAGTTTGAGTTTTGAGGGGTGATTGGCCCCTGATAGTTATTTTTTGGGTTTCCAAGAAAGAGAGGGAACATATCTACAAATAGAAATTTTATTCTTTTGGAAGGTCTAATATGAATCAATGATACTCCTAGCATGATTTGGTATCATGCCCCCTCCTCTTGTGGAATCAGAAGTACTTATCAAGCTTGAAGTCCTAAGGTCTCTAATATGGATCTTATCAATTATTGTTATATGGTCACTCATTTTGTTGTTGTCTATTTTGTTTCCCATTATTATTTCTTGATGGATAATCAACAACACTAATGTTTTGATTCCTCGTATTCATATTGATGTAACCCCCACCACAGTTATTTCCATTATAATTGTGACTGTTATTTCTATTTTTGGGTGGTGGGGCATCCATGGCCCCATCAATTGTAGCATTTTAATTATTCTTTAGAATTTTTAATGCTAAGGGGTTACTTCTATTGTTTTCATTGTTGTTAATTAGGGTGACTAACCTTTTTTGGTGCCATATTCCTTACTTCTACTATCAATGGTGGCTTGGTCTATTGTGAGGGAACTTTCAAGAGCATCATCATAAGATATATATGGGAGTTTTTTAAACCCTTCCCATGTGTCCCCATTGAGGGTGGTTAAGAAGAGATCACATAATTCCTCATCATCCATGTTTAGAACACTTACGGATGGATAGAGGACTTTCCTCCATCATTTTATAAAGTATGCAACCAATTCATTTGGTTCTTGTTTAACACTCAGGAATTATTGAATCCCTATTTTCATTAGTTTATTCATGTCAAACATAGCAACAAACTCCTTGATGATCTATTGGCAGGAATGAATAGCCTTTAGAAGTATATAGTACCAATCCAAGGCTATGCCTTCCAAGGTTTTAGAAAAAATTCTTGCAACAACTCCATCTCAAGGAAGGAGTTCTTGAATAGTCATAGTGCACACTTTGATATGGGAATTGAAATCTCCCACTCCTTTGAACTTAGGTAGTTCATGAACTAGTTGAGAAAACATTGCATTGTGAATTATATGTTCCAAAGGGTCCTTAAGGTATTCCAAATACATACCCAAAAAGGGGTCATGTGTGGAAGGAGTGGCCCCTCCAAACATGAGCCTTGTAGATGGAGCTTGTTGAATAGGTTGCATTTGGAAAGGCATTCTAGGTTTCTGATATTTGGAAAATACCATAGTTTTGAAGAGGTGCACCTAGAAGTTGAAAATAAGGTGGGATCACTTGATTTATATTTTGCATTATAGGCATCCTAGTTAATTGGTTTTAAAAACTCATAATGTTGAATGAAAATGGTAGAGTCATAAAAGCCTCATTTCTCATGTTGTGTGAGTAAAAATTGACATAAGGGGTTAGTTGGACTAAACCTTGGCTCGATTCATTTATACCAATGTCGAAGGGTTAGTGTAAGCCCAACACCTAAGGGACCTTGGTCAATCATTTATCTAACCTAAATTTTATAGTGTTTTCTGAACACCCCAACCTCAAGTGTCCTGATCCATTAGATCAAGGTAGATATAAGTGCTTCTGGGTTTCCTTTGTCTATATGTAATGTTTCACCACCAAGAGGTGGGTTTTGTTATTCAAGGTTGAGTAGCCCTATTCATTATCACTTTTGTTGGGTTCTCAACTCTCACCATTTGAGTGGAGACTTAATCATTCTAAAAATCTATGTCAATGGTTTTTCATGCTGCTCAAGCTTCTGCTAGATTTCCCTTGAGGTGGTCAACCTCATTGTTGATTTGGGTGGGTATGTCTATGCAAGTGGCCAAGCTAGGATCCTATCTCCAAATATCTAATCAAACTAAGACTCTAGGTCTCTTGTTGAGCCTAGGTTTAGTTGTAAGACAGGACCTTGATATGGCCCCCAAGTGGGGTTATCAAAGGTCATGAATTCATGACCCAAATAGGTGTCATTGGTATGTCCTAACCACCAACCATCTAAGTTGATATCCTCATAATCATACTTATTTCAGATAGGCATGATTAGATTAGAGGGGATATGTTTGTTGAATGAGGGGGGTTGGCTTTGTTAGAGGGACTCTGTCGCTAAGGTGCTATTGGTCCCAACATATTCAAAGTTACCTTGGGTACTGCAGAATAGATGGGATGACAAAAAAGAGGAAGAAGGTGAGATGGAATGGAAATGTAAAAATGAGTCCTAGAAGGATTTTCCCTTCACAACAAATTCACAAAAATATGTGATATAGTAAATCCAATCACCAAAAATGTGTATAGTTAGATTTATGATAGCATGTGCATTGTACCCTTGCTACTGGCATGAATCAAATCACTCTTGCTCACATGGAAAAGGACAATAGAGAGGGGGAGGGTCTATTTGACTACACTCTTCATGAGGAAGGAGAATCCCATGGGTGACATCAATATTAATGTGCTAGGTGGGAGTCACACCAACTTGCTCACTCACTTCATAAGGAAAGAGTGCTTGGTGGTGGATAATGGTGTTTATGCATGGAGTCAAAGATAGAATTTTGGGTGCTACTTGGTGAATATTTCTAAAGGTGTAGTTGTAATGATTCTTTTCTGGCCAAGTTGGTCATTCACTTGAATCTTATTTAACTTATGCTTAGAAAAGAGGCAAAAGGTGTTAACCTAATGTTCTTGTAATTTATTTAACTCTTCTAGGAGGGATAGTTTGCTTGCACAAGCTAGTTCTCTCTTGTACTTCCTATAATTTTGTTCTTGAATTTGGTGCAAGATAGTAATCTTCTCGTGGATTTGTTTAACATTAAATATTTCTTGATTTATTTGTACTATCTCATCTAAGACAACTTTTATCTACTCTTCTCTAATCCTAGGGCACATGGGCTTGATCGTGAAAGAGAAAAAGAGGAGATAAGTGTCCTACTTGTTGTGGTTATGCTTGTGTTCATTGATTTACTTTGCTTTTTTGCTTATTTGATGGTTGCATGATTGATCGTTATATGTTGATCTTGTGTTTGCTTTGTTTGTTGATCATTTGATTGTTGAGAAATAATTAGTTGTCTAAATAAATTAATCTAAATGCATAAAAGGAAACATTATCCTCTTTTTTTTATTTTTCTTGAAAATAAAACATGATCTAATTAGCTATTTTTAATTTTAAAGCAATCTATAGGATCTAAATGCAATGCAAACAATTTTTTTTGGAATTTTAGTTCTAGTTTGAAATGTTCAATGTGTTGAGTTTTCAAAATGATTGTTGAATATAGAATTGATGTTTAATTTAATCTAAACTAATTACACAAACAAATATAAGCTAGCTACTCTAATGTGTTAGATGGCGAAGAGTGTCACTGATCCAACCAAGATTTGAAGCTATTCTAAATTGTTGTATAAATTCCTTTTCAAAACAAATTAAGCTAAGAATTGAAAATGATAACAAATAACACTTTACACCTAGAAGTTAGTAGATGCTTAGTGAAACTGCAGTAGTCCTCGGGGGCTCAACTTTTTTTACTTTTCCTCTTCTCTCTAGCTTGGGTACTCTGAATGATGGAAGGAGGGCCAAAGGGATTAGAAACCAAGCTCGAGGAATGAGTGATGGGATACTATGATAGTGGCATTGGAAGCTTCTAGAGCTTCAAGATGAATGGACCATGGACTTTATCAAGAATGTCCAGTATTCTATGGACTTTAGCTTTGACGCCTAAGAATGGACTTGCTATGCTATAAAGCGACTATGGGCAAAGGGGACACAAGAAGGTAAGAATCAATTGCAAAATACCCTTAGGGAGGATGATTGAAGTTGTGTTTATAATCTAGGAAATTCCAATTACAATCATGATTGGGGAGAGGTGACTAACAATTACATTCACAATTGGGGGTAACACAAGAGGAACAAGAGGTAGGTTCAATCACAACTCAATTGGACTCCCAATCACAAACCTAAATAGAAGAGAAACAAGTAGAATTTGAGGATTCACACACCAACCAAACATGACAGGGACACCCCTTTCTTCAAGGTAGATCACCTCTTTTACCAAGGTAGGTCCTCGGGGTGACCCTGGGATCTATTGGGTGCCCCTATAGTTGAAGACACAAAAACTTGGTTTCAAAGGATGGGGGGATGCACAAGTTGAGTATGCAATTTAAAGAGATGGTGAACACATGAAGAAGGTTCCTAAAGACGCAAGGGAGCTTCCATCAAACTCAAAAAAGTAGAGAGAGTTATTCACACCACATGGTCATGAGTTGAACCACCAAATCAGCATAAAATTGTTACGTAGGCTAATACAATTTTAAGCATTTACAAGGACTTCCAACTTTTTACCTCTGAGAAAGCCTCCAAATGTGCTTCTTGACTCAACATTTTTTCCAAACATAGGTGTAGGTACAAGGAGGTGAACCCCACAATTGAATTGAAGCAAAGGAGAGATCTACAATACCAAGACAAAACCATGCCATAAAAATTAGTACCAAATTCCAAAAAAACCTCTATATCATTATCTCTCTAATTTTTCATCACCATTTTTTTATTATTATTGTTAGATACAGATTTTGTTGTATCAATTAGAGCACATACAACCTTTATAATTAGTTTTTTTTTTTTTTTTTTAATAGAGTAAAGGCAGTCCTGCACTCCTTACAACTTTTAATGCCTAAATATAAATGTTAGAGAGTCTAGTAAGTTTACTATAGTTTAATTTTTGTTAAGTGCCATTAAATCAAATAGAATCTTAACCAAACCAAAAAAAATTATAATAAATCATAAAATAATAATTGGTAAAATGTGTTGTCCACGTAGTCACCTCCCATAATTTATACATAATTTAACATGTTTACTAAGATATTTAACAGGAATAAGAATTCAATTCAGTTCAATGGTAAACAGCACGAGGTTCATACTATTTTTTTGCAGAGACTGATATGAAATGGGCTTTGTTGATTATTCTAGTCCAACTCCATCTGAGTAATTGATTTGATTTAAAATTCTAAACCAAATGCTCTGAATCAATCTTTATTGGCATTCATCACTCACACCACTTAAATAATCGGCAACCTAAATTTTGACATAAACGGAAGGTAGATTGAACTAGAATTTGAAACTGGGAATAAA
Source organism: Cunninghamia lanceolata (assembly GCA_027924645.1). Classification (NCBI taxonomy): domain Eukaryota; kingdom Viridiplantae; phylum Streptophyta; class Pinopsida; order Cupressales; family Cupressaceae; genus Cunninghamia; species Cunninghamia lanceolata. Next base: position 283,106 of record BSBN01001814.1, on the reverse strand, counting down.
ATATCGGAAGAACTCATGCAAGAATTCAATGGGCACGTTGTTTGAACATTCTTTCAAATATCTAACTTTAGGGCATCACGAGATAAGAAATCGGCAACGTACGCAATGTAGGAATGTGAATTCAATTCTATGCATGGATAGGCCATATTGAAATATAATAATTAATAGTCAATCTGATAAGGGATTTCAGTAAACGATCTCTATCTGCCCTCAGATTCAAGCAAATGGCTAATTTGTCCATCTGCTTTGTAGATCTCGTCTCTTCTCGCTAAACAAGCCAAACCTGACATATCATGGAGGATTTAAAATTGGACTTCACGTATGACCGTCAAATAAGTTTTGAGTGAAGTTTGTTTTCAGAGACTTGCATTTCGTAATATGCATAGTTGTGTGCATTTTCTAATAGTAAATTTCCCCAGTTGAAAAAATGTAGGCAATAAGACACAATTATTTTAGATTAAATCAATGATGGTTAGAAATTGATAATTGAGCAACTAAATGTTAATTTAGGAAAGTAAATGGAAAAGGAGTTAAGATAATTAGTTTTGAGATTAATGTGGATAGATAAGTTTGATGTTGTACTAAAATTGAAATTGAAAGAATATTTTGTCTATACTTTACCTTAAAAGATTCTTAGAATGATTCTCCTCTTTTATGTTTAGGATATGTGAATGATTGGAATGTCTTTAAATATTACTACATATTAATAAATCACACGAAATGTGTACCAAGTTGGCTCATGGAGAGAATGAAATGGGCAAGAGTTGGTAATATTTGAATTCAAACTTTAAAATTTTAAGGGTTAATTCCATGTAGTGTGGGATCATTCTCACCTCATAGGATTGACCCAAGATAGTGAAAAGCTAATGTTAAGGTGGAGAATGAATGTCTAGACATGGGGAGGCATAATAAATGTCAAATGTCTGGGTATATGTGTAGAAACAGCTGAGATGAGGTTGAATATGTGGAAATGTGTAGAGGTAAGGATATGTGAAGGATTAGAAAATGAGCCCAACATCATACAAAATTATTATTATTTATAGATATGTAATTGCATTAATCCATTCCATCAAAATAGACCCAAAACTAAATGGAAATTAGAATGACTTGTAAATTTCACAACTACATTTTGCCCCCTCTTTGAGATGCAGATGTGAATCTTAACATGGGCATGCATTTGAAAGTAAATGAGCACTCACAAACATGTAAATAAAGTAAATATTTATACATAAAATGATATCAAGGTCCATGTAAAGTAATGGACCCCGCTAGAGCTCATCATGCGTGTTCAGATCTTTCAATATGCATGTTCCTAGGAACTTCTAAAATAGGGAAAAGATTTTCAATGAGTAGCTTCCATCATGCAAGTAGAAATGAAAACAATTGCAAACTAAAGTTTATTGTCAATGATCATGAGAGAGAGAGAGAGGAGAGTAGGTTTAGAAAGATTCCACCTATACAAAAGTTGGTATTGTAATGCTCTATTATGTGTGACAACCACAAGATGACATGACATATTGGGGGTTGCCATGTCATGTGATCAAGATATGTCTAGACATAGTGATAAGTCTCTATGTAGGAACATATAATTGTCTACAATCTCAACATAGGAGTGTTAGTGGCATGATATGTCCCCCTTCAATTGGTTGCATCCACCAAATGCAATGAATTGGAGGAGAGGGGAAACAATAGACAAAATGTAAATGTAAGCTAATCATGTGTAATCATATAAATAAGTGGACCATGAATACATTGTGTGAAAATTAAATAAAGCATCTCAAATGATAGGAGTAAGAACATGAGTTGGAGATTTACGTGTGAAGGAATAGAACTTTTCCCCTAGTATAGGCAAATAAAAATGGTGATGTGGCCCTCAATGGCCAAAAACACCCATGTTTAAGTATATAAGGCACTAGGCTAGGCATATGCCCATATTGTGGCATCCTAGAGAATGAGCACACAACGGTTAGGGTAAGGCAATAAGTCCCTAGTGGTAACACAAATCAAGATAGTGTGGGGAAGGTTATGGTGTCCCTAATGTGACTCTTAGTATAGGATAAGCATGCAAGCACACAAGGTAGGGAATGCATAATGCCCCCAATGTGATGATATGGTCTTAAAACATGGTTAGGCATACAATAATAATTATATAAGATGTGGTCATGAGAGTACAAGTCAAAGTGATTTCTCCCATATGGGTAGAATGATGTGAAAAGTCACATATAGTGTAACATGGACCTAAGCAAAATCATAAGCGATGTATAGTTTTCTAAGTGATAAATAAGGTAAAGATGGCCCTTCATGGTCAAATAATGTCATGATAATAAGAACTAGGTAAATGTGTCACTAGAAAAGTGCATAGGTACATATATGAGTAGGATGTAATTGTTAAAACAAATGTAAAAATATTTGCCCCCAATATAGGAAAGGTAGTATGATAAAGCTTGAAGATGAGATGGGTTAAGTAAAGATAATGATCAATGAGTAACTAGCTCTATGTGTTGATGCATATATTTTAACACACCAAATTAAGTGTAATATATCATTCCTACTTGAAAGGGAACTTCTTCTCCCAAGGTTGTTTATCACCAAGGCATCACACACCTATATAACCTATAGGTTGACGATGGTTGTTATATTCAAGGGACTCTGGTGAAACTAAAGGAATAAAACACAAGATATTTCTTTCAAATATGTCCTAATTAGTAGGAGAGATAAATAAATATAAAATTTAATCCAAGATCCTATTTATCATTATCATGCACAAATTAAGACTTACAGTTAAAATCATTTTAGCAATTTAGAAATAGGGAACAAGTTTGAAATCTTATTCTAAATGCTAATATAACCAAAAATATAATCCTAATCCAATAAATTTTAAATAAAATACAAAAGGTAAGGGGAGAAGAGGAGGTTAAGAACAAGCATATATTACCCTTATGTCAAATGTAATTCTATAATGTAGGTAAATCTAATGAAAATTAATCTTGCTTGACTCGTATTCATATGGTCAGGAACACAAGAAGGTGCAATCTTTAGGGATAAATCAACAATGAGGAGAAGTGAACACAAGCACAATATTTTATGCATAAATTGAATACACAAATCCTCATAGCCTTCAAAATTAAAGATGTATTATGAAATGCTCAGCTTAGACCTATCACACTTTGATGAATTCTAGAAATGATTTTAGAATTTATTATGACTTCATTTGGAGGGCCATCAAATAAAACCAAATATAATCACTATAGAGTAGTATGTCAATGTAGATCTCTAAAATCAATGGTTTCCAACCCATAATAATGTCATCTCTTTTAGCATTTTTTAATTAATTTATAGGTTTCCTAGTTTGCAGGAAAAACTTAAATCTCACTCTAGTTGGCTACAAAATTTGAATTCGATTTGAGTTTATAAGATAAAAGGGGGCCCTAATTTAATTTTGAGTAATAATAGGTCTCTCTTAAGATCATAATGTTGGTTCTCTTTTTCAAGTAGTAAATCTAAGATCAACAATCCATGTAAAATCTATGGCCCAATGGCCTCTTTAATAGGTCCCATTTTCAATAGCAACTTCCATAATTTTTTTGGTCTTCAATAAGTCCTTATTGATCTTTAACAAGTTTCTCCTATTTGAATAGTTATATTATTAATCTTTATGTGTATAATTCCAATCCAAATAGCTTGGATTCTTATTTTTCCTCTAATAAGAAAGCTTTCATTTACTATTGGTGGCAACAAGATCATCATATAACCTTTTGAACAAGTTGAATATCTAAGGAGTTAGCTTGTTCTAACAATGTTATTCATTAGTCAAATTAAGTTCTAACATATATCTTAATTAAGACTACATTGCAACAAATTCATAATGATCCATGTGTCTACTCTTCATTTGTAGCGAATCCTTGAACAAGGTATTCATGTTACCCAAGTCATCCAATTAAAAATCCAACAATGGAAAATAAAGTATCAACTTACTTGATAAAAGATTAAAATGGTCCTATAAACAAATTTTATATCATGTGTAACCATCAAATTCATTATTATGAATATCCTTTATTTCATTTGGTATTCCCATTAATAATTAACATTAAAATCATGTATAAATCTTATGGTAGGGCCTTCAATGCATAAGATAATTTGTGTAAGCTTTAACATGGTTGTTTAAGCCTAGAATTGACATTAACATTAAAGATGGTACCTCCCTTAAATAATTCCCAAAGTGCATGTAAATACAACAAAATATGTCTTGATCAACCTTCAAAGTCCACATGGAATCATTTCATTGGTTCTTTATTAAATGTAATTTCATATCACATTTGCATTTCTATCTCTCTTGACCAATAAGATCAAAACACATTGTTTTTTTATTTTTCTAATTAAATATAACATAGAAACATTCAAACTCATTCAATGTGTAATGTCCTTTACAAAATATTTTAACAAATAAATTTCAGATTTGAAATGTTTAATAAGATCTTGCAAAATACCCAAATTTTTACACAGTATTTCAACAAACTATGCAACTCAAACTTTGCCAATTTTACTTTGTAACACTTGAGATATTTTTAATTGATATAAATCTAATTAATACAATGATATCACAGTAATAGAACACAACAAACCTGTTGGAAATGATCAGCTACATAAGCTCTGAAACTATTACAAAATTCTATCAAAATAACTTATACATTGACAGCCCATTTTAGATTTTAGATAATTCAAGCCACCAAAAGATAGATAAATCTCCATTACTTTTTCTGGTCTTCTGGAAGTCTGAAACACATAAAAATATGCTACAATAACAGTAAATACAATATCTACAATAGTAGAAATAGAAAACTAAAACAACCCCAAAAGAATGGCTAGAAACCCAAAAGTTCCATCATTCCAAATTTGACAATTTTTGCATATGATTGAAGAACAACTATTTTAACTAATTTGGATGGATAAAATGAATAGAAAAAATGTTGATATATAGAAAACACATAGTATCAATACACAATGACCAAACTGAAATCAAAACTCTATTCTAAACCCACACCAAAACAAGCTAAAATATGTAACTCTAGAAGCTCAATCACAACCTCTAAGTGAGATTATCCTATTGAACCAAAGCCCAGGTTCCATCATCTGATCCAAGAAACCAATTGGTTTTCATCCATTGATCTCAATCTCCTATGGGTTTTTGTCCACGAAAGAATTTGTAAGAACACAAGTGCTCATACAAATATTGAAGAGAGAAAATATGATCAAAAGATTTTTCTATTGGAAAACCCCTCCATATTTAAAGAGGTTTGAGGCCCAAAATGGAGTTCCCAAGAATCACATTCCCCTCTTCTTGGGAGTTACAATTTACTATTATAGCATGCTATTTTAGCATATTCCTAACTGTTGATTCCCAAAATTACTACAACCCAAAACCCTAAAACATTTCACAATCACCTGGGTCAGGGGTGTCATCAAGGTGATTGAAAGAGATTTATCAATAGGTTAAGGGTAATTTTGGCCAACTGATAGAAGTGGGTAAACTCCTCTACACTTCAAGCTCAACTAGGCTTAGGAGGGTGATCCTGAGGTATCCCTTAATAGGATTTAAAAACTACACACTATTTATCCTTACATTGCAACTTTGCAGCTGTACCTAGATGGTTGTCTTAATCCCAAGAATTTTCACTAAATTAAAACACACATGCTACACATTTGAACCTCATTATAAGCTGATGGAAACATTCTTGCATGACTACAAGTTGCTGATATGCATAGGTGATTTGCTTAAGATGGTTTGAAAATATTTCATTGTTTATATTCCATGGTTATAATGCAAATCACACATGACATACAGATTCAATTACTTCTACCTCACACTAGGTTGATTTGTTTGATTTATAAAATATTTTGATGATCAAAACACCATCCAGACCGGTGCCTTCAATGGGTTACAGATTCTACAGATTAAAAGGGAGAACAATAATGAAATGATATCAAGTTGCCTAACTAGAACATCCAAATGTATGAAACTTGGGAATAAAACCAAACATACTTATTAATTCCTTCTCACACAACATTCATTCATATGCAACCTTAAACTGACTATTACAGCATGTAATATATTATGGACCTATCAAATCCTTCAAATGAAGACTACAATCTTATTGCAAATCACGGCAAGAGGAATCTTGTAACAAGCTAGAAATTCCCCAAATGAACATTCGTAACAATGGAGACAAATGATTCTACTCATAGATTTTGCATTGACTCATCAATATGATTTACAAGAAGTTGCCCTTGAATATCATAAACTTTTACAATGATTGAAGCCCTAGTAGAATTGCACCCATCGTCTAAAAAATGCCGAAATGACCAACCCTTTGAAAAGAATTTCAATCTGCTACTTATAGCCTTCATAACTCGGATCTAATAGAAGAGTGCATAGAAAAATCCTAACCACTTCTCTAACTACATTAAAAACATCATTTTCAACTACCCATTTCCATTAATGGTGCTCCGTAGAGTTAACGGCATGCTTCCTCGCATTTCTTGGTGTTTCTGGGCCATCCTGCAAGCTAACTAGATGTAGATATGCAAATGGATATCTAGTTAGAAAATGTCTCATTAGAAGATAAATCATTGCAATTGAATATGGATATGACATAGGATCAAGAAGTCTTCTTGAGAAATATCCGATTAGCAAATGTTCAATTGGACATTGTCCGGTTGAAAATTCAACGCAACCGGGTAAGAACAAAGTAACTGGATCCAAGTATCAAATCTCAATAGAATATCCGGTTAGGAAATATTTGATTTGAATGTCTAATTGAAAGTCAATGCAACTAGATGTGAAATGAGTCAACCAGATATAGAAAAGTCAATTAGATCAGGTCATTGGAACTCGACAAGATATTCAGTTGGAAAATACAAAGAAGGGTAATCGGATGTGGAGCACTAACCTGATCTTGCACAATGGATGCTTGGTTCATCCCTTATTCCACATCCAGTTAGAGTTCAACATCTAAAAGCACTCGAATGAGACATGGCGTCACACTCAAACCTGAAATATGCCACTTCAACATATTATAAGTACAACTAGAACCCTATATCAAAACACAACCTGATATCCAGTTAGAAAAACAAAGGAATACAACCGAATATGGATACCAAAGACAACCCGATAGAAATACAAAGAAGGCAACTGGATGTCCAAATATCCAAATGGAGTGATAAGTGTAACTTAGACAAAAATCATCAGATCTTCACCAAATTTGAACTACAGATACCAATTTGGCTCCTTAGCAAAATGCACTCCTTACTTGGGCATAATTGGAGAACTAGATCTACCAAATTTTTGAACATCAACTCCTTAGTAAAATTTTGAGGAAGTTGACAAGATTTTACAAATACAAGGCAAGAAAATCTGGGTGCCAACACTGGCTCTGGTTGGGGACATGTACCGAGCAATGGCATAGCAAGAATCTCAAATCTTTGGGGCAAACCAAAAACACCAAAAACAACACATAGGGAACGGAAACACAAACACCATCAAGACCAACAATGGTCAAGACTACTCAAGGTCAAAATATAATAGATATATCAAGATTGAATCACAAAATTTTGAAGGGAAACATTACTTATGAGAAGTAAAGTTTCAAATTTTGCCCATGAATAGGTAGCTCCAGAATTTCTCCTTCCACATTTCTGATATAAAAGGTGTCTTATCTAGTCTTTTTGTCATCTTGATATATATGGACCTATCCATAGCGGTTCAAATTTACCATGCTTTCCCTTGTCTTCTGATTTTGCATTCCAAAGGAGAACCAAATCATCAATCTGAAAACACATTTTAACAATTCTCTTATTGAATAGATGCTCAACCTTCTACTACTATAGCAAATTTTTATCATGTGCCACCCTTTTAGCCTCATCTAATTCTACCAACTCATGCATCCTTAAAGCTAAAGCATCATCTCCATCTTATCCTATTTGTTGTAGCAGTTGATACACAAGAATTTCCAATGACAATGGCATCTTAGCCTCTAACCCATACACCAGCTCAAAAGAACATTTGCTTGTAGCACATTTGTAGGTGACCTATCAGCCTAAACTACATATTTCAACTTGTCATCCTACCTTTTCTTATTCACATCTAGAGTGCTCTTCAGGATCTTCATGAGGCTCTTATTGCTACTTATCTTGTCCATTACTCTACAGATGGTATGGTGATGAATGAATCAACTGTATCCCATACTTGGAACATATTCCTACAATGTCTTGAGATCTGAAGCACATGGCATTGTCTATAACAATTCTAGATTGTATATCAAATATGGTTATCACATTGTTCAAAAGGAACTTGATCACTACCTTGGACATGGCATTGCGAGTTGGAACAGCCTCAACCCACTTTGTAAAATAATCAGTCACCACCAATATCCATTTATATCCATTGCTTGATTTTTCTTGAATTTCCCCTATGAAATCAATGCCCCATTGCTGAAGTGGTGCTTCAGTGCTAACATTCATAAGGGGAGAAGCACCATGAAACTTTAACTTACCTGCAAACCTTTAACAGGCATCACATTTTCTGATTTGTTTTACAACATCTTTGAAGAGGCTTGACCACCAAAATCCTACCCTAATAATCTTATGTGTTGTAGTTTTAGCATGGAAGTGCCTGCCACATATCCCTTGGTGATATTCTTCAATGACCTTCTCAAATTGTTGCTGGTTCAAACACTTCAATAACAGTCCCTCATGATTTCTCCACAAGATCTAGAAAATGAAATCCTTGTACCATGCATCATTTGTCAACATACACATATTAGCAAATCATGTAACAACATCTACTTCATTTATTTTAGCAGCCTCTAAATAGGAATTAGCCATCAACTTTGCTAAACCCTGACCTCTAACCAGTTTGGTGACTTGCACCTCAATGTCATATTCTTGGATTATGTTAATCCATATGTATCTCCCTCTAGAGACATCTTGTTGCATGTCCTTCACAGCTAAATGGGGCACATATGCAACTGGCTTTGTACCCATACTTGATATGGCCTAAAAAATTTTACTACCTTAACCAAAGCATATGCATGCCTTTCCATATTTGAATAATTCAGTTCAGCAACTTGCAGGGATTTTCTAAAGAATCCTATGGGTTGTTCAAATCCATCTCAATTCTTTTGCAATAACACAATAGAAATAGTGTAGTATGAGGCAAAAGAGAAGAGCTGAAAAGGCTTAGAGTAGTTCAGACTTACTAATACTGACCATGCATCTTTGAGAGCCTCCTTTATGTTGATAAAAGATTCAGCTAGTTCCTTGCCTCATACAATAGATTACCCTTTCTTGAGCATCTTGGATATTGCCTTGGTTTTCTCAACAAAATTAGGGACAAATCACTTCATGAAGTTGATTTGTTTGAAGAAAGACTGGACACCCTTGACTGATTTAGGCTGAGGGATAAGTTCAATGGCTTTAACTCTTTCAGGATCTATTCTAACCCCATCCTTTGACACAATATGTCCCAGCAACTTGTTAGAAATTTGTATGTCAAATAAAACCAATTCCACATAACCCAATAGGAGAAAACGATACAACAATTAACCATAATGCAAAGATCAAATGACAATCAATAAGATAGCACAAGATATACCCTGGGAAAACCCTCGAGAGGGAAAAACTAGCCTCCAAAAGCATCCACACTCATGTATTATTTAGAAATAAAGATATTACAATACATGCCATGAGTCTCCATGAATACCTCTGAACCATCAAGCACCTCCAATGCATCCTCCATGTGTACAAGAATAAATCCACACATCACCTACCATGCTTCACAATATGCACTTACGGAAGAGAGATCAATACAATGACAGCCTCTCACAAACCTCCAATCCACCTACAATGAAATAGCCAAGCCCTTACACAAACCACTAACCATGTGCTTTCTTTTATAGACCAAGCTCACACAAATACAACTTGTGGTATTGGATAAAACCATGTGTTCCAAAACCATAGATACACAAAACCATTGACCCCCTTATTTAATGTTGATACTAAGTTTTCCAAGCAATTAAATAATACAAATAATATCCCAATGTTACATGCAACTTTTACAAGTGGCCTCCAAATAAATATCTAATGTGGTTAAACACATCAATTAAGATGCACCACAAATAAATATTTATTTTACATGAATAAAATAATACAATATTATGCAAGGTGTACAACACCTGTTTCCCAACATTATCATGTTAGAAATGAAAGCAACACTACTTTAATGGAAATCTAATTCAATATAATTTTTTTGCAATCTTTAACTGTGTGTTATTAATGGAGATTGTAACACAGAAACAAAACTATGCTTCACAGAAATGCAAAATCAGAAAATTAAACACATGACACAATATTTAACGTAGAGAAAACCCTTTCAAGTGAAAAACTCCACACAAGAAAGAGGCCCAATGTTTGTATTAATCTGAAAAAGATTTACAATACAACAACACCACCAATCTCTCCTTCAGTCTTCAATCCGACAGCATTCCGGCAACACCTGAGTACTTAAAATCTATATTGCAGCAACAAATACATGGCAAATACTTATAGAAATATTTTTCAACTCCTCCTAAGCATTCACCTTCTCTCTCCTAAGATTCTCCAACCTGTAAACATTAATTACCATCTTACAAGCATCTTACACTTGTCCAAAAATAGCCATCTAAAGGTTGGGCAGCCAAGACTAAATCTGGCCTCTTACAACATATTATGATGTGTCTAACTATCATAGATTCCACAAAAGAGTATCTTTCCAAGATAGGAACCTTGGGCTAAATATAGAAAATATACAACTAACATATCTGTCATATGCATCATAGAATCACAGAATCTTATGACAACTTGTAACTATCATAGATTTACTAACCAAACATTATGATAGTTGTCATACATGCCAAATATAGTAGATTGCTCAAGGGAAAAAACTTACCCTCATTTACTTTGAGTTTTTACATTTGCCAATAGTAAAAGTCACTTTGTAATTACCTCTAGTTACTCTGAAATTACCCCTGCCAGTGAAACTAGTATGTCTCCTCGTGGATAATTACAAATTACATATAATAAATGGAATAAATACAATATTAGGATTTACAAGGTTAAGGGCACCTTATCCCAACATTCTCCCACTTGACATTATACATTGTAAATCAACCCATAGGAAATCAAATGAAAAATAATCAGGCACTAGAAACAAGGCCCATGGCCTCTCTGCACCACACGAACTTCTCTGTGCTCACAGGTTTGGTCAATGAATCTGCAACATTCTCCTGATTGTCTATCTTCTTCAACTCAATCTCTCCATTTGTAACCAACTCTTGAACAAAGTGATACTAAACATCAACATGCTTAGTCTGAGCATGATACATGGGATTCTTGGCCAAACAAATAGCACTCTAGCTATCACAACCAATCTGAATGATCCTGTAATCAAATCCAATACCTATACACAGTCTCCTCAACCAAACTACCTCATTAGAGACATGAGTAGTATCCATATACTCTTCTTCTATGGTGGACAAAGAAACTGTGGGCTGCCTCTTACTCATCCAACTCATTGCTACTCCAAACAGAGTAAACACATAGCCACTAGTGGACCTTTGACTATATAAGTCACCTGCCCAATCTGCATCAACAAAACCCTATATGTCCAAAGATTTGTCAGCACTATCAGTACCAAAATAAACCAAACAATAATCAAGAGTGCCTGTAAAATATTTAAACACCCTCTTCGCATAATTCTAATGATGTCTACCAGGGTTAGACATAAATCTGCTCAAAACTCCCACTGCTTGGGCAATATCTGGTCTAGTGCAAACCATTGCATACATCAAACTCCCTACAGCACTAGCATATGGTACATTAGACATATCCTCAAGATCATCCTCAGTCTTTGGACACATATCTAATGAAATCTTAATACCAATGGGTAAAGGAACTCTAACTGGGTTACAGTCCTGCAAACTAAACCTCTACAAAATAGTATTTACATACTTACCTTGTGATAACCGAAGCTTTCTGTTAACTCTGTCCCTCCTGATCTCCATTCCCAAAATATACCTTACAACATCAAGATCCTTCATCTCAAATACACCTAAAATTTGGGCTTTAAGCTCACTAATCATACCCTTAGTATTGCTAAAAAATAACATATCATCAACATACAAAGCAATAACCAATATAGAATCATCAACACAATAAATATAAACATAGTGATCCTCCTCACTTCTAACAAAACCCAATTTCAAAACAAATAAGTCAAACTTTTGATACCACATTCTGGGGGACTATTTCAGACCATAAACAGGCCTCGTTAACTTGCAAACCTAATGTTCTTTTCCTTTTACCTCAAAACCTATAGGTTGTTGCATATAAATTTCTTCTTCAAGATCTCCATGCAAGAACACAGTCTCAACATCCATTTGCTCAATCTCCCAATCATAAGTTGCAGCAATGGATAAGAGAACTCTAATAGAAGTCAATTTAGCAACAGGAGAGAATATCTCACCAAAATCAACTCCCTCTCTCTAGGAGTAGCCCTTGGCTACCAGTCTAGCCTTGTACTTCTCCAATGACCCGTCTGCTCCAAACTTCTTCTTGAAGACCCACTTACAACCTATGGCCTTTCTTCCTTTGGGAAAATAAACAAGATCCCAGGTGTTACAAGAGTATAAAGCCATCATCTCCTCCTGCATGGCTAACTGCCAAGACTCACTATCATCTGTAGAAATAGCTTCCCTATAGGATCTAGGTTCATCGTTAATACTCAATAAAGCATATACACAACTGAAATCTAGTGGGCTATACCTGTCAACTGGATTCCATTGTCTTGTGGATCTCTTCAAGGGTGGAGTAAGAGACTACTCATTCTTTTGCATGATCATCTACAACAACTTCTTCTGTAACAATAGATTCATCTTCATCAGAACTACTTGAATCTTCTTCTTCTTCACCCCCCAATCCATCATTTTGTTCTTCCTGAGATGCATTTTGTTGCTCTAAATCAAAGTGCACCTTCTTTACCTTTTCTTCTTTTTCTTTTGGTTGCTCATGTACAGAAATAGCTCTAAGTTCCCTGAAAATAACATCTCTAGAAAAGATAATCTTGCGGGTTCATGGATTCCAAACCTTATAACCTTTCACATTATCACCATATCCAATGAATGTACACTTTTCATATTTAGGATCCAACTTAGATCACTTTTCCTTAGGCACATGAACAAAAGCCTCATAGTCAAAAACCCTTAAATGTGAAACAGAAGGTTTCTTACCTGTCCACACTTCATAAGGTGTTGAATCAAGAGCCTTACAAGGAGATATGTTTATCAAATAGCAAGCAGTACACACAGCCTCTGCCCAAAAGCATTTATCCAACTATGCATAACTAAGCATACTTCTGGCTCTTTCCATAATTGTTCGGTTCATCCTTTCTCCAACACCATTCATTTGTGGTGTATACAAAGTTGTCTTTTGTCTGATTATGCCTACATGCTTGCAAAAATCATCAAATCTCTTAGAGTAATATTCCCCTCCATTGTCAGATCTTAATATTTTTATCTTTAAACATGATGGGTTCTCTACTAAGACTTTGAATTCCTTAAACTCAATGAAAACTTTAGATTTATGTTTCATAAAATAAATCCATGTAAATCTGAATACACCATCAATGAAGGTGACAAAATAATGAGATTTTCCAATAGATTCATTATCCACAGGCCCAAACACATATGTATGAATAACTTTTAATTTTTCTTTTGCTCTATTGCTTCTTGAAGGAAATGATTTTCTATTTTGTTTACCAAACACACAATGCTCACAAAAATCAAAGTGCTCATCAGAATAAGAGAAACCGTCCAACAATTCTTTATTCTTAATAGTTTTCAGTACATTATTACTTGTGTGGCCCAATCTGCGGTGCCACAACATACAAGCATTTTTAGAAGCCTCAGAAACATAAGAGGCATTACAAACTGTAGTGGCTTCAAGCTTAAACAATTTCCTGAATCTCTTCCCTTTTGCTACCACCAAGTTCCCTCTCACCAATTTGCAGCCATGCTTGTCAAATGTCACATGTATTCCCAAATCATTTAACTTAGAAACTAAAATTAGATTTCTAGCTAATCCAGGAACATGCAAAACACTAGGGAGAGTTTTAATCCTCCCATCACTGAAACACAACAATACCTTTTCTTTCCCGACAATCAGATATGAAGAGTTGTCACCAAGGTAGATATTGCCTCCATCATATTTTTCAAATGTGGAGAACCATTCCTTATGTGGGGTCATATGAAACGAGCATCTTGAGTCAACCAACCAGTGATCATTAGAAACAACATTACATGCAGAAAGTAAAACATCTTCACCTGCATTCAAGGACTTATCCGAAGCACTCTCCCACTATTTCTTGGGGTTTCTGCACTCCTTCACATGTCCCCTTTTACCACAGTTCCAACACTTAACTCTATTCTTTTTACCAAGAGTCTTAGACTGGCCCTTGGACTTGTCCTTAGCCCCTTTTTGATCTCCCTTTGGTCCTCTTTCCTTAGACCTTCCCCTGACACTGAGAGCATCCCCTGAACTATCCAAACTCTTCTTCCTCAATTCCTGTGATAGTAAAACTGCAACAAGGGCATCTAACTTCATATTTGTGAGGTTAGCAGTGATAGCAAGGATAACATTCTCCCAAGACTCAAGTAAAGAACAAAGAAGCAAGATACATTTATCTTCCTCATCAACCTCAACATCTACTGAAGCAAGCTAACTCATCAACAAATTAAATGAATTTAAATGCTCTGCAATTGACTCACCCTCTTTCATTTTCAAGGAAAACAATTTTCTTTTTAAGTAAAGTTTATTTACCATACTCTTGGCTTGATAGATCTCACCCAACCATTTCCACAACTTGTGTGTAGTCTCTTCCTTTGCGACATTCAGCAACATAGAATCTGAAAGACACAAATGGATGGTTCCTCGTGCCTTCTTATCCAATTTTGCCCAATCATCCAGAGAGACATCATCAGGTTTCTTCTCTTTTTAGACAGCCAACCATTGGTTTCTTTCTTCCAACAAATCCTCCATTTTTATCTTCCACAACTCATACCCCATTCCGTTGAACTTCTCAATGTCCAATCGAGAGGTTGATGCAATGGTGGATGCAGCGATAATATCAACACAAGATCTGCAAAACAAAACCAACCAAATCTCCCACTGCAGGTACAACTTCCACACTACCACCCAAGAGTCAAAGTTGGCCAGGCTCTGATACCAAATGTTAGAAATGAAAGCAACACTTCTGTAATGGAAATTTGATTCAATATAAATTTCTGCAATCTTTAACTGTGTTATTAATGGAGATTGTAACACACAAACAAAACTATGCTTCACAAAAATGCAAAATCAGAAAATTGAACACATGACACAATGTTTAATGTGGAGAAAACCCTTTCAGGTAAAAAACTCCACATAAGAAAGAGGCCCAATGTTTGTATTAATCTGAAAAAAATTTACAATACAACACCACCAGTCTCTCCTTCAGTCTTCAATCTGACAGTACCTGAGTACTTAAAATATGTATTGCAGAAACAAATACATGGCAAATACTTATAGAAATGTTTTCCATCTCCTCCTAGGCGTTCATCTTCTCTCTCATAAGATTCTCCAACATTTAAACATTAATTACCATCTTACAAGCATCTTACACTTGTCCAAAAATAGTCATGCAAAGGTTGGGCACTCAAGACTAAATATGGCCTCTTACAACATCTTATGATGCATCATAACCATGATAGATTCCACAAAAGAGTAGCTTTCCAAGATAGGAACCTTGGGATAAATATAGCAAATATACAACTAACATATCTGTCATATGCGTCATAGAATCACAGAATCTTATGACAACTTGCAGTTGTCATAGATTCACTTACCAAACATTATGACAGTTGTCATACATGTCAAATATAGTAGATTCCTCAAGGAAAAATGCCTACCCTCATTTACTTTGAGTTTTTACATTTGCCAACAGTAAAAGTCACTCCATAATTACCTCCGGTTACTCTAAAATTACCCCTGCTAGTGAAACTAGTTCATCTCCTCATGGATAATTACAAATTACTTATAATAAATGGAATAAATATAATATTGGGATTTACAAGGTTAATGGAACCTTATCCCAACATCTCCCACTTGTTGTATACATTGCATAAGGGTCAATCAATGAAATACATCATCATAGGCAAACATGAAATCACATGAATCTCTAGCATGCTCTCGTGCTCCATCAAGATACCTGCAATAAAATCAAAGTGACCACCATCTCAAGAAAGAACTCCTCTCATCCTCCAATGTGCCACCTATGGAAGAAAATGAACATGCCAAGGTGAAGATGCACCAATCCAAAGAACACAAGCATCAAATCCAAGTGATAACAAAAGGCTCCAAGTTGCTGTCAAAGGTAAAAAAACCCACATGAATGGAAATAGTACCCACAACATATGCCAATACATCCAACCATCCATACCTCATAGGTATCAACAACATCAATAAACTCATGCCAACAACATATCCAACTCATATACTGCAATCATAAGCTCCATGTATAAAACCTGTCAATGAAGAACACATACATCCAGGAACTCCCGATGCATGGGTAATGCCAAAACTAAAAATAGATCCAAGGCATATCAAGTCTATCAATCAACACTCAAACCAAGGTGTGGCTAATCAGCAAGCCAATGTAGTATCAAGGACAATCACAATGATCCACACATGCATGATAAATCGTTGCATACTCTCTCACAACATGTCACCATAACTATCCCAAGTCCAACCACATCAACATGATCCTCTAGGAAGTAGCCATAAGACAAAGAGAGAAAACCTTTAAATCATAATGTCCTACAAACACCTCAAAGTGCTAAGATGTGTCAAGTATGATCTCCTCTACAACCCCAAATAAAAAGCCTTAACAACACCCAACCATTCAATCTCGTAAGATCAAATGAACATATGTAACATGTAACCAACATGGATGTAAGCCTCTCTAATCAAGGTAGATCAAACTCATATCCATTTCATAACTAGGAATAATCCCAATCACATCTCCTAAACTCCTCATAATGAACATCATAAATCAAACCATATGAACAAGGAGATAACCATGCTAACACCCCTTAAATGAAACCTCTAGAACCAATAATCATAGCTCAAGATCCATATCTATGAGAAGATAAAGCATAAAGCAAAATGCATCTAAAAGGATGGGCAATACCTCATAGATGATAAACCACTAAGTAGACCAAGAGTAGCGAATGAGAATACTCCTCCAGGATACACGAAGCTGCAATGACTCTCTCCAAGAACAATCTCCTCTAGGTCCATATCCAGGTGTAGGCTCCTCAGTCTATCTGTTGAAACCTCCAAAGAGTAATTGTCTCAACAAGTGTCTCTAATCACAAAAGAACTCCAGCCTCACCTAAGTCTCCATGTATCCATGAGCACCTCCATGATCAATCCATGTCAAACTCCAAGTGCAAAACTGCACTATCATGAAGCTCCTAAGAAAATGACCAAAGTGCTCAATACCAAGAGAACCAACTAGACCACTGTCAATGCTCCCAATGCACATCTGCATGATCAAGAAGCCCACCAAAACATTATGATCTAACTATCTCCTCCAAATAGATCACATGCAATAGTGCAATACATCCTATCTCAAGAGAACTTATATCATGTCAAAACTCCAAACTGGTATCAAGAGTACATCAAGACATAATATCAACATCTCTAAACAAGAATCAACATGTCAAACTGACAAATCATAAACTGACACCTCAAACAAAGACTCAAAGAAGTCCTCCATGGTAAACCAATATGTCAACATCTCCAATCATATGAAGATAACCATCTATTAACAATGAAACTCAGGATGTCAAAGCACTCTCACTGAAACAAGAATCATAATCCAAGAGCCTCTCCAAGACACCCACAACCACTACAGAAGATCATCCATCACAAATGATGAATCCACATTGCTGCCAAAGCTCCCACTGAATCATGATACCGAGCTATCCATGACAACAAAGTAACCATCTCCTAAATGAAGATTATCCATGGCCCCAAACCAATCAAGGAATCCTATTGTAACATTAATAGCTCCCAAAAGGCAGAGTAAACCATGATCTCCAAACCAAGAAGATAAAACCATGCCACTATCAAAAGCTCCACATAAAAAACATGTATCCAAGCTATCTATGACATCGTGATAAACATGCTATAAGTCCCAACAACTGACTATCTAGGCACTCTAATCATCCATCCTCTCATCCAAATGCAACATACCAATGTACAAATGACCACAGACAAGGCCAACTAACAAAGTCTGCATAAACACTAAATCCATCTCATGGATACAGACAATCCACATCTGAGTCATCCCACTGTATCCAAATAGGTGATTAGCCTAAAAAACTACATAAATTGTAGATCCAAACAAATGTAACATACAAACTGATTATCACACTACTAACATGCTTCTATAAGAGTTGTCAAGATTTCTACCAAAAAGAGAAGATGAATTCACTATTGATTTGAAGACAAAAACCAAACCAATGTCTATTGCACCCTATCAAATTGCTATTGTGGAATTAAATTAATTAAGAATGTAGATTAGGAGCTAATTGAAAAAGTGTATGTCCAACCTAGTGTGTCTCCTTAGGGAGAACCAATGATTTTTTATCAAAAAGGATGGTACTTTGAGGCTATGTGTGTATTATCGATAGTTAAACAAGGCTATAATCAAAAAAAGATTTCCATTACCCTAGATTAATGACCTATTTTATCAAATGAAGGGTGAGAGTGTCTTCTCATGAATATATTTGATATTAGGTTACCACCAAATGTAGGTGAAGGAAGAAGATGTCTCTAAGATCACCTTCCAAACTAGATACAATCACTATGAGTTCATAGTATAGTACCATTTGGACTAACTAACACACCAATATTATGTATGAGTCTCATGAATCATATGTTCAAAAAATATTTAGACAAGTTTTTCATAGTGCTTATAAATGATATCTTTATTTACTCCTAGAACATGAACATATAAAGAACATCTCTAGATAATGTTGCAGTACCTTAGGGGAAAATAGTTATACAAATAATTTTCTAAGTGTACATTATTCCAAAAGGACACAATACTTGGCTCTTATTATCTCTAGTGAGGGAATTTAAGTCGACCCTAACAAGATTTAAGCAATACTTGATTGATCTAAACCCAAAACTTTTAAGACTTAGCTACACTAGGACTCATCTGGGCCACCACTAGCGCACCATCAACTACCATCAACCCATCACCAAGCCACCCAAGCCTTTTTTTGGCCCCTAATAGGGCTTTTTTTTTCTTTTGATAGAACATTTTCTAATAGAGGCAAATTTGAGAAAACCTATAGTCAACAAAAAGATGATTCCATCACCGACACTATCATGTCATTAAATTTGTAAAATTGTAGCATTTTTTACACTTTTTTGGCCTCCAAAGTTTAGTTTTGTATTCAATTTTGATGGGGCGTAATGTTCACCCCCGACATAAAAAAATTTAAACTTTTTTTTCAAAATATCAAAAAAATGCAAGGAATCCATCTAAGCATGTTATTTTAAGTTTTGCATTGCCAATTTGATCAAATATTGTAAAAATCACCATGTGTTATAAATGGTAGATTTAGAAAGCCAATCTTAACAAACTTGTAAGTTTTCTTGCATTTTTCTGGAGGGGCCTAAGTTTCAACATTAATCATTTAGGGGAGCAAAAATTGCACTTTTGCTTTGGATATTGCTGCTATTTCAATCATATCTCTCACACATAATCCCTTCCATCTGAGTATTGCTCGTAATCCTCATAATAAATGGAAAATCAAGTGTGGATATTGTGGGAAGAAAAAGCATACACAAGAAAACTATATTCTTCATAAAATTGATGAAATTAAACAACTTTTTCTTGATCAAGTTACTTCTTTACCTTATCATTATAATCCAACACCTAAAAAAAATCATTTAGTCTCACTCAGCCGTCTTGTGAGATGACATTATTTGGGGATGAACAATGTAGTCAATTGACTTGCATTGAGATCTCATCTCCTCCATCACCTGATGCTAGATTTGAATCCAATGTTGATTCATCAATGACTTCTGAAGATTCTTTGCACTAGGACATTAATATCATTTTTCTAGATCTTCCACATTGGGATGCACATTTGTACCAAACATATCATCCTTGTTCTAGCATTGTAGATTTGGAAGACATAATTAAAGACATTCATCTTCTATTTGATGATAGCCACATCAATGTTGTCACTACTTCTACATATTTGGATCCTTTTCTACATAAGGTTCCACATGGAACATTTGAGTAGAATTCGAAGACATCATCATGGGCATCATCTAGGTCTTTGGATCATGTGTAGAATCTAGAGACATTCATCTTTCTTCTTGCATATTCCTATCAGGAACGGAAAGGTATCATTCACACTTCTATGATTCTCTTTCTTCCCAAGGGGAGAAACATTGTTTGATGATCATGGATCATCTTCAGTATCCAGTGTCAAGCATCTACCAACACTACAAGAGGAATTTTGAGGGGAGGCTCTGTGGTTTCTCTTCTTATCTTACTTTTGGGAGGGAGCATTTCTTTGCATGGAGTTCTTTCCTTCTCAGTTTTTCTTGGGCAGGGGGAGTCACATAGACCACCTCTTTTTCTCTCCTATAGGGGGAAGCTCTATTATACATTAATGATAGAAGTAGTCCTTGTGGGTCATGATAAGTCCTCCTTCTTCACTTGTATAATTTTTTCATGCATCTTTTTTCTTTTGGAGAGGAGTTTTATTTTCCATTGGGTTTTCTCCTTTAATCTATTTATAATAAATTTGTTTATTATTGTTGCATTTTAAAGTCATAATTACTAATAACTAACCAAAATATATTGTTGCATTTTAGAGTCATAATTTATTAGATGTTAGTTTTTAGTTAGTTATTAGTAATGTGCTAGTTGGTAGTTAGTGGTTTGGGTTGTTAGTAAGTTGAATGGATTTATAAAGTCATAGAATGTAATCATTTAAGTGTTAAAGATGAATGATTGATTGTTGTGTTGATAAATGACTGATTGTTGTGTTGGAGCCTCTGGCTCTTCATGTGTTGTACTTGTAATATGGTATCAAAGAAGGTGTCTTGGATATCTTGTCACCATCCATTCTCTCATCTTTCCTTCTCCAAAGTGGTGCTAAATGATGATACAGTGAAGACCACGTACAAAAGTCATTGTTATCCATCCACCATTCTTGCATTTTGTCAATAGAGGAGTAGTGTAGACCACATGAAAATTTGTTGGCTTCATCATCTATCTACATTTCATTCTTGTATTTTCTCAATAGAGGCATAGTGCAGACCACGTGCAAATCTGTGACATTCATCATCCATTTGCATTTGGTTTCTCTTCTCTCTCCATCTTTTTCCTTCATTTGGGTTCTCTCCTTTCTCCATCTTATTCACCTCTTTTCATAGTTTTCACTCCATTTTGTTCATTTTCATATCAAAAAATTAAAAATAAAAATAAAAAATTTATACATTCAAAGTTCTAGAAATCTTTGGTGTTGCAAAAAAAATTCTATATCAGTCTCACTAAAACTGTTATATCTTTCTCATTTTATAATGAAATTTAAAATGTTCTGGAAATCTGATAAAGAGGAGAACAAAACTTAGAAATCGTTTGAGATTGTTGTTAATATTTATTGAGCAATTTGATGCAAAAGATAGAGGTGAAATTGTATTTTTTTTAAGATTATGTAAATGAAGAAATAAGGATTTTAAGGCCATAAGGGTGTAATAGATTTTGTATTTACACATTGTAATTGGATGCATTATCAGTATAAATTGACATATAAAGAAAATATCATTAAAGGGGGCAAATATGACACCTGGGACAATTGTCGATACTGCAACACCAGAATAAAGTCCCTATGGTAACCCTAAAGGGGGTGTTAAGAATTATTAGTGCATGACATAGAATAATATAATAAATAATAAATTAATACATGTTAATGTTAATTTATTAAATGTTAGTTACAGCGAGAGGCGTAACTATAGTGGCAGCACGGGGTGAAATGGTGTGAGTGTGTTAACAAAAGCAAATTTAAAAAATAATTAAATAGCTCACATATTAAAATAAATAATCATAAACATTAAAAAAATATAGCCGACAAATGCAACATTAATAACTAAAACATATATAAAACATAAATGTTTGAAAGTCTCCAATACCAAAAACAATGAGATAAATTTAGAGATGAAATGACGTGAGTGCGTTAACAAAAACAAATTTAAAAAATAATTAAATAACCAGACATATTAAAATAAATAATCATAAACATTAAAAAAATATAGTTGACAAATGCAACATTAATAACTAAAACATATATAAAACATAAAATATATAAAACATAAATGTTTGAAAGTCTCCAATACGGAAAACGATGAGATAAATTTAGAGAGCCAAAAATAAAATCAAGAAGCCAAAAAAAAATCAAAATCAAGAATCAATGAAAATCATAGGTATGAATTAAAAAATTCAAATTTCATTGCTAAAATATTTTAAAAAAAATCTATGTTGCAATATTAAAAAACTAAAATTAAAATTAAAATCAGCATGAAAAAAAATAAATAAAACCAATAAAACTAAAAACATGGATATAGCCATAAAATATAAACCTACAAAAAATTGTTGCTAAAATAATTATATATATATATATGGTGCATAGAATAAAAATATACATTCGCATTAACTTCTTTTGTAGTGTTGGAAAAAAATTACAGATTGAGAATTTTGTTAAATTAAAACTTGCCAAGTCTAAATTAGAAAAATAGGAGACACAATGGAAAAAACTATTTATTAATTAATCTTATTTAATTATTTGTTTAAGTTAATAAGTGTTATATTAAAAGTTAAAAATAGTATTAATTCTTTATATTGGTAATGAAAGATTTAGTAAAACTAAATAAACTAGCATAGATATCTTAAATACATCTATCTAAAAGACGCTGAGAGATATAGTTTCGGAGCGCCTATATTGAAAATGTTATTAAGAATAGATAGGCGCCTTGAGACTCATATCTCTTGGCGTCTTTTAGATAGATGTATTTAAGATATCTATGCTAGTTTTTAGTTAGTTATTAGTAATGTGTTAGTTGGTAGTTAGTGGTTTGGGTAGTTAGTAAGTTGAATGGCTTTATAAAGCCATAGAATGTAATCATTTGAGTGTTGAAGATGAATGACTAATTGTTGTGTTGGAGCCTCTGGCTCTTTGTGTCATAATTTCAATAAATTTTAACAAAATAATTGCCTAAATCCTAACGATTGATGTGCTAGAGTAAATCTCTGAGTGACACATGTATATGAAGAGACAACATTGGAAGTCAACAACCTTTAAGTCTAGAATTGAAGTTATTATAGGTTAGAATATGTAGAGAGGCTTGCATCCATCGGATTACACGATGTCAATTCTTAAACCACACTCAATTCAATGGTCA
This sequence comes from Cunninghamia lanceolata, assembly GCA_027924645.1. Classification (NCBI taxonomy): domain Eukaryota; kingdom Viridiplantae; phylum Streptophyta; class Pinopsida; order Cupressales; family Cupressaceae; genus Cunninghamia; species Cunninghamia lanceolata. Next base: position 259,487 of record BSBN01001814.1, on the reverse strand, counting down.
AAGGTAAATTTTGGTCAATAAAAGGACAACTATTTATGACATTTTGATAGGGGTAAGGTGTAAAATTCCTAAATTGGTTGTTTGACTTTTGAAGAGTGTGATATTTAAGTATAGTGCTCCATGATATCTCTAACTTGCTAAGTCAAAACTAATTCTTAGTATTACTTTGAGTTTATAAGGAGTCTCATCTGCAATTGCCCTAGTTGTAATAACATTAAAATTTTAGACCCAAGGAATTTATAAATTGAGTTAATAAGGACTTTCACATCCATGAACTGGGCATAGTCAAGACTACATGAAACCTTAGACCCAAGTGCTTGACTAAGCTAGAATGCTTAATAGCTCTATGTTTTTTAGTAAATAAAACTATATTAGAGACACCATGAAAATAGACTCTAGGTTAATTAGAGCATAACATATGTCCTCTCTATAGAACCCATAGAAAATTGGCAAGCCTATTCTTCTCTAATTGGTCGTCTCTCAATCAATTACTTAGTAATAACAAAATTAGGGTATTTTTTCATACTTGAACATGAATACTTGAACTTGATAATTACTTTAGAACTAATATGTTGGTATTGTTGTTATATGGAGCCTAATCAGACTCGGAGGTTAAATTTTCCCCACTTTTATCGGCGCAATTTCCTCCCAAATTCCTATGGGGTCAAGGGGCAGCGCCCCTTGCGGGGTCCAGGGGGCGCGCTCCCTGTCGCGATACAGGGCAGGGTCGAGGGGCAGCGCCCCCGTGGGGGCTCAGGGGCAATGCCTCCGAAACCTTAGACAGTTTTTTATTATTTTATAAAGGCTCCATGAGTTATTTTTTCATTGGCCGACATAAGAAAACCCTATTTTTGTAACCGACAAAAAGCTTGATAAAAGCGGCTAAGGGTTAGAGTTTCTATTGATTGTATTGTAGCATTTGTAGTTGTATTGAGTTGCAGGGATTGCTGGTTGTAATCGGTTTGATTTACTGGATAATAATATTGGACTCTCTGTTTGGTGGATGTAGCCCGAGTTTGGGTGAACCACGTTAAAACTTGTCTGTCACTGTTATTATTTCTATGTATTTTTCATTCCTCTGTTTAATTTTTATTTGCATTTAATTGATATCTGTCGGGCAACCCTAACAAACCCATTATATATAGAAAATACTAAAATTCTATTTCAAAAACTATTTTTCTCCAAACTAAAAGAATTAACATATTATTATAAACATATATATATTACCATTCAATAAGTTTATTTGAATCAAAGTGAAGATTACAAAATTATAAGTAAATATAAACAAATATATATGATGCAACAGTAAATTATCATAGCTCAAACAGTAAATATATTGCATTCAAATTCTTTTAAAAATGAACATGAAATACTTTATTGTGACTTCCCTAACATTAGTAAATGAGAAATAAAATTACTAAATACTGAATGTTTAAACTCTTCTACTCCACACAGCTTGTGGAATGTTCCACCTGCGCGCTAAACCGATTTCTAGTCCAGAAAAACGTGCATTGGAAAACAACACATTTGTTTCAAATACTGGGTGAAGAATTTGAAAAAAATTCAGAAACGTTTTAACCCAAGTCATCTCACGTGCTTGAAAGATGTTGAATTGTCTTTCTTTAAAATCATCTGTTGAAACTCATGGCTGTATCTGCCGTTCTATATTATCAAACATGGCTGAATTTAGGTAATAGTGATATTTTTTTATCACACTCAATCATTCATAAAAAGAATAATAAAAAGTTGAATATTATATATATATATATATATATCCTTCTCCCCCGATGGGATCGGATTGTAAGCGGTGATTAACCGGCATTTCTGTTTCTATCCGAAATGGCCCGCCCTTCCTACCTGTAGTGACTTCTTTATATGTTCCTTGTTTGAGGGTAAAAATCAATTTATTACTAGATAATTAGGTAGATTTGTTAGAATCATTTTCTTCTACAAATGACTTAGTTGATGAAGTAAATATCAAGATTGCACTTCTCAAAATACCTTTTTCACCTTTGAAGAAGTGATATCCACCCCATAGTATTAAGAGAATGATTAAACAAAAGAACAATCTAAATTTTACTCGGTAATTGTTTTTAGAAATGCTTTCAAAAATGAAAAATGTGGAGAAGATGTCTATGATGATTGTGACATTTTGTAATTGAGCAAAAAATAGATTACACATTTTTGTCAATCATGATTTTCTACATTGAGATTTTAGGTATCTTCTACAAACCATGTTATATTATCTTTGTCATAGTTTTCTTCATTTATGAATCTAGAAATGCAATAAAAATCTAACAATACTTTTTAACAATAAAGAAAGCAAAAAATCTTTATATGTCATTCTTCAACAATTGAACCAAAATAGCATTTCCTTTAAAGGAAAATCCACCACTCACCCACTCCTAAAGTAGTTTGTGATGCCATATGTAAAGGTAATTAACTATAATCAAGTCACCATTAAATTCCTTGAGACATTCCAAATTTGTTAGTTGAGGGTGAATTCCATAATTATTTTTAAATAGTTTATACTTTTGATTTATTGACTCCATTGTGGATATATGTATTATTTCTAGTAACTACTAACCTCAAATGTGTTAAGTGAGGCTATTAGATATAATTTAATATCATGAGTCTCACATCAATCCTTATGTTTCTATGGATGTCAGTAATCTTACCTTTGCCTATGATGTCTAGGATTCTTGTAGGATAGAGGCTCCATTGCCTCCACCATTCTATTAGTAGTTAGAATTTCTTCATGAACTAAGCAAGGCTAACTTATGCTCAATCTAGACTTCTCCATGATCATTCATGAAGTCTATACTTGGTTAACTAGGAAATCCAAGTAAGTGAGCTTGAGAAATAGTTTAAATCATTGATTTATCAAGAAAATTTTCATCCATTTATTCGTTGGGAAGGCCTTAGACCATTGATTCTCTTAAGGTGGACATCATGTTGACACATGTCTACAAGGATTAAGAGAGAGGTTGTTCACAAGTAGACTTGGAACCTAGAACTAAGTGAAGATAAACTAGATTTTACAAAGAGCCTTCCACCCAAATGAATTTTAGGAAGTATATCATGTAATTTTAGACCTAAGACTGTGAGTATATTTGACTCTATAACATTCTTGCATCCACTAGAACATGCCTTTGAATTTTATAGTCATAAGTTTAACATAATAAATGTTTGAATGTGCTATCTAGTAAACATCTGAGTGACACATGTCCATGAAGAGGCAACACTAGAAGTCAACATTCTTTAACTCCAAAACTAAAACATTATAAGTTGGGATATATATAGAGGCTTGCATCCACTGGATTCCATGGGGTCTCTAACTTTCTAATTCAAAACTAATTCTTTGTATTACCTTGATTTTATAAGGATTCGCATGTCCACCATTGCCCTAGATGTAATAACCTCAAAATTTTGGACTTAGACTAAGTTAATAAGGACTTTTGCATCCATCAACCACACAAAGTCTTGAGACTACATGAAACCTCATACTTGAGAGCCTGACTATGCTAGAATACTTAATATCTCTCACATCCATGAGTAAATAAAACTATGTTGGAGACATCGGGAAAATATATAACCTTGGATAGTGAGAGTAGAACACATGTCCTCTCTACAGATCCCATGGAAAATTGGAAGCTTGTTTCAAGCCCATTCTTGTCTAATCAACTATCTCTTAGTCAATTACTTTGTAATAAAAATGTTAGGGCATTCCTTTTGATGCAAGTGCATCCCTAGGCATCCTAAAAATGCGGTATCATGTCTAAAGAAGTATAATTTGTTGTCTAATTTGATAGTTGTAAGTTTGTGGTTAACAATCTATGGTAGTAAAAGTTAGCGCATTTCACCACATTAAGGAGTTAGCTTTTGTAGTTGTGGTAATAGTTAGATATTTATGGTTTGTTTATCTTCTATTAAAATTTGAGGTTGATTGGATAAGTAGAGGTTAGAAATTTGATGTGTGAAGTGCCCACGAGTTGACAGTGTGTTCGAATAGAACTCGTTCTATTTACAAAAGGTTTATTTTAGGTTTGTACCAAAGGTGAATATTTGAGAAGTGGGTAATAACCATTTTGAAGATCTATGGTATACCATGTGGAGATTCTCCACCATTTGACCATTGTAATTTGTAAGTTTGTTATATTTAATTGGTGACACTTTTCATGTGGTTTTAGCCCTTGCACCATCTTGAGCTTGGTGTAGATCATGTGAGGATCTTGAGGATGATATAAATAGAGGGTTTTGAATCAGTTGAAAGCAAGCAAAGAAGACTAGGATAGAGTATAGGTGTAGAAGGTATGTTCGACAGCGAAGGAATGAGATTTGAGAGATAGTGTGTGGTCATCATTAATGTGATATGGGATACAATTTAAAAGTATCGAATGTGACATGTAAGAATTTTTCTACTGGTGAGAATTAAATGTATTTTTGTTTGTGTCATTGTGGCCCATGCAGCTTGTCTGTGGTAAAATTCTAAAGTTATATTATACTAGAAATCATTATGTGGCACTTGTAGTGAGTTTGGAAGTGGTGTTTCCATAGCTAGAGGTCTATGAGTGTAGAAGCCCATAGTGGCAATCATCCATTTGTGCAATTTTGTTGTAATCAAACAACTATGGCTTGGCATGTAAGGGCAGCATTACAGTAAACTTGATGGTTGTGATTTAATGATAATTTCACAAGCTATCTATTTAATAATATGTAGTGTTTTATTTGAATTTCTATGTTTGTGGTGGTTTCTAATTGAGTAATTATTGTTAGGTTGCACAATTGGACACTTAGGTTCTTAGGAACCTCCTATCATGACTACATCAAGTGGTATCAAAGCAAAGGTTAGATCTTAGGAAGATCATTGATGTGGATGTGAGTGCACCTGATTGATGTGGTTTCTTAAGAATGAGTTTGACCAAAATATGAACTATGATAGTGATGTCCCATAGGCATAAGTAGTTGAGGCACACCAAATTTGATGTTTGTACTTTTCAATAATTAAATAAAGTTTAGATCTCTGGCAATCCATAAAGGTTTGTAGACTGAGTGCCAAATGTGAGGGAGATTACAAGGGGATAATTGTGGATAGATCATCAACCTAAATATGTTGCCAAAGAGAGGGTGAGGTATTATAAAAGTTGTAGGAAGAAGAGAGATGTATGAGATATTGAAGGCTATGCAGAACCAGATGGATGTGCTAGAGCAAGACTACCAGAGGAACCCTAACCCTAGGGCTGCTCAAGAATAGTAATAAAGAGCAAGAGGTGGATCCAATGGAATCAAGAACAGAAGTAAAGAGGATAAAGAAGAAAGAATGTTGAAGGCCATAAATAGAATTAGAAAGAGGACCAAAGTGGACATTATGAACTATTTTAGGAATTTAGATCTTAAGGAGTTCATTGACTGGATCACTAATATAGAGTAACATTTTGAGAATGAGGACATTGAGGGCCCAAATATGGTGAAATTTGTGAAGGCCAAGATGAAAGGTCATGCGGCAATATGATGGAAGGAAATCTTGGTAGAGAGAAATAGAAAGGAGAATCCTTGCATTGCAAAGTGGGACCGAATGGTGGAGAAGTTGAAATCCAAGTTCATTCCAAAGAATTACTAGTTGGAATTGTTGAAGGAGCTACACAATCTGTGACAAGATGATATGATTGTGGAGTACACCAAAGAATACTATAGGCTAATAATTAGGTCGGGAAATCATGAGGAAGGGGCTGAGAAAGTGGCCAAATATGTTTATGGATTGAGGGAATCTATCCAAGGGGAGCTAGATATGTGGAACATCCAAATAGTAGAGGAGGCCTACTAGCTAACTCTCACCATAGAGAAGAAACTAAACTAAAAAATGGAGAAAAGTAGAATCACCAGAGAGGAAGAGAAAAGAAGAGCCAAAGCAGTAGGATGAGATGTGATGACAAGGGAGAAACCCCAAGAGGTCAAGAGAGAGGTAACCAATACTACATATGAAGGTTAGACCAAAGTTCCCACTGTAGATAGAAAGAAGATGATCGTAGCAATAGGGAATATGACTATAGCAGCTATCACAAAGGTAGGGATGGTGGTGGAAGATATTCCAAAGATGAAAGAGTAGAAGATACTCACCACAAAGAGGCTCAAGGGTTAGCCCATAATATTGTGTCCCACCTTTTGGCCAAAGTGGGACATTGAAATCAACATTTTTAACCAAATTTTCACTTTTTGACAGCTACAGCAACTAAAGTGTTAAGAATTTGAAGATGATGTAAACTAGTGATTTTTGAGATTTTGTGTCTAGATTCTAAATGCATTTTTTTAAAGAAATAATTTGTGATTTTTTTACGTAACTTTTAATAACTAATTTTTTATAGTTAACAGTACATTTAAAAAGTGATGTTTATGCCATACATCATAACTTTTTTATAGAAAAGATAAAATTATAAATTTTTAAACATAAATTTGTAACACCAATATCTAGTGCACATATATTTTTTCATAATTTTTTGTTGCATATTTTTTTTATTAATTTTTGAAGTGAGATTAATTATAATTCAGACATAGGTTTATACCATACAACATAAATTTTTCTGTATGTATCCAAATTAACTTCTTTTTTTCTGAAATAAGGACATCAATACCTAGTGTGCATATATTTTTCATAAATTTTTTCTCTATTTTTTTATTTTTCTGTGTTTGTGGAATAAAGACCTTGATGTTCGGTGAAAAACTTATGTTCACTAGAAAATAGAAAATAAGTATAATAATAAAATGAAATATATTCAAAATCATAATTTTTGGAAAGCTTATACTAAGGGCTACATACTTACAAAATATAATTTCTAAATGACTTCATTTGATCCCCCAAAAGGTGAAGCAAAATTGGTTTTTTGTCAGCATTTTGATAGGTGCATAGGAGACTCCATCAAGGGTTTGATTTAATATTAGGGGGGTTCTTTCCAAGGGGATTTGATCTAAGGGGGTTTTATCTAACCCCCTTTAATTAAACCCCTTTATATGAAACCCCTTAAGGCTTAAATCATTATTTTTTCTATAAAAATGTGATTTCAAACAGAAATCAAGATGTCCCATAAGTGGGACATACTATTGTGGAAGCACCATCAAGAGAAGTGTGGAAGGTATTCTCAGAAAGGTAGAGGATATGAGAAGAAAAGGTATAAATCCTTCAAGGGAACCTATTTAAGTTATGGTGAGGAAGGACATAAAGCATTCAAATGCCAAGGAAAGTGGGTGGAAGATAGTGTAAGAGTTACATTTGGTGATGAGAGGTCACCCACTTCGAAGAGGGATCCTGAGTATAGGGATTCATTGGTTTTATGAAGAGCTTTGAGGTGTGACAAGGGATGAGATGCAAAAAAAGAAAAGTATGTCCAGGACCAAATATAATAAAAAAGATAAATGTCAGGATGTGTTGGTGGATAGTAGCAACATAGACAATTTGGTTTTTGTGGAGATGGTTGACAAGTTGGGGTTGAGAAAGATGAGACACTCGTGCCCATACTAGACACGCTAGTTGCAATAAGAAGACCAAATTTTAGTAGAGGAACAATGTTGGGTGAGGCTTAACATAGGGGCATACCATGATGAGGTGTTGTGTGGCATCGTGCCAATGGATGTGTGTCATCTTCTATTAGGAAGATCATGGCACTTTGATAGGGAAGCGATGTATGATGGAAGATTTGGTTCACATATGTGATTTGGAAGGATGGACAAAAACACAAGTTGATGCCATTGAGATTAAGTGAAGGATATTTTTACAATAGCATTGGTGTGTGCATTGGGGATGGATGATAGGTGTTTATTCCAAAGATGTGTGACATTTCTAGAATGAGTGGCAGCACTGTAAATGTAAAAGAAGTAGCATAGAAGAGAGGTTGTGAAAATGAGCAACACCAAAAGGAGAACATTCAAAGAATAAGACATATAAACAAGAGGATGAGGAGTTTTACTAACCTAGATCATGCAATAGAAGAAATCATAACAGAAGGGTATGCGGTAGCTAGGAAAGAAACTGACAGATGTGAGGAACTAGTTGTTGAAAAAGGAAAGTGGGTTGTGACTAAATACAAGCTAAAGACAAATGGTGCAGAGGATGATAGGTAGAAAAAGTGAAAAATAACATAGGAGAAAGTAGTACTTAGGGTGGATCACTTGAGGCATGCCTAAGGAGGTTGAAAGAACGAGTTAAAGAAGTAGAAAAGTGGAATCTCTAGGCAAGGGTAGTGGACTATCCTATAAAATGAGGGACTCATTTTTTATATTAATCCTAGGAATTTGATATAGTTGCATCCCTAGACATCCTAAAAATGTGGTATCATGGACCTAAAGAAGTGGAATTTGTGATATAATTTGATATTTGTAAGCTCGTGGTTAACATTCTGTGGTAGTAAAAGTTCACACATTTCACCACATTGAGGAGTTAGCTTCTATAGTTGTGGAAATAGTTCTATTGATGGTTTATTTATCTTCTATTGAAATTTAAGGTTGATTGGATAAGTAGAGGTTGGTAATTTGATTTGTGAAGTGCCCACGAGTTGATAGTGTGTTCAATTAGAACTATTTCTATTTGTGAAAGGCTTATTTTAGCTTTGTGTCAAAGGTGAATATTTGAGAAGTGTGTAATAATTGCTTGTGAAGGTCTATGGTGTACCATGTGGAGATTCTCCACCATTTGATCATTACAATTTGTAAGTTTGTTATATTTAGTCAGCGACACATTTCATGTGGTTTCGAGCTTTGTACCATCTTAAGGTCAATGCAAATCATGTGAGGAGCTTGAGATGATATAAATAGAGGGTTTTGAATCAATTGAAAGCAAGTAAAGAAGACTAGGATGGAGTAGAGGCATAGAATGTAACTTTAGCAGTGAGGGAGTGAGATATGAGGGATATAATGTGGTTATCAATAATATGATGTGGGTTACAATCTGAAAGTATTCAATGTGACATGTAGCAATGTTTTCTAGTGGTGAGAATTAAATATATTTGTGTTTCAGTCATTGTGGCTCATGCAACATGTTTGTGGTAAAATTATGAAGTCATATTATATTGGAAATCATTATGTGGTGCTTATAGTGAGTCTAGAAATGGTGTTTCCATAATTAGAGATCTGTGAGTGTAGAATCCCATAGTGATAATCATCCATTTGTGCAATCTTGTAATTAAATGATTGTGACCTAGAATGTAAGGGGAGCATTGCAGAAAAATTGGTGGTTATGATTCAATGATAATCTTATAAGTTGTCTATTTTAATAATATACATGGTGTTTCATGTGAATTTCTATGTTTGCAATGGTTTGTGATTGAGTAATTGTTGTTAGGCTGGATGGTTGGACAATCCTTTTTGGAACCCTCCTACTGTGACTACATCACCTTTAGACTCAAACATGAATGCTTAAGCTTGATGATTAATCTAGAACTAAGAAACCCATAACATCAATGCTAGTAAAGCTCATAATGACTTGTCAAAGGAAAAATACAACTATTGTAAGACTACATTCTTTCCTTGTAGATAATATGACTAAAGGTTTAAGGTTACCAAAAAAATTGGTTTGATTTTTGGTAGCCCATAATGGGTATCATCCTTTGGCCATTTTCTATGTATATTTCTTACAAATATTTGATTCACCATTTTTTTTTATTTGCACAGATTTTTTTTTTACAACTATGATGGCACTACAATGTATAAGTCCAATATGACATGGTGGAAGTACCTTAGAATAATGGAAGAGTCTAAATTTTGGAAGCTCTTAAACAACATGTGAGTTGTAATTTTTGACTCGAGTCAAAATAAAGTCAACTAAAAGTCAAAATATTTTACATATGTTTGTCTTGGTAGATTGGTCACGTTGTTGAGCTTGAAATGACTAGGTCATGGAGTTGAATCTCATCAATATTTTTTCATAGCTAACATGACAACTTGCAAATTGTTTATATAAGAAGTAAAAATCATGCTCCTCTCCTATTGTGATCACTAAACTAAAATTAGGTTCAATTTCTAAAAAAACTAGAAACAAAATACTACTTATAAATAATAAGGATAATGCATAATCTTTACAATTCTTTTTAATATTAACAATCATAAGTTAAAATAATGTTCTAAACTAAACAACTAATATATTGCCATAGCTATTGTATATAAAAACAATACTAAAATTATATTTCAAAAAAAATCCACACCAAAAAAATTAACAATGTTATTATGAACACACATATATTTAACCATTTTTTAATCAAAATAAAAATTACTACATAAATGTGATGTAACAATAGATTGTTAGAATTCAAACACCTCAAAAAAATATAATGAAAACTTTTTAAAATAATAAATAAATTTAAAAAATTACAAAATACCTGACTGTTTAAACTCTTCTGCTCCACACAGCTTGTGGAATGTTCAACCTGCTCACTAAACCAGTTTCTGGTCCAGAAAAACGTGCATTGAACAAAACACATACTTGTTTGTTTCCAATACTGGGTGAAGGAATTGAAAAATATTCAGAAACGTTTTAACCCAAGTCATCTCACGTGCTTGAAAGATGTTGAATGTCTTCTTTAAAATCATCTGTCCGTTCATAAAATTCTGTTGAAGCTCATGGCTGGATAGTCGTCTGTATTATCAAAAGTATGTAAGAGTTACCTGAATTTCTTTCATTATACATAGTACGAATTATGGCCAACGAATATTTGGAAATTAACACGTAACAAATGATGAGGAACTGGTTTAGTTTATATAATTAAAATATATTCAAATCCATAGTTTTAGTATTTTCAACATACCCAACTTGATTCTAATTTTTGTCATTCTCCTCTTTGGAATGGTAATGATCACATTTGATACTGTTCTAGTGATAAAAAGACTAACTGTCAAGCCTATCTTCTTGTCCTATAGGTAATTTCAACTCATATTTTGTAGTTTGTGGTATTGAATAACCACCTCTAAAGGTTAGAGACTAACATCTTAAATCAATCATTATCATCTACCCACGCACATTTCCCAGTGATGAGACGCATTCATTGAATGTGGTGGGAATCAAGCACAAACTAAATCTTATGCATTTTTATTATTGACTTTGATAACGGGTTAGTCTTAAAATCCAAACCATTAAGGTTGAGTCACAGTATATCATACTATGTTTCCTTTATGGTACCTAGGGTAGTTTTCTATATGAGAATACAATAGTTATATATTGATGCAACTTAACCTAACAATTGGAAGATGAAGAGTCATATATAGAAGATTAATTCTTCATCTTCCATTAGGTTATTTAGCCTTTGTAGTATTATTTAAATTTTTAATATATATAGATAGGCAATTATCATCAGATATCATAAAATAAACATAGCTAATGAAAGACAGACAACTCTACATCTCCCTCAACAATGTTCCATTTATGAAATCAACATATAATAATAATTTTTTTAATTCCATTTATATTATCTTTTTGTGTCACTCTCTAATGGTATATAGCATTTACGAATAAGCTTTAACCATTGCTTCCACATATAATAGATCTAGAACCTAAAATATTAGGGTGTTGTCCCTCAAATATCTTATAATCTATCTAGATTATTTGTGTTACACTGGTTCACCTTGGTAGTATACATATCACAACATGATACACCTAGGATAATATTTCTTTTTATTTCAAGTGAGCTTAAATGGCAAGAGACGTAGAATTTCAAGATGCAAGTAGTGAGATGAACAATAAAAATTGAACAAATGATCTAATAAATGAATTTATCTCCATAGAACAACATAATCAAAATTATTGAACAAGTGATTCCATCATCTCAATCCTTAGGTTAAGATTTTGGCTATCAAGTTACTTTTAAGTTCAAAGTGAATTTATATGTTCTTGTGTTTGAGGGTAAAGTTAATTTACTAATATAATAGATAATTAGGTAGATGGGTTAGATTAATTTTTTCTATAGGGATTTTTTGGAATGGTCATCTTGAATGGCTCTCCCACCCACCCTCTTGGCTCATTGTAGGATTATCCATCTCTTCCCTTAGATATTTCCTCTAATCTACTGTTGGGATGGATAGTTTTGAGTGGGGACATTGGAGTTCTTATTTGCATGGTTCTAGATGTGGCTACTAATGTTTTGGGCTCTCTGACAATGGATAAGGATTGTTGTTCACCTTCTCCTTATGCAGGTTTGACAAATACTGGTTCTAGTTTTGACTCTAGTTGTGGGATTCCTCAATCTCAATAGGTTTTGTTTGGTGGCGTAGGGGTGCAAGGTCAAGGGAATGGCATTAGTCCTTGTTCCTAGGTGACTATGGTGGTCATGTCCTCTCTAATAGCATCCCCTATGTTAGGGATGAATTCTCCTCCATGGTGTGCTACTTAGGTTATCTCTCTAATTGTATCTAATGTTCTTAGGGGCACCATGTTTTTCTTGGGAAGATTAAATCTCTACCTTGTGCTAGGGCCTCATCAGTCACGGTTTTTGGGGAGGAGGTACTTAGGGCAAGGATTTATTTGCAGAGAGAGGGTTGATCTACTAGTTTCATAATTTTTAGCCAAGGCTCCCTAACCTCAATAGGTGGCTTTTGAATTCTTATCATCCATTGTTTGAAGGTAAGATGGAGATTTTACCCTTGTGCTTAGGGGTTTTCATTGTGGTATTTGATTCATCCAATGACTAGGAAGCTATGCTCAATGTCTTAGTTTGGTTGTGGGATTGACCATATTGCTTCCAACTTACCACCTTTAGTTGGTTCTATGGTGCTAGTGCAAATAGCCTCTTCTATGGAAATTTTTTAGGGATTTCTCCAATTCGTTTGGTGTCTCCTACAAAGGGGGCAATTGTTGATTCTCATCCTTTGGCCATAAGCCCTATTGATAAGAGTTGCTGTCTCTTGGACCATTGTTTAGAGGAGGAAGGAAGGTCCTCCAAATCTTGTTTTGTACCCACAATCCTAGCATGGGGGAAAAAATCCTAGAAGGGTTTTAGGGATGGTGTAGGTTGGTCCATTGTGTCACACCCCATTCTTAAACAAACATACTTATCATTTTATTTCAAGCAGACAAATAGTTAGTTAGTGAAATTATTATGAAGAAAGTAATGTTGTGTTAAAATATAAAATGCATTTGATTTATATTATTTTATATGCAAAGAATGATTGTCTACAACATTATTATTATGCGCGTTAAATAATGTAACAAACTAACTATCATTGTGCGACTGAGGTGGATGTAGGAACAGTGTTTTTTCCCCTCCAAGATGAGGAGAGAGAGTATCACCATGGAGAGGGTGCTAGATAGTGTGAATACAATGATCCTTGTACTATCTAGAAACATACACACACTCACATTAGAGGTTAAGTCTAATTCTTTATGTTGTTGGTTGCCTCAGTAATATTTTAACATTGTGATCATTCCATACTTGATTTATATTTTCATAGTCATGTCGATGACTAAATCTTTTATGTCAAAAATGAATAAGGTTGTGTACAGCTTTGAATGCTAAGTCAACGTGAGACACAAATAAGTGTAATCTTGACAAAAACACCTAAGTCAGCTTTGCAAGACTTCATCATCAATATTATGCTTGTGAATAGCATAATTAAGGAATTCAAAGGAATGCATTTGTAACATCTTTGAAATAGGTGTATTATTTTTTATATCTTTTATTAAATTATTTTGAAGTGTGGTCATGATTAAATTTCATTAACCCAATTGATAGAGGAAAGGTTCTTTAATATTATAAGTGGATTGTTTCCCATCATGTATTTTTTCCTAGATACTAGGGGAGTGGGAAAGAGCAATAGCTCCATAATCCTATTTTCCAAGCTAAGAGGTCATGGGTGGTTGAGAGATAAGTGGAAAGTTGGTAGATAATTTCAGTTGTTAACCACTAGTAGTGGAGAGAAATAAATGGAGATTCCTTCCTTGCATTAAGGGAAGGAAAGCTAAGTAGTAAACAAAGGAGATTTTATGGTAGGCAAGAGGAGTGTGAAGGGAGAAGAAGAGCGCAATAGGAGAAGAGTATCAACTATGTTTGAAGAAGAATTTGAGAGTTGCAGGTATGAGCTCAATCTTCAATATACTATGAACATGTAAGTTGTATTCTTATAACAAATAACTAGTATAGTAGTTATCTATATTATCTATTTTGTTGTGAGCCTTAAGAGGCCACAGACTTCATAAGATAATAGCTGTCTGTAGAGAGTATTGACTACTCGAAATAAATACCCTCGATAGAGGTTTATATTTGTTGTTGCCCTATACTTTTGTTTTGAACAAGCTAGTATTAAAGGATGAAATCCTTAAAACTAAGAGAAAATGTTTAAACCAGAGCATGATATGTAATATTGATACATATTAAAGTTATCAAAATGTTTTAAAGTGTGTAACCAGAAGGATGAGCTATATTTATTACTAATATACTCTTCGCATAGTCTTATAGTTATACAGTTTGTATAAGACTGAATTGTCTGAGTATAAAAGTTGTATGGCAGACTCATAGTAATACTGTTAGAAGTTATCCTTAACATCCTTAACCTATGAAAGAAGGCCGACTAATAAGAATGGCTGAGGATTTGAGTTGTTTTTAAGCCAATTTTCATATGTTTCTTTTATGAAAGCTTTTGTTAAGTGTATCAATGTATTAGAATCTTAATGAGGTCGTAATTCTAGGGATCTCAGACATTATTTAAGGCCGAAGACTAGTGTATATTTTTGTTTGATATTCATCGGAGAATGTTATTATAAGATAGTAGTATTACTACATAGGGTTACATTCCCTTTTGCCTTGAGAAGGTTGAAATTAGTGTTAAGATTGTAATGTTTTTATATTGGAACTTATAACAGTTCAATAGAGGTAAGATATCATTTCTCAAACATGTCTGTACATAAGTTTATAATTTGAGGAAGGTCGATGACCTAATATGAAGACAATAGTTATGAAGATATATATATCTAGTTAAATTTATCTTTGTATGCATATACCCTACTTCAACAGTAATAGGGATAATCTTTATTGTTTCTATAACTATATTTCACTTGGAATACTCTTTTTTGCAATACAAGTAGAAATTTATCCAATTTAAAGGAAAGTAAAGTTTTTTTTGTTTCCTTCGACAAGTATAGGTTGAATATATATTCCTAGACTAAGATAGATAGATCTTAGTGGAAAGAACTTAGAGTCTTTAGTCACCAATAATTTAATGACTTAATGTCAAAGCCATTTAAATCTTAACAATTGAAAATTAATTTTATTGAAGAGCACGGAAATGGGTCGACAAGCCTTAGAGAAAATGGCAGGATGTCATAGACCTGAGATTGCAAGGATGCAAGGTAGGGATCAATGCATGCTTTAATTCTCCTAAGCTCTTATCTTCTACCTATCTTGTCGATTTATAGAGAGGTTATATTTTAAGTCTTTTATGACTGATATTTGATTAAACAAGTCAAAGAAAGTTGATATACTATTTACTAAAATATAAGAATGTTGTATCCAAGTCAAGAAAAGAGTGTGTGAGTGATGCAAGTGGGACTCCCACTAGCATACCATTACTCAAATCCACACAACCATTGCTCAAAATACCTTATGCAGAGACTCTCTGCCCTCAAACAAACTCACAAAACATAATAAAATGTAACACAATTCACATGCTTCGTTTTATTAAAATCAAAACTCACGTACATTTATCCAATATCAACTTACAAAAATCTACAACAGACTACACAGACTTGGCCTTTCATGGCCTCTCTCATACATTCAATCAAATCTACCCTCTCTGGTTGAGTTCTCCAACATAACTCCTCTTTAATCTGTAAACTTCACTCTATATGGTGCTCCTTCCAGGCACCTTTTCTCTCTGCAAAAAACCTACAACAAGAAAGGAAATCAAATGCCTCTATGAGGTGTATTTTCTCCATCCATCCCTGCACAAACTCCCTTCCACGTTTTTCTTCAAAAACCCTCAAAAAATGCATAGAAAACCATCAATAATTACTCAAAAGTGGGTGCCCAACTCTCCCCAAGAATAGCTATGTATATTCTATGTTTAGGCAGCCTTAAATGAGTCATTTAAATTTCCATTAACTCCTCTAGGTGCTATCTTTACTCATAGGGGTGTTTTTCTCTATTCTGGACATTTTAAAAGCTATAAAATCTTGATTTTTTCCCTCTTTGATATTCCAAACACCTTCCAGATGGAAGTTACAATAAAAGAATAAATAGAAGGTTGTAAAATATTATAAATTTATTATCTTAACCCCTAAATACTTTACCAAAATGAAATATTCAAATTTGGCAACTCTGAATGTGCGGAATCGGGTGCCAGAAAGGGAAAAATTTAAACTTTTCCAAATTGGATGAAAATCAGTGAGAAAGCTTGGAATAACATCCCAAGGTCCCATGTAGAAGGATTTTTCTCCATCTTTCAATAATTGTGACTTTTTAAATTTTTCGTAAACTAGCACATACTTACGGCTTTTAGGACACAAATTTAGGGTATTAATTTTTTCCCAAACAATGAAAGATATTGATCTGATTCTTTTAGTACATTTGACATGGTACCTCCAAGAATATCCCTTAAAAAGGATTCTAATCCACCTCTTATATATTTTTGGGAATAAATTTTTGAAAACTGCCTGGGAGCCTCTAAAACAGTGAACCAACAAAAAATTGAAAAATGCAATTCTGATCAAATGAGAGCTTTCAAGATGCTGAGAGATGCCTAAAAATACCAACGTAAACCAAAACAGACACTAAAATGAAAATTAGACTAAAATATTTTTTGGGGCGATGCAAGATCGCCTGTGGACCCGGATGCTCCTGTATCAGTGAGCATACGACTTATTTATATGAAACTTTGGCCAAAGTAATGCAAAAGTTGTTGCTTGCATTGTCAGTTCACTATGTACCAGTTAGTTGAACAATCAGAGTGGGTTATACATAGCTAGAGCTAGACTAGAGTTGTAAACCTGATTATTTTTAGCTATGACACTGTACTAGTTCTCAGATGGCACAAAGAATCCGTTGATTCTCATTATCTATACCCTTGCAAAGGGAAGGGCCACTTCTAGAAAGAAGGTGTGTGGGGGACTGTCGGTCTGTGGTTGGAGGAAAAGCACCAAGGTGATGCTCTATCTCTTGTAGTTGACTTCCAAAGACTTGTGAATAGGAAACATTACTTATTATGTAAATGGAGATTGAAACATATTGTAGTCACAAGGAAAGAAACTATTTATATTTATACTTGATAAATATGTAAAATTTTTAAGTTGCATATGAAGTGTCCATAAATTGAAATTATCTATTAAACTTTAGAAATTGCAAATACATTATTGTTGGATTTATGTTCTAAAAAAAAGTGATATTTTTGCATTATTTGTGTTTAATGTTATTTAGTATTCCAGTCAGGATGTTACACTTTGTGGCCTTGTTGGGTTGTTCTCTATGGTTTTTATGGGAGTTTAAATTTAAGCAATTTGTAAATTCTTGGTCCTTTGTATCCTTTATGGAAGGACGAACCATGTGCGGATAGGGCACATATTCTTGGTTATGTTGGCACATGCCTAAAAAATTGTAAAAAACTCTAAGTTTTATGCCTCATTATTGTCTTGAAAATTTTCACCCATTACTAATAGCCAATTTCAGAGATCTTGTATGGGTTTGCCTTGGTCAAATCCTTTTGTTGAAATGTTCCTTTACTTTCCTCATGACTTGGCCATGTCTTATTGTTGCCAAAAATTAAAAAAAAAATTGAAGGTTGGTGCTTTCCTTGTCTTTTCCTGGCTTTTGGTGTAATGTTCCAAGTTCCATCAAAACTTGGAACCCCCCAATGTTCTTGTAGACACCCAAAATTGACCTAATTATCATTAGTATCAAAATATTGCATTATTTATCATCTGCATTTGTCTAACACACTTAAGCAATTTCCCTATTTTATCTAAATCACCTATTTCTTCTATTAATTAAATAAATTCATATTTATTTAATTAATTCATTATCTATTTCTTCTATTTTCTCTAAGATATAATTAAATAATCTTTAATTATTTAATTATCTTTATTCTATCTATTTTAATTAAATAAATCTTATTTATTTAATTAAATTCCCTTCATAATCCCACTTTCCAATTAATTAAATAAATTTTATTTTATTTAATTAATTTCTCTTATCACTTATCTTCATCTTTTATCATGAGCTAACATGTGTGTATCTTTTATTTAAAAACATGTGTGGTACTACATCTTTTATTTAATATCTTTCACATGTAGTACTTTTTATGTACACGGTCACATATAAGCCTTATCTTCCCTCCACTTGTCATCTACACATTCACCTATGATTATCAATTCATCTCAACTGTTCACATAGCCACCAAATCTCCACCGTTGATTGATTTTGGTTGAGGTCTATATAAACACCCTTTCATTCCATAGTAGAGTTATCCATCATTTTCATATAGCGTCCAAATTATCATCTCAAGTGACTATCCATCATTTTCATATAGCCTCCAACTTATCATCTCAAGTGATCTATCCGTCATTTTTCATAAAGTGTCTACACTATCATCCTGAGCATATTGAGCACTTTAGCATCCATCCATCATGGCAACTTTTATCTTCATAATTGTTCATTGATTGAGAAGCAATCCACATCATAAACAAGGAATCATACAATCTAGGTGATCTAGTTCTTGAATTGCATGTTTTTAGTTTCACCTAGATTCGATTCTTTGATGGTGGTAGGATTAGGTTTTCATTTGCATGCTTGATCTTATTGACCTGATTTTTATCTATCACATTTTGGCACACCTGGTGGGACTCATGTCCTTGATTAACTTTGTTGTTCGAAGTTGTTTTCGTGAAGTTTAGATTTTGGAGCACTTACAGCAAATTGCGGTTGCTTTTAAGCAAAAACTAATTGCCTTCAAAATTTTCAAATCACTTTTAAGCTAACATCTACCGCTTTCAACATTTTCTAGATCACTTTTAAATCAACAGTGGCTGCTTCTAGTCTGATTCGCATCGCTTTTAATATGAAACTGGTCACTTGCAGCGATTTGGGTCACTTCCTACAAATTAGGGTTTTTTGCTAACATCTGGTTTTTGCAGGAACAGGGATTTTTTTTACTTATCTAGTATATTCATCTCGCTTTTGATCAATAACAGTTTGCCTCTAGATTATCTGCATCGCTTCTAAGTAATAACAGTTTGCTTTTGGCAGAATAAAGATCACTTTTGAGCAACAATCAGTTGCCTATGGTAACTGTGTTTCACTTTCAGTTCTATCATTCACAATTCAGTTTTTTTGGTTATTAATCATCTATTTGTGCAGTATCTTATCGATTGTCCAAGAAAAGGAGGGTGTGAAACTACTAACATATCTGTTGCAGCTTCAATCGGTCCAAGACATTTTATTTTTGTCACTAATTTACGAATATTTGGGCTTGGTGCTTAAAAAAAATCATTGTTTGCTCTGTGCTTGTTTTATCTTTCTTGATTGCTTGTTGTACATGTCTATAAACCAAATTTAATAGAAAAAGTATCCTCGCCCCTTGCCTATCAAATGGATCTTGGGTGCATGAGAACTTGTTATTATATTTAGAGGATCTGCCTTCCTAGTGTGAGAAGGGGTACGACCCAAGCGGTAATGGGCTAAAGCCAAGCTCTTCCAAGCTACTATACAAGAAAAGTGTTTGTGTTGAAAGCCACAAACAATAGGTTCCGTTGTGTTACACTGACGAATGCTTCTCCCAAAACCCCTTAGAGTGTAACCTCTTTGGGCTGGGAAGCCTCCATTAACGGAGCGAATCACCGCACGTGTAGCCACCCAAATGGATGCCCTTACTAGAAACCTTGTGTAGTAACCAAAATCCCTCTATTTGTTGACGCAAAAGGTGGGACCTTTGAAGCCGCCCTGATTCTCATTGTTCTTAGTAGAGATAGCAGAGACAATCCTAAGGTTTGGTGGGGGGACAAGCCTTGGGAAACCTAGAACTTGGTATGCATGAGAAGTGAGTGTCGTGGAGGGGAGCCAGTGCTACCAAGATCCTGAAGCTATCTGCTTTGAATAGACACGGCAAGGGGACTCAACAAATACAGTCCTTTCCTAGCCTAGGTTGTACAAGTTTGTGATTATTGTGAGTGTGAGTGACTAAAATCACTATTTTCTTGTCAAAAACATCATTCAAACACATCCTCTATCAAACATAGACTGCCTCTAAACAATAACTACTCACTTTCAGAAATCTAGATCACTTTTAAACAACAGTTGCTCGCCTTTTACAAAATCCAGATCACTTTTAACCAACAGTTGCTCACTTCTGACAAATATTGCATCTCTTTTACATAGCAGTAGCTCACTTTTGAACTGTAACTAGTCGCCTCTGGTAAAAATGCTCTCCTCTGGTTCATATTGCAATCTATCATCTGAAACAAACCTAGATCGCTTCTAATCTATTACTTGTCACTTTTAGCATTTTCTGAGTCGCTTCTGAGCTATTACCTATTGCTTCTGGTCAAACATTAGCAATCCATATCAACCAAGCCCAATCAGTTGCACTTTCAGACTTCTTAGCTCTGTCACTAGCTTTTAGACATTCCTCTGATCATTTGCAGTCACCTGAACATCGCTTCATATTTTGAGCATATCAAAACCATTGGACTTTTTGAGCTTTCTATCATTTGAGACCCTAAAACAACAACCAAACATCAAAATAATCAACTCAGCAGTAGCAAACATCATCCCTTTAGCTTTACTTAGCCCCAACAATACTAGCGAACAGCATAAGCAACTATCTTTTCCCTTGAGTTTGTGAGCTATTCTCTAGGGAGTTTATCCAACCAATCAACCAACAAAGTAACCCAACAACAACAAACAACCAACAACCCATTAGCAAACGAAGCAACCAGCAAACTAGCAAAACAAACCATCAACAAACAAACAACAAACCATCACCTTTTAGGTCTCAACCTTGCCAAACTAGTCCAATCCAAAACATCAACCATCATGCCTCAAACTAGGAGCCAATATAGAGCTAAAGTGGAAGCAAAATTCCAAGCTAAGATGGAAGCCAAAATGCAACAATCACGATCAACTCCCCTTAGAGATGCAACTTAATTCACAACCGGTATGCCTTCTTACATGTTTGTGCCCAAAGGATACACTGCTAGACCATCATCTTCACAATAAGTGCAACCTCAAACATTTTCAGAGACCTATGAAGAGGAATCACAAGATGACTTATTAGAATTTTGAGACACACACCTATGAAACCAAGTTAAGAATATTGTTTTATCTAATCTTAATCATTATTTCTTGCAATTAGCTTGTATGGGAGCCAAGTTACCAAGTGACTTTGACATATCCACTATTCGAGAACACGATCCAAACACTCCCGCTATTGTTGCAAAGGGACCATCCACTATAGCCACACCATCTCATACCATATCCATGCTACAAAATCCACCTTCCAACCCATCTCCTTCATTACCTATTGCTACACCATCAAACCCACCACGTTCGGAGTATACTCTAGAACCTTTGATAACTCCAACCGAGGTACTTCCTTACCTTTCACAAAATTTGAGCTTTCCACCTTTCCATGTTTCACAACATACCCCCACTCCTACCATGACCATATCCGTGCCTCAAGCATCACAAGCCATCCATGTTTCACAAGCGCAGACTCCGCAAGTTTCACAAGCTATCCCAATACCGCAAACTCTGCAAGTTTCACAAGCTATCCAAACTCCACAAGCCATACAAGTCTCACAACCATTACAAGTTTCTACTCCTATCGCATCACATGTGGAAACCACACCTCAAACTAATGTTCCTATCACCTCTAATATGGTTTCCATGATTTCCACGAATCCATCCAACACACCATATAACCCCAATGTTAGTCTCATTGACATGACTGACCCACCTATTGTCTCACAAGCCAATCCTAGCACCGATGTCTCCCGTCTTATACAACCCAAGGATTACCCATTGTCACCCAACATATGCCACATACCAATCCATCTCAAAGTACTCATGTTGTCCAAAACATAAACCCAAATGTCCATCCTTCTTCATCCACCAATCCTTCCATTGATTACCATATTGCAAATCCAACTCCCAATCCACAACCATTGACCAATGTCAATCCATCCTCTAGTTCCCATGTGATGCAAAATCTTGGAGTTAATCTATCGCAATATACCCAACCACCACTTGTGTCTCAAGGATAGCAATCCTCCAACACATATGTGTCGCATACCAATCCTTTGGCATATAATGTGAGCACACAACCTCAACAAACAGTCATACCCTCATACATTCCACGGCAGAAACAATATACACCATATTATATTCCACCTCCAAACAATCAACCCCCTTTGCAACAACAGCAACTATCTCAAGCAGATGTTGAATAAATGATTAACAAGGTGGTAGGACAAAACAAGAAGACATTTTCCTTGGGAGATATATGCTCTTATCCATTTGAAAAGTCACTTCACATGATACCTTTTCTGCCACATTTTGAAATTCCACAATTTGACAAATACAAAGGGAAAGGTAATCCGGATGACCATCTTAGAGCATTCTATGTTGCATGTCTCGATGTTGCTTAGGATGATACATATCTCTTCATACTATTCCCTCGAAGCTTAGCAGGACAAGCTCTTGAATGGTTCTCTCACTTACCTCTGGGAATCAAGACTTTTGTAGAATTAGCGAACAAATTTTGATCCCATTTTTCTTTCAAGATTAAACATGAGGTGAATATGAATGACCTTGTCAATAACAAACAATGCAATGGTGAAACTTTCTCATCATTTACCCAATGATGGTGTAATATGGCTAGCAAACTATCATGGCAAATACCTGAGAAATAGCAACTTGACATCTTTGTCCAAAATCTTCATCTAGAGCTCACATTCCAATTGCAATTGCAAAGTGCTAGCACCTTTGATAAACTTATCTCTGAAGGAACCACCATTAAGCGCGCTTTAATAGCCAAGGGCACCATCAAGATTTTCAAAGACAACAAAGACAATCCTCAATCTTCTAATGACAAATCCCACTTTTGGAACAAGAACAAAAATGTCATTAATGATGGCATTGTGGATGCAAAGAACATACAAACAATGAAATCTCCCATTAACATTCAAGCCGCATCTATAGCTAATCAACGTTTTCAACGAAATTGACCAAGAACAAACCCAGCACCTAGATGACAATTTACTCCTTTAGTGGAACCCATGGAGGTAATCTTTTGAAAACTTGTCCAAGCAGGAGATATCACATTACCTGAAGCTCCACCCAATGTAGAACCTATCTTCAAAGCTCCTTGTACAAAGAGAATGATTATTGTGAATACCATAGAGTTAAAGGACATAAAACAAATGGTTGCATGCGCTTAAAACATGTCATTCAAGATTGCATCGATCAAGGTCTAATTAAAATCACACTACCACCATCACAACCGGCACATCAACCAACTTCGAACTATGATCTAGATGCTTTCAAAAATCCACTTCCATCTCATGACAAGACAAGTAACCCTCATACTGGGAATGCTATCCATTACAATTATGAGTCTCCACAATTGGCCGCATTGACCAAGCTCGCATTTCTACCATCACTATCTAAGGCAAAGCTCCTGATTGCGCTGTAACTACTAGAAGAGGTTGTGTTACCATTCAAGGAGCACCTATCAACCCTCCTCGATTGCCTTCTAGTTATAATATCCTTGATCACCTTGGCAAAACTCCCACACACATCTCCATCCTAGAATTGCTTCACATATCCCCCACCCATAAAGCTATCCTTGAAAAAGCATTGCATGAGTCTTCGGTGCCTAATGATATCGATACCACACAATTTCAATCTATGATAGCCAACATTGTAGCCCCTTGCCATCTCACCTTCTCTGATAAAGATCTTTGACCACCCATTAACCCATCACATAACGAAGCCCTCCACATAGAAGTATTTTTAAACCAACGCCGTATCAAACGAATACTAGTGGATGGTGGAGTTGGTCTCAATATATGCTCTCTAAAACTAATAAAACAATTGGGACATTCTAAGAAGAACATTGATACTTCCAAGGTCATTACTATCAAAGCATATGATGATGCTAAGAGAGATACTGAAGGAGTCATCCATTTGCCTATCCAAGTCGGTCCTATCACTGTTGACACCCACTATCAAGTTCTTGATATTGAGCTTCCCTATAACATCGTCCTTGATCGTCCATGGCTCCATGCCCTTAAAGTCGTTCCTTCCACATACCATCAATGTCTCAAGTTTCCATATAATGGTGTTGAAGTTACTATCCATGTTGATCCCAATCCATTTTAAGTTTTGTCGCACCTTTCAAGCCAAATATCAAAATCCTAACCGTATCCCTATCAACACCAAAGCTTATCCATCTTCATCCTATGTTGATCCATCCGCTTTACTCAAGCCATCATCTAGCAAAGCCACTCCAAATCTTTGTATCAAGTACACTGAACAAGGTCTGGGTAAATACACACTACAATAATCTTCATCCGCATCTATTTCTGATATAGAAGCTGGACCTTCTTTAGTAGGGGAAACTTCTAATTCAGATACCATTGACGACTCCTCCCTTCATATCACCACACTTTTTCAAGGAACCTCCATTTTCATAATTTCTGCCACCCCTTCTTCTCCATCTAATGATGAACTCGAGTCTAGTCCTCAAAATACCCCTAGTCCCATTGTCAATCACATGCTCCCCCAAGCTAAAGATATTGGTAATTCCTCCATGAATCCTAAGTCCAACATTTCCCATCAAAAGCCACATCACGTTCCCAAAACATATGTTGCCATCCCTCCTCCATCTAACTCTAAAGGTCAAAAACATGTGACCGTACACCTTCCATCATCTGATTTACCTCCACTTCTTCCAACTCCTAAACTCCCACCAACCACATTATCTCCACTTCTTCCACCTCCATTATCCTATAAATCACAAAAGCATGTGACCATACACCTTCCACCATCTGATTTACCTCCACTACTTCCAACTCCTAATATCCCTCCATTTTCGTTACCACCATTACTCCCAACACCTAATTATCCCCTTATCCATAATTACCCTTATAATCCCAATCATGACCAACAAATGCACACATTGTCTAAACATAAAGCTTGCACTTATTCCACCAACCCCGCTTCCATCAAACCCATGGGATTTAAAAATAAAAATTTGGATGCCTCTACCTCTAAAGCCAAAAATCTTACCAAGAATCCTAAAGATTCTCATGCCTCAGGGCACTAATGCAAAGAATCTCATCCAAGTACATCTAAAAACCCATCTGAGCCCATAACTCTACAAGAAGAGCCCACGACCAAAATGGTTTGGGTACCTAAGCAAACAAGCAAGCAAGCCTAATGAGGCATCCTTATCTACCTTTCAAAAATCCCAACCATCTCCTTCCATCCAAATCAC
Organism: Cunninghamia lanceolata; assembly: GCA_027924645.1. Classification (NCBI taxonomy): domain Eukaryota; kingdom Viridiplantae; phylum Streptophyta; class Pinopsida; order Cupressales; family Cupressaceae; genus Cunninghamia; species Cunninghamia lanceolata. Next base: position 234,035 of record BSBN01001814.1, on the reverse strand, counting down.
CATTCCATTCAAAAATCCACAAATCTCACAAGCAAAGCAAAAATCATAAAAAATACTAAGTCTATGTGGGTTCCTAAATCACTCCATCACCCATCTCACAAACAAACATCCCCATTGTTTCCTATACCGCTTTCCCATCAAAGGCTTCAATGTTTATCATGGTGTGTGCAGTTGTTGGTCATGGTTCCTTTCCATTCCGCAACATGTACATATACCTCCATCTCCCCAACCTTCATCCATTATCCTACATATCTCCCCATCACCTTCCTATGGTCCATGATTTTGCATAAACCTTTCAGCCATCCTCTTACATACATCCTCTATAATCCATATCATAATCCACTATCCCCCATCCATGCATAAATCTTTCATAATCCACCATCTACCTAATCCATCTCCCTTTCATGCAATCCCTTACCAACATCTTGAGCATATTAACATTTGACATGTTCCATGTGATGAAATCCATCTCTAATGGGACACTATCACCTTTCATAGCACTAGACACTTGAGTACCTCCTATCCATTACCATGGTGAAAACATGCTCGCAGGTGCCATGTGTAATTGTCATGTTATCCCATCAAAAAGTCAAAAAAAAACCATCCAATAGTGAAAACTACCTTGTGGTACTTTGGATGATAAAAAAAAATAATACAAGATAAATAATTCATCCTCTGGTGAAACCCTAGTAAACAGGTGCCTTGGATAAGTACCATAGTGAAAATCTGGCAAACAAGCGCTATGTGTAGAGACCAGCCTCCATCATTTACTTCATTTGTTTGATCACAGCTTTACACAACATCACAATCTACTATATTGCCTCCATCATCCACCTCATAATCCTCTATTGTTCCTATCTAAACATCGACAGCCATTATCCCATATCCTTCCACGATAAACGCCCTTACCTCTGCCATGCTAGTTGTCGTAGTTTGGACTTTGTTGGGGTTAAGATATCATTTGGTACCATAGCATACTATCCGCATAAACACATCCATCGTAGCATCTCTCTAACAAACTCCATCCCACACTGGGGGCACTTGTTGAGACTTATTTGGAAGTGGACATCCACATCTCTAGCTCATATTATTTCAACCAAAAACCTAAAACATAGAAAAAATCCAAAAACATCAAAACATAGCAAAAAATCCCAAAAAAAAAATAAAACATCACAAACATCCAAGCAATAAAGTTGATCCTTTATCATCAACCATCAACACAATAAACAAGAACTACATCTCATCTCTATCATTCAAAGCCTTGATCCCGTGGATACAGGGTATGTAGGCAATCTGAAACGCGATGGAAGCACTCTGATTCAGGCATAGATGATAGCCCCTCTCTCATCATCCATCTTTCATATTTCTTCTGATCATCCTCCAATCTTTCATATCCATTTCTTCTATCTTTTATCACTTACATCATCACTTCAGCCTAGAACTACATATTCAACATGTCTCATCACCATCGTAATGTGCTTTGATCCCATGGACACAGGGTATGTAGGCAATCTAGAATACAAAGGAAGTATCTAGTATGCAAGCACAGACGATCCACCCCATCTTCATCTTCTTTTATCTTCTATCTTCTTCTCTTTGACCAGCTCAAGCAAGAAGCAGACTATGCACATCAGCAAAATCTCAAGCACTTTAACAATTCAGGGATAAGCCAAAAGCTATTTGTCCGCATTCCTTAAGCCAACATTTGCTATAGCATTTTATCAACATCTTTAGCCTTCAACAGGATACAGCTTTCCTCTTAACAAGGCACTAGCTTAATTCATCCAAGAGCACTTAAATTTGGCAAGAGAACATGATGACAGTATCTTTTATTTTATCTTTTGATTATCTTTTTGTCCCTTTCCTAGGCCTAATCAAGATTGCCTTGATCTATCATATCTTGGTATGTTGCGATGAAGTACGAAATGGGGCATGGTCATATTGTTTTCGTATGTTGTGTATGTGAGATGATCTTATTCTCTTCCTATGCGTATTGGTATCTTGTACGTGTTGGGATTAGCATCTTGCATATCAATATCTTTTACATCTGAGAAGCTAAACAGTCTCTTATGCATTGAGACTATTCTATGCTAAGACTATTTCCATACATATAACCATCAAGGTGTCATTATGTGTAGTGGAGATAAGCTCAAACCTTTGCTTGTAGCATCAAAGTCCATCTCGAAACACTAGCTGCTATTCGTATCTTGTGTATGTTGGTTCAACATCTTGACTTCATATGTTTAGACAAGATTGTAGTATGCTAGTTATGCATTAGATACCTCGACACCTTGGTCTTCTATACCCTGGTGCATAACATCCACATGTCACATCAAACATAAGGATTACATTTCTTTACTTTTGAGCAATTACTTTAAAATTTATCATATCATCTATCCATTCCATCATAATCCTATATAGTACTCAACCAAGATCAATCATTTCTTTCAACCTTGTTTCTAGCCTTTCATCTTATCACGAGCCAACCCAATCCTTCTTGGTTAGCCTAGCTTACCTCTCGAGGGGGCATCACCTACCAGTTACACTGGGGCATAACCTTGTTTATTGAGTGAATCATCATATCTTCTTTGACACAGCGTTCTAACGAACATTATATCAAAGAGGGGTAAAATGTAGACACCCAAAATTGACCTAATTATCATTAGTATCAAAATATTGCATTATTTATCATCTGCATTTGTCTAACACACTTGAGCAATTTCCCTATTTTATCTAAATCACCTATTTCTTCTATTAATTAAATAAATTCATATTTATTTAATTAATTCATTATCTATTTCTTCTATTTTCTCTAAGCTATAATTAAATAATCTTTAATTATTCAATTATCTTTATTCTATCTATTTTAATTAAATAAATCTTATTTATTTAATTAAATTCCCTTCATAATCCCACTTTCCAATTAATTAAATAAATTTTATTTTATTTAATTAATTTCTCTTAGCATTTATCTTCATCTTTTATCATGAGCCAACATGTGTGTATCTTTTATTTAAAAACATGTGTGGTACTACATCTTTTATTTAATATATTTCACATGTAGTACTTTTTATTTACACGGTCACATATAAGCCTTATCTTCCCTCCACTTGTCATCTATTATCTTCCCTCCACTTGTCATCTACACATTCACCTATGATTATCAATTCATCTCAACCATTCACATAGCCACCAAATCTCCACCATTGATTGATTTCGGTTGAGGTCTATATAAACACCCTTTCATTCCATACTAGAGTTATCCATCATTTTCATATAGCGTCCAAATTATCATCTCAAGCGACTATCCATCATTTTCATATAGAGTCCAACTTATCATCTCAAGTGATCTATCCGTCATTTTTCATAGAGCATCTACACTATCATCCTGAGCATATTGAGCACTTTAGCATCCATCTATCATATTATCATTATCATCCATCCATCATGGCAGCTTTTATCTTCATAATTGTTCATTGATTGAGAAGCAATCCACATCATAAACAAGGAATCATACAATCTAGGTGATCTTGTTCTCGAATTGCATGCTTTTGGTTTCACCTGGATTCGATTCTTTGATGGTGGTAGGATTAGGTTTTCATTTGCATGTTTGATCTTATTGACCTAATTTTTACCTATCATAGTTCCAATGTTCTCTAGACCCCCCATTCCGCTTTGTGGCCTTGTTAGGTTGTTTTCTATGGTTTTGATGGGAGTTTAAATTTAAGCATTTTGCAAATTCTTGGTCCTCTGTATCCTTTGTGGAAGGACAAACCACATGTGGTTGGGGCATATATTCCTAGTTATGTTGGCACATGCCTAAAAAATTTCAAAAAAATATTAGTTTTATGCCTCATTGTTGTCTTGAAAATTTTCACCCATTACTGATAGCCAATTTGAGAGATCTTCAATGGGTTTGCCTTGGTCAAATCTTTGTGTTGAAATGTTCCTTTACCTTCCTCATGACTTGGCCATGTCTTATTGTTGACAAAAATCCAAAAAAAGTTTAAGTTTGTGCTTTCCTTTTCTTAAATTCCTAGATTTTGGTGTAATGTTCCAAGTTCCATCAAAACTTGGAACCGCCCAATGTTCCAATGTCCTCCAAACCCCCCATTCCACATGTTGTAATTTGAATACCTAAACTTTGAATCTTAGTATGATATTGAAGATTAGATCTATGTGTATCACCTTGCATTAATTTGGCCTTTTGTTTAGTTGTTTTGGTCACTTTGGGAATTTTGGGTTTTCTGTGGACCTTGGAACATTCCTAGTTCCAATGTCCTCCAAAACCCCCATTCCCCCATGTTGAATTTCGAAGGATTAAAATTTGAATCTTGGTATGAGATTGAAGATTGTGGCTATACATGAAGGAATCTACTTTATTGAAGAAGCATGGAAGGAACTACCTTCATTTTATGGATCTAGGGTCTTCTCAATAGTATTTTATACCTTGTATCCTTATCTATTATGTAAAATATTTCTAGGACCATCTTACATCCAGGGGTAACTAGAAGCATGATTTTTTTGATTGCTACTGCTTTAATTTTATCATAACCCCATAGAATGTCTCTACAGGCTATGATATGTGTACTACTATACCCCATTCTTTTCAAGAGGGAAAAAGGAATGATATTTACTATGGATCCATAATCGACTAAGGTTCTCTTTATGTACATGTTGTAAAGCCACACTGTAGATAAAGGGTAAGATCACCTCTCCTTGTTAGCTCGGTGTCAGTGGACATCTATTTAAGGTCAAAGAAGAATCTAAGATCATGAAACTCCACATTTCAATGGGCTCATGTCAAGGTCTATTGATTGATCTACTCCTCAAGAGGCAAGGTTATGTGGTTTAGGTACTTTAGCCTGATTGCCTCCAAGAGAGGTGTGTGAAGAGAGGGAAAGTTCCTTAGAAGATATATAAAAGATATCTTTGTGAATATCTTCTTGAGGTCCTCAACCAAGTCATAAAGACCGATGAGATTTGGTTCAAGGTCTACTACTAAGATCATGTACCTATGGTTATCCATTTTTGGGATTGTGAGGTTTTCCTATTAGTCCCCATTTTGATCAAGCTCAATTAACTTGAGCATCATTGTTTCTCCTTTAATGCCCAACTGACTTGTGCCATTCAATTCCTTGGTTGGAATCATAGTGGTTGATTTTGATGTCACTTGATTGGTAGGATTGGAATCATTACCCTACTAATGCATTAGAAAAGGATCTTGGTAGATCCTTAGGTTTGAGTTTTGAGGGGTGATTGGCCCCTGATAGTTATTTTTGGGGTTTCCAAGAAAGAGGGGGAACATATCTACAAATAGAAATTTTATTCTTTTGGAAGGTCTAATATGAATCAATGATACTCCTAGCATGATTTGGTATCATGCCCCCTCCTCTTATGGAATCAGAAGTACTTATCAACCTTGAAGTCCTAAGGTCTCTAATATGGATCTTATCAATTATTGTTATATGGTCACTCATTTTGTTGTTGTCTATTTTGTTTACCATTATTATTTCTTGATGGATAATCAACAACACTGATGTTTTGATTCCTTGTATTCATATTGATGTAACCCCCACCACAGTTATTTCCATTATAATTGTGATTGTTATTTCTATTTTTGGGTGGTGGGGCATCCATGGCCCCATCAATTGTAGCATTTTAATTATTCTTTAAAATTTTTAATGCTAAGGGGTTACTTCTATTGTTTTCGTTGTTGTTAATTAGGGTGACTAACCTTTTTTGGTGCCATATTCCTTACTTCTACTATCAAAGGTGGCTTGGTCTATTGTGAGAGAACTTTCAAGAGCATCTTCATAAGATATATATGGGAGTTTTTTAAACCCTTCCCATGTGTCCCCATTGAGGGTGGTTAAGAAGAGATCACATAATTCCTCATCATCCATGTTTAAAACACTTATGGATGGATAAAGGACTTTCCTCCATCATTTTATAAAGTATGCAACCAATTCATTTGGTTCTTGTTTAACACTCAGGAATTATTGAATCCCTATTTGCATTAGTTTATTCATGTCAAACATAGCAACAAACTCCTCGATGAGCTATTGACAGGAATGAATAGCCTCTAGAAGTATATAGTACCAATCCAAGGCTATGCCTTCCAAGGTTTTAGAAAAAATTCTTGCAACAACTCCATCTCAAGGAAGGAGTTCTTGAATAGTCGTAGTGTACACTTTGATATGGGAGTTGAAATCTCCCACTCCTTTGAACTTAGGTAGTTCATGAACTGGTTGAGAAAACATTGCATTGTGAATTATATGTTCCAAAGGGTCCTTAAGGTATTCCAAATACATACCCAAAAAGGGGTCATGTGTGGAAGGAGTGGCCCCTCCAAACATGAGCCTTGTAGATGGAGCTTGTTGAATAGGTTGCATTTGGAAAGGCATTCTAGGTTTCTGATATTTGGAAAATACCATAGTTTTGAAGAGGTGCACCTAGAAGTTGAAAATAAGGTGGGATCACTTGATTTATATTTTGCATTATAGGCATCCCAGTTAATTGGTTTTAAAAACTCATAATGTTGAATGAAAATGGTAGAGTCATAAAAGCCTCATTTCTCATGTTGTGTGAGTAAAAATTGACATAAGGGGTTAGTTGGACTAAACCTTGGCTCAGTTCATTTGTACCAATGTCGAAGGGGTTAGTGTAAGCCTAACACCTAAGGGACCTTGGTCAATCATTTATCTAAGCTAAATTTTATAGTGTTTTCTCAACACCCCAACCTCAAGTGTCCTGATCCATTAGATCAAGGTAAATATAAGTGCTTCTGGGTTTCCTTCGTATGTATGTCATGTTTCACCACCAAGAGGTGGGTTTTGTTATTCAAAGTGTAAGGGTTGAGTAGCCCTATTCATTGTCACTTTTGTTGGGTTCTCAACTCTCACCATTTGAGTGAAGAGTTAATCATTCTAAAAATCTATGTCAATGGTTTTTCATGCTGCTCAAGCTTCTGCTAGATTTCCCTTGAGGTGGTCAACCTCATTGTTGATTTGGGTGGGTATGTCTATGCAAGTGGCCAAGCTAGGATCCTATCTCCAAATATCTAATCAAACTAAGACTCTAGGTCTCTTGTTGAGCCTAGGTTTAGTTGTAAGACAGGACCTTGATATGGCCCCCAAGTGGGGTTATCAAAGGTCATGAATTCATGACCCAAATAGGTGTCATTGGTATGTCCTAACCACCAACCATCTAAGTTGATATCCTCATAATCATACTTATTTCAGATAGGCATGATTAGATTAGAGGGGATATGTTTGTTGAATGAGGGGGGTTGGCTTTGTTAGAGGGACTCTGTCGCTAAGGTGCTATTGGTCCCAACATATTCAAAGTTACCTTGGGTACTCTAGAATAGATGGGATGACAAAAAAGAGGAAGAAGGTGAGATGGAATGGAAATGTAAAAATGAGTCCTAGAAGGATTTTCCCTTCACAACAAATTCACAAAAATATGTGATATAGTAAATCCAATCACCAAAAATGTGTATAGTTAGATTTATGATAGCATGTGCATTGTACCCTTGCTACTGGCATGAATCAAATCACTCTTGCTCACATGGAAAAGGACAATAGAGAGGGGGAGGGTCTATTTGACTACACTCTTCATGAGGAAGGAGAATCCCATGGGTGACATCAATATTAATGCGCTAGGTGGGAGTCACACCAACTTGCTCACTCACTTCATGAGGAAAGAGTGCTTGGTGGTGGATAATGGTGTTTATGCATGGAGTCGAAGATAGAATTTTGGGTGCTACTTGGTGGATATTTCTAAAGGTGTAGTTGTAATGATTCTTTTCTAGCCAAGTTGGTCATTCACTTGAATCTTATTTAACTTATGCTTAGAAAAGAGGCAAAAGGTGTTAACCTAATGTTCTTGTAATTTATTTAACTCTTCTAGGAGGGATAGTTTGCTTGCACAAGCTAGTTCTCTCTTGTACTTCCTATAATTTTGTTCTTGAATTTGGTGCAAGATAGTAATCTTCTCATGGATTTGTTTAACATTAAATATTTCTTGATTTATTTGTACTATCTCATCTAAGACAACTTTTATCTACTCTTCTCTAATCCTAGGGCACATGGGCTTGATCGTGAAAGAGACAAAGAGGAGATAAGTGTCCTACTTGTTGTGGTTATGTTTGTGTTCATTGATTTACTTTGCTTTTTTGCTTATTTGATGGTTGCATGATTGATCATTATATGTTGATCTTGTGTTTGCTTTGTTTGTTGATCATTTGATTGTTGAGAAATAATTAGTTGTCTAAATAAATTAATCTAAATGCATAAAAGGAAATATTATCCTCTTTTTTTTATTTTTCTTGAAAATAAAACATGATCTAATTAGCTATTTTTAATTTTAAAGCAATCTATAGGATCTAAATGCAATGCAAACAATTTTTTTTGGAATTTTAGTTCTAGTTTGAAATGTTCAATGTGTTGAGTTTTCAAAATGATTGTTGAATATAGAATTGAAGCTTAATTTAATCTAAACTAATTACACAAACAAATATAAGCTAGCTACTCTAATGTGTTAGATGGCGAAGAGTGTCACTGATCCAACCAAGATTTGAAGCTATTCTAAATTGTCGTGTAAATTCCTTTTCAAAACAAATTAAGCTAAGAATTGAAAATGATAACAAATAACACTTTACACCTAGAAGTTAGTAGATGCTTAGTGAAACTGCAGTAGTCCTCGGGGGCTCAACTTTTTTTACTTTTCCTCTTCTCTCTAGCTTGGGTACTCTGAATGATGGAAGGAGGGCAAAAGGGATTAGAAACCAAGCTCGAGGAATGAGTGATGGGATACTATGATAGTGGCATTGGAAGCTTCTAGAGCTTCAAGATGAATGGACCATGGACTTTATCGAGAATGTCCAGTATTCTATGGACTTTAACTTTGATGCCTAAGAATGGACTTGCTATGCTATAAAGCGACTATGGGCAAAGGGGACACAAGAAGGTAAGAATCAATTGCAAAATACCCTTAGGGAGGATGATTGAAGTTGTGTTTATAATCTAGGAAATTCCAATTACAATCATGATTGGGGAGAGGTGACTAACAATTACATTCACAATTGGGGGTAACACAAGAGGAACAAGAGGTAGGTTCAATCACAACTCAATTGGACTCCCAATCACAAACCTAAATAGAAGAGAAGCAAGTAGAATTTGAGGATTCACACACCAACCAAACATGATAGGGACACCCCTTTCTTCAAGGTAGATCACCTCTTTTACCAAGGTAGGTCCCCGGGGTGACCCTAGGATCTATTGGGTGCCCCTATAGTTGAAGACACAAAAACTTGGTTTCAAAGGATGGGGGGATGCACAAGCTGAGTATGCAATTTAAAGAGATGGTGAACACATGAAGAAGGTTCCTAAAGACGCAAGGGAGCTTCCATCAAACTCAGAAAAGTAGAGAGAGTTATTCACACCACATGGTCATGAGTTGAACCACCAAATCAGCATCAAATTGTTACGTAGGCTAATACAATTTTAAGCATTTACAAGGACTTCCAACTTTTTACCTCTGAGAAAGCCTCCAAATGTGCTTCTTGACTCAACATTTTTTCCAAACATAGGTGTAGGTACAAGGAGGTGAACCCCACAATTGAATTGAAGCAAAGGAGAGATCTACAATACCAAGACAAAACCATGCCATAAAAATTAGTACCAAATTCCAAAAAAACCTCTATATCATTATCTCTCTAATTTTTCATCACCATTTTTTTATTATTATTGTTAGATACAAATTTTGTTGTATCAATTAGAGTGCATACAACCTTTATAATTAGTTTTTTTTTTTTTAAATAGAGTAAAGGCAGTCCTGCACTCCTTACAACTTTTAATGCCTAAATATAAATGTTAGAGAGTCTAGTAAGTTTACTATAGTTTAATTTTTGTTAAGTGCCATTAAATCAAATAGAATCTTAACCAAACCAAAAAAAATTTATAATAAATCATAAAATAATAATTGGTAAAACGTGTTGTCCACGTAGTCACCTCCCATAATTTATACATAATTTAACATGTTTACTAAGATATTTAACAGGAATAAGAATTCAATTCAGTTCAACGGTAAACAGCACGAGGTTCATACTATTTTTTTGCAGAGACTGATATGAAATGGGCTTTGTTGATTATTCTGGTCCAACTCCATCTGAGTAATTGATTTGATTTAAAATTCTAAACCAAATGCTCTGAATCAATCTTTATTGGCATTCATCACTCACACCACTTAAATAATTGGCAACCTAAATTTTGACATAAACGGAAGGTAGATTGAACTAGAATTTGAAACTGGGAATAAAATATCGGAAGAACTCATGCAAGAATTCAATGGGCACGTTGTTTGAACATTCTTTCAAATATCTAACTTTAGGGCATCACGAGATAAGAAATCGGCAACGTACGCAATGTAGGAATGTGAATTCAATTCTATGCATGGATAGGCCATATTGAAATATAATAATTAATAGTCAATCTGATAAGGGATTTCAGTAAACGATCTCTATCTGCCCTCAGATTCAAGCAAATGGCTGATTTGTCCATCTGCTTTGTAGATCTCGTCTCTTCTTGCTAAACAAGCCAAACCTGACATATCATGGAGGATTTAAAATTGGACTTCACGTATGACCGTCAAATAAGTTTTGAGTGAAGTTTGTTTTCAGAGACTTGCATTTCGTAATATGCATAGTTGTGTGCATTTTCTAATAGTAAATTTCCCCAGTTGAAAAAATGTAGGCAATAAGACACAATTATTTTAGATTAAATCAATGATGGTTGGAAATTGATAATTGAACAACTAAATGTTAATTTAGGAAAGTAAATGGAAAAGGAGTTAAGATAATTAGTTTTGAGATTAATGTGGATAGATAAGTTTGATGTTGTACTAAAATTGAAATTGAAAGAATATTTTGTCTATACTTTACTTTAAAATATTCTTAGAATGATTCTCCTCTTTTATGTTTAGGATATGTGAATGATTGGAATGTCTTTAAATATTACTACATATTAATAAATCACACGAAATGTGTACCAAGTTGGCTCATGGAGAGAATGAAATGGGCAAGAGTTGGTAATATTTGAATTCAAACTTTAAAATTTTAAGGGTTAATTCCATGTAGTGTGGGATCATTCTCACCTCATAGGATTGACCCAGGATAGTGAAAAGCTAATGTTAAGGTGGAGAATGAATGTCTAGACATGGGGAGGCATAATAAATGTCAAATGTCTGGGTATATGTGTAGAAACAGCTGAGATGAGGTTGAATATGTGGAAATGTGTAGAGGTAAGGATATGTGAAGGATTAGAAAATGAGCCCAACATCATACAAAATTATTATTATTTATAGATATGTAATTGCGTTAATCCATTCCATCAAAATAGGCCCAAAACTAAATGGAAATTAGAATGACTTGTAAATTTCACAACTACATTTTGCCCCCTCTTTGAGATGCACATGTGAATCTTAACATGGGCATGCATTTGAAAGTAAATGAGCACTCACAAACATGTAAATAAAGTAAATATTTATACATAAAATGATATCAAGGTCCATGTAAAGTAATGGACCCCGATAGAGCTCATCATGTGTGTTCAGATCTTTCAATATGCATGTTCCTAGGAACTTCTAAAATAGGGAAAAGATTTTCAATGAGTAGCTTCCATCATGCAAGTAGAAATGAAAACAATTGCAAACTAAAGTTTATTGTCAATGATCATGAGAGAGAGAGAGAGGAGAGTAGGTTTAGAAAGATTCCACCTATACAAAAGTTGGTATTGTAATGCTCTATCTTGTGTGACAACCACAAGATGACATGACATATTGGGGGTTGCCATGTCATGTGATCAAGATATGTCTAGACATAGTGATAAGTCTCTATGTAGGAACATATAATTGTCTACAATCTCAATATAGGAGTGTTAGTGGCATGATATGTCCCCCTTCAATTGGTTGCATCCACCAAATGCAATGAATTGGAGGAGAGGGGAAACAATAGACAAAATGTAAATGTAAGCTAATCATGTGTAATCATATAAATAATGCAATGTAAATAAGTGGACCATGAATACATTGTGTGAAAATTAAATAAAACATCTCAAATGATAGGAGTAAGAACATGGGTTGGAGATTTACGTGTGAAGGAATAGAACTTTTCCCCTAGTATAGGCAAATAAAAATGGTGATGTGGCCCTCAATGGCCAAAAACACCCATGTTTAAGTATATAAGGCACTAGGCTAGGCATATGCCCATATTGTGGCATCCTAGAGAATGAGCACACAACGGTTAGGGTAAGGCAATAAGTCCCTAGTGGTAACACAAATCAAGATAGTGTGGGGAAGGTTATGGTGTACCTAATGTGACTCTTAGTATAGGATAAGCATGCAAGCACACAAGGTAGGGAATGCATAATGCCCCCAATGTGATGATATGGTCTTAAAACATGGTTAGGCATACAATAATAATTATATAAGATGTGGTCATGAGAGTACAAGTCAAAGTGATTTCTCCCATATGGGTAGAATGATGTGAAAAGTCACATATAGTGTAACATGGGCCTAAGCAAAATCATAAGCGATGTATAGTTTTCTAAGTGATAAATAAGGTAAAGATGGCCCTTCATGGTCAAATAATGTCATGATAATAAGAACTAGGTAAATGTGTCACTAGAAAAGTGCATAGGTACATATATGAGTAGGATGTAATTGTTAAAACAAATGTAAAAATATTTGCCCCCAATATAGGAAAGGTAGTATGATAAAGCTTGAAGATGAGATGGGTTAAGTAAAGATAATGATCAATGAGTAACTACCTCTATGTGTTGATGCATATATTTTAACACACCAAATTAAGTGTAATATATCATTCCTACTTGAAAGGGAACTTCTTCTCCCAAGGTTGTTTATCACCAAGGCATCACACACCTATATAACCTATAGGTTGACGGTGGTTGTTATATTCAAGGGACTCTGGTGAAACTAAAGGAATAAAACACAAGATATTTCTTTCAAATATGTCCTAATTAGTAGGAGAGATAAATAAATATAAAATTTAATCCAAGATCCTATTTATCATTATCATGCACAAATTAAGACTTACAGTTAAAATCATTTTAGCAATTTAGAAATAGGGAACAAGTTTGAAATCTTATTCTAAATGCTAATATAACCAAAAATATAATCCTAATCCAATAAATTTTAAATAAAATACAAAACGTAAGGGGAGAAGAGGAGGTTAAGAACAAGCATATATTACCCTTATGTCAAATGTAATTATATAATGTAGGTAAATCTAATGAAAATTAATCTTGCTTGACTAGTATTCATATGGTCAGGAACACAAGAAGGTGCAATCTTTAGGGATAAATCAACTATGAGGAGAAGTGAACACAAGCACAATATTTTATGCATAAATTTAATACATAAATCCTCATAGCCTTCAAAATTAAAGATGTATTATGAAATGCTCAGCTTAGACCTATCACACTTTGATGAATTCTAGAAATGATTTTAGAATTTATTATGACTTCATTTGGAGGGCCATCAAATAAAACCAAATATAATCACTATAGAGTAGTATGTCAATGTAGATCTCTAAAATCAATGGTTTCCAACCCATAATAATGTCATCTCTTTTAGTATTTTTTAATTAATTTATAGGTTTCCTAGTTTGCAGGAAAAACTTAAATCTCACTCTAGTTGGCTACAAAATTTGAATTCGATTTGAGTAATAATAGGTCTCTCTTAAGATCATAATGTTGGTTCTCTTTTTCAAGTAGTAAATCTAAGATCAACAATCCATGTAAAATCTATGGCCCAATGGCCTCTTTAATAGGTCCCATTTTCAATAGCGACTTCCATAATTTTTTTGGTCTTCAATAAGTCCTTATTGATCTTTAACAAGTTTCTCCTATTTGAATAGCTATATTATTAATCTTTATGTGTATAATTCCAATCCAAATAGCTTGGATTCTTATTTTTCCTCTAATAAGAAAGCTTTCATTTACTATTGGCAGCAACAAGATCATCATATAACCTTTTGAACAAGTTGAATATCTAAGGAGTTAGCTTGTTCTAACAATGTTATTCATTAGTCAAATTAAGTTCTAACATATATCTTAATTAAGACTACATTGCAACAAATTCATAATGATCCACGTGTCTACTCTTCATTTGTAGCAAATCCTTGAACAAGGTATTCATGTTACCCAAGTCATCCAATTAAAAATCCAACAATGGAAAATAAAGTATCAACTTACTTGATAAAAGATTAAAATGGTCCTATAAACAAATTTTATATCATGTGTAACCATCAAATTCATTATTATGAATATCCTTTATTTCATTTGGTATTCCCATTGATAATTAGCATTAAAATCATGTATAAATCTTATGGTAGGGCCTTCAATGCATAAGATAATTTGTGTAAGCTTTAACATGGTTGTTTAAGCCTAGAAGTGACATTAACATTAAAGATGGTACCTCCCTTAAATAATTCCCAAAGTGCATGTAAATACAACAAAATATGTCTTGATCAACCTTCAAAGTCCACATGGAATCATTTCATTGGTTCTTTATTAAATGTAATTTCATATCACATTTGCATTTCTATCTCTCTTGACCAATAAGATCAAAACACATTGTTTTTTTCTTTTTCTAATTAAATATAACATAGAAACATTCAAACTCATTCAATGTGTAATGTCCTTTACAAAATATTTTAACAAATAAATTTCAGATTTGAAATGTTTAATAAGATCTTGCAAAATACCCAAATTTTTACACAGTATTTCAACAAACTATGCAACTCAAACTTTGCCAATTTTACTTTGTAACACTTGAGATATTTTTAATTGATATAAATCTAATTAATACAATGATATCATAGTAATAGAACACAACAAACCTGTTGGAAATGATCAGCTACAGAAGCTCTGAAACTATTACAAAATTCTATCAAAATAACTTATACATTGACAACCCATTTTAGATTTTAGATAATTCAAGCCACCAAAAGATAGATAAATCTCCATTACTTTTTCTGGTCTTCTGGAAGTCTGAAACACATAAAAATATGCTACAATAACAGTAAATACAATATCTACAATAGTAGAAATAGAAAACTAAAACAACCCCAAAAGAATGGCTAGAAACCCAAAAGTTCCATCATTCCAAATTTGACAATTTTTGCATATGATTGAAGAACAACTATTTTAACTAATTTGGATGGATAAAATGAATAGAAAAAATATTGATATATAGAAAACACATAGTATCAATACAAATCAAAACTCTATTCTAAACCCACACCAAAACAAGCTAAAATATGTAACTCTCGAAGCTCAATCACAACCTCTAAGTGAGATTATCCTATTGAACCAAAGCCCGGGTTCCATCATCTGATCCAAGAAACCAATTGGTTTTCATCCATTGATCTCAATCTCCTATGGGTTTTCGTCCACAAAAGAATTTGTAAGAACACAAGTGCTCATACAAATATTGAAGATAGAAAATATGATCAAAAGATTTTTCTATTGGAAAACCCCTCCACATTTAAAGAGGTTTGAGGCCCAAAATGGAGTTCCCAAGAATCACATTCCCCTCTTCTTGGGAGTTACAATTTACTATTATAGCATGCTATTTTAGCATATTCCTGACTGTTGATTCCCAAAATTACTACAACCCAAAACCCTAAAACATTTCACAATCACCTGGGTCAGGGGTGTCATCAAGGTGATTGAAAGAGATTTATCAATAGGTTAAGGGTAATTTTGGCCAACTGATAGAAGTGGGTAAACTCCTCTACACTTCAAGCTCAGCTAGGCTTAGGAGGGTGATCCTGAGGTATCCCTTAATAGGATTTAAAAACTACACACTATTTATCCTTACATTGCAACTTTGCAGCAGTACCTAGATGGTTGTCTTAATCCCAAGAATTTTCACTAAATTAAAACACACATGCTACACATTTGAACCTCATTATAAGCTGATGGAAACATTCTTGCATGAATACAAGTTGCTGATATGCACAGGTGATTTGCTTAAGATGGTTTGAAAATTTTTCATTGTTTATATTCCATGGTTATAATGCAAATCACACATGACATACATATTCAATTACTTCTACCTCACACTAGGTTGATTTGTTTGATTTATAAAATATTTCGGTGATCAAAACATCATCCAGACCGGTGCCTTCAATGGGTTACAGATTCTACAGATTAAAAGGGAGAACAATAATGAAATGATATCAAGTTGCCTAACTGGAACATCCAAATGTATGAAACTTGGGAATAAAACCAAACATACTTATTAATTCCTTCTCACACAACATTCATTCATATGCAACCTTAAAATGACTATTACAGCATGTAATATATTATGGACCTATCAAATCCTTCAAATGAAGACTACAATCTTATTGCAAATCGTGGCAAGAGGAATCTTGTAATAAGCTAGAAATTCCCTAAATGAACATTCGTAACAATGGAGACAAATGATTCTACTCATAGATTTTGCATTGACTCATCAATATGATTTACAAGAAGTTGCCCTTGAATATCATAAACTTTTACAATGATTGAATCCCTAGTCGCATTGCACCCATCATCTAAAAAATGCCGAAATGACCAACCCTTTGAAAAGAATTTCAATCTGCTACTTATAGCCTTCATAACTCGGATCTAATAGAAGAGTGCATAGAAAAATCCTAACCACTTCTCTAACTACATTAAAAACATCATTTTCAACTACCCATTTCCATTAATGGTGCTCTGTAGAGTTAGCGGCATGCTTCCTCGCATTTCTTGGTGTTTCTAGGCCATCCTACAAGCTAACTGGATGTAGATATGCAAATGGATATCTAGTTAGAAAATGTCTCATTAGAAGATAAATCATTGCAATTGAATATGGATATGACATAGGATCAAGAAGTCTTCTTGAGAAATATTCGATTAGCAAATGTTCAATTGGACATTGTCCGGTTGAAAATTCAACGCAACCAAGTAAGAATAGAGTAACTGGATCCAAGTATCAAATCTCAACAGAATATCCGGTTAGGAAATATCCGATTTGAATGTCTAATTGAAAGTCAATGCAACTAGATGTGAAATGAGTCAACCAGATATAGAAAAGTCAATTAGATTAGGTCATTGGAACTCGACAAGATATTCAGTTGGAAAATACAAATAAGGGTAACCGGATGTGGAGCACTAACTTGATCTTGCACAATGGATGCTTGGTTCATCCCTTATTCCACATCCAGTTAGAGTTCAACATCTAAAAGCACTCGGATGAGACATGACGTCACACTCCAACCTGACATATGCCACTTCAACATATTATAAGTACAACTAGAACCGTATATCAAAACACAACCTGATATCCAGTTAGAAAAACAAAGGAATACAACCGAATATGGATACCAAAGACAACCCGATAGAAATACAAAGAAGGCAACTGGATGTCCAAATATCCAGATGGAGTGATAAGTGTAACTTAGACAAAAATCATCAGATCTTCACCAAATTTGAACTGCAGATACCAATTTGGCTCCTTAGCAAAATGCACTCCTTACTTGGGCATAATTGGAGAACTAGATCTACCAAATTTTTGAACATCAACTCCTTAGTAAAATTTTGAGGAAGTTGACAAAATTTTACAAATACAAGGCAAGAAAATATGGGTGCCAACACTGGCTCTGGTTGGGGACGTGTACCGAGCAATGGCATAGCAAGAATCTCAAATCTTTGGGGCAAACCAAAAACACCAAAAACAACACATAGGGAACGGAAACACAAACACCATCAAGACCAACAATGGTCAAGACTACTCAAAGTCAAAATATAATAGATATATCAAGATTGAATCACAAAATTTTGAAGGGAAACATTACTTACGAGAAGTAAAGTTTCAAATTTTGCTCATGAATAGGTAGCTCCAGAATTTCTCCTTCCACATTTCTGATATAAAAGGTGTCTTGTCCAATCTTTTTGTCATCTTGATATATATGGACCTATCCATAGTGGTTCAAATTTACCATGCTTTCCCTTGTCTTCTGATTTTGTATTCCAAAGGAGAACCAAATCATCAATCTGAAAACACATTTTAACAATTCTCTTGTTGAATAGATGCTCAACCTTCTACTACTATAGCAAATTTTTATCATGTGCCACCCTTTTAGCCTCATCTAATTCTACCAACTCATGCATCCTTAAAGCTAAAGCATCATCTCCATCTTCTCCTAATTGTTGTAGCAGTTGATACATAAGAATTTCCAATGACAATGGCATCTTAGCCTCTAACCCATACACCAGCTCAAAAGAACTTTTTCTTGTAGCACATTTGTAGGTGACCTATCAGCCTAAACTACATATTTCAGCTTGTCATCCCACCTTTTCTTGTTCACATCTAGAGTGCTCTTCAGGATCTTCATGAGGCTCTTATTGCTACTCATCTTGTCCATTACTCTACAGATGGTATGGTGATGAATGAATCAACTGTATCCCATACTTGGAACATATTCCTACAATGTCTTGAGATCTGAAGCACATGGCATTGTCTGTAACAATTCTAGATTGTATATCAAATATGGTTATCACATTGTTCAAAAGGAACTTGATCACTACCTTGGACATGGCATTGCGAGTTGGAACAGCCTCAACCCACTTTGTAAAATAATCAGTCACCACCAATATCCATTTATATCCATTGCTTGATTTTTCTTGAATTTCCCCTATGAAATCAATGCCCCATTGTTGAAGTGGTGCTTTGGTGGTAACATTCATAAGGGGAAGAGCACCATGAAACTTTAACTTACCTACAAACCTTTGACAGGCATCACATTTTCTGATTTGTTTTACAACATCTTTGAAGAGGCTTGACCACCAAAATCCTACCCTAATAATCTTATGTGTTGTAGTTTTAGCATGGAAGTGCCTGCCACATATCCCTTGGTGATATTCTTCAATGACCTTCTCGAATTGTTGCTGGTCCAAACACTTCAATAACAGTCCCTCGTGATTTCTCCACAAGATCTAGAAAATGAAATCCTTGTACCATGCATCATTTGTCAACATACACATATTAGCAAATCATGTAACAACATCTACTTCATTTATTTTAGCAGCCTCTAAATAGGAATTAGCCATCAACTTTGCTAAACCCTGACCTCTAACCAGTTTGGTGACTTGCACCTCAATGTCATATTCTTGGATTATGTTAATCCATAAGTATCTCCTTCTAGAGACATCTTGTTGCATGTCCTTCACAGCTGAATGGGGTACATATGCAACTGGCTTTGTACCCATACTTGATATGGCCTAAAAAATTTTACTACCTTAACCAAAGCATATGCATGCTTTTCCATATTTGAATAATTTAGTTCAGCAACTTGCAGGGATTTTCTAAAGAATCCTATGGGCTGATCAACATCTCAATTCTTTTGCAATAACACAATAGAAATAGTGTAGTATGAGGCAAAAGAGAAGAGTTGAAAAGGCTTAGAGTAGTTCAGACTTACTAATACTGACCATGCATCTTTGAGAGCCTCCGTTATGTTGATAAAAGATTCAGCTAGTTCCTTGCCTCATACAATAGATTACCCTTTCTTGAGCATCTTGGATATTGCCTTGGTTTTCTCAACAAAATTAGGGACAAATCACTTCATGAAGTTGATTTGTTTGAAGAAAGACTGGACACCCTTGACTGATTTAGGCTAAGGGATAAGTTCAATGGCTTTAACTCTTTCAAGATCTATTCTAACCCCATCCTTTGACACAATATGTCCTAGCAACTTGTTAGGAATTTGTATGTCAAATAAAACCAATTCCACATAACCCAATAGGAGAAAACGATGCAACAATTAACCATAATGCAAAGATCAAATGACAATCAATTAGATAACACAAGATATACCCTAGGAAAACCCTCAAGAGGGAAAAACTAGCCTCCAAAAGCATCCACACTCATGTATTATTTAGAAATAAAGATATTACAATACATGCCATGAGTCTCCATGAATACCTTTGAACCATCAAGCACCTCCAATGCATCCTCCATGTGTACAAGAATAAATCCACACATCACCTACCATGCTTCACAATATGCACTTACGGAAGAGAGATCAATACAATGATAGCCTCTCACAAACCTCCAATCCACCTACAATGAAATAGCCAAGCCCTTACACAAACCACTAACCATGTGCTTTCTTTTATAGACCAAGCTCACACAAATACAACTTGTGGTATTGGATAAAACCATGTGTTCCAAAACCATAGATACACAAAACCATTGACCCCCTTATTTAATGTTCATACTAAGTTTTCCCAGCAATTAAATAATACAAATAATATCCCAATGTTACATGCAACTTTTACAAGTGGCCTCCAAATAAATATCTAATGTGGTTAAACACATCAATTAAGATGCACCACAAATAAATATTTATTTTACATGAATAAAATAATACAATATTATGCAAGGTGTACAACACCTATTTCCCAACATTATCGTGTTAGAAATGAAAGCAACACTACTTTAATGGAAATCTAATTCAATATAAATCTCTGCAATCTTTAACTGTGTGTTATTAATGGAGATTGTAACACAGAAACAAAACTATGCTTCACAGAAATGCAAAATCAGAAAATTAAACACATGACACAATATTTAACGTAGAGAAAACCCTTTCAAGTGAAAAACTCCACACAAGAAAGAGGCCCAATGTTTGTATTAATCTGAAAAAGATTTACAATACAACAACACCACCAATCTCTCCTTCAGTCTTCAATCTGACAGCATTCCGGCAGCACCTGAGTACTTAAAATCTATATTGCAGCAACAAATACATGGCAAATACTTATATAAATATTTTTCAACTCCTCCTAATCATTCACCTTCTCTCTCCTAAGATTCTCCAACCTGTAAATATTAATTACCATCTTACAAGCATCTTACACTTGTCCAAAAATAGCCATCTAAAGGTTGGGCACCCAAGACTAAATCTGGCCTCTTACAACATATTATGATGTGTCATAACTGTCATAGATTCCACAAAAGAGTATCTTTCCAAGATAGGAACCTTGGGCTAAATATAGAAAATATACAACTAATATATCTGTCATATGCGTCATAGAATCACAGAATCTTATGATAACTTGTAACTGTCATAGATTTACTAACCAAACATTATGATAGTTGTCATGCATGCCAAATATAGTAGATTCCTCAAGGGAAAAAACTTACCCTCATTTACTTTGAGTTTTTACATTTGCCAATAGTAAAAGTCACTTTGTAATTACCTCCAGTTACTCTGAAATTACCCCTGCCAGTGAAACTAGTATGTCTCCTCGTGGATAATTACAAATTACATATAATAAATGGAATAAATACAATATTAGGATTTACAAGGTTAAGGGCACCTTATCCCAACATTCTCCCACTTGACATTATACATTGTAAATCAACCCATAGGAAATCAAATGAAAAATAATCAGGCACTAGAAACAAGGCCCATGGCCTCTCTGCACCACACGAACTTCTCTGTGCTCACAGGTTTGGTCAATGAATCTACAACATTCTCTTGAGTGTCTATCTTCTTCAACTCAATCTCTCCATTTGCAACCAACTCTCAAACAAAGTGATACTGAACATCAACATGCTTAGTTTGAGCATGATACATGGGATTCTTGGCCAAACAAATAGCACTCTAGCTATCACAACCAATCTGAATGATCCTGCAATCAAATCCAATACCTATACACAGTCTCCTCAACCAAACTGCCTCCTTAGAGACATGAGTAGTATCCATATACTCTTCTTCTATGGTGGACAAAGAAACCGTGGGCTGCCTCTTACTCATCCAACTCACTGCTACTCCAAATAGAGTAAACACATAGCCACTAGTGGACCTTTGACTATATAAGTCACCTGCCCAATCTGCATCAACAAAACCCTATATGTCCAAAGATTTGTCAGCACTATCAGTACCAAAATAAACCAAACAATAATCAAGAGTGCCTGTAAGATATTTAAACACCATCTTCGCATAATTCTAATGATGTCTACCAGGGTTAGACATAAATCTGCTCAAAACTCCCACTGCTTGAGCAATATCTGGTCTAGTGCAAACCATTGCATACATCAAACTCCCTATAGCACTAGCGTATGGTACATTAGACATATCCTCAAGATCATCCTCAATCTTTGGACACATATCTAATGAAATCTTAGTACCAATGGGTAAAGGAACTCTAACTGGGTTACAGTCCTACAAACTAAACCTCTACAAAATAGTATTCACATACTTACCTCGTGATAACCAAAGCTTTATGTTAACTCTGTCCCTCTTGATCTCCATTCCCAAAATATACCTTGCAGCATCAAGATCCTTCATCTCAAATACACCTAAAATTTGGGCTTTAAGCTCACTAATCATACCCTTAGTATTGCTGAAAAACAACATATCATCATGTTCATACAAAGCAATAACCAATATAGAATCATCAACACAATAAATATAAACATAGTGATCCTCCTCACTTCTAACAAAACCCAATTTCAAAACAAATGATTCAAACTTTTCATACCACATTCTGGGGGACTGTTTCAGACCATAAACAGGCCTCGTTAACCTGCAAACCCAATGTTCTTTTCCTTTTACCTCAAAACCTATAGGTTGTTGCATATAAATTTCTTCTTCAAGATCTCCATGCAAGAACACAGTCTTAACATCCATTTGCTCAATCTCCCAATCATAAGTTGCAGCAATGGATAAGAGAAATCTAATAGAAGTCAATTTAGCAACAGGAGAGAATATCTCACCAAAATCAACTCCCTCTCTCTAGGAGTAGCCCTTGGCTACCAGTCTAGCCTTGTACTTCTCCAATGACCTGTCTGCTCCAAACTTCTTCTTGAAGACCCACTTACAACCTATGGCCTTTCTTCCTTTGGGCAAATAAATAAGATCCCAAGTGTTACAAGAGTATAAAGCCATCATCTCCTCCTACATGGCTAACTGCCAAGATTCACAATCATCTGCAGAAATAGCTTCCCTATAGGATCTAGGTTCATCATTAATACTCAATAAAGCATATACACAACTAAAATCTGGTGGGCTATACCTATCAACTGGATTCCATTGTCTTGTGGATCTCTTCAAGGGTGGAGTAAGAGACTACTCATTCTTTTGCATGATCATCTACAACAACTTCTTCTGTAACAATAGATTCATCTTCATCAGAACTACTTGAATCTTCTTCTTCTTCACCCCCCAATCCATCATTTTGTTCTTCCTGAGGTGTATTTTGTTGCTCTAAATCAAAGTACACCTTCTTTACCTTTTCTTCTTTTTCTTTTGGTTGCTCACGTTTAGAAATAGCTCTAAGTTCCCTGAAAATAACATCTCTAGAAAAGATAATCTTGCGGGTTCGTGGATTTCAAACCTTATAACCTTTCACATTATCACCATATCCAATGAATGTACACTTTTCATATTTAGGATCCAACTTAGATCACTTTTCCTTAGGCACATGAACAAAAGCCTCATAGCCAAAAACCCTTAAATGTGAAACAGAAGGTTTCTTACCTGTCCACACTTCATAAGGTGTTGAATCAAGAGCCTTACAAGGAGATATGTTTATCAAATAGCAAGCAGTACACACAACCTTTGCCCAAAAGCATTTATCCAACTATGCATCACTAAGCATACTTCTGGCTCTTTCCATAATTGTTCGGTTCATCCTTTCTCCAACACCATTCATTTGTGGTGTATACAGAGTTGTCTTTTGTCTGATTATGCCTGCATGCTTGCAAAAATCATCAAATCTCTTAGAATAATATTCCCCTCCATTGTCAGATCTTAATATTTTTATCTTTAAACATGATGGGTTCTCTACTAAGACTTTGAATTCCTTAAACTTAGTGAAAACTTCAGATTTATGTTTCATAAAATAAATCCATGTAAATCTGGATACATCATCAATGAAGGTGACAAAATAATAAGATTTTCCAATAGATTCATTATCCACAAGCCCAAACACATCCGTATGAATAATTTTTAATTTTTCTTTTGCTCTATTGCTTCTTGAAGGAAATGATTTTCTATTTTGTTTACCAAACACACAATGCTCACAGAAATCAAAGTGCTCATCAGAATAAGAGAAACCGTCCAACAATTCTTTATTCTTAATAGTTTTCAGTACATTATTACTTGTGTGGCCCAATCTGCGGTGCCACAACATACAAGCATTTTTAGAAGCCTCAGAAACATAAGAGGCATTACAAATTGTAGTGGCTTCAAGCTTAAACAATTTCCTGAATCTCTTCCCTTTCGCTACCACCAAGTTCCCTCTCACCAATTTGCAGCCATGCTTGTCAAATGTCACATGCATTCCCAAATCATTTAACTTAGAAACAAAAATTAGATTTCTAGGTAATCCAGGAACATGCAAAACACTAGGCAGAGTTTTAATCCTCCCATCACTGAAACACAACAATACCTTTCCTTTCCCGACAATCAGATATGAAGAGTTGTCACCAAGGTAGATATTGCCTCCATCATGTTTTTCAAATGTGGAGAACCATTCCTTATGTGGGGTCATATGAAATGAGCATCCTGAGTCAACCAACCAATGATCATTAGAAACAACATTACATGCAGAAAGTAAAACATCTTCACCTGCATTCAAGGACTTATCTGAAGCACTCTCCCACTATTTCTTGGGGTTTCTGCACTCCTTCACATGTCCCCTTTTACCACAGTTCCAACACTTAACTCTATTCTTTTTACCAAGAGTCTTAGACTGGCCCTTGGACTTGTCCTTAGCCCCTTTTTGATCTCCCTTTGGTCCTCTTTCCTTAGACCTTCCCCTGACACTGAGAGCATCCCCTGAACTATCCAAACTCTTCTTCCTCAATTCTTGTGACAGTAAAATTGCAACAAGGGCATCTAACTTCATATTTGTGAGGTTAGCAGTGATAGCAAAGATAACATTCTCCCAAGACTCAAGTAAAGAACAAAGAAGCAAGATACATTTATCTTCCTCATCAACCTCAACATCTACTGAAGCAAGCTAACTCATCAACAAATTAAATGAATTTAAATGCTCTGCAATTGACTCACCCTCTTTCATTTTCAAGGAAAATAATTTTCTTTTTAAGTAAAGTTTATTTACCATACTCTTGGCTTGATATACCTCACCCAACCATTTCCACAACTTGTGTGCAGTCTCTTCCTTTGCGACATTCAGCAGCACAGAATCTGAAAGACACAAATGGATGGTTCCTCGTGCCTTCTTATCCAATTTTGCCCACTCATCCAGAGAGACATCATCAGGTTTCTTCTCTTTTTGGACAGCCAACCATTGGTTTCTTTCTTCCAACAAATCCTCCATTTTCAGCTTCCACAACTCATACCCCATTCCGTTGAACTTCTCAATGTCCAATCGAGAGGTTGATGCAATGGTGGATGCAGCGATAATATCAACACAAGATCTACAAAACAAAACCAACCAAATCTCCCACTGCAGGTATAGCTTCCACACTACCACCCAAGAGTCAAAGTTGGCCAGGCTCTGATACCAAATGTTAGAAATGAAAGCAACACTTCTATAATGGAAATTTGATTCAATATAAATTTCTGCAATCTTTAACTGTGTTATTAATGGAGATTGTAACACACAAACAAAACTATGCTTCACAAAAATGGTAAATCAGAAAATTAAACACATGACACAATGTTTAATTTGGAGAAAACCCTTTCAGGTAAAAAACTCCACATAAGAAAGAGGCCCAATGTTTGTATTAATCTGAAAAAAAATTACAATACAACAACACCACCAGTCTCTCCTTCAGTCTTCAATCTGACAGTACCTGAGTACTTAAAATATGTATTGCAGAAACAAATACATGGCAAATACTTATAGAAATGTTTTCCATCTCCTCCTAGGCATTCATCTTCTCTCTCATAAGATTCTCCAACATTTAAACATTAATTACCATCTTACAAGCATCTTACACTTGTCTAAAAATAGTCATGCAAAGGTTGGGCACCCAAGACTAAATATGGCCTCTTACAACATCTTATGATGCATCATAACCATGATAGATTCCA
This sequence comes from Cunninghamia lanceolata, assembly GCA_027924645.1. Taxonomy (NCBI): domain Eukaryota; kingdom Viridiplantae; phylum Streptophyta; class Pinopsida; order Cupressales; family Cupressaceae; genus Cunninghamia; species Cunninghamia lanceolata. The sequence goes on along the minus strand of BSBN01001814.1, from coordinate 207,904 downwards.
CAAAAGAGTAGCTTTCCAAGATAGGAACCTTGGGCTAAATATAGCAAATATACAACTAACATATCTGTCATATGCGTCATAGAATCACAGAATCTTATGACAACTTGCAGTTGTCATAGATTCACTTACCAAACATTATGACAGTTGTCATACATGCCAAATATAGTAGATTCCTCAAGGAAAAATGCCTACCCTCATTTACTTTGAGTTTTTACATTTGCCAACAGTAAAAGTCACTCCATAATTACCTCCGGTTACTCTAAAATTACCCCTGCTAGTGAAACTAGTACATCTCCTCATGGATAATTACAAATTACATTTAATAAATGGAATAAATATAATATTGGGATTTACAAGGTTAATGGAACCTTATCCCAACATCTCCCACTTATTGTATACATTGCATAAGGGTCAATCAATGAAATACATCATCATAGGCAAACATGAAATCACATGAATCTCTAGCATGCTCTCGTGCTCCATCAAGATACCTGCAATAAAATCAAAGTGACCACCATCTCAAGAAAGAACTCCTTTCATCCTCCAATGTGCCACCTATGGAAGAAAATGAACATGCCAAGGTGAAGATGCACCAATCCAAAGAACACAAGCATCAAATCCAAGTGATAACAAAAGGCTCCAAGTTGCTGTCAAAGGTAAAAAACCCACATGAATGGAAATAGTACCCACAACATATGCCAATACATCCAACCATCCATACCTCATAGGTATCAACAACATCAATAAACTCATGCCAACAACATATCCAACTCATATACTGCAATCATAAGCTCCATGTATAAAACCTGTCAATGAAGAACACATACATCCAGGAACTCCCACTACATGGGTAATGCCAAAACTAAAAATAGATCCAAGGCATATCAAGTCTATCAATCAACACTCAAACCAAGGTGTGGCTAATCAGCAAGCCAATGTAGTATCAAGAACAATCACAATGATCCACACATGCATGATAAATCGTTGCATACTCTCTCACAACAGGTCACCATAACTATCCCAAGTCCAACCACATCAACATGATCCTCTAGGAAGTAGCCATAAGACAAAGAGAGAGAAAACCTTTAAATCATAATGTCCTTCTACAAACACCTCAAAGTGCTAAGATGTGTCAAGTATGATCTCCTCTACAACCCCAAATAAAAAGCCTTAACAACACCCAACCATTCAATCTTGTAAGATCAAATGAACATATGTAACATGTAACCAACATGGATGTAAGCCTCTCTAATCAAGGTAGATCAAACTCATATCCATTCCATAACTAGGAATAATCCCAATCACATCTCCTAAACTCCTCATAATGAACATCATAAATCAAACCATACGAACAAGGAGATAACCATGCTAACACCCCTCAAATGAAACCTCTAGAACCAATAATCATAGCTCAAGATCCATATCTATGAGAAGATAAAGCATAAAGCAAAATGCATCTAAAAGGATGGGCAATACCTCATAGATAATAAACCACTGAGTAGACCAAGAGTAGCGAATGAGAATACTCCTCCAGGATACACGAAGCTACAATGACTCTCTCCAAGAACAATCTCCTCTAGGTCCATATCCAGGTGTAGGCTCCTCGGTCTATCTGTTGAAACCTCCAAAGAGTAATTGTCTCAACAAGTGTCTCTAATCACAAAAGAACTCCAGCCTCACCTAAGTCTCCAATTATCCATGAGCACCTCCATGATCAATCCATGTCAAACTCCAAGTGCAAAACTGCACTATCATGAAGCTCCTAAGAAAATGACCAAAGTGCTCAATACCAAGCGAACCAACTAGACCACTGTCAATGCTCCCAATGCACATCTGCATGATCAAGAAGCCCACCAAGACATTATGATCTAACTATCTCCTCCAAATAGATCACATGCAATAGTGCAATACATCCTATCTCAAGAGAACTTGTATCATGTCAAAACTCCAAACCGGTATCAAGAGTACATCAAGACACAATATCAACATCTCTAAACAAGAATCAACATGTCAAACTGACAAATCATAAATTGACACCTCAAACAAAGACTCAAAGAAGTCCTCCATGGTAAACCAAGATGTCAACATCTCCAATCATATGAAGATAACCATCTATTAACAATGAAACTCAGGATGTCAAAGCACTCTCACTGAAACAAGAATCATAATCCAAGAGCCTCTCCAAGACACCCACAACCACTACAGAAGATCATCCATCACAAATGATGAATCCACATTGCTTCCAAAGCTCCCACTGAATCATGATACCGAGCTATCCATGACAACAAAGTAACCATCTCCTAAATGAAGATTATCCATGGCCCCAAACCAATCAAGGAATCCTATTGTAACATCAATAGCTCCCAAAAGGTAGAGTAAACCATGATCTCCAAACCAAGAAGATAAAACCATGTCACTATCAAAAGCTCCACATAAAAAACATGTATCCAAGCTATCTATGACATCATGATAAACATGCTATAAGTCCCAACAACTGACCATCCAAGCACTCTATCCATCCTCTCATCCAAATGCAACATACCAGTGTACAAATGACCACAGACAAGGCCAACTAACAAAGTCTACATAAACACTGAATCCATCTCGTGGATATAGACAATCCACATCTAAGTCATCCCACTGTATCCAAATAGGTGATTAGCCTAAAAAACTACATAACTTGTAGATCCAAACAAATGTAACATACAAACTCATTATCACACTACTAACATGCAAACTAAAATATCAAAGAAGACAACCTGTAGACTGCAAGACTCGAACACTAAATCAATGCTAGATTTGATTTGCCAAACAAGTCCACAACAAGTACCATAGTCAAGGAACTAATCAAGCATCTAGGAGATAATAACAATCCCCTAAAACAACACCACAACATCACCTGTAATCATGAATCAATCATCATAGTCCATACATTTCAATCACATACATGATCATGTCGTGCTAATGCAAAATTGTACCTGCATATCCATGACACCATAATCATCATCATCGTTGTACCTGTACTCAACTCCCATTGAAACAAGACTCCAAGTCTCACACGCATATCAACCATGTCCTCAAACTAGAAGACAACCTATGTACATGTCTCCATGAAAGTCCAAACTCTGAAAACCCCTGTAAACCTATATCAAGAAGCACCAAATTTGAAAACCTGCTATACCATGTTGATGGTCTCATAACAACATGCACTCCCACAAGTTTGTGCCCAAAGATCCATCTGAATGCACTCTAAATCTCAGGCTCATACAAGTAATAAAACAAGTACCAAACTCTCTTTGTACACTAAACTGAAAATCTACATAATCCAAACTATAGTACACTACAATAGCTCTCCAAGGCTTGTTTGAAATTGAAAATCTAATTTCATATGCAATAGTTATGAGCATAAAATTGTCCCAAAGAAATGCCTAGATTTAGGCATCAAATTATGACACAAACATCAAAATCTGATCATGAAACCTATACCACTGTGTAGTGCTCAGAAAGACCTTTCCGACACCTATAAGAAGTCAAAAATTTGGTATTGTATGTGAAAGTTACACCTCCTGAAATAAAATGCCCTCTGAGGGCTAAAAGAGGACCCCTGGCGGGACCTTGCTACCTACTGACATGGCGCTGATGCAAGCGCTGACTGTTCACATGACTGGGCAAAAAAATAGATGATGTGGCATTTGGCTAGTCATCATGACATGGTAGACTCCAAGTGGGTTTAAATTTGTTTAAGTTTTTGACAAACCCCTCATGCATTAATTGCAAAGGATTTAATAAGGTCTGAATAACATTTATCTCAAATGTTGTCATTAAAATAGTTTTTACCATCTCCTAAAAACATTTTAAAAATTTTTGTTTAAGCCCTTACTGGTTGTTCACAATCGCTGGCGCTGGTAGAGGCTCCCAACTGCCGGCAGGGGCACGGCCTGCCTGCCGAACCAGCGCCGGACTGGGGGCCTAGGGCCCACCAGCCATGGCTTGCCGGTCAGCCAGGGGCTAACCATCCTGTGCTCCATCTAGCCAGGGGCCATACACCATATGCGTAGGTGTGGATGCAGGCCAAGGGGTACGGGGGGTACCCGCCCCCCTCTGAAAAAAAAAATTTAATTTTATTTCAATCATATCTTGCATTTAAAAAACATTTCTATAGTTCGTTTAAAATTTTTAATTTTTCTATCAACTATAGAAAAATCAACATTGCACATGATTATTTTTTAAATAATTTTTTTCTCTGCAAAGCGTACCTACGAATCCGTACAGCATACCTGGGGGGCCAAATTTTTTATTTTTCACACTATGGTCGAACAGGGGCAAATTATATATGAATCTTCACCTCTCGAGCCTCCTGGACTCAATGGCAAGGTCCATTTTGTCCTAGGAGGTCATTTGTAGAAATTCCTCCTCAAAACTCTCATGAATCCAAACCAAGAAAACCCTCTTCAGCCATGATTTTTTCAATCACCAGATCTGTAACATACACAACAAATCTCCAATACCAAGAACCCCCAATCTATAATATAACCTATACAAAACCTTGTAATGTCCTCAATCCTTCCATGCATTGTCATGGCTTTCATTTTGCATCCGATCTACACACACAAGGGTTATACACATCCAGGGAGCTCACACCTCCCTCAACCATAAACATGGCTCTAATACCACATGTTAGGAATTTGCAGGTCAAATAAAACCAATTTCACATAACCCAATAGAAGAAAACGATGCAGCAAATAACCATAATGCAAAGATCAAATGACAATCAATAAGATAACACAAGATATACCCTGGGAAAACCCTCAAGAGGGAAATACCCAGCCTCCAAAAGCATCCACACTAATATGAATTATTCAGCAATAAAGATATTACAATACATGCCATGAGTCTCCATGAATACCTCTAAACCATCAAGCACCTCCAATGTATCCTCCATGTGTACAAGCATGAATCCACATATCACCTGCCATGCTTCACAATATGCACTTACGAGAGAGAGCTCAATACAATGATAGCCTCTCACAAACCTCCAATAAACCTACAATGAAATAGCCAAGCCTTTACACAAACCACTAACCATGTGCTTGCTTTTATAGACCAAGCTCACACAAATACAACTTGTGGTATTGGATAAAACCATGTGTTCCAAAACCATAGATACACAAAACCATTGACCCCCTTATTTAATGTTGGTAGTACGTTTTTCCAACAATTAAATAATACAAATAATATCCCAATGTTACATACAACTTTTACAAGTTGCCTCCAAATAAATATCTAATGTGGTTAAACACATCATTTAAGATGCACCACAAGTAAATATTTATTTTACATGAGTAAAATAATACAATATTATGCAAGGTGTACAACACCTATTTCCCAACACAACTTGCCTTCTTCTACTCCAAACTAACATTTCTTGGAATTTAAAAAAATCCCATACTCCAAGCATCTATCAAAGACAATTCCAAATGCATGCAATGATCTTTCATGTCTTTGGAGAATGCAGTGAGATCATCTTGGTAGACTACCATGATTTCTTCAATGAGACCTACAAAGGCAACATCCATTGATCTTTGAAACATTGGTCCTGCATTCTTCAACCTGAATGGCATCCTCAAATAGACATATGTTCCCCAACAAGTAGTAAATGTTGTCTTGTATTGTTCCAACTCCTTAACTAACACCTGGTTGTAATCTGAGAATCTATACATCATAGACATCAACTCTGAACCAACAACCCTTTGCAAAAGATGATCCATACTTGGAAGAGGATAGTTGTTCTTAAGGGATTTGATGTTCATATTTCTAAAGTCTACACACAATCTAATCTCTCCATTCTTCTTCCTCACTGGGACAAGATTAGATACCCACTCAGAATGTCTGATGGGTTTAATGATACCTCCCTCTTTCATCTTTAACAATTCCTTTTGCATCTTGGGAGCTATAGTGGGATTGTTTGGTCTCTTCTTTTGTCTGAATGGTTTTGCATCAGGCTGAAGGGGAATGGTATGTTGAAATAAATCTTCCCTATAAGCCTTGAGCTCGTCATAAGACCAGGCAAAGCATTTTTTAAATTTTTTTAGCAGAGTAATTAGCATATGCTTCTCCTAGGATTTAAGTTGCTTACCAATATAAACCATCCTAGGCGCCTCCTCAGTGCCAAGGTTAACACCTTCAATGCTATCCTCTACAACTACTTTACCTTTACTCTTCTAACAATTAGCATTATCAAACATCTTTTCAAGTGCCACCAAACCCTTGGGATGGTGTTTGTCTTCAGTTGCACCACTTTATTCCCAAACAATGTTTCCTTTCCATCTTTGACCTCTATCATAGGTTTCCAATCGATTAACAGATCGTCAAACTCATCTATGCAATTTAGGAAGCTATAAATCTGATTGTTGTCATTGAAAACTTGCCAACTGTAAATGTTAGCAGGAATTGTTGGCCTAGTGAGAACTTCAATAGCATATAATTGGTGTAGGGTCTAACTAATATTGCTTTAGATAGTTATTATATTTTGGTGTGTATGTGTGTGGTTAGAAATAATTTTGTTTGATGTTGAACCATGAAAGTTATTATTATTATTATTATTATTATTATTATTATTATTATTATTATTATTATTATTATTGATGAAATTAAATGTTTTACTTAATTGATGGATATTTGACAATAGGTTTGGTTATCAAAATAAATGATTTTGTGGTATGAATGAATTATGTTAAAAGGATTTTATTGTGAGATAATGAAATGATTAGTTTATAATTTTGTGGGAAGATATAGTTTCTTTAAACATATTATTGTTTATTTTTGAAAAGGAATATAAAGAGATTTGGGAAAATTCTAATAAAAAGGGGGTATGTGAGTTACTTTTAAAATGAGGGGAAAAAACATCTTTAAAATGGAGAAAGAGTTGTAGTTTTGAGGAGGAAGAAAAGTAACCGTATCTTGAAGGAAAGATTGTTGTTGTTTGCTAGAAAGAGAAAACATGGCAAGAGGGCTCTGGAAATGATTCTGATTTGCACATTCAAGGTATGGAATGAAACATGTTTAATCTCTTTTGAATATAAAAGATAAATTATGTATAGAAATCTTTGATTTGAATGTAAAATCTGGAAAAGAAAGAATAATGTGAAAGTTCTTGAGTATTTTGAATATTGTTAGTGATTTAATTGTATATGTTTATGCTTGGGAGTATGGGTGAAGGTGTAAAGGGGCTTGTTGATATGAAATCTGTTGAGAAGTATGATATATTGTCAATTTATTGATTATGAAAGCATGCTAAATATTTAAAGAGATCTCTATTATGTTGATGCTGGGAGATGATATTTTATGGGAGTGCTAGGAGTATTGTTTTGGGAGATCTAAAAATTTAATGGGAGTTTATTTGGGAGTTTTATTTTGGGAGATTTGCTTTGGGAGTTTTGATTTGGGAGATTTGTGCCCTTGTATTTTATTAAGATAGAAATACAAATGAACCGGTGCATTATTTTCTGATAATTGATTGTTTTCTGTATAATTATATCTGCTCATGAAGGATAATCTAATTTGTATTTTATTTTGCTCGAGGGTGGAATTTAACATTAGTTGATTCCTAAGGCTGGGAGGAGAGAAAATTTGTATTATCATTACTTGTGGATGTAGGTCATACAAGAAATTCTGGGTTAGCAGTCTTAGAGACTGAAACTGTTTCCTTGTTTTGTGATGTTTAGAGTTGAGGACAAAAGAAATATTCCAGTATGAGAATCTGAAGAAGTTCTGCATAGGGCAAATTTTTAAGAATAAGTAAATATTTCCTCAAATTTTTCTTATTTTAAATCGAGATACATTATTTCACTGAAGTTAATCATATTGGACTCTATCGGTTTTTATTCGTATTATATTTAGGGAGACTTAAGATGTATATTTTTAGGCACAAATATCATTACTACTGAGTTTAATATGGTGCTACTATATTGGGTATTAGATAGTCTTTTAAGTCATATTTAAATCAAATATCTGAACAATGGATATTGTAATCTGTATTAGAAGGAATTAAAAATAGTTTCCTTAAAAATTTTGTTGTAGACATACCTAATGTTTTTACAATTTAATTATAAAATCATGAGGTTGATTAAAGTCTGGGTATATCTTAATACTCGCAAAATGTATACAAAGGAGACAATAATTTAATAATCATCAATGAAATGATAATGTTGTTGTCATCAATGTTTCAGGCAAGGCAGGTTTTCTTGGAAATTAATGAAGCAGAATGGAACAACCTTGATAATTAATCAGGCTTGATCATGATATCCAAATTTGTGTTACTATTATTCAAAATAAATGCATTATTGTTTGAAGTTGTAGGGTAAGACCGTTATTTGAAATGCCTCTATCGGTTAAGTAATGATGCCTAATCTTATGTAATCTTATTTTTAGATAGTCTTAAGTAAAATTAAAACATTACTACAACCTATACGAAACCATCACAATGGTTTGTGGCATCTTATAATATTATCTCTGTGAGATTTGTGGCGCTGACTATAGCAGTAACCACAGTCGGATGTCCACCGAGTATTGCATCTCATATAACATTAACATGTCTCTTAATTTCATATTTATTGTAGTATTTAATATTTTAACATAAATTTTGTTAAGAATTTCAAGATCTTCAATAATCTCTCATACGTTACAATTACGTTGTAGGTTATGTTTCTTATTTTCAAACTACAATGATATTAGAGTGAATAGATATAAAGAAATATTGTTTATCTTCTTATAATCAATAGTATAAGAATATAAAGATTCCTCATAGTGAAGTTTTGTTAATGATGCATAGATCTGATATTAAGCTTTGTTTTGTTTTGTTTTCAATAAAATGTTATTGCTGCAAAATTTTACATCGTCGATATGATATTGAAGGTGTTAAAAGATCATATTAAGAAGATTGGAGCAAAAGACTGAAAAAGATAAATACCCAAAGTTGTCTCTCTTTCTTAAGGTGAAAACTGTCGGGAAAGAAGAACTAATTATTGTGTGATAGCAAGGATTTTAAGTATGGTTCATTTTCAAGAAGAAATCACGGCTCACAATTCTTTTGATGTTTAATTAGGTTCCAATTATCTCCTTCAAATATGGACTGAGTTGTGATGTGGGACTACCTTAAAGAGACTACTTATATAAAAGTAAATTATTGTTAGATAAATCTGTATCTTTGATTGAACATTCAATCTAAATATTCATTCAGTGTGATTAAAAAATACTTTCTAATTCAGATCTTCTTATACAAAATATTGGTGAATTGAGTCCTTCAACAATTGGCATGAAGAGGAAGTTGATTGTGGATTGAACCTTGAACCAATAATGGCTAAAGCATCTGCTTTTTCATTTTTATTTATCTCAACACATTCAATGCCAACAGCATCAAACATCTCTATAGTGTCCCACACTGCATTTCTATATGCTCTCAATATGTTGTCCTTGGCTGTAAAAACACCTCTGATCTGATGGACAACTAATTTTGAATCACCATATGTCTTCAAACATTTGACTTCATGCTTATGAGTAACATTTAAACCTAACAACAACACCTCATACTCAGCTATGTTGTTAGTGCACTAGAAATCAATCCTGAAAGAAAGTCCAAATTGTTCTTTATCCAGTGAAGTTAAAACTATGCTTGCACATGAGCCATATCTAGAACATGCACCATCAAAGTACAATGTCTACAAAAAAATTTCATCATGCACAGGAATGAGGTGGATCAACACATAGCTTAGGTTCACTTTCATCACAAAACCCCATAAAACAATCAATATTAGTGTTAAAGAAGTTCACTTCTTCATGGGCTTTGTAACTGTCCTCTATATTTTGGTCTTCAACCTTTTTCTCCTTGTAAAGCTTCACCTCTACATCATGGACTAGAATGGTGGCATATGTAGATCCATCTATATACTCCCACCCATAGAGGCTTCCCACTTTCTAGATAACAACATAAGGTGTTGAATCAAGAGCCTTACAAGGAGATATGTTTATCAAATAGCAAGCAGTACACACAGCCTCTGCCCAAAAGCATTTATCCAACTATGCATCACTAAGCATACTTCTAGCTCTTTCCATAATTGTTCGGTTCATCCTTTCTGCAACACCATTCAACTGTGGTGTATACATAGTTGTCTTTTGTCTGATTATACCTACATGCTTGCAAAAATCATCAAATTCCTTAGAGCAATATTCCCCTCCATTGTCAGATCTTAATATTATTGTCTTTAAACATGATTGGTTCTCTACTAAGACTTTGAATTCCTTAAACTTAGTGAAAACTTCAGATTTATGTTTCATAGAATAAATCCATGTAAATCTAGATACATCATCAATGAAGGTGACAAAATAACAAGATTTTCCAATAGATTCATTATCCACAAGTCCAAACACATCTGTATGAATAATTTCTAATTTTTCTTTTCCTCTATTGCTTCCTAAAGGAAATGATTTTCTATTTTGTTTACCAAACACACAATGCTCACAGAAATCAAAGTGCTCATTGGAATAAGAGGAACCATCCAACAATTCTTTACTCTTAATAGTTTTCAGTACATTATTACTTGTGTGGCCCAATCTACGGTGCCACAACAAACAAGTGTTTTCAGAAGCCTCAGAAACATAAGAGGCATTACAAACTGTAGTGGCTTCAAGCTTAAACAAGTTCCCAAATCTCTTCCCTTTCGCTACCACCAAGTTCCCTCTCACCAATCTACATCCATGCTTGTCAAATGTCACATGCATTCCTAAATCATTCAACTTAGAAACTAAAATTAGATTTCTAGCTAATCCGGGAACATGCAAAACACTAGGGAGAGTTTTAAGCCTCCCATCACTGAAACACAACAATACCTTTCCTTTCCCGACAATCAGATATGAAGAGTTGTCACTAAGGTAGATATTACCTCCATCATATTTTTCAAATGTGGAGAACCATTCCTTATGTGGGGTCATATGAAACGAGCATCTTGAGTCAACCAACCAGTGATCATTAGAAACAACATTACATGCAGAAAGTAAAACATCTTCACCTGCATTCAAGGACTTATCCGAAGCACTCTCCCATTGTTTCTTGGGGTTTTTGTACTCCTTCTTCACATGTCCCCTTTCACCGCAGTTCCAACACTTAACTCTATTCTTTTTACCAGGAGTCTTAGACCAGCCCTTGGACTTGTCCTTAGCCCCTTTCTGATCTCCCTTTGGTCCTCTTTCCTTAGACCTTCCCCTGACACTAAGAGCATCCCCTGAACTATCCGAACTCTTCTTCCTCAATTCCTGTAATAGTAAAACTGCAACAAGGGCATCTAACTTTAGATTTGTGAGGTTAGCAGTGATAGCAAGGATAACATTCTCCCAAGACTCAAGTAAAGAACAAAGAAGCAAGATACATTTATCTTCCTCATCAACCTCAACATCTACTGAAGCAAGCTGACTCATCAACAAATTAAATGAATTTAAATGCTCTGCAATTGACTCACCCTCTTTCATTTTCAAGGAAAATTAATTTTCTTTTTAAGTAAAGTTTATTTACCATACTCTTGGCCTGATATATCTCACCCAACCATTTCCACAACTTGTGTGCAGTCTCTTCCTTTGTGACATTCAGCAACACAGATTCTGAAAGACACAAAGGGATGGTTCCCCGTGCCTTCTTATCCAGTTTTGCCCACTCATCCAGAGAGACATCATCGGGTTTCTTCTCTTTTTGGACAGCCAACCATTGGTTTCTTTCTTCCAACAAATCCTCCATTTTCAGCTTCCACAACTCATACCCCATTCCGTTGAACTTCTCAATGTCCAATCAAAAGGTTGATGCAATGGTGGATGCAGCCATAATATCAACACAAGATCTGCAAAACAAACACAACCAAATCTCTCACTGTAGCTACAACTTCCACACTACCACCCAAGAGTCAAAGCTGGCCAGGCTCTGATACCAAATGCTAGAAATGAAAGTAACACTACTGTAATAGAAATCTGATTCAATATAAATTTTTGCAATCTTTAACTGTGTGTTATTAATGGAGATTGTAACATAGAAACAAAACTATGCTTCACAAAAATGTAAAATCAAAAAATTGAACACATGACACAATGTTGAACGTGGAGAAAACCCTTTCGAGTAAAAAACTCCACATAAGAAAGAGGACCAATGTTTGTATTAATCTGAAAAAGACTTACAATACAACAACACCACCAATCTCTCCTTCAGTCTTCAATCTGATAGCATTCTAACAGCACCTGAGTACTTAAAATATGTATTACAATATGTTGTCCTTGGCTGCAAAAACACCTCTAATCTGATGGACAACTAATTTTGAATCACCATATATCTTCAAACATTTGACTTTGTGCTTATGAGTAACATTTAAACCTAACAACAACACCTCATACTCATCTATGTTGTTAGTGCACTAGAAATCAATCCTGAAAGAAAGTCCAAATTGTTCCTTATCCGGTGAAGTTAAAACTATGCTTGCACCTGAGCCATATCTAGAACATGCACCATCAAAGTACAATGTCTACAAAAAAATTTCATCATGCACAGGAATGAGGTGGATCAGCACATAGCTTGGGTTCATTTTCATCGCAAAACCACATAAAACAATGAATATCAGTGTTAAAGAAGTTCACTTCTTCATGGGCTTTGTAACTGTCCTCTATGTTTTGGTCTTCTACCTTATTCTCCTTGTAAAGCTTCACCTCTACACCATGGACTAGAATGGTCACATATGTAGATCCATCTGTATACTCCCACCCATAGAGGCTTCCCACTTTCTAGATAACATACCCCATTTAGTAGGGCAGTCCACAACAATTATATCCATCAAGAAGGACTTGGTTGGGTATGCAACTAGCTAAACATCAACATCTTTGACAAGACCAATCACATTTACTTTTCTTGATTCCATAGAAAATCACTTACCAAAAGACTTATGACACCTTCAACCCCAAATCATTCATGTTTTTGAGTGGCATGACATTGCTAGATGCTCCAGAATCAAACATGCAATTATGTAGCAACCATCCATTTATTGTCAATGTGGTGTAGAAAGGATCCACATCCATCCAGATATTCACCATAGATGACCCTAAATAAACTTCAACCATTTCATCATCCTTAGGAGGATCAACAATGGGTTGTGTAGGTGTACTAGTGGATGTGATAAATGAGATAGACCTATCTCTATGCTTAGGAATTCTAAGAGCCTCCCTAGTGGCAGTGAAATTCTGATTTGACTTAATATTTGGGCCATGTCAAAGGGATGATACAGAGGTAGAGGGGTGCCACGTGAAATTGTAACATCATTTGCATCAAGAATGTAAGCTATCAACTAACTAGAAGAAATATCCATAACTTTTACCTCCTTCTTATCTTTTCTCTTTTGTGGTTCACTTGATGCTTGAGATTGGCTCTCACTAGAATCATCTTTTGGTCTGTGAGTATCAATAACAGATATAGCAGCTGGTTGCACCACATGTGTTGGAACCTTTTGTACATATTTTTTTTGTGGCTACTAGTTGTTGGACTATACCTTTCTTCTTTTCAAATGCTTTCTTTGGGAGGTTTCCATCTTTTACCTCAGCATTCACCTTTTCTTTTTCCCTTTTATTTTCAACTAATCTCCCAACTTTATTTCCAATTGGGTTTGTAGCAGTAGTACTATGCACAGGCACATGCCTATTCCTGAGTTGGTACATGTCCTGGACTTGCATAACATCTGCAATAGTCAAGGCCTTCATATCTTCTTTGGATGGCTGGGACTATTTGTACTTCTCATACATAAGGTCCTTCAAATGCTCAAAATCATGAGCCGGTAGCTAATATCTCTTTGGACCATCACTATAATCAGTTTGGAAAATATAAGCATCCTCTTCAGGGTTGTCATACTCATCATTCTTATCAAACTACTCATATTCATTGGTGTCAAACTAGTTTATCTCATCCTCCTCATAGTATTTAGTTGCACCCTCTTCATTTGAAAACTCTTCATCTCTGCCCATTGAATGAGCAATAGAACAATGTGATGGATCATGTGGGAGATAACATGAATCCCACCAAGGCAATGCCTCTTGATAGTTCATCTATTATTTTCTCAATGGGTCAGGCATATCCTTCTCAGGCTGTTTGAAACTAACATGTCTGAGGGATGCCTGTCTTGTTGTTATATGGAGCCTAATCAGACTCGGAGGTTATATTTTCCCCACTTTTATCAGCGCGGTTTCCCACCAAATTATTTAACGAGGGAGTGCAGGGGGCAGAGCCCTCCTACGGGGCTCAAGGGGCTTATCCCCCCAACGGGGGCCTAGGGGCAGAGCCCATGGTGGGAGTCTGGGGACAACGCCCCCAGCAAGGGCTGTTGGAGGCAATGCCCCTAGCGAGGGCTCAGGGGTAACACCCCCAAAGCAAAAATTGCCTATTATTTTATAAAGGTGTCAGGAATTATTTTTTCTATTAGCCGACTAAAAAAAACCCTATTTTTGTAACTGACATACAGCTTGATAAAAGCGGCTAAGGGTTAGGGTTTCAATTGATGTATTGTAGCATTTGTAGTAGTATTGAGTTGCAGGGATTGCTGGTTGTAATTGGTTTGATTTACTGGATAATAATATTGGACTCTCTGTTTGGTGAATGTAGCCCGAGTTTGGGTGAACCACGTTAAAACTTGTCTCTCGCTATTATTATTTTTGTGTATTTCCATTCCTCTATTTAATCTTTATTTGCATTTAATTGATATCTTCTATCAGCTAACCCTAATAGGTGGTATCAGAGTAGGTTGTGTTTGATTATCGTCTGCAAGAAGGTCTCACAGTTAAGTGGGAACAATGGAGGATGAGGGTAAATTGAAGGTAGACAAATTCAATGGGCAGAACTATCAATTATGGAAGATGTAGATGGGGGATTATCTCTATCAGAAGGATTTATGGAGGCTGTTGGAAGGAGTATCCAAGAAAAAGGCAGGAATGATGGATGAGGATTGGGAACTTCTGGACAGAAAGGCACTGGGAACCATTTGGTTGTGCTTGGCACCATTTGTGGCATTCAATATAACAGAAGCAAAGACAACAAGTGAACTGATGAAAGCTTTGGCTAAATTGTATGAAAAACCCTCACCCTAAAATAAGGTATTTCTCATGAAGCGTTTGTTTAATCTGAAAATGATTGAAGGTGGATCTGTGATAGATCATTTAAATGAGTTTAATATGATTGTCAGTCAGTTAACTTTTGTAAAAGTGAAATTTGATGAAGAGGTGAGGGCTCTCTTGGTTTTATGTTCTTTGCCAGAAAGCTGGAATAGCTTAGTAATGGCTATAAGTAACTCTGTCTCTGGTTCACACTTTAAAATTTGATGATGTTGTTGGTGTTATCCTTAGTGAGGAAATGTGACAAAAAAGCTCAAGAGGGTCCACATCAGGTAGTGTTTTGAATGCAAAAAGCAGGGGCAGATCAAAGGAGAGAGGAAAAGGTTCTGGAGGTCATGGGAAGTCACGAGGAAAATCAAAGGACAAGATATCCCAATCTAAAGGATAGAAGGATTGCTGGTACTGTGGGAAACTAGGTCATCTAAATAAAGATTGCTGATCTCGGAAGAATACAGAAGGAGACAAACAAGAATGCAATAAGGAGGAAAATGTGGTAAGTAATAAATTTGAAGATGATGCTTTGATTCTTTCTCTAGATAATGTTGATGATTCATGGGTTTTAGATTCAGGGGCCTCATTTCATGCTATGCCCCATAGAAGTTATTTTCTTGATTATGTCCAAGGAGATTTTGGGCTGGTTTATTTGGGAGATAACGAATCCTGACAAATTGTTGGAAAGGGAAGAATTAAGATTAAGTTGCAGAATGGGAATCATTGGCTACTACAAGAGGTAAGGCACATTCCAAGGCTCAGTAGGAATTTAATTTCACCAGGGCAGCTAGCTGAAGAAGGTTGCACTGTTACATTTACTGATAAAAATTGGAAGGTTTCAAAAGGTGTGAAAGTAGGCACCTTATATCTTTGTATAGGTCATACTATTCCTTCTACTTTAGCTGTTGCCGAGAAAAAACAAACAGGTTCAGGAACAATTGCTGCAAGTTCGTAGAAAGAGACTGAAACAGTTGTTGCAGGTTCTGAGACAACACTGCGACATAACAGACTTAGGCATATGAGTGAAAACGGTATGAGGTACTTCATTCTAAGAAAATTTTACCAGGTCTGAAATGTATTAATATGGATTTATGTGAAAGTTGTGTGTATGGAAAATAAAAGAGAGTTAGTTTTTTCAAGGATGGGAAGCAAAAGAAAGATGAAAAGTTGGAGCTTGTGCATACAGATGTATGGGGACCGGCTTAGGTATCTTCTCTTGGTGGCTCTCAGTATTATGTTACATTAATAGGTGATGCAATTAGGAAGGTATGGATTTATTTCCTTATGTAGAAATCTGATGTATTTGAAACATTTAAGAAATGGAGAAGCATGGTTGAGAATGAGATGGGTAAAAAATTAAAATGTCTCAGATCTGATAATGGTGGTGAGTATTGCAGCAAGGAATTTGAGGATTATTGTTCCTTTAATGGAATTCGTAGGCAGAAAATTGTTCTAGGGACTCCACATGAAAATGGAGTGGCTAAACGCATGAATAGGACAATAATGGAGCGTGCAAGGACCATGACATTGCATGTCAGGCTGCCTTTAAACATGTGGGTAGAGGCTGTCAACACCGTTGTATATTTAATTAATAGAGGTCTTTTAGTTCCTTTGGGCTATGGTATTTCAAAGGAAGCATGGATAGGTAAGAAGGTGAGTTATTCTTTTTTCAAAACCTTTGGATGTGAAGCATTTGCACATGTAGATTCTGAAAATAGAACCAAGCTGGATGCAAAATCAAAAAAATATACTTTCGTTAGATATGGCGTTGATGAATTTGGCTATAGGCTTTGGGATTTTGAAAATCATAAAATTGTGAGAAGTAGGGATGTTGTATTCAATGAGACGGTGTTGTACAAAGATCAGTTGCAGCAGTATGAGAAGAAAGAAAAAGATTATGTGGTGTTGGATGATACTCCAAATAGTGATGTTCCAGTGGTTCCTCATGCTCCGCAACAACAACTAGAAATACCACAAACTCTAGTGAATGTTAGACGGTCAACAAGGCTAAGTAGACCTCCTGAAAGGTTTTCTCCCTCTTTGTATTCTATTTTGTTAACAGATGTTGGTGAACCACAAGGGTATGATGAAGCTATGCAAGTGGATACAGAGGTTCAATAGGAGCTTGCAATGAAAGAAGAAATGGACTCCTTGCTAAAAAATCAGACTTGGGAATTATGTATGTTGCCTGCAGGTAAAAAGGCTTTACCAAACAAATGGGTTTATCGGCTGAAAGAAGAAGATGGAGGTAAGAAAAGATTTAAAGCCAGGTTAGTTGAAAAAGGATTTTCATAGAAAAAGGGCATTGATTTTGATGATATTTTTTCTCTGGTTGTTAAGATGACTTCTATTCGTATTGTTTGAAATATTGTGGCTGCTGAAGATTTGCATTAGGAACAACTAGATGTGAAAACTACATTTCTCCATGGTGATTTGAAGGAGGAGATATATATGGAATAGCCCCAAGGATTTGAGGTCAAAGGTAAGGAGAAACTAGTATGCAGATTGAAGAAGAGTTTGTATGGCCTGAAACAAGCACCTCGACAATAGTATTTGAAATTTTATAGTTTTATGGCTGAGCAAGGCTACAGCCAGTGTAATTTTGACCATTGTATTTATTTTAAGAGGCTGGATAATGACAACTACATTATTTTATGTTTATATGTTGATGACATGCTTGTAACAGGGTCTAACATGGATCACATAAGAGAGTTAAAACAACAGTTAGCACAGTCATTTGCTATGACGGATTTAGGGGCAGAAAAACAAATCCTTGGTATGAAAATTTGTAGAGATAGGTAGAGTAGAAAATTGACTCTATCTCAGGCTGATTATGTTGAAAAGGTGTTGCAGAGATTCCATATGGAGAATGCAAAAGCTGTCAGCACACCTTTGACTAGTCATTTGAAATTGACTAAGGAGATGTGTCCTAAGACACCAGAGGAGGAAGAAAACATGTCCAAGGTACCATATGCTTCAGCTGTAGGAAGTTTAATGTATGCTATGGTATGCATGAGACCAGATATTGCACATGTTGTAGGAGTCGTAAGCAGGTATATGAGTCATCCCAGATTGGAGCATTGGAATGCAGTAAAATAGATTCTCAAATATTTGAGAGGTACATCTAATAAACATTTATGTTTTAGAGGCTCTAATACTAATTTAGCAGGTTATGTAGACTCAGATTTGTTAAGGGATATTGATACCATGCGGAGTACTACAGGTTATGTCTTTACTATAGGTGGGACAGTGGTGAGTTGGATTTCCAGGTTGCAAAAGGTGGTTTCTTTATCCACCACAGAGGCAGAATATGTAGCTGCAATAGAGGCAAGCAAGGAGATGATATGGCTATGATCTTCAATGGAAGAATTGGGCAAACAATAGGTTAACAGCTATTTGTTTACGGATAGCCAGAGTGTTGTACACTTGCAAAGAATTCTACCTTGCATTCAAAGACCAAACACATATAGTTGAGGTATCACTTTATTCGGTCGGTGTTGGATGATGAATAGTTATGGCTGGAAAAGATACATACAGATGAAAATCCAGTGGATATGTTTACAAAGGCAGTGACAAGGGAGAAGTTGAGCTCTTCAGCTTCAGTTGGTATTCTAGACTGAAAACAACAAAAACAGAATAGCAGAGTCCAGGGTGCTTATTTCCAGTGGGAGCTACAGGGTCAGCGGTGTTATGATTAGTCTCCAAGTGGGAGATGATATGGTGTGGAGTCTGATCAGTCTCCAAGTGGGAGATTGTTGTTATATGGAGCCTAATTAGACTCAGAGGTTATATTTTCTCCACTTTTATCGGTGCAGTTTCCCCCAAAATTATTTAACGGGGGAGTGTGCTGATAAAAGGCGTCGGGAGTTATTTTTTCTATTAGCTGACATAAAAAAAACCCTATTTTTGTAACTGACATAAGGCTTGATAAAAGTGGCTAAGGGTTAGGGTTTCGGTTGATGTATTGTAGCATTTGTAGCGGTATTGAGTTGCAGGGATTGCTGGTTGTAATCGGTTTGATTTACTGGACAATAATATTGGACTCTCTATTTGGTAGATGTAGCCTGAGTTTAGGTGAACCATGTTAAAACTTGTCTCTCACTATTATTATTTCTGTGTATTTCCATTCCTCTATTTAATCTTTATTTGCATTTAATTGATATCTTATGTTGGCTAACCCTAACATGTCTATCATTAGACCAATCAGTATTATACGGCCTATTATGCAGTCTCTGACCTTCATTTAAATGTATTGCAACACCTTGAGGTGGCAACCCTTTCTCATTTCTTGCAACCTTGTAGGACAAGTCTTTCATGACCCCCATAATTTTATCCAATTTATCTTCAATTGTGAGGGGTTTGTTGAAAGCTTCTTTATCTAGCTGGGACAGTTTTATATTTGATATTTTAATTTGCTTCCCTGAAGCCCTCATGTTGCTTTCAATATTAATGGTTGTAGCATATACTTCCCTTAATGTTTGTGGACTCTTGTCCCTCAAACAGTAACCAATATTTGAGTCAAATGCACCGCAATACAATACCAAACACATTGACTCATTAGGTCTTAGATGAGGAGGTACCTTTCTCCTAGTCATGATGAAGCAGTTATTAAATTTAGCTACTATCTCATTTATTGTCTTTTTGATAGTTGTGAGTTCATGGATGGAAAAATTTGAGTCAATCCTATCCTCATATTGTAATTGAAATACCCTCATGAACTCCTCCCAAGAGTCAATACTGCTATCCAGGAGAGCCTTGTACCATTCTTTTGCACTTTCTTGCAATGAGCATACAAATAATTTCATCATGGCATCTTCATCCTCAATCTCATACTCATCAGTAACATTAATAAAATGCCTAAGGTACCTGTGATAACATTGTTGCCTTGGAACCTTGAAATCTTTCCTCTAATATCATTTGGAGTGGGATTGGGAAAATCAAGGATGCCAAAGAAATCAAGTTGTTTATACCTTTTAGCTCCCAAAGGCTACTTTAGTGGAGGAAATATTTGTTCTTGTCTTCGTTGTGTAGGCCTAGGGTTCTAAAAATTACCATATTGTTGATTCACATGATTTAGTAGTGGTTGGTTGTGAACATTTTGAACATGGGCATGATTTATACCTTGTTGTCCCATTTTTTATGTTGTTTTCGATGTTGTCTCTGATTATACTGTTGGTTACACTACTAATTTTGACCTTGTTGTCATGTACTTTGAGTTGCCTGGACCTATTGGGCAAGTTGATCTTGCTACTGGTCAAGTATGGCATGTACCTCTCTTTGTCTATTTCTAATATGATCAAGTAATTCAAGCTCATCATGGAGGCCCCTCTCAAGATCAAGCTACTCTTGTTGATCTTCCTCATTGGGAATGTTATCATGCCGACCTCTAAGTGATCTTGTGGGAGAAGTAGGATGTTGAGTTTTCTGAAGTGTTTTTTCATTCTCATTGGGCATTCCAAATGCTCTCAAATGTGCATCCTGAGACCTATCTCTACTTCCTCTACCAACAATGTTCTCATTTCTTTGAGTTCCTCATACTCATTCTTATTCATCCTTATGTTCATTCTAAGTATGTTATTTGTAGAGTGTTAGGGTTAGACGGTAGACGATATTAATTAAATGCAAATAAAGATTAAACAAAGGAATGAAAATACACAGAAATAATAACGGCAAGACAAGTTTTAACATAGTTCACCCAAACCTAGGCTACATCCACCAATAGAAAGTCCAATATTATTATCCAGTATATCAAACTGATTATAACCAGTAATCCTTGCAACTCAATACCATTGCAAAATGCTACAATACAATATCAACAAAAAACCCTAACCCT
The DNA here is from genome assembly GCA_027924645.1 of Cunninghamia lanceolata. Classification (NCBI taxonomy): domain Eukaryota; kingdom Viridiplantae; phylum Streptophyta; class Pinopsida; order Cupressales; family Cupressaceae; genus Cunninghamia; species Cunninghamia lanceolata. Next base: position 186,903 of record BSBN01001814.1, on the reverse strand, counting down.
TCACCACTTTTATCAAGCCTTAAGTCAGTTACAAAAATAGGGTTTTTTATGTTGGCCAATAGAAAAATAACTCCTGACACCTTTATAAAATAATAAAAATCATTGGAGGTTTTGGGGGCGCTGCCCCTCAACCCCGCCCTGTATCGCGACAAGGAGCACGCTAGGGACACTGCCCCTTGGACCCCGTCTTGGGGGTGCTACCCCCAAATCCCCGCAAGGGGCACTACCCCTTGACCCCATTAAATAATTTGGGGGGAAACCACACTGATAAAAATGGGGTAAATTTAACCTCCGAGTCTGATTAGGCTCCATATAACAACAATCTCCCACTTAGAGACTGATCAGACTCCACACCATATCATCTCCCACTTGGAGACTGATCATAACACCGCTGCCCCTGTAGCTCCCACTGGAAATAAGCACCCTAGACTCTGTTGTTCTATTTTTTTGTTTTCAATCTTGAAGACCAACCGAACCTAAAGAGGAGCTCAGCTTCTCCCTTTTCACTACCTTTGTAAACATATCCGCTGAATTTTCATCTGTATGTATGTTTTCTAGCCGTAACTATCCATCATCTAACACCGACCGAATGAAGTGATACCTCAACTGTATGTGTTTGGTCTTTGAATGCAAGGAAGAATTCTTTGCAAGATGTATGGCACTCTGGCTATCTGTAAACAAATAACTATTAGCCTGTTGTTTGCTCAATTCTTCCATAAAAGATTGCAGCCATATCATCTCCTTGCTTGCCTTTGTTGTAGCTACATACTCTGCCTCCGTGGTGGATAAAGCAACCACCTTTTGCAACCTGGAAATCCAACTCACTGTTGTCCCACCTACAGTAAAGACATAACCTGTAGTACTCCACCTGGTATCAATATCCCTTGCCAAATCTGAGTCCACATAGCCTGCTAAATCAGTGTTAGAGCCCCCAAAACATAAGTGTTTATTGGATGTACCTCTCAAATATCTAAGAATCCATTTTACCGCATTCCAAGCTCCAATCCAGGATGACTCATATACTTGCTTATGACTCCTACAGCATGTCTAATATCTAGTCTCGTGCGTACCATGGTGTACATTAAACTTCCTACAGCTGAAGCATATGGTACCTTGTGTTAGACTTAGGGCACACAACTGAGAGGGGGGGGGAATCAGTTGTTCAAAACTTTCTCCAATTAAACACTTTAGTGATTAGTTGTATATTAACCATAAACCATAATACATTCAAATCAAAAGTAGAAACATATCAACACATAAGACACCAAGATTTTGATGTGGAAAACCCGGTTAAGGGAAAAACCATGGGGTGATTAACCCAATATTGTATTCTCTGTTAGAAGAATAGAAAGAACAAAATGGCACATGCCAATTAGGGCTCACTGCCCAAGCACACTGCTCACAAGAGGCTCACTGCCTACAAGAGTCACACTATCTACAAAGAAATAAATATCACATACATGAACTAGAGAATAACATCTTCACCATGCTTGAATCAGTTCTATTTAAGCCCAATACTTCTGCTCTGCCTTTCTCGCTCCTCCTCGCTACCACACTCTCATCACCACAAGGACAACTTCAAACTAACTTCGCAATCCCTTATTTATACAAGGCATCGACTTAGGAATGATCATCTAAGTCAGCAAACATTCATAAGATTATCCGCTAGATGGATAACTCATCCGGTCGACCTGTCTCAAGAACAACACCATCATCCAGAAGTTACTCTTCAATTGTGAGCTCCAACTTTAATGCAGACCACCAACACGAATTGGACACGATCCAAAAACCACCACAAGCTTGCCTGAATCACCAAGAACATCCACACTTCTTCTACTTACTAAAATCCTTCTCTCCTTCATCTGGAACCTCAAGAACACAGTCTGTCATTACTGTTACAAAGGAATAGATGCTTGTGGACCTTCAAACCACAAACAAATAGAGTTGATACACCACAAAGACTTCCTCAGAACTCCCTTAAATCCGCAAAACAGGAAACTTCATTTCTGGATCTCACCGGACCTTTCTTGTTACACTCTGTCACCTCTGAACACTTACCAGAACTGGTTTTACTTGAGCAGCCACAACTTCTTCATATCTTCATGCAGACCTTTGAAATCTCTACTAGATCTCCTACAAACACTTATCTTCAAACCCTTTAATCTGCATCCTCTGATCATCATCCTATCTTGGACTTTTGCCTTATAGTCATCACTGTTCTTCACTGTTCCTGATTGAGACTAATTTTCTCAATATCCTCAGCTCACGGCTCATCCAAACCTTATCATTAATGCAACAGGAGTATGTTGACATCAATGACAATACCAGTTAGGCCCATACTTGCAACACCTTGGACATTTTTTCTTCCTCCTCTTGTGTATTAGGACACATCTCCTTAGTCAATTTCAAATGGCTAGGCAAAGGTGTGCTGACAGATTTTGCATTCTCCATATGGAATCTCTGCAACACCTTTACAACATAATCAGCTCGAGATAGATTCAATTTTTTGTTCTTCCTATCTCTGCAAATTTTCATACCAAGGATTTGTTTTGCTACCCCCAAATCCTTCATAGCAAATGATTGTGCTAACTGTTGTTTTAACTCTCTTATGTGATCCATGTTAGACCCTGCTACAAGCATGTCATCAACATATAAACATAAAATAATGTAGTTGTTATTATCCAACCTCTTAAAATAAACACAATGGTTAGAATTACACTGGTTGTAGCCTTGTTCATCCATAAAACTATCAAATTTCAAATACCATTGCCGAGGTGCTTATTTCAGGCCATACAAACTCTTCTTCAATCTGCACACCTGTTTCTTCTTACCTGTGACCTCAAATCCTTGGGGTTGTTCCATATATATCTCCTCCTCCAAATCACCATGGAGAAAGGCAATTTTCACATCTAGCTGTTCCAAATGCAAATCTTCAGTAGCCACAATACTTAAAATAGTACGAATAGAAGTCATCTTAACAACCAGAGAAAAAATCTCATCAAAATCAATGCCCTTTTTCTGTGCAAATCCTTTTACAACTAACCTGGCTTTAAATCTTTTCTTACCTCCATCTTCTTCTTTCAGCCTATAAACCCATTTGTTTGGTAAAACTTTTTTACCTCCAGGCAACTTACATAATTCCCAAGTCTAATTTTTCAGCAAGGAGTCCATTTCTTCTTTCATTGCAAGCTCCCACTGAACCTTTGTATCCACCTGCATAGCTTCATCATAACCTTCTAGTTCACTAGCATTTGTTAACAAAATAGAATACAAAGAGGGAGAAAACCTTTCAGGAGGTCTACTTAGCCTTGTTGACAATCTAACATTCATTGGAGTTTGTGGTATTTCTTGTTGCTGTTGTAGAGCATGAGGAACCACTGGAACATCACTATCTGGAGTATCATCCAGCACCACATAATCCTTTTCTTTCTTCTCATGTTGCTGCAACTGATCTTTGTACAACACCTTTTCATTGAATACAACATCCCTACTTCTCACAATTTTCTGATTTTCAAAATCCTAAAGCCTATAACCAAATTCATCAATGCCATATCCAACGAAGGTACACTTTTTTTATTTTCCATCCATCTTGGTTGTATTTTTAGAATCTACATGTGCAAATGCTTCACATCTGAAGGTTTTCAAAAAAGAATAACTCATCTTCTTACCTGTCCATGCTTCCTTTGGAATACCACAGCTCAAAGGAACTGAAGGACCTCTGTTAATTATATATATAGCAGTGTTGATAGCCTCTGCCCACATGTTTAAAGGCAGCCAAGCATGCAATCTCATGGTCCTTGCATGGTCCATTATTGTCCTATTCATGCGCTCAGCCACTCCATTCTCCTATGGAGTACCTAGAACCATTTTCTGCCTACAAATTCCATTAAAGGAACAATAATCCTCAAATTCCTTGCTACAATACTCACCACCATTATCAGATCTGAGACATTTTAATCTTTTACCTATCTCATTCTCAACCAAGCTTCTCCATTTCTTAAATGTTTCAAATACATCAGTTTTCTGCCTAAGAAAATAAATCCAAACCTTCCTAGTTGCATCATCTATGAATGTAACATAATACCGAGAGCCACTAAGAGAAGATACCTAAGTCGGTCCCCATACATCTGTATGCACAAGCTCCAACTTTTCATCTTTCTTTTGCTTCCCATCCTTGAGAAAAATGACTCTCTTTTGTTTTCCATACACACAACTTTCACAGAAATCCATATTAATACATTTTAGACCCGATAAATCTTTCTTAGAATGAAGTATCTTCATACCTTTTTCACTCATATGCCCAAGTCTGTTATGCCACAGTGTTGTCTCAGAAGCTGCAACAACTGTTTCAGTCGCTTCCTGTGAACCTGCAGCAACTGTTCCTGAACCTGTTTGTTTTTCTCTGCAACAGCTAAAGTAGAAGGAATAGTATGACCTACACAAAGATATAAGGTGCCTACTTTCACACCTTTTGCTACTATTAAGGAACCTCTTGAAACCGTCCAATTTTTATCAGTAAATGTAACAATGCAACCTTCATCAGCTAGTTGTCCTACTAAAATTAAATTCCTACTCGGCCTTGGAACGTGCCTTACCTCTTGTAGTAGCCAATGATTCCCATTCTGCAACTTAATCTAGATTCTTCCCTTTCCAACAATCTGACAGGGTTCGTTATCTCTAAAATAAACCAACCCAAAATCCCCTTGGACACAATCAAGAAAATAACTTCTATGGGGTGAAGCATGAAATGAGGCCCCTAAATCTAAAACCCATGAATCATCAGCATTATCTAGGGAAAGAATCAAAGCATCATCTTGAGATTTATTACTTACCACATTTGCCTCCTTATTGCCTTCTTGTTTGTCTCCTTTATTCTTCCGAGACTAGCAATCTTTCTTAAGATGACCTAGTTTCCCACAGTACCAGCAATCCTTCTATCCTCTAGATTGGGATCTCTTGTCCTTTGATTTTCCTTGTGACTTCCCATGACCTCCAAAACCTTTTCCTCTCTCCTTTGATCTGCCCTTACTTTCTGCATTCAAAACACTACTTGATGTGGACCCTCCTGAGCTTTTCCGTCACATTTCCTCGCTAAGGATAACACCAACAATATCATCAAATTTTAAAGTGTTTGAACCAGAGACAGAGTTACTTACAGCCATTACCAAGCTATTCTAGCTTTCTGGCAAAGAACATAAAACCAAGAGAGCCCTCACCTCTTCATCAAATTTTACTTTTACAGAAGTTAACTGACTGATAATCGTATTAAACTCATTTAAATGATCTATCACAGATCCACCTTCAATCATTTTTAGATTAAACAAATGCTTCATGGGAAATCCCTTATTTGAGGCTAAGGATTTTTCATACAATTTAGCCAAAGCTTTCATCAATTCACTTGTTGTCGTCGCTTCTATTATATTGAATGCCACAGCTGGTGCTAGGCACAATCGAATGGTTCCTAGTGCCTTTCTGTCTAGAAGATTCTAATCCTCATCAGTCATTGTTGTTGATTTCTTGGCTATTCCTTCCAATGGCCTCCATAAATCCTTCTGATAAAGATAATCTTCCATCTACATCTTTCATAATTGATAGTTCTGCCCATTGAATTTATCTACCTTCAATTTACCCCCATCCGCCATTGTTCCCACTCAATCGTGAGACTCCCACTCAACTGTGAGACCTTCTTGCAGATGAAAATCGAACACAACCCACTCTGATACCACTTGTTAGGGTTAGACGACAGAAGATATCAATTAAATGCAAATAAAGATTAAACAAAGGAATGAAAATACACAGAAATAATAACAGTGAGACAAGTTCTAACGTGGTTCACCCAAACCCAGGCTACATCCACCAACAGAGAGTCCAATATTATTATCCAGTAAATCAAATCGATTACAACTAGTAATCCTTGCAACTCAATACCGCTGCAAAATACTACAATACAATATCAACGAAAAACCCTAACCCTTAGCCGCTTTGATCAAGCCTTATGTCGATTACAAAAATAGGGTTTTTTATATCAGCCAATAGAAAAATAACTCCTGATGCCTTTATAAAATAATAAAAATCGTTGGAGGTTTCTGGGGCGTTGCCCCTCGACCCTACCCTGTATCGCAACAAGGAGCGTGTCAGGGGTGCTTCCCCTTGACCTCGTCTTGGGGGGCTACCCCCAAACCCCTGCAAGGGGCGCTGCCCCTTGACCCTATTAAATAATTTGAGGGGAAACCGCGCTGATAAAAGTGGGGTAAATTTAACCTTCAAGTCTAATTAGACTCCATATAACAACATAGAGTCCTCATAAGTATATTGACATCAATACAAACTTCTGAAGTCATCAAATGTATCATTTCTACCAGAAGTACCTACTTGATCTTGGGCATTCAAGGGAGGCAGCATATTAGGGTTTCTTATCCTCTATCTACTTCTTTAATTTCTTGAACTACCAAAGGACTCATCATGTCCAGGATGCTCGTAGTTTCTTCCTCTATTCATTGTGAATTTCTTTTCTCTTCAAACTATAATTAGTTTTCTGGGTTGTCAAAACAGAGTCACCACTTCCCCTGTCAGGAAGATATATTTTAAATATCACTATATTACAAGACTACAGCAACTAGAAGTAAACTGACTTTATGGGTCCCTAGCAATGGCGCCAAAATGTTGGTTCCCAAAATAACTACAACCCAAAACTCTAAAATATTTCACAATCCCCTGGGCTAGGGGTGTCATCAAGGTGATTGAAAGAGTTTTATCAATAGGTTAAGGGTGACTTTGGCCAACTGATAGGAGTGGGTAAACTCCTCTACACTTCAAGCTCATCTAGGCTTAGGAGGGTGATCGTGAGGTATCCCTTAATATGATTTTAAAACTACACACTGTTTATCCTTAGATTGCAACTATCTGGGTAGTCTTAATCCCAAGAACTATCATTGAATTAAAACACACTTGTTGCACATTCAAACCTCATTATAAGCTAATGGAAACATTCTTTCATGACTGCAAGTTGCTGATATACACAGGTGATTTTCTTAAGATGGTTTGAAAATAGTTCACTGTTTATATTCCCTGGTTATAATGCAAATCATACATGACATACAGATTTGATTACTTCTACCTCACACTAGGTTGATTGTTTTGTTTTATAAAATGTTTCGGTGATCAAAACATCATTCAGACTTGTGCCTTCAATGGGTTACAGAGTCTATAGATTAAAAGGGAGAAGAACAATGAAATGATATCGAGTTGCCTAACTGGAACATCCAGATGCATGAAACTTGAGAATAGAACCAAACATACTTATTTATCCCTTCTCACACAACATTCATTCATATGCAATCTTAAAATGACTATTACATCATGTAATATATTATGGACCTGTCAAATCCTTCAAATGAAGATTACAATCACACTACAAATTGTAGCAAGAGGAATCTTGTAACCCATAAATTCCATAAATGAACATTCGTAACAATGAAGACAAATGATTCTACTCACAAATATTGCATTGATTCATCAATATGATTTAAAGAAGTTGCCCCTAAAGATCATAAACTTTTACAATGATTCAAACCCTAGTCATACTGCACTCGTCATCTAGAAAATGTCAAAATGACCAACCCTTTGAAAAGAATTTTAATCTATTACTTATAGCCTTCATAACTCAAATCTAATGGAAGAGTGGGCGGGAAAATCCCAACCACTTCTCTAACTATATTAAAAACCTTATTTTCAACTACTCATTTCGCATTAATGGCGCTCTGCAGAGTCAACAGCATGCTTCCTCATTTTTCTTGGCATTTATGGGCCATCCTACAAGCTAACTGGATGTAGATATGCAACAGTATATCCATTTAGGAAATGTATGGTTAGAAGATAAAGAATTGCAATTAGATCTGGATATGTCACAAGAACAAGAAGTCCTCTTGAGAAATATCCAATTAGTAAATGTCTGGTTGGAATGTTCAGTTGAAAAATCAACTCAGCCGAGTAAGAATAAAGTAACTAGATCCATATATTGAAGCTCAATAGGATATCCAGTTATAGAAAATATCTAGTTGGAATGTCCAGTTGAAAGTCAATGCAACTAGATATGAAATGAGTCAACCGAATATAGAAAAGTCAGCTAGATCAGGACATTGGAACTCAACAAGATATCCGGTTGGAAAATACAAAGAAGGGTAATTGGATGTGGAACACTAACCCAATCTTTCACAATTGATGTTTGGTCCATCCCTTATTCCACATCTAGTTATAGTTCAACATTTGAAAGTGCTTGAATAAGACATGATGTCACACTCCAACTTGACATATTCCACTTCAACATACTATAAGTGCAACCATAATCAAATATCAAAACACAACCTGATATCCAGTTAGAAAAATAAAGGAATACAACAAAATATGGATATCAAAGACAACCTGATAGAAATACAAATATGGCAACCGGATGTCTGGATATCCATATGGAGAGATAAGTGTAACTTAGCTGAAAATCATTAGATCTTCACCAAATTTGAATTGCAGATACCCATTTGGATCCTTAGCAAGATGCACTCCTTACTTGGGCATAATTCCAACTAGATCTACCAAATTTTTGAACATCATCTCCTTAGGAAACTTTTGAGGAAGTTGACAAGATTTTACAAATACAAGGCAAGAAAATCTAGGTGCCAACACTGACAACTTGTAATAACTAGTCATTATACATGTCATGCATACATATTCCCACTTACACCTATCATAATGATCTGTAACCATTATTTTAATCAATTTTAGCATATTCTCAAATTATAACTCCTCATTTATTGATTTATCATGTCATAACTCTACAATCTATCATAGAATCTTCTATTTTAAGCTCTTAGAAGTTACATAAGTTCTCTTTATGGATTTTCATGTCCCTTCTTGTGAAAATACTAAAAATTAATTATATTTTATCAATTGGAGTTTCCATCATATTAATATTTTAGTATTTAATCAACCATTAACATCTGGAAAATATAAATTGTATGGGTCCAAAATTAAATATTAAATAAATTACCTCTCTTAATACTTACCTTAGCTCATGGAAAATATTGGAATAGGCTAATAGGTCCTCTAATTCAAAATTAATTAAAAGGGGACATGACACAATTCCAAGGTAAGGTTATCTCATCTCATAAATCTCTAGCCTTATAAAAGTTTAATGTGATTGATAGTAGGGGTTCCAATACACAAAACAAGCTATACAAAGTACAAAATCATGACTTTACCCTGTGGATGACACATAACATGCTTATGTAACATTGTAAATATAAGGCCATCAGACAATTAGTAGGATATAGGAAGACCAACCAAGCTAATTTTTGAGGTCTTGTGGAGCAAGTATAGTTCACCTTTCCATTATAAGGAGATCTAAGAGCTAGGAGACTAATGATCATCAATTAACACAAAAACCTAACCCAAAGTGTATAACATGAAGCATTCAAATCATGGTTCAGTCATATGGTGGGGTAAAAGTATATCAAAATCAATGGATGAAGATTGAATACACATGATAAATTGTACATATTTTAACAACACACTATTTCACTCTGGTGGTGATATGTGGACCCTTGCCAAAATTTGAAAATTCTTTGATATTAAAATAAAACCAAAGAAGGTACATGTAGACTCTTAAGTCACAAATGTACCTTAACAGTGAAGCTTGTAGATAAAAGGCATGGAGACTATGATAAAAATAAAGAACAAGCTTGCAAACTTGGACAAATAATGAGTTCAAATGGTTTTCATAATATACATATAGGGAATCTTCCATGAACAAAACAAAATAACCAAAAAGGAATATTATGAGCATGAAGTTAGAGACTGAGACATGATTTATATAAATAGATGCTTCATGAAACAAGGCTAATGTATATATGTATGAAGTCTTAATAAGCTAAGATATATGTGGATGAAGAGATTCAAAATAGAGGCAATGAAAAGATGCATGTACAATCCCAAGCTCAATTAAAAATTTCATACCTATAGGCACATATATAATCCAATCTAGACCATGATTTGTGAATGATATGTATAAATGTGGAAACATGTTACCAAATGTCTAGACGTTACTTCACTACTAGACAAATGTATATAGCCCCAACAGAGTTATATCTAGTCCCACTCTAGGTGTAGCTCTACTACTAGCTAGGTGTCCATGGCTGCAATAGAGGTTAATTGAATCATCTAGGAGATTGAGTTTACCTAATTTTCTTTTTTTTCTTAAAAAAAATTGTCAATATTCTTCTATGTTACTTAATTTTCTTTCTCTTTTTTTTCTTTTATCCTCAATTTATAGGCATTGAAGCAAGTTTTTGGGTTGATGACCACTATGGAAAATAGATAATCAAATGTGTATGATTCATCCAAATTTCTCAAAACCATAGTGTGTCACCCTCTAAACTAGAAAGTATTAACATTTTTAAGATTTTGGTTAAACATTGAGATAGTTGTATACACTGAAAAGAAGTCACATTTAAACTAGATTCACTTGACATAAACTGGAAAGATATTTTAGAATAGCTTGGCATGTTTCAATAGTAAAGATACAAGATTTAAAATATGAAAGAAAAAACCTCAATATGCTATGCTTAGACCTAGAACACAAAATTCTCAACTATTGAAAATTGAGTACAAAGGGCACCCTAGTTGAACCAAAAGGGAAAGGAAACTAGGCTAAAAAAAATATTTTTAAACAATAGGACAATAGGCCAAAATAAGAACACAAAACAAAATCTAAACTAGGAAATTGAAAGTAAAACAAATAAAATCCCAAACTAGGAATTTTTTCCTATATTACATGTTCTAGAGATAAACATGAAGTCTCAAGACAATGAATTTCAAAACTATGGGTCCTATTTCATTTCTTTAAGGTATTAAAGAATAATAATTTCTTTTAGAGTCCTACATGTAGTAGGCACATCTTTGAACTCTAAAATGTAAGGTTTAATCCTTTCATCTAAAATTCAAGATGTTCATTGTATGGGATTAATCATTGAGGTGGATCATCTATCATGATTACTCCACATGAATTTCTTTCTACCTTAACCATCATAATCAAAATAATAAGTGGGACAATGTATATGTGGATAGAATAAAGTATCATGTATTGTGTTCATCCTCTATTCCTATGTTCTCATCAATAAATTGTATCTCCTCATGAATTCTACCATCCTCCTTGTATATGTGCACATTACCTACATAATCATCAATTAGTAAGGGATATTATCCCTTGAATTCACATTAACCATAATTGGTGTATTAAATTGAGATCATCTATGTGATCATCCATGTCCACACTACTAAAACTAAATGAATCATCTTCATGCATACTTGATTTAGAGTAGTGCAAATCTAGATTTACCTATTTTAATGCATTTCCAAGATCTAATTTCAATGATATATCATTTCCAAAAATCAACTAAAAAATATCACTACAGGCATTGGTCTCATTACTTTCAAAGTTTCACATGTTTTATCATTAGATAGAGTACTACAACCTTCATCATCTACATCACTGTGATCTAGAAAACATGGATGTATTTCCCTAATCTTATCTATATGTAATACATGGGTATCACCACTATTTCTAGGTCATCTAGAGTTTTAGGCCATTTCAATTCTTGTTCCTTAAGTTGACTTACCTCAACTAGATACAATGGACTTAGATTTTCACTCTCAGTGACCACATAAAGATCAAGAAAACAAGGCTACGCAATTGTATTATCAATATCACTCACATAATCAACAATGTCCAATTACCAAAACTAATTAAATAATTATCATGCAAAACTGATGTATTATTTAGTTTCACACATGTTAGCTTATTATTTTCATCTGGGTAATGTACCATTCTCTATATGTTTTCCAACTTAGGGCTTGGGGTGGATGGTTGACTAGGTCCAGGTGTCAAAAGAGACTATCATCACATACTTCTATATTATTGAGTCGAATTGTTTCATGTATCTCATCATAAATTAAAGTGCTATATAATTCTTCATCTTCATGCACACCTAGTTTAGAGTATTTAGGATCTAAATTATTTTGTTCACATGCGTCTTCAAGGGTATTCATTTGATTTATTATTTTCAACAATAAAATTAGAATCATCATGGAATGTATGTATCTCATCAATGTCAATTATATCATTTGTTTTATCATCAAATAGCATACTACTATTTATTCATGTGTTCCATCAAGTTATGTGTAGGTGTTTTTAGTAATACTATGTATATTTGAGATAAATTCATATCCCTCTAGGTTGTCTAATTTTTGACACATTCAACCTCCTCTATGTTGATTCAACCACTCCAATCAAATGTAGTGAGTCTATAATCGCACTCTCAATGTCATCATCTAAATCAAATGAATAAGGCTTTATATTTTATTCATGATCAAAGGAATAATTTTAAATGTATGTATCTTATAAAAGATCTAATCAAGTGTATGAGAAGTTGTATATTGATTACATTGATGAGCAACATGGTTTTGATAGGAAACACAACTTATTTGATTTTGAACATATGATGGTGGTGATTATAATAATTACATTGGCTAATTATTGTAGTTAACAAGATCTGGGATCAACTATGGCTATATGTAATGAGGGATAGCATTTTGGTTTGTTAGATGACTAATAGGGGTGCACCCAAAACCATATCCCTGATACATAAGTTGTTGTTCTACCATAAAATCCTCCTTACAAGAATCCTCCAAAGTAGATATTCATGGTGTTCATCATAAACAAATTGTAAATAAGGGATCAAATACTTTAAAATAGTAAATTAGAATAATGGCATATGTTAGCACATTTGGACCAATTAATTTATCGAGCATCTTATGAAATATATGATTAAAAACTAGAATTAACTCATTGGGATCCTTCCTAACTATTGTAAAATGTAAGAAAACCTCTTCTGCATCTATAGTTCCCTGAATTGGTTCAGAAATGAGGTTTCAATTTTTTTCTCAAGAGTGGATAGAATTTGGTGAAGGCAGATATACTAAGCATATATGTCATCTTTTAAGGTGAAAGGAAATATTTTGCAAGCTACATCTTCATGAGTGATCCCAAACCACACAATCAAGTCTCTAAATGTCTTTATATGATCTCATGTAGTTTCTTACCATGGGGGGGAAATAATGGAGCCACTATAAACATATGATGTATTGGTCAACAAGTGTAACTCCCCTGTACAACTCTTTTATGTGTTGATGTTTTTACATTTCCAATGCAGGAGGCCTAACTTCCAAAGGCCATAACTTTTGATCTAGGAGGCCAATTGGGCCCATTTTTTTAATTGTAGATCTCAAAGAGGTGTTGTGTGGTTACACAACACGCCCCATTTTGACTTGGTAAAATAGGGACCCAACTTTTTTTTGGCTTGGCTTGTGTTGTCTGCTTTCTGGCGGTTTGGTAAAAGTAAGTCATGTGCATCATCATGCAGAGTCAGGATGAGGTAAATCAACATTATGAGGTCAGTTTGTCAAAATTCATATTTCATTCTTGTGACCTCATGTTTTCAAAGAGCATTAAAATCCATGCAGGTTTGCCTTTTACATCACCTTGATATTCCTCAGGATGTGAGAGTTATGAACAGTCAAAGTTTTGGTCAAACCTGATATTCGCAAGAGGAGGATCATATTTTTATAACCTCAGTCATGTGGTCTCGTCGTCATCATATTTGAAACATTCCCCGGTAAGTTGTGTGGTCCAAATATCCAGACATAAACTTTAAGTGGTAATAAATCTTCCCTGTCAAACAGTCTTATATATCGCGAGCGTCATATTTCCAAATGTAACCTGATATTTCTTAATATCCTCCTGACACGAAATATCACCCTAAGCCAATATCCTGATGACGTCATCCAAATTTGATAAGCGAAAAAACAAACATGATGATGACATCATCATCACATTTACATTTCGACAGGATATTTTCTAAACATGATCATGTTCGCATAATATGACGGTGACGTCATGATGCCTTTCTGATACAAAGAACGAATATCAGGATGACATCATCCTGATATTCCAAAGAGACACGTAAGTTGGTCTCGTCATCATCATATTCGAAACATCACCCGATACATCGAAATATCCTCTTGAGGCACTAAACATAACCAAAAGGTGCTTTCGTCACCTGAACCTTGTCGTGATAACCATTCCAATTTGATGGAGGAGGATGACATTGAAACTCGACCTGATATTTGTGAATATGATCCTGCCTTCATAATATCCCGTCATATGGATATCCCCCGTCTCTCGTTGCCACCATTATCATTTAATGCGCGTAGACATGGTAGGTGGTTCCGGCCGACCCCGGAACCCAACGAAACACCTGGCGAGATCCTACGTTTTCGCATGGATAATCAAGGAACACGATCTAAGTTGTCAGAGTTGCCCTAAATCTACCCTAATTGCGAGGTTAAAAGGTAATTCAACCGTCATTTTTACATTTACCTTGTGATAAAATTATTTTACAGAGCACCAGCTTCCATATCCTCATACAGGCGATTGTTGCATGATTTGAGCTCACAGACAGAAGGAAGTGCTGGATCATCAACTAAATTAGGAGTGTTGTTAGCAATCTACTGGTATAACAAGAGAAATCTGCATAACCAGGTAAGTAAATGAAACCATCATCATGTTGTTTTTTTGGGTATGATGATGTAAGTTCTGGTTTATGCATCCATATGACTAAGTAATGTTGAAAGAATATAGTAGGCATGGTGATTTATAAAGTTAATGGCAATATGCATACATGTGTATACCCGTTGTGAGATGGGATTTTGTTAATTGCAGGAACTCATGGCTGACAAGCGTTCATCAAGTGTCAGGAGGAATTCAGTAGGCCCATGTTCTCTTCTCAGAGGGGGGTCCTGTTTAAATACGGCGCAATTACAGATACCCATTAGGGAAGCACCAATTTGGAAGCCTGGTCAGCTAAGCTGAATAATGGGCATGACAAGAGTCCTGTGCTGGACGCAGTGTTCATATCAGGAATGTGGAACGCTGTCGGTTTCCAATACTCTATGGAATCTCTGGAGCTGGTCATAGAATGTCCCTAGAATTATAACCCTCGGACAAGGCAAGTGATGAAACATGGGAGGATATATACAGACCTATCCATCAAGGGTCTCTCCTAGACATTTGGATTACCACTGGGCAGTAAGGTCAAAAGTGTAGACATGAAGAAGTCTGAAAGGAATATGAAGCCAACAAGAAATCAGCCAGGAAGAACATGTATCAATGGCGGGCTAAGAACAGCACATATCCTGCAGCAGCCAAACATCCTGTGCATCTGTTTAAATATGATTTCAGTGAGGAATACCAATACATGATTGCACTCCTGAATAGAATAACGGGCCAGCCTGATGCTGGTAGTTTCAGAGATTAGATGTATGGAATAATCATGATGTGTCTATATTTAGACATCAAGCCACTATGGGGCCAGATAATAAGTGATGCTCTGCATGAGCAGTTGATGAACCTGGGAGGTTTAAATTGTGCATTTTATATGTCATCATACATTGTTTATTCCTGTGCTTATAAAGGCACTTTTGATGCTTTAGTTATAGACGGAAAGCTTACAGGCACAAATGCTGTGTATATCTGGGATCATCATCCCCAACTGCAGAGAACCAATTACCTCAAAGACTACAAACTGGTCAATGATGCATTCTCTATGCATCTGGTAAGGACCATGGAAGAGGACAGAACAAAGAGATTGAGCATGGAGGCTCAAGAGATAGTTTACAGGCATGGGACCTGGTACATACAGTTTGCAACCTTTTCATACATAAGGGTTGAAGGTTTTGAGGGACATCCCCTCATGCTGCCAAGGTATCCTACTGATGCAGTGATACTAATGGAATTTATCCGACAGGGCTCCACAATGATAAAAGTATACAAGGATACCAAGAAGCTGCCACCAATTTTGTTTCTAGTCAACATTGGTTGCTATATGTGCCCCAACTTAGATAATATAAAGAAGGTGATGGTCACCCTTAATAAAATGAATCTGCAGCCTTTTCCAATAACAAGACCATATGATCCTTACGGCAGGATGCAGAAGATAATAGGAAAGCCTATTCATCAAAGACACCTAGAGGATTTTTGGGCCAACTGCGAAGATGAGGCCGAGGCAAGAAGAAGAAGGTATCAGAGGTTAACTCTGAACCAAATTAGAACCTTTGATTGCATCTCCATTCCCCAACAATTGAAGAAGGATGATGGTAGGATAATGGTAGATGAATATGAGCAAAAGAAGACATATAATGATACCATCTCTGCACCTGACCTCACCATGCAGGAAGACATATCCTTGGACCCCTTCATTGCCAGGACCATACAACTAACCCAAGCTTGGGTTGATGAGCAGGTAGAGGCACTGAAGAAGAAAGGTGTTGCCATTATGGTGGACAACAAGAAGAAGGGGCAGGATATTCCTGGGGATGAGTATGACGACTTCCTGATTGAAAAGAGGAAGACTAAGGGAGATAAGCTACCTCCACCACAACAACAGAGCAAAAGACCCCCAAGGGGTAAGAAGGTGGATAAAGAACCCAAAGGGGTTATAATTGACAGGGCAGTATTTGTAGCTAAGGAGGCAGCAGGATCAGGATCAGGATCAGAATCAGCATCCCCTCCAAGGAAAGAAAAGCCCAAGAAGAGTAAGACAGCAGAGGCTGGAATCACTGAAACCCTAGAAGAGGGTCAATCCTCGAGAAGACTAGGAGAAGAGGATATCCTCATGGAGGAGGAGCCTGAAGAAGAAGAGGCTCCATTGATAATAAAGAGAAAGAGGAGAGCTCCATAGGTGCTGGTGTCCACCCCACCTAAGAAACAAAGAACCTCTATGAGAGGTGAAATAAGACAACCCCCAACATTATTACAAGGGGCAGGTAGTGAAGTACTTAAGGAACTTCAGCATGATGTTCCACTTCCTACCATCGTCAAGTTCAAAACCGAACTTGCAGAAGAACAAATGAAAGAAACTGCTCAGACGCAATCAGGACACGTCTCGTTAGACAAGACAATTAATCTATCTGATGATGAGATTGTACAGGAAGTGGCTGCACAAAAAATGGAAACACTTGCTGCTGGTACAACCATGACCCCTCACAAACCTCCACCAGTTCAAACGGTACTGGAAGAAACGAAGCAGGTGGAGGTAGAACAAGAAAAGAGCCCAGAGCAGGTAGCTCAGGAAATAGGGCTGGAAGCATTAATTACAGAGGTGACAAGTCCTGTAGTGGTAGACCTGACAGAGAAATAGGATGCAAGTCCTGAACAGCCAGCAGGATCACCTGAAAAAGGGCACCCAGCAGAAGAAATAGAGATGGCAGAATCAGGAGGCTATACTCCAGAATTGGGCCAACAAGGTCCACAGGATACATCAGCGAAACCTGCTATGGTTGAGGTTTAGGAAATGAAGGCTGATGAAAAGGAGAAAACAATAGAGGATCCTGCTGCCAAAACACAAGAGGTTGACAGTGCAGGCCTGGAACAAATAATGGCTGCAGAACAAATGCCAGCACCTCAGGTAGAATCCATAGTATCTAGTGCAGTGGATAACCAACAAGGGGAAGAGTTGAAAATGGATGAAGTAATGATGGAGAAGGATCATGATCATCATGATCAGCATACAGACGCACCACAGGATTCCCCACACGAAGAGGATGCTCCTCCGGAGAAAGAAATCCCTCAACAGGAGGATGCGCCGCATGATCAACAAGAAGGTGAGCATCAGGAAGAAGAAATGGAAAAATCACCATCTCCACAACACTTGCTGACAGAAACGGGAGATACAGGTGAACATCATGATGATGCTGAAAAACATGATCAGGTGCCTCCGTGGTTGGCGAAGGAAGGAAATATAGAGGAAGAACTTGAAATTCAGGAATTTGATGTCTCCACCTTGTTCTCCGCGGATATAATGAAACCTAGGAGGAAAGCCAGAACGACATCGGCCATCAGGAGAAGGACCGCACAAATTGCAATACCTGCAGTGGAGAAAGAAAAAGGTAAAATTACTTTAGATGAATTCCAAATCAGCACAGTGGATTTGGGTTTTGCCAATGAGGACCAAGAAGGTCAAGAGGGCAAGGACATTATTGACTCTCTAATTCAAAAGGTGAAAAGAGAGAAGGAGAAGAATAAGCAACATAAAGAGCACATTGCTCAGTTGCATGCCTATATAAAGAGGCTGACTTATCCCGAAGATACAACAACTGAACATGCAGTCCCATTGACTGCTATTTCTCAAGAGGAGGTAAATAAGTTAGACCTCATGAAACATGAGGCATCTGTGATAAGGAAATGGATGTCATCCACATTGGATGATGTGGAAGAAATAGTGAAGGCCTCTTTGAAGAGGTGGAGTATTCTGAGTGACTCCAGGACCAAGGTGGATAAATTGCAAATGCAGACCGGGAAAAGGTCTTACAAACTGGAAAGGGTCCTAAGTATCTTGGGAGAAATAAAGAGGATAAATCCTCAGCTGCTTATTAATAAGCAGGTATTGAACAGTAATACCGCATTATTGGTGGACATCTGGTATAAAGACATTCAGTTCGAATGTGGAGTGCTCAGAAGATGCAATAGTAAGCTAAGAGATATCAGCATGAGGCTGCACGATTTAATGGCTGAGGAGGCAGAGATATTAGAAGTATTGGAAGGAAAGGTGGAAGGAAAAATAGAAAATCAAGATGAAGAGTCTGCAATCAAAGCTTTGCACAGCAACTTCCAATCAGAAGCAGATGGTCCACTTGTCCACTTGACAGAGGAACTTATAGATAAAATAATGAGGATCAAGGTCAAGATGGAGAGATACAATGAAACACTGCAGGACAGGAAAGACAAGCTGGATAATAGCAGAGATAAATATGAAGCACATAAGCACGCCATCATCAAAGCAAAGACCCAGGATGGCAGAGGAATAGATCAAGTCATGCAGTCATATGAACAAGTCCGGAGCAGTATGCAGCCCCATATGCGGCATCATCATCATGAGGATAGCAAAAGTTTAGGAAGTGATGCACATGATGATGATCCACATGAATCAGGTGAGGAGCATGATGAAGACACATCATAAAGGGGATATAAGTGTGAATAATCTTGTGCCATTTTGTAGAGGTTGACAAAGTCAAGAGAATGATGACCGTGGATGTACATTGAAAAATCAAGATCATAGATCTTTTTGTAGCGGCTTCCTCACCTTATTCTATAAAAGGTGATGGAATGCCTTATTGTAAACATTCGAAACTTAATTGAAATCTGTCTGCTGAAACATTCAGAGCTCATTTCAAAGTTTTTGTATGCATTTATATTTTTGCATGCTTAATGAATGAGAAGATTGTGTCGATTACAATTCATATTAAATCTTGAGTAATCAGTGTATGAGTTCTGGATATATGTGGTGATCTGCTACATCCCTTGGAGTGCATGTCTACTTACATGTGTTGTTTTCATACAAATTCCTTTGAAGTTAGCATCAACTATATCTAGCTGTGGAATGTCCTGGTTAAAATATGGTTTGGTTTTCTTCTCTTCATGACAGTATCTAATATACATGTGGTTCAAAAGCTAAAGGTTCAACTTTAATTAGAAGCATTTCTTCAATTTCTTTTAAATTTCAGAGCGTTTCGCCCCCATAATTGCAAATAATTGATGATCTTAAGAAAATAACACAGATATGCATACATCTCGTAGATAATTGCAAATGTTTAGCATACTTGAATACAAAGCATGCACAATTGAAAATATCATGCAAAGATTGAGGTATTTCTGCATCTTTTCACCAAATAACTGCATAATATGACTTCTCCGTAAAGAATTTCTGTAGGAGCATCATGATGACGTTGAACTTTCACGTAAGGCCCCAAAATGGAAACAACAACTCACATTAACCTCTGAGTAACTTCAGACGATTAAGACCTAATCACCAGAGACTTGGGATCATGAATTCTTTTAATTCATAGTATCTTTCAAGATGAATAAAGGTTAATGTGTACTTTTATTCTATGCTTGTTTGTGACTAACAACATGACCAACATAAATTAGCGCTAGAAGGAGGGCCAGTCTGGAAAACTACGGTCATCATCATTATTTTCAGGTTTGATGATGCAGAGAGTAAGGTAACCTCGAATCGTTTGTAAATTTCAAATATCACGTAAATATTTACTGTGAGGAGCTCATATATGCTCATTCTGTGTAAAGATTTCCAAATCTAACATAAATATTGCAAGCTTTACAGTAGATTATTCTGAATTCACAAATATCAGCCAAAGATACATAAATTTGTTCAAGCTTTGAAGAATTTAGGCTATAGAAACTTGAGATCTCATGCTAGGGTTCATTATACTCCAAATATCCTTTCAAATTTGCAATATCGTTGCAAATATTTCATAAATATCCAGTCTGATCAGTCATCCGACCGCAAATATCACCTCATCCGGTGAGATCCAGCCAATATTTGCAAAGTTTCAGTCAAATTGCCTCAAAATTGAGAAATCCTGGCTCACAGGATAAACACCAGGTCTAGACCTAGTAGAATCTTTGAAGAATTGCCTGTTAGAGGTTTCAGACCTAGAACTGTAGACATTCATCATACTCCAGGGTCTAGTGCGTCAGGGGCTTCACCAGAACCTCCTCCTGTAACCCCTGTTGGTTTGCAAATACCTTCTGGGATATCTGTGACACCTCCTGTTCAGCCTCAGGGTGTACCTTTAGTTCAACCCCAGCCAGCTGCACCACTAGTTCAACCTCCTCTAGTTGCAATGTCTTTCTTTGTAGCGGAATCAACTTTGACCTTTACGGCATATCATGAGTTACCAAAGAATCCAGACAAACTTTGTCTAAAATATCATCCTTACCAAGATGCTAAAGATTATATCAGGACTTTTAAGGAATCTTGCTGCAGAGCCAGAATAGAACATCAAGATGTGGTGTGCAGATTATTTCCTTTTTCCTTAGGAGAAGAGGCCTATAATTGGTTCATTAGTCTTGGTCAAGGTTCTGTTGATTCCTGGGCCTTATTAGAGAAAGCTTTTATTGATAGATTCAAGGTTCCAGTTGATCCCTCAATAAACTATCATTTATTTGCCACTATCAAGAGATTTGAGAATGAGCCTATTGCAAATTTCAATGCTAGGTTTCAAAAAATGTTGTCCAGAGTGGTCACTCCTTATACTGTGTCTGATGAAGCTGCAAGGAGCATTTACTATTCTACTTTAGATCCTTTGACTTCCATGTTCATAAGGAGGACACATCCCCGAATCACAACTTTAGCCTTAGCTTTTCAAGAAGCCATACAGGTAAATCAGCAGTTGATACCTGCTCCTACTCCAAATATGGTATTCCCTACCTTGCATGGCATGCATTCTCAATATCCTGCATCATATTCTGCACAGTATCCTACACAATATCCTAATGGAATAGTGGTACCCCCAGCAGTTATGCCTGCACCTTTGCAAGTACCTCCACTGAGCATTATGCCTCCTCCTAATGGAAATGGCCAATTGCCACAATATCCTGCACAAGCTCAGACACCTCAGGGTGCTGACCTGTCCAATAATAACCATGGATCCTCTTTCTTCAAGCCCCAGAATGAAAATGTGGTGGCCAAAGCTCAGGAAGAAAAGGAGGAGATTAAAGAAATTTCTGTTCAATTGAGAAAACTCACCACAGAAGTAACACATTTGAGAAACCAAGGTTTTTATTCCCAGCCAAACCAGAATAGAAATTATTCCAATGATAGACCAAATTATCTTGACAGAGGATATAATACCAATAATTTCAATAATGGTGGTGGAAATAATAATAATCCTCAGAGACAGCCCAGAGTATGGAACTCTAGGCCAAATAATGGTTCATTACCATCAACCCTGGACAATCAGCCTCCTGGTGAAGCCAAACAAACTACTAGAGTCAATCTTGCTGAGGTAGCCCTTACTAATTGGTGTCGGATCCACAATACAAATGCACATGCAGAATTAGACTGTCCACAATTTAGAATTGCTGCTAGCATCTTTCAGACTGAAGTGTCTAACACTTCTAGAAATCCACCTCAGGCAGAAGGAAATGAGATTGTTCCTTGTGGATATGACTCAGCTTTTGTGCTAGAAGCCTACATTAATCAACCTCATCAGAGTTATAACCAGGTATGTGAGGAATCTACTTTAACTTTTGAAACAAATTATGTTTTCCCCTTTGAGGATGAAAATGAACCTGCAAGAGAACATTAGGAAGTACATGCATATCAGCAGCAATATCCTAGTAAGCATAATTATAACTTGAGAAGTAATGCCAACAGACCTGCTGGTCCATTGACATCATCTCTACCCCCAAATAACTTCAACACACCTCCTGATCCTAAAGCGAGCAATAACCCTGGGTTCCCCAAGGTAAATGCTCAATACTTGTCACCTCAAAACACAGGATCAAAGGTTGCAAATGCACCTCATGAATCTGACAAGTTGGTCAGCTATCTCGCTAATGAAATGAAGAAAATTAAGATCAGCCTGTCCTTGTCTGAGTTACTGAAAACTCCTGCCATCAAAAAAGCATTCATGAAGTCACTAGATGATCCTGCTCCTAAGGAGGATGGCCCTCTTTCAAGTCAATCCAGTAGCAAAGATCATGCTACCAGAGATAACACTATCAAACCTAAAGTGTTAGCTACAGTCCAAGCTACAGAAACCTCCCACATGACCTTATATAAGGACAAGATTGAGTCACCTCCGTTCCTCCTCACCATAAAAATGTTCAGCAAGAACCTGTACAACTGTTTGGTTGATTCTGGAGCCTCCACGAATGTCATGCCCTTGTCAATATGCAATGCCTTAGGACTACATCCTGCTAAATCCCTAAAAAAGGTGACACAGCTAGACAAAATAGAAGTAAGTGTAGTAGGAGAATTAACGCATATCCACATGTAACTAGCATCTGATCCTAGGATCCAGTATTACATTGACATTCAGGTAGTTGATATACCTAATACTTATGGGATGTTACTTAGCCGAGACTGGTCCAAAACGCTTAACGGATATATGTCTACAAATTTCAGTCACATGTGGTTACCATGGAAGGGTATATCTAACCAAATCAGGATTGATGCTGAACCTAGAATGAAGCATATGATCACCGAATACAACAGAACAAATGAGATCATGTACGTAGACGTGGAACCTGGAGTTTACTGCATCAGACCACAGACTGTCAAAATAGAAGAGATCCTGATGCTTGATCTTCATCATCATCATGATGATGATCACCAGGAGGACATGCCAGTTGTAGAACTTGATAATAATCTTGATAATGAGAGCGAAATAGATCGCTTCAGAGACTTTGAGATGCATCTGTCTAATCAGGTAAGGCATTTTCAATTATTAAATATACCTACTAATGATATTTTGATTGATGGATGGTGCAGATTACACGATGAAGCACATTCAGAAAAGACTTGTGAAACATGCTTAGATATGATGATGCTGGAGTAGACATGCAGTGAGGCATCATCATCATACTCTGAGGTAAATGCTACATCTGATGATGACGATGATACTAATTCTTATCTATCTTTTGTAGGAACAGAAGAAGTAACAGATCATAATGAGGATCATATCCTGAAAATAGAAGAAGTTCTAGTTTCTGACCAGATGAACGATGAAATGAAAGAAAAGATCACCCCTGGGAGTGATTGTTTTATGGAACTAGATTATGAACTGTCTGATGAAGACAAAGGTAGTGACCTGACTAAGTTTGAAGAATTTCTAGTAAAAGAAATGGAGAAGATGACACGACAGCATAAATCCCCCCAGGAGGTTTTAATTAAAGGTTGGTGTAGGCTACATGAGGCACCTCACTCAAAAACAACTTGCTCACTATGTTTACACATTTTGAAAAAGCATGCAGCTGTAGATCCAGAAGATCATCCTCCTGCTGAAATGAAAGAGAAAATAGAAAAACCATCAGACTCACGAAATAAAGGAAAGAAGAAACTTGAGAAAGCTGACATCCCTAAGTTAAAGTGGATATCAAGCGGAGCGGCAGCCAGAGCTGCAAAAGGAAAAGAAAGTTCAGTTAAACGTCCTGCTGAAGATAAACCTTGGACCCTGAGGTTTGATGGATCCAAATCCAAGCAAGGTGCTGGGGTAGGAATTGATCTGATTGATCCAATTGGAAAATCCTACTTAGTAGCCTACAGATTACAGTTCCCCTGTACTAACAATGTAACAGAGTATGAGGCTCTGATTCACGGGATACTGTTTGCTCACAAGAAAAAAGTAAAGATCCTGCATGCCTTCAGAGATTCAGAGCTAGTTGTGAGGCAAGTAAGAGGAATCTACTCATGTAATTACAGAAAGTTGTCTAATTACAGACATCGAGTGTGGGACCTGATTGAGGATTTTGACGCCTTTAATATCACCCACGTACCAAGAGAACAAACCATAGGGCAGACGCACTTGCCCAAGCTGCCAGTACATTGGAGCCACTATCTATATCTAGTCTGAAGAGATTTTCAGTAGAACTGGTGTCAGTACCTTCAGTACCTGATAATGTGACCAATCTCCAGGTGTTTGATGATGATCAGCATATTCTGGACTTCATCTCAAACAGAGACATATTTGAAGCTCAGATCATAGATGAAAATGGTATAGATGACCATGTCTGGGAAGAAGATGAAATATTAGAATTGCCTAGCAATGAGATTCCCAAAGGTATGATTGAATTGGAAAGAGCTTTTGATTTGGATAATATGCTTAAACAGAAGGATCTGCCTAAGGCAGATGGAGGTCAATATTCACAAGTGAATATTGGACAGGATGAGGACAAGAAAAATGTACTGATAGGTAAGGTTTGCACATCAGAAGAGTTAGAAGGAATAACTCAGGCACTCAAGGATTACATACATGTAATTACATGGACTTATGATGAGCTAAAGACATATGACACCTCTATCATAACTCAAACCATACCTCTCAAGCCAGATGTTAAGCCTTTCAGACAGAAGCAATGACCAGTCAATGCTTTGCTTGAACCAATAATTCTTAAAGAAGTCAAGAAATTGTTAAATGCTAGGATAATATTTCCTGTGAGGCACTCCACTTGGGTGGCAAATCTCGTGCCAGTTAGAAAGAAGAATGGAGACATCAGGTTATGTGTAGATTTCAGGAATCTAAACAGAGCATCAGAAAAAGATAATTATCCTTTACCCTCATTGGATGAAGTTCTGCAGATTGTAAATGGAGCTAAAATGATGTCCTTCCTGGATGGCTTTTTAGGATACAACCAAGTGATGGTTGATAAAATTGACAGATTGAAAACTGCCTTCACCACAAAGTGGGGGATATTTGCATATAGATGTATGCCATTTGGACTTATAAATGCTGGAGCTACATTCCAGCGAGCAATGGACATAGCCTTCAGAGGCTTAATAGGAAAATGTATAGTCATCTACATGGATGACTTGATAGTATTCTCCAAGGAAAGGGGGAATCATGTCGCTGATCTTAGGAGTGTAGTGAAGAAGTGCGAAGAATATGGAATATCTTTGAATCCCAAAAAGTGTATATTCGGGGTGACAACAGGAAAGTTACTAGGCCACCTGATCACAGAAGATGGAATTATCATTGATCCTGACCGGGTGGAGTCTATTATGAAGTTACAACTTCCAGGAAGCAAAAAGGAACTCAAGTCTTACTTTGGTAAGATAAACTTTGTGAGAAAGTTCATTACCGTCTTTGCTGAGATTATCAGACCATTAAATGCCATGTTGAAAAAGGATGCACAAATTGAGTGGACACCAGAGGCCAGAGCTGCATTTGAAGATATAAAGAAAGCCATTTCAGATGCTCATGTCCTCATTAGTCCAGATTACACAAAAGATTTCTACATCTATTCATTTGCTTCAGAACATACCTCTGCAGCAGTGTTAACTCAGAGAAATGAAGAGAAAGAAGAGAAACCAGTTGCTTTCATGAGTTGTCCTTTCAAGGATGCTGAATTGAGATATGTAGATGTTGAGAGACAGGCACTGGCCTTGGTCAGAGCAGTAAAGAAATTTAGACACTACATACTAAGAAGCAAAGTAATTGTTGTAGTACCAGATGCAGCAGTGAAGATGCTACTGATGCAAAGTGAGCCTGGTGAGAAAAGAGCCAAATGGATTACTGTATTACAAGAGTATGACATGGAAATTACACCAATGAAGCTGGTAAGAGGACAAGCTCTAAGTCAAATGATATCTAAAATTGATCCAAACATCACTAGTCAGAATATATGATCAATGAGAAAGACAATAAAGAGTGGTATTCAGATATCAGGCACATCCTGATCACTGGAAAATGTCCATCAAGAATGCAAGCTTCACAGAGAAGAGCCTTGAAAATAAGATCCCAAAAGTATATGATGAAGGGAGGAACCCTATTCAAGAAGAATTATGAAGGAATATACCTAAGATGCTTAGAAAAGCTAGAAGCAAATAAAGTCCTGTCAGAACTACATGACAAGTTTGGAACGGCACATGGATCAGCCTTGGCCACAACACATGCAATCCTCAGAGCAGGATATTGCTGGCCTACAATTTTTAGAGACACAGCTGATCATGTTAAATGTTGTCATGTTTGCCAGGTTGCTGCCAACAGAGAGAAATATGCTACACAACCCTTCAGCCAGTGATGGAAGAGCGCCCATTTGCACAGTGGGGCATGGACTTCATAGGACCAATCAATCCTCCATCCTCTTCAGGCCATAGGTATGTCCTAACAATTACTGACTATTGTACTAGATGGACTGAGGCTATTAGCAGCAAGACTTGTACTGCAGATGATGTCATTAAATTTCTGGAGAGTAACATTGTCACCAGGTATGGAACTCCTTATGCTTTGGTAAGTGATAATGGTTCTGCTTTCACTTCAACTAAATTATCAAGTTGGGCTTTTGATCATGGGATCATACTTAAATTTTCATCCAACTACTATCCCCAAGGGAATGGTTTAGCAGAATCAACCAACAAGAATTTATTGAATATCATAAGAAAACTGATAGAGAAAAACCCTAGAGAATGGAATTCATTCTTGAAGTATGTCTTATGGGTTGACATAACTAGAATAAAAACTGCATTAGGAAACTCGCCTTTCCAGCTAGTATATGGGTGGATCCCATCCTCCTTGTAAACTTAAAAATTCCTACTCTGCAGTTTGCCCAAGAATACCTAGGCATAGACAATAAGCAAGAAGTCAGGTTGCTTCAGTTGATGCACCTGGAAGAAAAAAGGAGTCAAGCAATTGACCAATTTGCAAAACATCAGGCTGTTGTCAAACGCTGGTTTGACAAGAGAGCCAGAGTTAAAGCTTTCAGGATATCAGATTTAGTCCTGATGTGGGATAAAGCTCATGAAAGGAAAGGTGACCATGGTAAGTTTGATAAATTATGGATAGGCCCTTTCCAAATTTCTGAGATACTAGGAGACAGCACTTATAAGCTTAAGAATTTGACAGGTGAGGATGTCCCATTGCCAGTCAATGGATGATTCCTCAAACATTATTTCCAAGCCTAAATGACTTCATGATAGTCATATGTATCATATTGTATATTTGTATAGTTGTTTGTACAGTTTGTTTGTTTTGCTTGTTTTGTTTTGTTGGTTGAGACCTTGTTCTGGTAAGTCAGGATGATGCACTTCATCACCCTAGAAAATAACTAAATTGTTAGGATTCAAGTGATGAGAACACATTTAGACATAGGTTATGATTCATTCTAAGAAGTATTCATGATCAGGTTTGTGATATCCATTCATCAGGGTGCCTTTTCTTGGTCAAAGTGAATCAATCACAATGAAACACCTAATAGCCTTGGGTTGTTGAACACACAAGTATAGGTGTTAAGTGAAAAATCTAAAGGGACTCCCTTGCTACCAATACAATCTCCAACCTAAAAGCTGCAAGTGACTGTACCTTGTACAAAGGAGCTGACAGGATGATATCAGATACAAATTTTATAGAGAAAATCAGAAAAGAAACATAAATTAGGCCATCTAAGTAACTCTACCGGGGCTATAAATGCTTACTGGCAGTGGGGCTCTACTTAGGGAGATTGTATAGATAACCTTGCCAGGGCTATGAATGCTTGCTGGCAGCAAGGCTCTATCCAGGTGGCTATGAGGGATGATCTCCAACTATGTAGTTTAACACCAGTTACTTAGGATTTCAACTTGCTTTCAAGACGAGGATAATTAATCATATGCACACACCTGATCCTTTGTTAGCATTGTTACAATGATGAAATTTTATTATTCAGAGGATCATGATGCCTATGCTTAGATGGAATTAGAATACTATAGATGAATGTGATCACATCACTTGAATCATTGGGATTTGTTTGTTTTCTTTAGTGGCAAGTTGTTGTGTGGTTACACAACATGCCCCATTTTCACTTGGCAAAACAGGGACCCAACTTTTTTTTGGCTTGGCTTGTGTTGTCTGCTTTCTGGCGGTTTGGTAAAAGTAAGTCATGTGCATCATCATGCAGAGTCAGGATGAGGTAAATCAACATTATGAGGTCAGTTTGTCAAAATTTGTATTTCATTCCTGTGACCTCATGTTTTGAAAGAGCAATAAA
Organism: Cunninghamia lanceolata; assembly: GCA_027924645.1. Lineage (NCBI taxonomy): Eukaryota > Viridiplantae > Streptophyta > Pinopsida > Cupressales > Cupressaceae > Cunninghamia > Cunninghamia lanceolata. Next base: position 158,252 of record BSBN01001814.1, on the reverse strand, counting down.
ATCCATGCAGGTTTGCCTTTTACATCACCTTGATATTCCTCAGGATGTGAGAGTTATGAACAGTCAAAGTTTTGCTCAAACCTAATATTTGCAAGAGGAGGATCATATTTTTATAACCTCAGTCATGTGGTCTCGTCATCATCATATTTGAAACATTCCCCGGTAAGTCGTGCGGTCCAAATATCCAGACGTCAACTTTAAGTGGTAATAAATCTTCCCTGTCAAACAGTCTTATATATCGCGAGCGTCATATTTCCAAATGTAACCCGATATTTCTTAATATCCTCCTGACGCAAAATATCACCCTAAGCCAATATCCTGATGATGTCATCCAAATCTGATAAGCGAAGAAACAAACATGATGATGACATCATCATCACATTTACATTTCGACAGGATATTTTCTAAACATGATCATGTTCGCATAATATGACGGTGACGTCATGATGCCTTTCCGATACAAAGAACGAATATCAAGATGACGTCATCCCGATATTCCAAAGAGAGACACGTAAGTTGGTCTCATCATCATCATATTCGAAACATCACCTGATACATCGAAATATCCTCTTGAGGCACTAAACATAACCAAAAGGTGCTTTCGTCACCTGAACCTTGTCGCGATAACCATTCCAATTTGATGGAGGAGGATGACATTGAAACTCGACCCGATATTTGTGAATATCATCCTGCCTTCATAATATCCCGTCATATGGATATCCCCCTACTCCTATTGCCTCCATTATCATTTAATGCACGCAGACATGGTAGGTGGTTCCCGCCGACCCCGGAACCCAATGAAACACCTGGTGAGATCCTATGTTTTCGCACGGATAATCAAGGAACACGATCTAAGTTGTCAGAGTTGCCCTAAATCTACCCTAATTGCGAGGTTAAAAGGTAATTCAACCGTCATTTTTACATTTACCTTGCGATAAAATTATTTTACAGAGCACCAGCTCCCATATCCTCATACAGGCGATTGTTGCACGATTTGAGCTCACAGACAGAAGGAAGTACTGAATCATTAACTGAATTAGGAGTGTTGTTAGCAATCTACTGGTATAACAAGAGAAATCTGCATAACCAGGTAAGTAAATGAAACCCTCATCATGTTGTTTTTTTCGGTATGATGATGTAAGTTCTAGTTTATGCATCCATATGACTAAGTAATGTTGAAAGAATACAGTAGGCATGGTGATTTATAAAGTTAATGGCAATATGCATACATGTGTATACCCGTTGTGAGATGGGATTTTGTTAATTGCAAGAACTCATGGCTGACAAGCGGTTCATCAAGTGTCAGGAGGAATTCAGTAGGCCCATGTTCTCTTATCAGAGGGGGGTCCTGTTTAAATATGACGCAATTACAGATACCCATCAGGGAAGCACCAATTTGGAAGCCTGGTCAGCTAAGCTGAATAATGGGCATGACAAGGGTCCTGTGCTGGATGCAGTGTTCGTATCAGGAATGTGGAACGCTGCCGGCTTCCAATACTCTATGGAATCTCCGGAGCTAGTCATAGAATGTGCCCAGAATTATAACCCTCAGACAAGGCAAGTGATGAAACATGGGAGGATATATGCAGACCTATCCATCAAGGGTCTCTCCCGGACATTTGGATTACCACTGGGCAGCAAGGTCAAAAGTGTAGACTTGAAGAAGTCTGAGAAGGAATATGAAGCCAACAAGAAATCAGCCAGGAAGAACATGATCAATGCCAGGCTGAGAACAGCACATATCCTGCAGCAGCCAAACTTCTTGTGCACCTGTTTAAATATGATTTCAGTGAGGAATACCAATACATGATTGCACTCCTGAATAGAGTAACGGGCCAGCCTGATGCTGGTAGTTTCAGAGATTGGATGTATGGAATAATCATGATGTGTCTATATTCAAACATCAAGCCACTATGGGGCCAGATAATAAGTGATGCTCTGCATGAGCGGCTAATGAACCTGGGAGGTTCAAATTGTGCATTTTATATGTCATCATACATTGTTTATTCCTGTGCTTATAAAGGCACTTTTGATGCTTTAGTTACAGACGGAAAGCTTACAGGCACAAATGCTGTGTATATCTGGGATCATCATCCCCAGCTGCAGAGAACCAATTACCTCAAAGACTACAAACTGGTCAATGATGCATTCTCTATGCATCTGGTAAGGACCATGGAAGAGGACAGAACAAAGAGATTGAGCATGGAGGCTCAAGAGATAGTTTACAGGCATGGGACCTGGTACATATAGTTTGCAACCTTTTCATACATAAGGGTTGAAGGTTTTGAGGGACATCCCCTCATGCTGCCGAGGTATCCTACTGATGCAGTGATACTAATGGAATTTATCTGATAGGGCTCCATAATGATAAAAGTATACAAGGATGCCAAGAAGCTGCCACCAATTTTGTTTCCAGTCAGCACTGGCTGCTATATGTGCCCCGACTCAGATAATATAAAGAAGGTGATGGTCACCCTTAATAAAATGAATCTGCAGCCTTTTCCAATAACAAGACCATATGATCCTTACGGCAAGATGCAGAAGATAATAGGAAAGCCTATTCATCAGAGACACCTAGAAGATTTTTGGGCCGACTGCGAAGATGAGGCCGAGGCAAGAAGAAGAAGGTATCAGAGGTTAACTCTGAACCAAATTAGAACCTTTGATTGCATCTCCATTCCCCAACAATTGAAGAAGGATGATGGCAGGATAATGGCAGATGAATATGAGCAAAAGAAGATATATAATGATACCATCTCTGCACCTGACCTCACCATGCAGGAAGACATATCCTTGGACCCCTTCATTACCAGGACCATACAACTAACCCAAGCTTGGGTTGATGAGCAGGTAGAGGCACTGAAGAAGAAAGGTGTTGCCATTACGGTGGACAACAAGAAGAAGGGGCAGGATATTCCTGGGGATGAGTATGATGACTTCCTGATTGAAAAGAGGAAGACTAAGGGAGATAAGCTACCTCCACCACAACAACAGAGCAAAAGACCCCCAAGGAGCAAGAAGGTGGATAAAGAACCCAAAGGGGTTATAATTGACAGGGCAATATTTGTAGCTGAGGAGGCAGCAGGATTAGGATCAGGATCAGAATCAGCATCCCCTCCAAGGAAAGAAAAGCCCAAAAAGAGTAAGACAGCAGAGGCTGGAATCACTGAGACCCTAGAAGAGGGTCAATCCTCAAGAAGACCAGGAGAAGAGGATATCCTCATGGAGGAGGAGCCTGAAGAAGAAGAGGCTCCATTGATAATAAAGATAAAGAGGAGAGCTCCACAGGTGCTGGTGTCCACCCCACCTAAGAAACAAACAACCTCTATGAGAGGTGAAATAAGACAACCCCCAACATTATTACAAGGGGCAGGTAGTGAAGTACTTAAGGAACTTCAGCATGATGTTCCACTTCCTACCATCATCAAGTTCAAAACTGAACTTGCAAAAGAACAAATGAAAGAAACTGCTCAGACACAATCAGGACACGTCTCATTAGACGAGACAATTAATTTGTCTGATGATGAGATTGTACAGGAAGTGGCTGCACAAAAAATGGAAACACTTGCTGGTACAACCATGACCCCTCACAAACCTCCACCAGTTCAAACGGTACTGGAAGAAACGAAGCAGGTGGAGGTGGAACAAGAAAAGAGCCCAAAGTAGGTAGCTCAGGAAATAGGGCTGGAAGCATTAATTGCAGAGGTGACAAGTCCTGTAGTGGTAGACCTAACAGAGAAACAGGATGCAAGTCCTGAACAGCCAGCAGGATCACCTGAAAAAGGGCACCCAGCAGAAGAAATAGAGATGGCAGAATCAGGAGGCCATACTCCAGAATTGGGCCAACAAGGTCCACAGGATACATCAGCGGAACCTGCTATGGTTGAGGTTTAGGAAACGAAGGCTGATGAAAAGGAGAAAATAATAGAGGATCCTGCTGCCAAAACACAAGAGGTTGACAGTGCTGGCCCGGAACAAATAATGGCTGCAAAACAAATGCCAGCACCTCAGGCAGAATCCACAGTATCTAGTGCAGTGGATAACCAACAAGGGGAAGAGTTGAAAACGGATGAAGTAATGATGGAGAAGGATCATGATCATCATGATCAGCATACAGACGCACCACAGGATTCCCCACACGAAGAGGATGCTCCTCCGGAGAAAGAAATCCCTCAACAGGAGGATGCGCCGCATGATCAACAAGAAGGTGAGCATCAGGAAGAAGAAATGGAAAAATCACCATCTCCACAACACTTGCTGATAGAAATGGGAGATACGAGTGAACATCATGATGATGCTGAAAAACATGATCAGGTGCCTCCGTGGTTGGCAAAGGAAGCAAATATAGAGGAAGAACTTGAAATTCAAGAATTCGATGTCTCCACCTTGTTCTCTGCAGATATAATGAAACCTAGGAGGAAGGCCAGAATGACATCGGCCATCAGGAGAGATCCAGCAACCGGGAGAAGGACCGCACAAATTGCAATACCTGCGGTGGAGAAAGAAAAAGGTAAAATTACTTTAGATGAATTCCAAATCAGCACAGTGGATTTGCGTTTTGCCAATGAGGACCAAGAAGGTCAAGAGGGCAAGGACATTATTGACTCTCTAATTCAAAAGGTGAAAAGAGAGAAGGAGAAGAATAAGCAACATAAAGAGCACATTGCTCAGTTGCATGCCTATATAAAGAGGTTGTCTAATCCCGATGATACAACAACTGAACATGCAGTCCCATTGACTGCTATTTCTCAAGAGGACATAAATAAGTTAGACCTCATGAAACATGAGGCATCTGTGATAAGGAAATGGATGTCATCCACATTGGATGATGCAGAAGAAATAGTGAAGGCCTCTTTGAAGAGGTGGAGTATTCTGAGTGACTCTAGGACCAAGGTGGATAAATTGCAAATGCAAACCGGGAAAAGGTCTTACAAACTGGAAAGGGTCCTAAGTATCTTGGGAGAAATAAAGAGGGTAAATCCTCAGCTGCTTATTAATAAGCAGGTATTGAACAGTAATACTGCATTATTGGTGGACATCTGGTATAAAGACATTCAATTCGAATGTGGAGTGCTCAGAAGATGCAATAGTAAGCTAAGAGATATCAACATGAGGCTGCACGATTTAATGGCTGAGGAGGCAGAGATATTAGAAATATTGGAAGGAAAGGTGAGAGGAAAAATAGAAAATCAAGATGAAGAGTCTGCAATCAAAGCTTTGCACGGCAACTTCCAATCAGAAGCAGATGGTCCACTTGTCCACTTGACAGAGGAACTTATAGATAAAATAATGAGGATCAAGGTCAAGATGGAGAGATACAATGAAACACTGCAGGACAGGAAAGACAAGCTGGATAATAGTAGAGATAAATATGAAGCACATAAGCACGCCATCATCAAAGCAAAGACCCAGGATGGTGGAGGAATAGATCAAGTCATGCAGTCATATGAACAAGTCCGGAGCAGTATGCAGCCCCATATGCGGTATCATCATCATGAGGATAGTGAAAGTTCAGGAAGTGATGCACATGATGATGATCCACATGAATCAAGTGAGGAGCATGATGAAGACACATCATAAAGGGGATATAAGTGTGAATAATCCAGATAGTTGCCAACTGGCAACTTGTGCCATTTTGTAGAGGTTGACAAAGTCAAGAGAATGATGACCGTGGATGTACATTGAAAAATCAAGATCATAGATCTTTTTGTAGCGGCTTCCTCACCTTATTCTATAAAAGGTGATGGAATGCCTTATTGTAAACATTCGAAACTTAATTGAAATCCGTCTGCTGAAACATTCAGAGCTCATTTGAAAGTTTTTGTATATATTTATATTTTTGCATGCTTAATGAATGAGAAGACTGTGTCGATTACAATTCATAGTAAATCTTGAGTAATCAGTGTATGAGTTATGGATATATGTGGTGATCTGCTGCATCCCTTGGAGTGCATGTCTACTTACATGTGTTGTTTTCATACAAATTTCTTTGAAGTTAGCATCAACTATATCTAGTTGTGGAATGTCCTGGTGAAAATATGGTTTGGTTTTCTTCTCTTCATGACAGTATCTAATATACATGTGGTTCAAAAGCTAAAGGTTCAACTTTAATTAGAAGCATTTCTTCAATTTCTTTTAATTTCAAAGCGTTTCGCCCCCCCATAATTGCAAATAATTGATGATCTTAAGCAAATAACACAGATATGCATACATCTCGTAGATAATTGCAAATGTTTAGCATACTTGAATACAAGCATGCACAATTGAAAATATCATGCAAAGATTGAGGTATTTCTGCATCTTTTCACCAAATAACTGCATAATATGACTTCTCCATAAAGAATTTCTGTAGGAGCATCACGATGACGTTGAACTTTCACGTAAGGCCCAAAATGGAAACAGCAACTCACATTAACCTCTGAGTAACTTCAGACGATTAAGACCTAAATCACGGAGACTTGGGATCAAATTCTTTTATTCATAGTATCTTTCAAGATGAATAAAGGTTAATGTGTACTTTATTCTATTCTTGTTTGTGACTAACATCATGACCAACAAGAGGTTCACATGATAGGAAATAGGGAACTAGTGCTAAACACATAGAATTTTATTTTGGCCAAAAACTAACTCTATAGCCCAAAAATTAAGTTTTCTATTTTTTAACCTAAAAATCATGATGTTTGTAATCTTAGAATTAGGTGCAAGGTTGAGACCCATCTCCTAACATGTATGACATTTCAACCAAGCCAACACACAAGTTGCAACGATCAAAATTAAATCATCAAATTATGTCATCACCATGAGGCATGGTCGGGTCACCGTCTAGGGACCTTCTTCGTCTATGCCAGTAAGCCAATACAACCTTATTAAACATCTTAAGAAGACTCCAATCTTAGATATATATTTTGGAGATCCTCAAAACATCTAATGTTCACAGAGATGTACTTGAACCACATCTTACAGGAGTCAAGCCCCAATGACATTGACCCTAATCAATTCTAAGCACTGGTGGACATTTGTCCTCCAACTACCGACTTGCTTTCAAATATATTTAATGGCATGCCCCATCCCCACAACCACACCATTGCACATTGAAGCCTTCATCTCCAAACATAGATTCAAGAGAGTGCTACTAGATAATTGATTTAGCTTAAACCTTTGTACCTTGAGGACTAGTAAAATAGCTGGTCTATTCTACTGAAGACCTAGAACCATAGGTGATCACTATAAAGGCCTATGATAATTCAAAATGTAATTAAAAATGCACTATTTATTACCCATTCAAATGGGACCTATACCTATAGTAAACTATGTGTCATGTTATCTGATCTTGACCTTACCCATACAACATCTTTGGGCCATGGATCCATGCCATGCAGGTTGTCCCATCCACCTACCATCAATGCTTAAAGTTCCCTAATGAAGGTTTGGAAATCACTATTCCCACTATCCTCACTCCTTCCAATATTTCAAAATTCTGAAAGGTCCATACCAAAAGGCCAATCATTGTCCTCACACTAAAGTTGTCATCCATCCTATTAAGAAACATTCACTACAAAAGAGATGCAATAACAACACATCCAAAGGACACAATGTATGCAAGAGACACACTCCTTGAGATAATTATACTTAGGTATAGGGTATGTGCAGGATCATGATGGGCCAAACTATACCTCTAAATGGCAATGAAAATACAAAAAATTAGACTTAATCAAGTCCATGTGAAAATTTGAATGGATTATCTACACAATTTCAAAAAGATGTAAGAACAAAATTTGTAGAGAATTGAATCTAGTTTATGGGCTACTATTTTTTTAAAAAAAACTAAATTTACTTAGTGAAAAATGAATATTTCAATGAACAGCTATTAATTTTTTTAGAAAAAAATAAAAAGTGGGTGTCATTCCAACCAACTTAACTATGAGCTAAAAAAAAATTGAAACTTTCCAAAATAAGTAGAGGACTCATGCCCAGATGTGATGTATATTTTTTTTTTAAAAATTCCAATAAAATAATTAGTTATGATTTTTTTACTAACTTTTTTTAAAAACTAAAAAGTAATTTTACCAGCCAACCTAACTCGATCAAAAAAAATTAGAATTCAATTTTTTTTAACCTATAGCCAGAAAAGCATAGAGTGTGACACAGCTTTCGGATCTCAAAAAAGGTGAAACGGTTTGGAAGTTATGGATGTTTTTTCAATCAATGTGTCCATCACAATTTTAGACACACACTATATGGAAAATTATTAATAATTATTTAATAAAATGATAACTAAACAAATCTTATATTTTTAGAAAGTTGGTAATTTTTTCTATAAACCCTTTTCGTTTATCAATTTGCATAAAAAAAAGTCGTCAGCACGAAGGGTGAAGTTCGAAGAAGAGAGTGAAACCTGCAAAAAACATTAGAATTGAGGGAAAGTCAACTATGACAATCCCAAGCCTACTTACAAGGAAAAACTGAAGCAAAACGGATATCCGTTATTAACAGATATCCATTTTGCTTTGGTAAAATATCTTTTTCCCTTTTTATGTTTTGCAAAACGGATATTCGTTTTAGGTTGCCCAAAATGGATATCCATTTTTCTTTACTCAATTATTTTCAATATTTTTTAGTTTGTTGTCTTAGATTAAGTTATAGTTCATTATTGTTCTTTAAGTTAAGATTCTAAATAATTGTATTCTTTCATACCAAATGTTGGGACTAAGGAAACATGTTGCAATTGGCCAACATACTATGATAGAGGAGTAACTTAAATAATATGATCAAAGACAATAATACAAATGTATTATCTATCTAGTAACATTTAAGAAAGCTTGTGATAGTATATAAAACCAAAAGAAACAATATGGGACACTAGATTTTATGTTAGAAACCTTAATGTGAAAAAACCTAGTAGTAAAAGATAAATACCATTATATTATTTAGAATCCATTGATTTAATAGAAGAATTCTTTTGATAGAGTTGATATCTACATGCTTATAGCATACTTTTCTTCAATGTTTCTCACATCCAACACCTAACTAATCACAATCCAACCATTCTCCATTCACATGAGTAGATAGGTATATGCATTATCACAAAATACCAATTGTCTAACTATCCAACCAACCCATGGAATACCAAGAGTCACAAAGCTATATGTTGACCATATCATAAAATCAATATATCACATATATCACCAAAACATGACGCCTCCATGTGGATAATCATTATAGATGACTATATGTTGTTACACATTAAATATCAATAGTTTTATTACTAACTATAGTCCAATGTATTCATGTCTTCTTGTATAACCACCACTACCAACCATAAGCTTGTGGTAACACATACAACCATCTAACCAATTATTTCATACTTGTAGTATTGTAGAACATTCTCTTAACATAACCAAGCCTCTAGATTGTTCCACATGAACTTCAACTCTGCTACAAGTGCACCTGCATTATAATTTATGCTTCTACTAGCACAATTAAATATGTAGTTCTGAGTACTTCAAATGATTCATGGTTAAATTTCCATAGCATCACCATATGTAGACATATCTCCAAAACTCTAAAACACTGGCTATTACGTAACATCTAAAACTCACCACATCCTACCACATTACATTTAATCATTGCTCAATAGTTTCTATATACTCTCTCTCTCTCTCTCTCTCTCTCTCTCTCTCTCTCTCTCTCTCTCTCTCTCTCTCTCTCTCTCTCTCTCTCTCTCTCTCTCTCTCTCTCTCTCTCTCTCTCTCTCTCTCTCTCTCTCTCTCTCTCTCTCTCTCTCTCTCTCTCTCTCTCTCTCTCTCTCTCTCTCTCCATGCACATACCCATTAGGTAGGCTATTTTGCATATGGTGGTCATATCCTTTAGGTCCAATCACCTCCAAACTTTACAAATAGATAGAGCATAATTCTAAGCATCTTTCATAAAGACCACTTCTCTACATAGGTGCAACTAATACCACTTTTTCATTGTTTTCCACATTTAATACTTAATCTTTTCCATTTTCCAAGTCCTACATGTGTCCAAGTTGTATTGTTTGTCAAGTTTTTAGTCTAATTGTTAGTCCTAGCTCTCATGGTTATTAAAATGTTAGTATAGTTATATTTATCCTTAGGTAACATTAATTTACACATTGTTGCACAAACAACCACACTCAAAAATGACCTTACCTAATTAAGGTTAACCTTTAAGGTTCTTTAATTTTGTGAGCCTAACAGATCCAACTAGTTCAATCTTCTTATAGTCCATGCTTAGCCTTCCAAGAGAGTTCATGCCATATTAACTTTGCATTATGTCCTCACTTTCCTCTTGCTAGTTGTAGTACTCTTTTTTTCTAATCCTATCCCTATATCATACTATTGTTGTTGACTTTTATTTCCATCTACATCATCATAGTCCTAGTTATCCTATTTTGAGCCTACCATTTATCCTTAGCCATGTCTTATACTTCTTCTATTCATGTCAATTTTAATGACCTCCAAATTTTCCATAAATTCTTCTCCACCAAACCCTAGACCCTCACCCAAATCCTTACTTTCCTAAGAAAAGCCCTTCCCCAAACATCATTTGATCATGTGGCTCCTTCCATCACTAGACAAGTGCCCCTACTTTCCATTACTCATCCAATACAATCCCAATGTCATAGCTCACATTCCCACACCTACATTCATAGACTCCATTCCCCCTATCGACACCATCATTGATAATCATTTTAAGGAGTCTCCCTTGAATAATCATTAAACCGTGGATTATCCCATATCCCCATCTTACACTTTCCTCACCTTTGAACCCTTAAAAGATGACATCTAGCTATCCCCACCATTACCAATCACACTTTCTAGCAATGCCACATAATACACCTTACCCATCACTTCACCTAAGTCATCATCAATTAAATCACCTCATTACTCCATTCAACCATACCCATACCACCCCTTACTCACTCCACAACCTGTATTAACGCATGATTCACCCCATGACATGCTACAATTACCACAATGCCAATTCACTCTACCAGCATTCTTCATATTATCTTATGAATCACCATCCTTTCTTCCCATTCCTTGAGACATCATACCATGACACACATCCCTTCCTCCATTACATCCTCCCCAGCCCTTTCCCAACATTGATAACCCACTACCCATGCCACCTCCTTTTCATAACACATTTGACCATAACATTGCAACAACAATCATCACTCATCCCAACACCATCCCTCCACCATGTGACATTTATCTAACACATATTCCCAATTATAATTATATCTACACAAAACTCAAGGTGTCGTAAGTGCAATTTGAAGACCTTAACCCTCCTCCTCCTCCTCCTTCCTCATCAATAGGATGGATTAAATCACCACTATCAATTGACATCATCTTACAGCCATCTCCTCCTAAAATGGTCTTGCTTAAATTTCATAATATAATGTCCAAGGCGATCTCATTGCACATATGAGACACTTCTTTTTCCAAGCCACAATTGTCACTGTTTAGTGGAAAATTGGATTTGTTAATGTTTTAGTGTTTTGATGTTTGAATCCGCCTTTCCATTTTACATTCAAGGATCTAGGGTCGAGTGGCAATTCACTATCATACCCTAGATCATTGTGAGATGTAGGGAAGCTTGGATTAGGGAATTTAATCACCAATTTATCTTCTCTTATGCTCAATTGACCATTAAAACCCTAATTATACAAATACGGCAATAGACTGACAAATAATAGAAAAAACTCTTGCAGATGGAAGTAAAATAGCAAATCACAAAGTACCTATTTTTGGGGACCCGAGGTGGAAAAGTCAGGGACATGGGAGCTGGTGCCCAAGTCCAAGGCCCTATTTTATGTCTGGATCTGGCAACAAGATCTGCAACCTGAATCTTTTGTATCAGAGATTTTCCCAACACGGAACTTCGGGGACTAGGGAGTGGGCGCCCTAGTCCAGGGGGCATATTTTCTTCCTTTCCTGCACTTCAAACACTCCAATATGCTCCTCTGTAGCTCCACTCAATCCAGATCCTCAACCTGTAACCTGCAATCATGAAAACTTGGTTTGGGGGTTGTGGTGTTTAGGAGCTTGCCTCAATCAAGCCCCGAAAGGACACTTAAGTCTTCCAAACACCTTTGTCAGATAGAGAGAGCGTGCCCTTGTGAGGCAGAGGCCAAATCTAAATGAAACAATGATAGAAAGCACAATGATATCACCTTGTAGTGAATATCTCATAGGAGGAAGATGCTCTTCATTCCATGAGGAGATGAATGGTCAAATTTGCAAATACAAACACATAAACAAAACAAGTTTGCTCTTGCAACACAATGAATGCCTTGAATCACCTTGAGAACACTTGAACATCACAATTGTCATCTAGTCTACAAATGAATGCCTAAACATGATTTTATATGCAACTACAAGCATTCCCGCCAAGATTTTCATAATTCAAACTTACCGTGTCGGTAAAGGACCCTAATAACGGTCATAAACTGACACCCAGAAATTAGGGCTGCCCCAAAATAGGGCAGGACAAGGGCACCCAAGTCCTCCCCCTATTTTGGGTAGGGTATAGCTCAAGGGGTTTTTCTAGGTCCCATTTGTCATGTTACCTAGGGCTCATTCCATCGGGATGCCAAAATATGAACTAAGATGTTCTAAATGCATGCTAAAGACCCGGGAGCTAAACCTTATGAGGGAAAAGCCCCCAAGGGGACATTTTTTGACGTTACAGTCACCATTGATGATTATGTCCTTACTAATAATTTTCCCTCCACATTGATATAATATGTCCTTGTATGGTTTGACACATTACTACTTGGTTCTATGAATTAAATTTAGATCTCACGCATAGCTTTACCAACCACTACCAATTCAACATCAAGCCTAAGGTTTTCTTAGTACATCTCACACATTGCAAACAAGACTCACTAGGGATTACTAGAGAGAGAGGTTCAAATTTTAAAGAGATGCAACTTTGTCGATTGGTTGAAAAGATGTTAACCATGTAACAATAGAAATTTGCAAGTTGAATTGTAAGTTCTATAAGTTCTAAGCATAAACTAATGAAAAGAATAACAAAAAATACCATTTGTATAGTTCCAGAAATGGATATCCATTTTGGGACCCACAAAATAGATATCTGTTTTGGAACGGATATCCATTCCAAACGGATATTCTTAACATGCCTATGAAAGTCAAAGTTGGCCAATTCGTGAATTTGGCTAAGTAAAGACAATTTTTTTTTCTATTGCCATTGTTTGCCCCGCGATGATCCTGCACATACCCTATTAGTATTGGCTCTAAATATGTAAATATGTAATGAGAATAGGAGAGAGTAAGATATTCAATTGTAAGAGAAAGAGAATGAAATAGAATGAATTTATAGGAGTCAATGTATAGAAGAATATATCTGATATAGTGATAAGGTGAGAGATAAAGGCTAATCTAATGATAGATAATGTAATAGAGATATACATTTAATGAATATAATCTACCGCAAGCTGGTCTAGCTCTTACGTATGGTGTTATGATGCATGTTGTGTATGCTAGTGGATGTATTTTATTAATTCTACATACTCTTTCTTGTCGTAACCTTCTATAACTCACTGCATAGGCCCTGGTCCTCTTCTTACCCTTAACACTAGGGTATAAATACAAATGTATTCAAGTAACTTAAGCATCAGATCTCTGATTTGTGCTTGTTCTTGTCAACATCTTAGTTTTGGTTGTGGAACCAAGATGTTGATAAGAGCGAGCACAAATTATAGATCTAGTTCTTGGGTAAAAGTTTAAACCTACATCACACTTTCGACCAACTAAATGGTTTCTATAGAAATAGTTTTGCTCTAAACTATTTTAGGAGGAACCATTTCTCCCGGAACCACGTAGCACCTACATGGCATTTCGTGACATGAACAGTTTCACCCGAATTTTTAAAAAATATAAAATCCAATTTTGAATCTGAAAAGGGTGTTTATTTACATAGAAAGTTTTGGCAAGAAAGTTTCACCCAAAAATTTTCTAAGCGATACAATTTTGTTCAAACTGTCTATGTGGCATTCCATGTGGCAGCCAAAGCCCTATTTTCAAAAAATTGAACAAAAGTTCAAGTTCAACTCCACATTTTTCCAACCAAAGGGTTTTTTCATGAAAATCTAAAAATACTCTTTAGTAGATGTCGGAGTCTAGAACTTAGAAATTTTTTTTTTTAATATTTTGATTAGTTCTATTAGGATTATTTTTAAATTTATTGCAAGTAGGTTATTATAATCAAACATGCAGTTGATTATAAATTAAAAATAAATAAGTAAAATATATTTAAAATTTTTGAAAAATATATGGCACACTAGAGGAGAGAATCTTCTCCAAGAGGGTTTTTTAAATCAAATAAAAAATGTACAAAATTTGACGTCCCATGAAAACTATAATGTTCTAGTTGAATTTGACTTTAAAAATTTATTAAAAAATAATTATTCATCAAAAATTTAAAAACAATCCATGCACTAGATATTTGAGTTGTCTAATTAGGGAAAAAAATTAAATAAAAAGTTAATTTTACTATATTTTTCTTGACGTACCATCGACGTCACTTTTTTCAAAAAAAAATCAACAACTAAAATTCATCTATTAAATTCATAAAGAAAATATTCAACCAATTTTGAAAAAAAAATTAAAAACATATAAGCATAAGCTACATTAAAATTCTACATTTCTTTAGTTTATGTCATTTTAAAATTCAAAACATACATATGACTTTTTCGCCATTTAAGTTGGAAAAATATATTTGTGTTAGTTGTTTCCTTTATAAAAGTGTGGCACAGTTCTGAACTTTTACCCTCTTAAGTTACTTGAATGTTGTAATTATACATTGGTGTTAAGGATAAGAAGAAGATCAAGGCATATGCGGTGAATTATAGAAGGTTGTGGTAGGAAAGAGTATGTCAATTAATAAAATACATCCACTAGAATATACAACATGCATCATAACACCATACATAAGAGCCAAACCAACTTGCAATAGATTATATTCATTATATATGTATAGCTTTGTTACAATATTTGTCACTATATCAACCTTCATCTCTCACCTCATCATTGTATCATACATCTATTATATCAAATATATTCTTCTATACATTCTCTCCTATGAATACATTCTATTTCATTATCTTTTCTTACAATTCATAATCTTACTCTCTCCTAATCTCATTACATATTTACTGTTGCAAGTATTGGCCTAATTGGTGTTGTCATTGATGTCAACATACTCCTGTTGCATTAATGATAAGGTTTGGATGAGTCATGAGCTGAGGATATTGAGAAAATTAGTATCAATCAAGAACAGTGAAGAACAGTGATGACTGTAAGGCAAAAGTCCAAGATAGGTTGACGATCAGAGGATGGGTTGAGGATCAGAGGATGCGGTTTAAAGGGTTTGTAGATATAAGTCTTAAGATGCTCCAGTCAAGTTTTTAGAGGTCCGCATGAAGATCTGAAGAAGTTATGGTCGCTCAAGTAGAAGTGGTTCTGGCAGGTGTTCAGAGGGACAGAGTGTCACAGATAGGTCCGGTGAGATCCGAAAATTCATTATCCCATTATGTAGATTTGAGGGAGTGTTGAGGACGTCCCTGTGAAGTATCAACTAGATTGGTTCGTGGTCTGAAGGTCCGGAAGAGCCTATTCCTTTGTGACAGTGATGACAGACTGTGTTCTTGAAGCTCCGGATGAAGGAGAGAAGAATTTCAGTAGGCTAATGAAGTGCGGATGTTCTTGATGATTCAGGGAAGGTTATGATGATCGTTGGATCATGTCCAGTTCATGTTGGTGGTCCGCATTGAAGTTAGAATTTGCATTTGAAGAATAACCACTGGATATTGGTGTTCTTCTTGAGACTGGCTGACCGGATGTATTACACGTCTTGCGGATGTTCTTGTAGATGTTTGCCGACTTAGATGATTATTCCTAGGTTGATGTCTTGTATAAATAAGGGATTGTGAAGTCATTCCAAAGTGTGTCTTGTGGAGATGAGCGAGTGGTAGCGAAGAGGAGAGCAAAAGGCAGAGCAGAAGTATTGAGCTTAATGGAACTAATTCAAGCATGGTGAAGATGCTATTCTCCAGTTCATGTATGTGATACTTATTTCTTTGTAGACAGTGTGTCTCTTGTAGGCACTGAGCCTCTTGTGAGCAGTGTGCTCGGGCAGCGAGCCCTAATTGGCATGTGCCATTTTGTTCTTTCTATTCTTCTAACAGAGAATACATTCTTGGGTTAATCACCCCGTGGTTTTTCCCTTAACCGGGTTTTCCACGTCAAAATCTTGGTGTCTCATGTGTTGATGAGTTTCTACTTTTGATTTGAATGCATTATGTCTCATGTTTAATATACTGCTAATCACTAAGAGGATTTAAGTGTGTAAATTGGAGAATTTTTGCACAACTAATTCACCCCCCCTCTCAGTTGTGTGCCCTAAGTCTAACATTTACATCTTTAGAGCCAATACTTATACCTAAGTATAAGTATCTCAAGGAGTGTGTCTCTTGTATACATTGTGTCATTTGGATGTAATGAAGGGTACTCCCCCTCAAACACACTCAGACATAATAATTTTAGAGTAATAGGTTCTTTACTTAATTAATTTAATTATATTGATTAATTAATTAAGTCACCTTTACTTTATTTCACTTAATCTAAACTTAGGAATCTCACATTAGGGTTTTCTAACTTGCAAGTATAAAAGTAAGTGCTCTCATGTAATTCAAAAATCTATTTCATTAATTTCATCCTTATTGTGCAAATTATTCCTCTTTTCTTTTTTCTCTTGTGGAAGGTAAATCTTAGGTTTTGCAGGTGATCCTGGTGGCTCGCAGGATATAGGCCCCTACGCAAGGTACATCCCTACAACAGCAGGCATTTTGGGGCCCTCGCCCACATAGGGGTTGCAGTCCCCTAAGGGGTCCGTGAACCCCTCTTGGGGCCATAGTAAACCCTTAGTGGGGCTGCGTGGGGGTGTTTGAACCCTCCACCCCCATATAATTTTTTTTTAATTTTTTTTCAAATAAAAAAATTCATTATTTTTTTATGTTTTTTAAAATAAAAAAACATACATGCATTTTTTAACATGCAATAAATTTTTTTGTGTTTTTTTAATTAAAAAATATCACATGCAAACTATTGTACCTAGAGGATTTTTTGGTAGGGTTCTAAAGTTGGTGGATCTCCAAATTTGGAGGTGTTCTTGCTAAACTTGGCAGAGAAGATTTTTTACCCAATCTAGCCCCTCTCTGTTGGACTTTTCACTTTTGCACTCAATCTTCAAATGGTGATATCTCAGCCATACAGTGGTATTTTTCAGTGCAATTTTTTTGAAAATGGGTAGAATTTCATGCTCTTCGCAGTGGTGCAGGTGGTTTTCAGTTTTGACTTCTGGTTTTTTTCTAGAAATCAATTTTCTCAGTGTTGTTGTTATCACCCAGATTTGCACCCTTGCGTACAGTTGTAAAACCTCAGCAATCTGGAGTAACATGGGAATGATCTCTAAGTGTGGGACTTTGCTAAATGAGATCAGACCTCCAGAGAAGGTTGGCTTCCTTAACTGGTTATCACCTAAAACTACTGAATCTTAAGAAGAAAAGAGAGAAGGAATGCTTTAAAGTGAAGGACAAAACAAAAGCTTGAAAACAAAGGGTGATTCACCAAGTTTAATAAAAGAACCCTCACAATACTGAGGAAATGCACAACATAACCAAATATAACAAGTAAACATACATAGATTCAATTGATCCTAGCAAAGGTGAGAAACCAGATGATTGAGAGGAACAGAGACATTCACAAACAACCATATGCAGATTCACACAGGACTAGAAATCAGTCCAAAGAGACAAAATAACTTGAGTATATTCAGTGGGAAGGCATAGGTACAGTATAGAAGGCTCTGTTTGGAAACAGAAAGCCTGAATGCTAAAAATTTTCCAACCTTATTTACATCATATGAATGCATATATATAGCATTCTAAACTAACCTAGGTCGGTTACAAAAATGTTCTCTAAGAGCTATCTCAGAAAATATCTACATTAGTGACTGTCCAACCGCAGAAGTTATGGCATCGAATATTTGGCACTGGTCAGATAGAAGATATTTTCAAGTCTTTAAGGCAAGCAGCTTACTCGTCCTTTCTCAGCAACACATATGAAAAATATCTGAGACAGGACAGTAGGGAAATATCTCTGCTCATCAATGCGAGATGCCTCATCATGGTGCAGCAATGAATGCCAAAAATATCTTCATCTGCTCAATGTAGTCACTGGAAAGTTCACCGCTCAAAACATGCAACTCCAGATCTGAAAATGAAAAGTGACAAAAACTCCTAAAAACCCTGCCAAATGAAAGAGGGGACCAAAATATGTATCTTTGCCTTTTACAGTAGGTCAAAATTTACCAAAATGGAAGAGATACAAGCGGTCAAAGTTTTGGTCAACCGCCTATATATATCGCTTTGCATCTGTGTATATATCGCTTGCATTTGCCGCTCAAATCGGCATCCAAAACCTCCTCTGCAACTCCCTTTGCATATGCATGGTGCTTTGTACATTTGGCTTGAAATGACTTTGTATGTTTCAAATTTGTATATGCATACAATTGCCCTTGTATTCGCGGCCCCCACCATTTGTATGTTGACTTGCATGTATGTCTGCCGCCACGTGGCACCGCCTTATTTGTTGCTTGGCTGGTTCAAGGAGCATTGCTGAAAACTGTATCTGCCCTTTGCATATTGCAATATACAAGCACAATTGTACATGCAAGCCGCAGACTCCAAATTTTATGAAATAGCCTGAAAAGACGTTGAAATCCGGCTTGTATACTTCCTTTGTCTGTTTGCTTGTATATCGCAATATACAAGTGCCAAATATACAAGCCACGGACCCCAAAAATTTATCAACTGCTTTGACTGCTGGGTCGGATCCGGCTTGTATCACTTTCTTTGTATATTTCCCTACATGTTCAAATATACAAAACACTTATACATATACAAGGTGGACCTGAGACCTGAAATGCTGAATTTGATCTTCGATTCAAGTCTGCCTTGTATATAACCCTTGTATCTCTGACTTGTATCTTAGGTGAAGGTCCCTTGTATCTCTGACATACAATCGGCCTTGTATGTGTGCAAGCCCCACCTCTTATATGTTCGGCCTCGTATGTTTTGCTTGTATGTGCAAAACATACAAGCAAAATATACAAAGAAACATACAAGGCCGAATGTACATTCCACTTTAGCGGATGCACTTGTATGTCAAACCTTGTATCTTTTCGTTGCATGTGCAAACATACAACATAATATGCATTTGAAACCCGATATGCATAAAGGGAATATTCCTATAATGTATCTCCTGCTTTGTATAATTTTCCTTGTATGTTTCGCTTGGATGTGCAAACATACAAGCAAAATATACATTCTCTTTTGTATATGCGCCGATATACATTCCACTGTTCACATGCATATAATCAGCCTTGTATATTTTGATTGTATGTTGGGTTGTATGTGCGAATATACAAACCCAATATACAAAGAAAATATACATTTGCAAAATGTTCTGGGAATCTACATTGTATGTAACCGTTGCATGTGAAGACATACAACACAATATGCATGCGGAACCCGATATACATTGAGGGAATACCCTTGGAATCTACGATAGATTCCCTCAATGTATATGCATTTCCTGAGCCCGATATACATTCCAAAAATGCATATAACTTACTTTTTTAAAGGCCGATAGAGAACCTGCAAGCCCGCCAATGCACATTTGAACTGCATGTTGACCAAAACTTTGACCATGAATAACTTCTTTATTTGGCCAAATTTTGGGGTGATGTAAAAAGCAAACCTGCCTATTTTTTCAAGCTCTTTCCAATGGTAAGGTTTTTTAGGAAAGGTTTTGGGAAAAAATGGCACTTTAAGCTTTATAGGAACATTTTCCAAAGGATTTTCAAGGAAAAGTACCAGGTTAACCATTTGACTCTGGGCAGAGGAAAATAGGATAACATTCTTGGCGACCTCTATGGGGTGTTTGCCTACTAAATAAATGATCAGTGGCCTTAAGCATCCATTGGGCATGGGGTCAAGTCTAAAACATGCTAGAAAACTAGAAACTGCCTCCAAAACACAAAAGGGGAAAGGGCCTGCACTCTCCTAATGACAATGCAGCCTGTGCAGAAGCACTTAGGGAAAGAGAAAACAAAAACAGAAATGAAACCTATTCCAATCCTAAACTAACCAGTCAGACATGACTTTAAACAAAGCCATTACCTGGTTCTTGAAAATAACTGCCCCTTCTTAATAACTTACAATGTTTCCCATTCATGTGGGCAGTTAAAAAGAGGTAAGGGGGAAAAGTACATATGACAAATTGATAAAAAACCCCCTTCAAAGTGGAGATAAACTCACCTATCCACCTAGACTGATTGCTGATGTTACTAGCTTGTGGTGAATAAATGGGCTGATCCCAATCATTTTGATGCTCAACTTCATGCTTAGAGGTAAGCATGACAAGTGGTGACTCCTCTTGATACGTCTCCAGCTGAGCTAGATGCCTGATTAGGCATCCCCTTGAAATGACATGCAAATCATGATGACTGATTTCATGCCTCTGCTCCGATTCTTTCTCTCCTTGCTCTTCATTTGGTATGATAGTGCCCTCCATTTGACTCTCATGTTGTTGTTGTGTGTGAAACAGCTGACTTGGGACCTCATGGTTTTCTCCTTCTTCCTTCAAAGAATCTAAGAAGGCTGACATAATGTCATCATGGCTGCATTCTTCCTCCTCTTGCTAGTCTGAAAACTCTAGCCCCTGTGATTCCACTATAAATATGGTTGCCTGCACCTTATGAACAAAATGTTCATGATATTCTAATTTAGGCTTAGAAATTGAGTCGTGCACCTGTTCAAAAGAGAACCTCCTCACCAAGAAGTTGATATCCCTACTAGATAATAAAGAATAAATCTTCAATTTGCTCTCGTCCATGTTCAGTCTCTTCATTATTTTCAATAAAGCATGGGAGCTCCTCAAGCATATCAGCATAATCAGCCTCTGTGTCATCTATCATAGGGCAACATGTTTGGCCCTCATTATTGTTTGGAACCTCACTGTCATGCTCAGCCCCAAACTGTAGCAATTTGTCATGATTTTCTGTGTTCTCTTGTTGCTGCCTATCTACAACCAGCAGAGTCGCCAGCTTCAACATAGTCAGGTAGCTCATGAAGTAGGGTAGCATCATCCATCATTGACATGACCTTAACAATACTCATAGGTGCAATAGATTCAAACAATTTTTTCTCTATGAGTGTAGGAATAGATTGCTCCTGTAGAGGGATATAGGCTTTGAAACTTGGAAACTTGTGGAGTCTAGGTTGCCCTTGGTCAAACATAGGTTCCTTCAGTGGACGAGACTCCCTGAAACTCAGAATATTCGATTCAAGAGACTTAGGAGACTCATCTTGCTTGAAGCTTGGTGTTCTTAAATTGGAAACCTGTTCTTCAAAGAATGGATTTGGAAATGATTGAGTTTCCAACCTTTGAAAAGGAGCCAACGAAAGCCTCTTTTGTTCTTCTTCTGCTAGCCGGATACTAGAGCATGCTTCCATTTGTGTGTTTGGTGGAGGGTCTTCACAGGGTGAAAAAGATGGCCCTTTCCAACTTGGAACCTTAAAGGCAGAAGGCTGCCTGAAACTTGGAATTATGATAGGTCTGGATTCTACAACTGTTTCCTCTACCTGATTTTGAATTGGTATAAGAGGACTGGTCTTCACAAGGTTTGGCATTTTGTAACAAGGATGCTTGATCCAAGAAGGCTACCATGGTAGAGAAGTTTGAGCCACTTTCACATATTCACTTTGGTTCGAAGGATGGACTTGCTTGAAGCTAGGAATAGGAGAGAAATGTTTCACTTTGGGCTCTTGCACTTGAGCTTGTGACTGTTTTATTTGTTTCTTTTTAGCTGCAAGTTGCATGTTCAAGAATTTCTCTTCATACACCCCTCTATTTTCTGCCTCCTGCTTTGACAAATAAGCTTGATATCCAAACTCCTTTTGCTGCCTGTTATACTGTGCTTCTCTATCTATTTCTGAAATTTACCTTTGGAAATCCATTAACAAACTCTCAATGCTACCCAAATCAGTATCATTTTGCGACTGACTAGGGAGGTTGTGTGTTTGATTTAGGGTAGAATGGTTTTCATGAGGCTGACTATAGGTATGAATGGGCTGCAAACAAGGATAAGCAGGATTGGCTTGAAAATGCTCTTGCTGGTAAGGCTGATCATAATGAGGCAAAGAGCTATTTGGCATAAATATAACGGCATTTGGGGCCTGGTATTGCTGATATGGGGGCCAACAACCTATATTTGAGTTAGGGGTAGGGAAATAGCCATATTTCCCATAAAATTCTGACATCTTATAGCATCTAAATGTTGGATATTCATAAATATGTCAGAATAAGAGCAAAATAGGTCTGCAACCAAAGAAAAACTAGATACATACCAGAAAGGGAGTTGCCAGGTGATTGAAACGCTTCTGGAAGCTGAATAGACCAGAAAAATCACCAAAATCCTGACCTTTGATGAAATTTTATTGGGTACTTGGGCTGCCTTCACCAGCTGATTTGTTTAGTAGAGTCGCCATGGTGTTCTTTGTTTTGCCTCTAAAGGCTAGTAATACTAGGAGAAACACCAAATCTCTTAGTATCTTGATGAGAAGTTCATCGAACTGGTCCCACAATCACCTGATTAGAAGTCAGAGATACAAGGGTTATATACAAGGTGGACTTGAATCGAAGATCAAATTCAGCATTTCAAGTCTCGGGTCCGCCTTGTATATGTATAAGTGTTTTGTATATTTGAACATGTAGGGAAATATACAAAGAAAGTGATACAAGCCGGATCCTACCCAGCAGTCAAAGTAGTTGATAAATTTTTGGGGTCCGTGGCTTGTATAATTGGTGCTTGTATATTGTGATATACAAGCAAACAGACAAAGGAAGTATACAAGCCGGATTTCAATGTCTTTTCAGGCTATTTCATAAAATTTGAAGTCCGCGGCTTGCATGTACAATTGTGCTTGTATATTGCAATATGCAAAGGGTAGATACAATTTTCAGCGATGCTCCTTGAACCAGTCCAGCAACGAATAAGGTGGTGCCATGTGGCAGCAGACATACATGCAAGTTAACATACAAATGGTGGGGCTTGCGAATACAAAGGCAATTGTATGCATATACAAATTTGAAACATACAAAGTCATTTCGAGCCAAATGTACAAAGCACCATGCATATGCAAAGGGAGTTGTAGAGGAGGCTTTGGATGCTGATTTGAGCGGCAAATGCAAGCGATATATACACAGATGCAAAGCGATATATACAGGCAGTTGACCAAAACTTTGACTGCCTGTATCTCCTCCATTTTGGTGAATTTTGACCTGCTGTAAAAGGCAAAGATGCATATTTTGGTCCCCTCTTTCATTTGGCAGGGTTTTCAGGAGTTTTTGTCACTTTTCATTTTTAGATCTGGAGTTGCATGTTTTGAGCGGTGAACTTTCCAGTGACTACATTGAGCAGATGAAGATATTTTCGGCATTCATTGTTGCACCATGATGAGGCAGCTCGCATTGATGAGCAGAGATATTTCCCTACCGTCATGTCTCAGATATTTTTCATATATGTGTTGCTGAGAAAGGACGAGTAAACTGCTTCCCTTAAAGACTTGAAAATATCTTCTATCTACCAAGTGCCAGATATTTGACGCCATAACTTTTGCGGCTGGACAGTCACTAATGTAGATATTTTCTGAGATAGCTCTTAGAGCACATTTTTGTAACTGACCTAGGTTAGTTTAGAATGCTATATATATGCATTCATATGATGTAAATAAGGTTGGAAAATTTTTAGCATTCAGGCTTTCTATTTCCAAACAGAGCCTTCTATACTGTAACTGTGCCTTCCCACTAAATATACTAAAATTATTTTGCCTCTTTGGACTGATTTCTAGTCCTGTGTGAATCTGCATATGGTTGTTTGTGAATGTCTTTGTTCCTCTCAATCATCTGGTTTCTCACCTTTGCTAGGATCAATTGAATCTGTGTATGTTTACTTGTTATATTTGGTTATGCTGTGCATTTCTTCAGTATTGTGAGGGTTCTTTTATTAAACTTGGTGAATCACCCTTTGTTTTCAAGCTTTTGTTTCGTCCTTCACTTTAAAGCATTCCTTCTCTCTTTTCCTCTTAAGATTCAGTAGTTTTAGGTGATAACCAGTTAAGGAAGCCAGCCTTCTCCGGAGGTCTGATCTCATTTAGCAAAGTCCCACACTTAGAGATCATTCCCATGTTACTCCAGATTGCTGAAGTTTTACAACTGTACGCAAGGGTGCAAATCTGGGTGATAACAGTTGTGTAGTTCTCATTTTGGAGACTTTGACGGGCCATATCTTTTACATCCGGACTCCTTGTTGGGTCCCATTTTTTTTGAAAGTGCATGATTTTCTATGTACTTCATCATGGTGCTATCAGTTTCCTCTCTTTCTGTTAGAGAATTGTATTTTCAGCATGTGGTCCTTTTTTAGACATTGTGAGCTTCCATTGTAAGCACTTCTCATATGTAAACGCACTAAAATAAAGTGTCTCAGCATTGTACATGTATTCTTGAGATTTTAGACATCATTTTGTGCCTTATTGTACTCACACTATGATATAAAGTGCCATGGGGGGTTAATGTTTGCCTTTTGTTTTGCCATCACACTTTTGTCAAGTGAGTGTCCCTTCCATGACAGCAGTGAATCACATTGATTCTTGCCTCATGTGTGTGTGCCTTGGTTTGTGCACCTTTTTATTTGTTGGTACTTTCATGTTTGCACATTTAGATGTTCTTATTTCTACTACATGCACTTCTTCGTTTCACACAGTTTCAGTGTACCTGTCATGGCTCTCCCTTGTCCACATTATGAGGGGTTTCTATCGTTGGTGCTAATGCTTCCTTGGTTTCGCGTTGGAGTGAGTTATGTATCTAGTATTTGTTCCTATGTATTAGGCGGATGTAGTGGTACATTAGTGGTTGGTTACCCGTGTATTTCGGTGAGATGGCGCATTTACCATATGGACACTCTTGCATTCCTTTTGTGGAGGCGACCTTATATTTTCACTTGATTAGTTCTTCAGACTTTTGGTACCTGTGCCATTTGTATCTTAGAGTTCTAGATGTTTTGTCTTTGTTTGCCATCTAATTCGAGTAGTGTCATTGGGGGCACTCATGCAGATTCTTATCTTCTTGATTCTGATCTTCATCTTTTTTTAGAGGAGGTTCTTCTTTCAGCACTACAGCAATTAGTCTTTGATAGTGTTTGCAGCTTCTTCATGCTTTAGTGGAGTTCTTCATGTTCATCTTCATGTTCCTATTCTTTTGGGACACCTTTTGTGGAGGCTTCTTAGTCCTTCACTCTTTCTCTCTCTTGTAGGGAGGTTTGTTCTCTCTTTTGGGGAGGAGTTTTTCCCACGTGGTTTTCTCCTTTTCTCTATTTGTGAGAGACTCTTTTGTACATGGGTACCTCATCAGGCCTAGTTGCTGAGACCCATCTTTGCTTTCATGCATTTGTCCTTAATTTTTTAGCTTCTCCCTAAGTTCACCTTAAGGGGGGTTACTAGAGTAATAGGTTCTTTACTTAATTAATTTAATCATATTGATTAATTAATTAAGTCACCTTTACTTTATTTCACTTAGGCTAAACTTAGGAATCTCACATTAGGGTTTTCTAACTTGCAAATGTAAAAGCAAGTGCTCTCGTGTAATTCAAAAATCTATTTCATTAATTGCATCCTTTTTTGTGCAAATTGCTCTCTTTATTTTTTTCTCTTGTGGAAGGTTTCTTAGGTTTTGCAGGTGTTCACTGGGTCCTATGAGGTTGGTTTCACAACTTCTACAAATAACATAGTAAGAATTCACAAACTGTTTCAAATTATATTCATAAAAATGTAATTACAAGATGCAAGGGTCTCAAGACAAAATGTTACAGCAACATGGGTTGTATTACAATTGGAAACAAAAATATTTTCTAACTCTAAAATCCTGCAAGTTGGAGCTCGAAAACTACCTCTATCTTCCCTGCTCTACCTTCTTATCCTACCTTTCCCCTTCCTTTATGCTTTCCTTCTCTTGTTCCTTTATGGGAAATTCCATCCCTTTCTAGCACCCAAAGAGTCCAGTTGTATCTTTCCCACTCAAGAGATTTTAAATTTTGAAATCTGGTAACACAACTTTCGGGAGCCATAACTTTTGAACCGAGCGTCTGATTGACGAACCATTTGATGCGTTGGAAAGATCATGAAAAAATGAACTTCCACAAAATATACCCTAAAGGATATTTTGATCTTCAACCAATTTTTGGGTCTGTACGGGGCCTCTAAGTGCCTCAATTTTGACTTTGAAACTTTTTACAAGGGATTTTTTTAAATAAAAACTTTAATATCTCTCAAACCATAAATTATATATTTCTTCACGGTTGGCTTAATTTTACAATTTCACTTCTCAGGGTAAATTTCTAGGTCCATACATGTATAAATGCAAACTTGCTAAAAATAGCATGTTACTATTTTTAGATTTCTAAAAATTTGGATTGTCTTGAACCACTAAGAATGTCAACTCAGGCTCCAACACAACTAAAAAACAAAAGAAATTTATTTATGGGTAATGCAAGATTGCCCTTACACCACTAGATGCTCATGCATCAGACACCTAGGGTAATTTGAGAAGTGACCTTGTCATATCTCAAGTGTTCGAGGAAAACCTAAATGTTCAACCTCTACCTTAGACAACTAGGAAGAATCTTTGATGGGCCTTCCTTTCCACTTAACCAAATATTCTTCATATTCCATGTTCATGTTACTTCTTCCCACACAACTATCTAGGATTTCTTCTATCTCCTTCTCTGAAGTAGGTGTCGGGATGCTCCACTGTTCTTTTGTTGGTCCATCCTTTGTGCCACCTTCATGATACTTTGTTAAATTAGAAATGTTGAACACAAGGGAAATGTTGATTCCACTTGGCAACTCTACCTCATATGCTTTTCCTAAATCATGCTTCTTCAGGATCCTACATGGTCCAAATTTCTTCATCTTCAACTTATTATATGTCCCCATTGGGAACCTTTCTTTCCTTAGGTGAACCATGACTTCATCACCAACCTTGAATTCCTTAACCTTTCTCTTTGGATCTGCCTTAGCCTTGTACTGATAATTCATTTTATTGATGTGTTGTCGCACCTCTTCATGCAATCTCTTCAGGTGCTCTGCAAAGTTTTCAGCCTCGACACTACTCTTCTCTCCTGTGTCTATCTTTCTCATCTCAGAAGCGTTTCTCAAACTGCTCCCATATATAATTTGGAATGAGGATTTACCAGTACTCATGTTGACATAATTGTTATAAGCAAACTCTACCTATGGTAATATTAAATCCCATCCCTTGCGTTTATCTCCTACTAAGCATCTCAGCAAGTAGCCCAAACTTTGATTCACTACCTTTGTCTATCCACCAATCTATGAATGATGTGCAGAGCTAAACTTCAACTCAGTCTTCAACTTCTTCCATAAGGTCCTCCAGCAATACCCAACAAACTTAGTATCTTAATCTGAAACTATGCTCTTTGGAAGACCATGTAGCGTAACCACCTCCGTGAAAAACAATTCTGCAACATGAATAGCATCAGTAGTCTTTTGGCATGGAATTAAATATGCCATCTTTGAAAATCTATCAACCACCATGAATATAGAAGCATGCCCTCTCTATGTTCTTGGCAATCCAAGAACAAAGTGTTGACCCACGATTGTTGTTGCACCAAAAGGTTGACCTGTTAATGCCGGATACAACCACCAGAGTTAATGAATCCACAGGCTCAGGCGGTTAAGCCATGTCATGAATCCAGCAAGAGATGTTGGCTCACTGCCAACAATCCCCCCCAGCGTCACTCGTGGGAGCCCACGTCACTCGCGGGGGAGATTCAAACCTGGAACCTTTGACTCTGATACCAATTGTTGGCCCACAATTGCCATTGCACCAAAAGGTCGACCTATTAATGCTCGATACAACTGCCAGAGTTAATGAATCCATGGGAGGTAGTTAAGCCATGTCACGAATCCTGTGAGAGATGTTGGCTCACTACCAACACAAAGTCCATGATGATATCCTCCCATGGTTTCTCTAGTATAGGTAGTGGCTGATACAAGTTGGTATTCTGACTAACTCCCTTGGCCATCTAGCATACTCTACAACTTTGCATGAACTTCTTCACATCCTTGTGCAACTATGGCCAGTAATAGTTCTCACTAACAAGAGCAATGGTCTTATCTCAACCAGAATACCCTACTAACCCTCTACTATGTTTTTCCTTGATCAGGCTCTCTCTCATAGAGCTCCCCGAAATACACAATTGGCTTCCTCTAAACAACATACCATCTTGGATTATGTAATCCAACCATCTCGTCCTGTCCAGGGTAACAGACTCCAAACAAGCTTTCCAGGCCTCTACAAAGTCTGGTTCTTCAGGGTACAAATATTTGAGTTCATTGAACCCGACAACCTCTATCTTCATCTTTGTCAACAAATTTTGCCTTCTACTTAAGGCATCTACAATTTTGTTGGACTTCCTACTCCCGTGCTTCAAAACAAAATTATAACTCTACAAAAACTCAACCCATTTTAAATGCCTCTAATTTAACTTTCCTTGACTATTCAAATATTACAAAGCCTGATGATTATTATACAAAATAAAATCTTTTATAAATAAATAATGCCTCCATTTCTTTAAATCTTGAACTATAGAATAAAACTCTCAATCCTAGAAAGAATATTTTTTCTTGGCATCATTCAACTTTTCACTAAAATAGGCAATGGGGGCTTTTTCAAGCTACTGAATCGAGCAACAATAAACCAATTAACTCACCAAAATGAAACAAGAATCTCTCATTTACTAGCAGTAGGAGTAAAAAGTGATGTTACAGCCTTACATGCATCGGCTTTAGCCTTACATTCAGTTGCTACAACTCACAGAGTATCTTATAGATTACAAATCTTCCCGAAGAAGTTACAGCAAAAAACATAAACATAGTATCCATAGATTCCACGACTCTACAACTCGACCATACCCTAAAAATGTGAAATCTTCCCCTTTTAAAGGCAATAGAGGTAGTTAAGTGCATTAAGACGGCCACCGTCTTCGTTACGTGAAGAGAAAAAATGTCATCCCCTTACATGCATCTTGAAAAAAATGACATCATATTACTATCTCTTGGATCGGCATTGATGTTTAGGCTTTGGATTGGTCGAAATAGCAGTTGTCAATTGTATTTCCCGCTTCTAGAAGTTCCTGGGCGATCCTACAAGCTAACCGAATGTGGTCGAGCAACAGGACACGTTATAGGACATTCAGATGGAAAAATGTTTAGTTGGGAGATAAGCAGTGCAACCAGATATGGATATGCAACAAGATGTCCAGATGGGAGATGTCTACTTGAGAGATGTCCGGCTGAAATTTTATGGTTGGAAGATGAAATAGGCAACCAGAATTGGATATGTCAACAGGATATCCAGATAGAAAAATGTCTAGTTAGAAATGAAGCATTGCAACCGTATGTGAACAAAAACTGGATCCAAATAATGAAATACAATAAGATATCTGGTTCAAGATATGTCTGGTTGAAGACAAATAGTGTAACCAGATGTGTAACATGATATCCGGTTTGAAATATGTCTGGTTGAAGACAAACAGTGTAACCGGATGTGTAACATGATATCCATATGAGATATCTAGATGGATGATAAAGCATCATAACCAGATCCATATATGAATAGAAACATGATCCAAATATATAGAAATCAACGGGATGTCTGGTTAGGAAAGGTCCAAATGAAATGTTTAGTTGAAGAAAGATAACTTAACTGGATATGAATAAGGCAAACGGATCCAAATATTGAAACTCAATAGGATACTTAGTTAGTAAATATTTGGTTGGAATATAAAGGATGATGCAATCGGATCCAGACATGATAAGACAACATGATCCAGATGCAACAAGGCAATAGGATCTGAATAAGATGTTTGATTGATATATAAAGAAGTGCAACCGGATCCGGACATGAAATACAACAGGATTCAGATGCGAGAAGGCAACAGGATCCAGATAAGATGTCTGATTGAAATACAAAATAAGTACAACTAGATCCGAACATAAAATACAGCAAGATCGGGATGCGACAAGGCAACAGGATCCGGATGTCTGGTTAAAAAAATGTCCAGTTACGAATGTCCGGTTGGAGCGATGAGCATAACTTAGCCTAAATTCATCAAATCTTTGCCAAATTTGAATTGTAGGTAGCCATTTGGCTCCTTTAAAAGATGTACTCCTTACTTGGGCATGATTCCAACAAAGGAAAACACACAGAAAAGTAACAAAATATTTTTGGGTGGTGAGGATTGCTCGTGGACCCAGATGCTCCTGCATCAAGACAGGTAAGTTTGAGATGTGTGGAAGTATGTGTAAATGAGAGTATGGTAAGGTTCAATGAATGAGCTCAACTTTGCACAAGGGTGTCATTGTAAATATATAATGTATTAAGCCATTCCATCAAAATGGGCCCAAAACTAAATGGCAATTGGCATAGGCATGCAAATTTCACTGTTACAAAATTATGTGTGGATCTAAAAATATATTATTTATAAATCTAAGTAGATTAAATATAAAGTTAATTATTATATTTTAAACTATAAAATTAGGGGATGGGACAACAAAAAATATGCAAAGTGGTTTACAATGGAAAAAAACACAAAAGACATGTAAAGGAACATAAATTTCAAACGCAATAATGCATTTAATTTGCCTTTTTTTAATCTGACTGGGAATGTAACTTTCATAATTCTTGAAACATCTAAGATTTAAGACCCAATATAGCTTTGAAGGTTATTTCTACGTCTACAACCAAAACTTATAAATTGGAAAAGAGTACTTGTATGTGCCATTGAATAGTTAATAAGGATCAATATTTATAGTTTTGTTGGTCAAGTGCTACATGCTATTTGTTTGAGTAACAAGTCCATGTCTTGATATTTATAACTTTATTAACCAAATGCTACACATTATTTCTTTTTAGCTTCTTTCATGCAATGCTTGGATGATAGGATCATGCTTGATTAATAGTTAGTTTCTAATTCTCTTTTTAAAATAGGGCAATTATTTACCATTTTGCACATGTTAGAGTAATAGGTTATTTACTTAATTTAATCATGTTGATTAATTAATTAAGTCACCTTTACTTTATTTCACTTAAGCTAAACTTAGGAATCTAACATTAGGGTTTTCTAACTTGCAAATATAAAAGCAAGT
The DNA here is from genome assembly GCA_027924645.1 of Cunninghamia lanceolata. NCBI lineage: Eukaryota > Viridiplantae > Streptophyta > Pinopsida > Cupressales > Cupressaceae > Cunninghamia > Cunninghamia lanceolata. The sequence goes on along the minus strand of BSBN01001814.1, from coordinate 126,847 downwards.
TCTCTTATGTGATTCATTAATCCATTTCATTAATTGCATCATTTTTTGTGCAAATTGCTCTCTTTATTTTTTTCTCTTGTGGAAGGTTAATTTTAGGTTTTGCAGGTGTTCACTGGGTCCTGCGAGATTGGTTTCACAACTTCTACATGGTATCAGAGCTCCAGATCTACAAGCCTCTTCTCAAGTTTGGAGAAAATTTTGAGCAAGAGTCGTTTGTTGGGTGTGTTTTTGTGTAAAATAGAGTATTCCATTAGATTCAAAGTAGTTGAAATAGTCAAATTAGCCTTTTATTTGGCTTGATTTGAGCGTCGTAAGCCAGATTTACAAGGGTTTCAGGGGGTGCTTTTTTTGGGTATCGAAGGAAAGCTATCTTTCAGAACGTTTTAGGCCCAAACGAACCTCACCATCACGCTCAAAAGGCCAAACCTTAAGATTGACTATCAAATCGTCGAAATCAACCTCGGACATATCTAGGGCAAATTTTTTTACCAAACAAGTCGTAAACCTGCCCAGCACGCACTACGAGGTGATATTTCAAAAAAAAATCCTACACTTTAAAAAAAATTGCAGGTTTTTTTATTTGTAAAAAAAATAATTTTAAAAGTTTTTCAACAAAAAGAATCAAAAACAAAAGTTGAAAATAGAATTTAAAAATATTTTTTTAAAAGGTACTAGTACTTGCGCAGTGTAGTGCGCAAGGCCCTGTACCTGTACGTACGCCCTGCATGGGCTACAGGCCCCAGGGTCCTGCAACCCATAAGGGTTGCAGTCCCTTAGGGACCTGCGCCCATCTATGGGGTCGCGGTCCCTTTTGGGGCCATGGACCCCCTTTATTTTTTTTTTATCTTTTTTTATTAATAAAACATTTTTCATATATTTTTTTTCAATGTTTTTTTTATTAAAAAAAAACTATGTAATAAAAAAATTGTGTTTTTTAAAATTAAAAAAACACATGCATAATTCCTCTTGCATGCACCCAGTCTCAGGATTTGTGTCACTTGGTGGCTTTTTTAGCAGTACCTCTATTTTAGAGGCTTATTTGTTAGATTTTTTCCAATTAGTAGTGATCTAAATTTGTCTGGGCCCCTCTATACTTGGCGAACCTCCAAATCATCTGGCGAGTCTCTATTTTTGGCAGGCCTCCAAAGTTCACGGCAATTTTGCTAAATTTGGTGGAGATGGATTTGTTACCCCTCACCATTCGCAGTTTCACCTTTGCACCTAATTTTTAAATGGCGTTTGTTGGTGTAATTAAATATTTAATTACACTTTAATAAGTTTACTTAGGTTTTATTTTTAGTCTTAGGTTATTATTAAGTCATATTAGGGTTTTATTTAACTTGCAAATATAAAAGCAAGTTGTCACATGTAATTATTAATCCATTTTCATTAATTCATCCAATATTGTGCAAATTATTCCTCTTTGTTTTTTTCTCTTGTGGAAGGTAAATCTTAGGTTTTGCAGGTGATCTTGGTGTTATGAGTTAATTATCAATTCCAACATGGTATTAGAGCTCCAGATCTACAAGCCTCTTCTCAAATCTGCAAAAATTTTGAGCAAAAGCTTTTCCAGGATGCATTTTTAAGCAAAACAGACTTCACCATTGTGCTCAGAAGGCCTAAAAACCCCTATTTTCATATAAGGCACTCTATATTTTGCTGACAGAAAATTTCTGGGTGTTTTTTAGGGTTTCAAAAAATTTGGTTCTGAGAAATCCGTACGACTTGTACGGAATCCGTACGGCATCTCAATTTTTGTGCCACCTCAATTTTCATGTCATTCTCATCTGGGCTAATTTTTATTTTAGAGTTGCCTCAATTTGCGTGCCATCTCGATTTCTGTGCACAGGTACCGCTGAGTTTTTTATTAATTTCTTAATAAAAAAGGAATTTTTTATTTTTGAGGGCTAGCCCCTAGGGTTTAACCCCTGGTCGCATGGGGGACCAACCCCTAGCTTCCAGGCGCTAGCCCCCAAAGACTCAGCTCCTGGTCATATGAGTGACCGGAGCCTTAGCTGCCAGCTCCCAGAGACTTAGCCCCTGGTCACATGCACGTCTAGGGGCTTCAATAGTGCTTTATTGGCCTCTTTGCCCTAAAGGAGTAGTTTTGGTAAATCGGGCATATCTTGAGCATACGGAGTCGCATGTTTGAAAACAAGTAGGTGTCGGAAAGTTGGTTCCGAGCACAATCCATTGGTGCAGGTATTTTTCCATATTTTACAGATTGGTACAATTTATTGCTATTTGAAGTCTAGATACAGTTTTTGGCCTCTGAGCTCGTATTTTTTTGTCACAATCTCCAATTTTTGCGATTCTTGTAGTATTGGAAAGGCATTGAGGAGCTCTACACAACCATCTATGAATTTTTTTCAAATTCAGCCCCAGATATCATTTATTCAATTTGTCAGTTTTATGGCTTATGTTTGATATTCTGGACATTTTGGCACCTGGAGAAGTTCTGTTTGTTTTGTTGGGCTTCATTTATCAGTATTAATACATATTCAAATTGTTGATTTCTGATCTGATTTATTTGAGGAGATATCATGGGTTTTGCTATTCACCCTTCTATGGTAACATTGGGTAAGGATAATTATGAGTCTTGGCAAAAGGGCATCTTGACACATCTCAGGTGGCTTAATCTTTTGCCTTATCTTTATGGACTCATACCTGAACCAAATACACCTAGGAAGAAATCTGTACAAGAAAATTATGTAGATCATATTGTAGGATTGATTGGTTCTAGTGTTGATTCTGACACTATGTGTACTATCTCACATATTGAGTGCACACGCACTCTTTGGACTAGCATTTGGGAGATCTATGAAGACCCACATATCTCTCCATTCCCAGATGATCTTGCTATGGATTGCCACATACCCCTTGATGATGCAGATTGCATACCTTTTGATGATGATACAGTTGAGGAGCTTGGATATTTGACAGGTCTTGCTAGTTCAGATGACATAGAGACTTCACTTGCTTCTCCTTCTCTTATCGATATCACATATGTATTACCTGTTGCTACATCATATTCTTTGCAACAGGACATTATTAGTCTTACAGAGATAGCTCATTGGGACACATATCTACTAGATATATCATTATTGCTTGTAGAGTCCCGTCTTGCAGATTTGTTGGACCACATTGAGGACATTTGTCTTCTCTTTGATGACAGCTTCTATGGAGTTGCATCACCATCATATTCTTCAGATATTGTTCTTCATCCTCCTATTCAGTCACAGTTTTACAGTGGATTGGAGACATTTGAGTAGTTTTCAAGAGCATCATTGTTGTCTTTGGATCATGTGTAGAGTTCAGAGACATTTATCCTTCTTCCTCTATATTCCTATCCGGAATGGGAAGACATTATGCACACATCTACAGTTATATTTCTTCCCAAGGGGAGGAATGTTGTTCGATGTCCATGGGTCTTCATCTTTACTCTGTGTCGAGCATCTTCTAGCACTATAGGAGTCATCTTGAGGAGCCGCTACATGGTCTCTCTTCTCATCTCTATTTTGGGAGGGAGTATTTCCTCACATGGGATTTCATCCTTCTCACTTCTGGGGGGGTCACCAGACCTTCTCTTTTCTTCCTCTCTTATGGGGAGCATTCATGATTGTACTTTTGTGATGGGTTCAGTTCTTGGGGGTCTTAGTTTTAGTCCTTCTTCCATCACATGTCCATGTACTTGTATTTTTCTCTCTTTTGGAGAGGAGTTTTCTCCCACTAGGTTTTTCTCCTTTCCCTCCACTTTATGAGAGATTTTTGTTGTTCATGGGTACCTAACATGGCCTTGTAGCCGGGACCCATTCTTGCATTAGTTGCATGGTTTTCATTTCTCCCTAAGTTGCACTTATGGGGGGGCGGGGGGTTGTTGGTGTAATTAAATATTTAATTACACTTTAATAAGTATACTTAGGGCTTATTTTTAGTCTTAGGTTATTATTAAGTCATATTAAGGTTTTATTTAACTTGCAAATATAAAAGCAAGTTGTCACGTATAATTATTAATCTGTTTTCATTAATTCATCCAATATTGTGCAAATTATTCATCTTTGCTTTTTCCTCTTGTGGAAGGTAAATCTTAGGTTTTGCAGGTGATTTTGGTGTTATGAGTTAATTATCAATTCCAACAGTGATATCTTGGCCCGACGACCATATTTTTCAGTACAATTTTTTTGAAAAGGGGTAGAATTTCACGATCTTTACAGTGGTGCAGATGGTTTTTTGTTTGAGATTCTGATTTTTTCCATAAACCAGTTTTCCCAATGTTGTGCAGTTCTCGTTGTGGGAACTTCGACGGGCCATATTTTAGGCGTACGGACTCTTTTTTGGGTCCCTTTTTTTGAAAGTGCATGTTTTTATGTGTACTTCATCATGGTGCTATCATTTTCTTCTATTTCTTCAATTGTATTTTTAGCATGTGGTTTGTTTTAGATATTGTGAGCTTCTATTGTAAGCACTTCTCATATGTAAATGTACTGAAATAAAGTACCTCAGCATTGTACATGTATTCTTGAGATCTTGCATATCATTTTGTGCATTATTGTACTTGTACTATGATATAAAGTGCCATGGGGGGTTGATGTTTGCCTTTTGTTTTGCCATCACACTTTTGTCAAGTGAGTGCCCCTTCCACGACAATAGTGAATCACATTGATTCTTGCCTCATGCGTGTGTGCCTTGGTTTGCACACCCTTTTATTTGTTAGTACTTTCATGTTTGTATGTTCAGATGTTCTTGTTTCTTCTACATGCACTTCTTGGTTTCACACAGTTTCAGTGTACCTGTTGTGGCTCTCCCTTGTTCGCATTATGGGGGGGTTTCTATTGTTGGTGCTAATGCTTCCTTGGTTTCATGTTGGAGTGAGTTATGTATCTAGTATTTGTTCCTATGTACTAGGCGGATGCAATGTATATCAGTTGTTGGTTACCCATGCATTTCGGTGAGATGGAGCATTTACCATATGGACACTCTTGCATTCCTTTTGTGGAGGCGACCTATTTTCACTTGATCAGTTCTTCAAACTTTTGGTGCCTATGCCATTTGTATCTTAGAGTTCCAGATGTTTTGCCTTTGTTTGCCATCTGATTCGAGTAGTGTCGTTGGGAGCACTCATGCAAATTCTTGTCTTGTTGATTTTGATTTTCATCTTGTTTTAGAGGAGGTTCTTTCAGCACCATGCAATCAGTCTTCGATAGTGTTTGCGGCTTCTTCATGCTTCAGTGGAGTTCTTCATGTTCATCTTCATGTTCCTATTCTTTTGGGACATCTTTTGTGGAGACTTCTTAGTCCTTCACTCTTTCTTTCTCTCTTGTAGGGAGGTTAATTCTCTCTTTTGAAAAGTTTTTCCCACATGGTTTTCTCCTTTTCTCTATTTGTGAGAGACTATTTTGTACATCGATACCTCATCAGGCCTAGTTGTCGGGACCCATCTTTGCTTTCATGCATTTGTCCTTAGTTTTTTAGCTTCTCCCTAAATTCATCTTAAGGGGGGTGTTAGAGGAATAGATTCTTTACTTAATTAATTTAATCATATTGATTAATTAATTAAGTCACCTTTACTTTATTTCACTTAAGCTAAACTTAGGAATCTAACATTAGGGTTTTCTAACTTGCAAATATAAAAGCAAGTTCTCTCATGTAATTCATTAATCCATTTCATTAATTACATCCTTTTTTGTGCAAATTGCTCTTTATTTTTTTTCTTGTGGAAGGTTAATCTTAAGTTTTGCAGGTGTTCACTGGGCCCTGTGAGGTTGGCTTCACAACTTCTATTGCATGTGCATGATGTCATAAGGAAAATGGTAAGTTAGATCTCCTAGGAGCAAAGTTCCTTGGTTATGCAAAGTTCAATGATAGGAATATAAACATTAATGCTTATTATCTATGCACTAGCATCTATAGGTATTGTTTTTAGTAGCAAGCATACCCAAGCTAGTTAAAATGTGTAAACCATGGCTATAAAACTATTAAATAGATTCAGTTGTCATATGTCATTCAATATACACATGCAAGTATACGGTGAACAATTGTAGCTATAATTGGCACATTTAAAACTACACCTTGAAATTTCTATTAAGGTATATTGTTTTATTTGCAAAATATTGTAGGAAGGGTATTGTATTTGCCCCACAATTCTGATATTTTATATTTAATTCACTAACATATTCAAAATTATATTTGCACATAAATACTATTCATTAGTTTTTATTTTTGTCATCCACTTTATTTTATTGCACAACTAAAATATTAGTCTATAAATGAGATGTTATTTATGACAAATCATAGAACCTCTTTTATGCAATACACCTCTACAATAATTAAGTTATATGTACAAAAAATATTATGAATAAAGTGTATGTATAATTTTATACATGTTAAAAATATTTTAAAAACAACAAAGATATTGCAACACTAAATTTCATATTCCACAACTTAAAGTTTGTACAATTGATATTCATATCTCATCGAATTTTTAATATTATTTGTATACTTATGTAACTCACGCTTGAGTTGGAATATGCATTACAAGAATTTTTCGTCAAGCAACAAAAACACATTTTATCCATGAATTTGAATTGTTATCCTGCATCACACAGATTACACAAATTTTGTCAGAATCATATTATGCGTGATATGGAAATTTTTTATAATAGATCCATATTGTGCAAGCAATATTTAAGTAAACACTCTCATTATGTGCTACATTGCTAAGAGGATAGAGCATATAGTGGTAAACGAACCATTTCAACATAATTGGTACATATCATGAATAAACCACATTTCATACAAGATTGGGATGTAATATTGAATAAAAAATCAATTTGATAATTTACAAAGCATAGACAATAAACAACAAAGCACCCCAAATATTGTTCACTTACATAATGCAACCATTTCACAATTTATGCATCATACATACGTTTGAGAATTATTGTAACAACCATTCTAATTTAACAAAATAGAAACGTATCTAATAACAGAATTTCAGCAGAAAGATTAACAAACTTTTATGAAAGAAGTAACAAATACAATAAAATTTGAATTTCAACAAACTTTCATTTTCAGCTGAAATAATCTTTTCTAATCAGCATACATGTAAACCAAAGTAATCTAACTAATTTTAATTAACTATCTTTCTTTTCAACAAACTCAAATATTAAAATAGGAAGAGAGGATAAGGAAAGTACAACTTGAATAGTTTCCTGCTGATTTGTTTGTGGATCCTTCTTTGGATTCTGGAAAAAGAAATATCAATAAGGGCTTTATCCACCCAACCAAGACCAACTAGTCTCCCGTGCTTCTTCAACTGAAGAAACTCGACCCTTCACGAGGGTGATTAACGAGAAATCAAATAACAACAATATGCCTCTAAGTCTGGTATCAAAATCCTATACCTCCTGATCGATCTTTTCCCTAAGGTACCTCCTACTAGAAAGATCACTCTGATCAGTGGTATATCTGGAACTTGATAGTTGACAGATGCCTATACTGCATCGTAACCTTGGCCAAGGATTTCTAATATATTTATCTGACACTACTATGTCGTCAGCATTCACCCTTGCTCAGCATTTACATTATTTCATATGTTTCTTTTTTGTTGCAGGTTTAAAAGAAAATCATGTATGATCCACTTGACATACTTATAGATTCACAAGAGATGCAACATAAAAACATATAGACAAAAATATATTTTTTCTTACTTAGTGACCAAAGTCATATATCTCAAGGAAACTATAAATATATGAGCAGATATAATTGTTATATGTGTGTGTAAGGAAGGACAATACTTATGCAGATTCGAAAGATTTGATAGATGAACAACATATACTGATTAAGAAGACCGATCATGAATCACAGAACAAAGATTACAGAAAGATAGAATGATTTGATAACTACGGCTATCCCAATGATGCATTTCTATTGCATGAAAAATAATATGATGAAGGAACTATGGTCTTGCCTGGATGATTCTTTTATTGATCAAAAACTGAAAGAAGTGCCGAGCAAGACAAGACTAGACTGCCGATTTGTTCTTGCGGCTGCTTTGATGATAATAACTTGACAGAGTTAGCAAGCATGCAGTTGATACACCAAGGAATTATGATTCGGATAAATGAAATGCAGAGTAGAAAATACTTCCGAAGAATGCAAAACAATGCTCCAGAATATGTGATTCAAGTTTCAGTATTGTAGAGACGAAGCACTTCAGCGGAATGCAAAAATACTGATCAATGCATAGCTTACAATTCTTGCGAATGCTTTTAGAAATGGTGTGAATGCTATTTTCTATCCAAGATTGAGTAAAAAGAATGAATGACTAAGAAAGAATGAACGTCAATAATTATATGCGCGCTCCTCCTACCCTGTCCGCATGCAAGAAGGAGCGTTTCCTTCTTGCATGCGGGCAGAGTGAGAGTTACAAAACAAGACTCCAGCTCGCACACTACCAAGCGCTCCTCAAAAAGTAAGACAATTTATATTTTATTTAATAGACATAAGGAAAAATAATTCTCACCAACTAGAAATATATTTATACTTATATGCATGTGCCTTGGCCGAGGCTACGAAGACTTAGGCTTAGACATTATTATTGTTTTTCGATTTCTATAATCACCCTCTCCCTATTGATATCATTTTTTCCTTATCATTTGATTTGTCCTGCAACCACTTCGACAAATAATGAAGGTTAAATCATTTCCTCGATGCGAAAAATAATATATCTTATATCCATACATCCATTTTCACATACAATTAAAAAACATTCACATATAAAAGAAAATCATTCTCATATAATTATACATATTATTCAATAAATAATTTTTCATATTCACATGAAAGCAGTTGTACACAACTAACAACATAACTAACACTTAATTGTTCAAAAGAAAGGGATGTAACAATTATATGTAGTCACAATCAATTTATATAAATTTATAGTGTTTGATACGAACATGGTATACAACACAATTGAATTCTTTTATTTTTGTAAATACTCAATATGAGCTAAGATGGAATATTATCCCATGCATAAATCATAGCATCACATTATATAGTTGATGCCTTCAAATACTTGAAACCTCGAAGAACGTTGGATAATTAAAGGATTGCTTACCACAATCAAGTACAGAAGTACTATGGATGTTATTTATAAGATGAACATATGATGCAAATAATAAATGGATAACTATATAGATGCTGCCATATAGTTTACCAATGAAGACTAATGGCGAGCACAAGATGTAACTTGTGGGATAGTTGTGCACATCAAGCTTGATCTTAGTACATTATTAATCGCTATTGTTGCATTTTCTGAAGTCAATTAATGGGCTTATAGACCATGTCATTTTAATCATAAATATTGCATGGATGCATGGATATGTGTTGTAAGTAGGTGCATCCAAACCAATTATTAATTGATCTTGTCACATGATATCCCTACTTTGTTATCAGTAACAAAATAGTATTTTTGTAATGTGGAGACCACAGTGATTGAAATGAATGCAAAACCCCTATATAAATCTATGAAATATATTCTAACAAATAAATTTTTTTTGCATCCAATCATTGTCATTTGTCATGCAATATATACATGCAAGTATATGACAAACAAGTGTAGCTATGATTAACACATCTCAAACCGCACCTTAAAATTATTATTCGAAGTATGTTTTTTTATTCTGAAAACATTGTAGTAAGGGTATTATAGTTTTCTTTGTTAAAATCTGTACTTCATTTTTACTTTACTAATAGATACAAACTATATTTGAACATAAATATTGTGTACTAGTTCTAAGTTTTCTCTTACCCACTTTATTTTACTACACAACAAATATATTATTCTTTAAATAACATGGATAATATTTATAATACAAATCTCAAAACTTGTGTTATGCAAAATGTTTCCATCATAATTAAGTTATATGTAAAAAAACAGTTATATATACAAATTTAGTCTTTCTATAATTTTGTATACATTAAAAAATGAAATCAAGATAAACTTCCCATCACTATATAATTTAACATCCGACCACCTAAAGGTTTGTACAATTAATAATCATATTTAATCGAGTGTTGAATATCATTCTTAAATTTATATTAAATCACACACTTGAGTTGGAAGCAATATTGCAAGCATTTTTCATTGGGTAATGGAGGCACAGTTCATTCATAAATACATACTATTATTATTGTAAATCAAAGAAATTACATAGCATGCACGACATGGATATCAATTTTTTTTTTTTTATTATAGATCCATATCATGGAAGTAATGTTTAATTAAATAAACACCATGTAACTTTAATTCGAAGTAAAGTAGTTCCTATATTTAAATTAAAAACCATTCAACTTTAATCCAAGAGTAAAGTAGTTCCTATATTTAAATTAAAAATGTACATATTTTTTGGAAACAAAAAAACTCCAAACATGGTAAAAACCCCACAATTACAACATTATAAGTATTGGTCAGTTCCATATAACTATTTGCTATGTACATCATTCATTGTAAAAAAGGTAATCTTTATTGAATATGTATAGTTAGCGTTAATTATAAATGAAAGAAATGTGTTGCAAATAAAATATGTAAACACCCTCATTGTGTACTACATTATTGAATAGATGTGGTATACAATGGTATATAAAACCCTTTAGCGCAATCAGTGAAAATCATTAATGATCAATATTGGATCTAATAGAAAAGGTCATCCACAAAGGATAACAATAGCAAGATCTAGTCAAAGAAACCACCCACAAAACTCAATTTTATAAAATTGTTGATTCTATACAAGGGGCAGTTTCAAAACTGTGAGTTCCCCAAAGGAGACAATTTCAGAATTGTCATGGTGGTTTCATGATTGTCGCTTGCTGTAAAGAGGTGGTTTCATCTCAAATGAAAAAAGAAGAATTTGAAATAAAAAGAAGCCCTTGTCTCTTTGAATTCCATGTAGAAGGCTTTGTACACACCTTAAGAGTCTCCAAACACTCTAGAAGAAGTAAAATTTTGATAGCCTAATGTGAAAGGATTAGAAAAATTGAATTGTTATATCTCTTATAAGTAGAAAGATGAAGTAGCAATAGGTTTGATAGATATTGTAATACCCTTTGTACTTGTCTATTTTGAGAAATACACTTCAGTAGAGAGCATTTGCATCAACCGACTAGGTTTTTCACCCTTTCAAGAAGTTTCCCAAGATAAATCCATGTGTCTGTGTTGAATTTCACATTTCACCACCTCATTTCTTTGTGTAGCAGCTCTTTAATTCCTCCCAAGTTCACATTCATTTGAAAATCTAAGAACTATCATGTATTTGTTTGATTACCTAGTTTCTAACTAGTTTTGGTGTAAATTACGATCAATAAGTATCATAGCCACAAGTTCGCTTGTAAGAATATTTGGGTGACAGATAATTTTTGTATATAACCATTTTTCCAAATTCTTCCATTGTGTTGCAAATTGTTGGTTGCAAAGAACAACTATGACAGAATCTCAGAAGAAGCAATGTGAAGATATCCAAGAAAGCCTAGAGCAAGTATTGGGATTGAAAAAATCTCTTTTAGAGGAAGTGCACCATTTGAGGGAATACTAGAGGATTTGCAAGTTTAAAAGAACTAAGCTGATTTCTTTGTTGGAAACCTTGAGCAAATGCAACAAGAATCATAGTAAAAGATGAATTGCTATCGAAACTCTAAGATGAAGAGAAACAAATCTACAAGAAATTGTGTACCAACTCCCCCTCATGAAGAACAAACTACAAAGGAGTTATGTAAAAGAATCCATAAGCAAGTTTTCTTCAAAGATTCCAAATCTAATTATTCCACTAGCAAGTTTAAAATGCATATCAAGGGTATTAAGCTCCAAATCACTAGAAAGCATGGGATGTCATAGAAGAGGACTTGGCAAAAATGGCTAAGGAATACTTTATCCATCATAGTGAAGGAACGACCACCATTTGAGGGTCTTACTTATGGAAGCTTGGAAATTGGTGAATGCTCAAAGAAGAGGTCTGTACCATGCACAAATCAAACATAGTCCATGGGAGATAAAAATTCCTCTAATATTATTTAAATTGTAAAGCCTCAAAATGATTATGTTCTCTCTAAAACATGAGGTAATCTAAGCAATATGAAGGAGAAAAACTTTACTTCAAAAGGAAGAACCATAAAAAAATGGAAAAGAATGACATTGCATAATAAGGAAAGAATAAATGGAGAGATTCCACTCCATCTACTTCAACACTAGATAAGTCCAAAAAGGTAAAACATCATGTGGGTAAAAAGGTAAAACATCATGTGGGTAAACAAGTTAGATTCCATCTTTTGATCCATTTAGAAGAAAGAAGATGTTGCACAAGAATGTAGATTTCTTGTTTGTACTAGTTGAAGTAGTAACTACTATGGAATGATGTGTAAAGCCAACACCACTGAGGAGCATATGTTCCATAGCAAGGATGGGAAAATAATAAGGCACTCTCCAAAACAAAGGGAAAAGAAAGGTCAAGACACACTCAAAGAAGGTAACAAACAAGTTGAGTATGTGTAAAGCTAGAAACTATTGCTCTCATTTCAAGGTTGGAGGACATTGGAATGGAAAGTGTTGGAAGCTTCACCCAAAGAATGGCAAAAACAAGAGTTGGAAGGCTATAGGGGGGAAGAGAAGCACACAAAAGCTCCAAGTTCAAAGAGAGAACAGCTATCAAATGAGTCTACACCACCTTCGGATGGTAAGGGTATATCTTTTGATACTCGAATAAAGCATTTATTTGATTTGCGAAGGAGATGAGAATGAGTTTCTTTCCTTTATATGGGCATTTGATTAGCACTCCAAGTTTCTCCTATGGATTGAATAGTGTCCTAGTCGCCAACTCCACTTGTAGATCAAGCAAGGAGTATGTTGCACTCACTATGGGTTAGAATGATAAACAAAGAAAAAAATGTATGAGGTAACGAATAAGTTTTAGCCTTCACATTCTTGCAACTTGTTGATAAAATTGTCACACCCACTTGTTGAAAGCAACAAAGGGTAATGTAATGCTTGTTGCATCAGGTGTTTTAATCTTTTATAAATATGAGCAAAATGGTCAACATGGATAGCTTGTAGAAAACATTCTTCAAAGTTGTAGACATGTACACTGATGGCAAATGTTGTTTCAAAATTATAGTTTTAATCCACTTGTATGGGAAATTAGGGGTAAAGCATAGAAAATTATAGTTTTATTCCACTTGTATGGGAAAATAGGGGTAACGCATAGCTAAGTGAGAAAATTGGTAACATGGGCAGCAATATAGCATGTTTGTGGGTATTGTAAGCATGTATACTTCTTTTTATTGAGCATGGATATCACTATAAAAATATTATTGGTGTTGGAGGCATGTAAAAATCCATTTGATTGTACGAGGACAAGAGGATTCTACTGAAGATTGAAAATTATGGGTAGCATGGGCAGCATTCTAACAAGTTCTTGGGTGTTTTTGATATTAGTAAACGCTTTTAAATAGAGCTATGAACCGGAATAAGGGGTTTTGAAAGGGCCCCAAGTTTTTGGGTGTTGTAAGCATGTATGCTTTCTTGTTTGAGCACGAGAAAAACTATCACATGTTTTTGGGTGTTGTATGTATTGTGTATTTCCATTCCATGCAATGTAAACATTGTAGCATGTAGCATGTCTCATTTCTTGTTTGAAATGGCATGAAGAGGAAACTTTTTCCACTTGTATGGGCAAGTAAGGAAGGCACTTTGTCATAGATGAGTCATCCCTGAGAATAATAGTGATGGATTTAATTATTGTAATGTGCACAAACTCTTATCACAGTTGTAGCGTGTGCATAGTTGTAGGAAGAGAACTCGTTTTCTCTGTCATTGTAAACATTGTATAATGTATGGCCTAATTGTACATTAATGCAATAAGAAGTATCACTTTGTAATACTTTCATAGCACTCTAAATTGAGCTTCAAATGTAAGGAATATCATTCATGGCAAAAGGGTTATGTTGTAGCATGGTCCATAGAAAAGCACTGTGAAAGCTAGAAGATGAAGAGAAAACTAAAAGCATTGGATTGAAGTTGATGCACTATAGAGAACATCTTGAAAAAGAGGCTCGCATTAATCTTTCATTGTTTATAATTAAAAAAAAATGGAGGTAAAAACATGCATGTCTTGGGTACCATTACAACACTTGCCATAGGCCATAATTTCCCATGTAAGCCAAGGCGATTTTTATTTAAATCACAAAAGAATATTTTGATATAACACATTCAATGAAGAGAATATTTAAATGCATTTCTACAAAACAGGAACAACCCTTGAAAATGATGCCCTATTCTTAGTGCTCTTGGGGTCATTGCACCTGCCATCACAATAACACCATGATCAATATTAACTACCAAAATTTGCTTTAAATGTTCAAAATATAGTTTCCTTGTCAAAAACTACCAAAATTGGTGCACGCTATTAAACAAGTGGGATGGGGCAATTAGTTTACTTTGAACTTGATAATTTTTTATTTTTCAATGATATTTAATTATTCATAAGAATTCCATTTTCAAGTGGACCAAGCTTGGGGATTTTAGCAGAAACATCATTAAACATAGAAAGGACCCATTAATGACAGCGTTCGTGTGTGGTAATTTTGGTTATTGCTATGATACCATCTTAAAATGCATAAAGAATATCCTATAATGGAACAACATTAAAGGGAGAGAATAATCAAATGGTTTAATGGCTATCACCACATCTCTGTCACAGTGAAGCATGTACTTCTTCCCTGTTTGTAAGTCTCATATGTGGTTATTAAGGTCGTTATACTTGCCACATGTGAATCAAACTTTATCACTCCCAAGAGATTAAACCTTTTGAAACCACTAAACCTTTTGAAACCACTACACCACATTACATTAGGCAAATCTGGTATTCTATTAGTTTATTGCCACATTGTTTGGATTAAGTAACTATAATGAACCTCCCACATGATAAATTTCAAAGAGCGAATGTTGAATCATGATAAAACATATAAACATGTAAACGTAAGGGAATCATTCATGTCTACTACCAAAGTCTTATCTCACTCATTTGGAAGTCCTTATTAAGAGACTATGGTCTTAATTGTTACATAATTACTAGTTATAATCGCTTAGCTCATTTGAAAGGTCTTAATAAGAAACTATGGTCTTGATTGTTACATAATTACTAGTTACAATCACTTCATTCATTTGAAAGGTTTTCATAAGAGACTATAGTTTTGATTGTTACAGATTACTAGCTGTAATCACACTGCATAACTACTGTCGCATTCCTAATCGAATCACAAAAACAAATGTACAAAAATATTGAGCAACAAAAAACTATGCAAATAGATGGGAACACCTGCTCATTTCAGATGAACTGCACCGGCCCACCCAAGATTGAATGCACTTGCTCATGCAATGGTGGCTCTATGTATTACATTAACAAAATAAGACTGATAAAGGTAAACCTTTTAGGGCTTTCCCTCACTATAGACTCAATGGGAAAGGAACCCCTAATTAACTTTGACTTAAGTCTCATCAACTAATCACGTAACTCTTCATAAGTCTTAAGTAGAGAAAATGTGACTTCAATAACAACACAGGGACTAACAACTAAAAACATAAGTATAATAAAATGTTGTGCCTGGGTACACAACATACTCTCCCCCTTAAAGAGCTTCCCTATAGCTAGTAAAAGCTCTACAGTTAAGCGCCCTCAACCTATACCAATTCTAAGATGGTTTACTTCTAGGGAAGCATGCAAAATACAAAATTTTGAGCTTTCTTTTACATATAAGTGGTGTAGATGATAAGGATGGAGCCGATGACCACCAAGTCAGAAAATATAATCCGACACATCAAACCATACAATTAACAAAACACAAGAACGAGAATGAGATCTTTTTTAACCCCTTTACATGTTTTGGCACATTTTTCAATAGCATCACACATTTGGATGTCTTCCCGGGAATACTTCAATCGCAAGGGTTTCACCTTCCACATGCAAACCTTTCCACTTTACCTTCCAAATTTGAGTTGTTCTTTCTTTTTCACTAATTATGCATTCTGGCTCCAATACCATCTTGCCGCCTTCATCCATCACAAGGAGTTTCATCTGTGATACTACATGTGCAGTTCAAACATAACAAATGGAAGACAAATGAATTCTTCCTTTTGGGGATGTCTAGAGCATATGCCACATTCCCAACCTTTGCTTGAAACTCATATGAAACACGGAACTGCAATTGAAGCTTCTACTTGCCCTTCTCCTTTAGTGTCACCTGTTTGTATGGCTACAACCAAATAAACACGGTGCCCCCCATTTTAAACTTCACTCTGCTTTTGTTGTTCTGCCCACTGCTTCATCTAGTTTGCACAACCAAATTGTCCTTCCACTGTCATACAACATCCTATATCTTCTGATTGCAAGGACCTTTGCCACCTATAGTACCCAATCTAATGGTAATGAGAGCTTGTACCCATATAATGGCTTAACATCTTTAAGGTTGAAAGGTATGTAGAATTGTGGATAAGACTCTGCCAGATATGGCCTTTCAATCCACACTTACTCTACTTAAATGCATCCTCAAGTGTCCTTCCAAACATTTATTCACCACCACAATTAATCATTCATTTGGGTATGATAGGCAATACTCATGTTAAATGTTGTGCGCTAATCAAAACAAATCTTACTAAAAATTGCTTTGGAAAATATGATGCTGATCACAAATTATCCTCTATAGGATCCCTAGGCGACTTAAAAACATATTAGAAATTAAGCTTCACCAGCTCAGGTCCATTGAACTGCCTTTGTCATAGGAATGAAATGGGCAGCACTTGGTCAAATTGCATCCTTACCTCTAAACCTTAGCAGAACTGAGATCAAATCCATTGATAACAATTTCCCAGTTAACAATTTCCCAGTTCTAATTGATGTGACATTTCGTTAGAGATGACTTGGGACAGAACAATTTTATATTTATTTCATTGACAGGTCAAATGCTGCCACAATTTGCATAGTATCCTCTTTCATGTTTGGCCAACAAAAAAACCTTGAAAACTAATGTGAACTGTAGGTGGGGAATAAATGTTCATGTTTGAATGCTTTTTGCACCAAAGGGGATTTGTGCCTAAAATAAATTAAGCAGTCTTGAAAGAAGATGATGCCACTGCAAACAAGCCAAGTCTTTCCCTTCTTTCCTTCTACAAATTCATGTCTAAGTCAATTAAATAACCTTGAAGAAGATCTTGCAGCCAAGCGAGTTGGCTACAAGATCTTGACATGAAATACAGATGACTCATCTTGGCACAAAAGTGCATTTGCCACCACATTCTCTTTCCCCTTCTTATAACAGATTTTAAAGTAGTAAACATGCAAAAGTCCAATCCACTTATTTTGCACCCCTGTAAGTGGCCTATGTCAACAAGTGCTTGAGGCTAAGACAATTAGTTTCAACAAAGAATTTGCTATGCAACCACAATTGATGCCACTAGGCTATTACATGCATGGTGGCCAACATCTCCTTGATATACATTGATATGTGTCTTTCTCAATCATTAAGCTTCATGCTTTTAAAGAAAATAGGCTGACCACCTTGAGAGAGTATTGCACTAAGTTTGAATGTGAATTCAATGGTTAACTAATTGGAGAGATCGGGAGTTGCTAGCATTACTGCAGTCACAAGAGTCATTTTAGTTCCTCAAAAGCTATTTATGCCTCTAGACACCAATTGAAAATTAGAAAGCCGACAAGCAATGGTAGAGAAATTTCTGACAAGCCTCTGGTAGAAATCTGCCAAGTCTAAGAGACTGAATTTTCTTAAGTGACTTGGGCACTAGCCAATGACATATCACCTTTATTTTGGCAGGGTCAGTGCAGACCACTTCTAAAAAAACAATGTGATCAATATATCCTAGAGATGACTTAGCAAATTCACACTTAGAGGCTTTGCCACATAATTTCTCTTTAGCCAGAATATCAGGCACAGCATTTAGATACTCTAGACGAGAAGCTAATGATTTACTGTAAGAAAGGATATCATCAAAAAATACAAGAACAAACTTGGGAAGGAAATTATTATACATCTTGTTCACCAATGCATGCAACATTTCAAAAGCATTGCAGATCCGGAAGGGCATGACCAGGAATTGGTATGATGTTTATAAGTTCTTAACGTTGTCATGTCTCAGTTCTATGTATGGCTCATTATTTGATGGTACCCAAATATGAGGTTTTTCTTCAAAAAATACTTTGCCCCACGTAACTCATCAAACAGATAATCAATCTTGGACATAGGGAACTTGATTTTAAGGGTAATCTTGTTGAGTGGTCCATAATCAATGCTATAATTATAGGAGTCATAGGACCCATCTTTCTTTTTAGGTAGCTGCACTAGTGCAGCATAAGGCTTTTACTAGGGATGGAAATCCCAGCATCCAACAGCTCTTATATAAGCCTTTCAATCTTTGACTTCTAAATGTGTTAATGTCAATAGGGCTGTACCATTGTCAGGCCCTTGGTAGGATCAAGCTCCATAATAAATTCCAGCCCCCTCTCTGGGCCATGAACTCTTTGGTAAGTCTTGGAAAACTAACTTTATAACTATAGCACAACTAAATTCCATACAGTATAAGTGAGCCATATATCTAAAATGCCCGTTATTCAAAATTGTCATCGTTTGGCTTGAATCAACAGTCTAGATCCAAGGCAAGATTTGATACTATACTCAGGATCCCTTGCTTAAAGGATAAGAATCACTCTTGGTGATTGGTGGAATATGTTCCTAACGAATATATCCATTAACCATCCAATACAACATCCACTCCCCCGACATCAACAACATAGAATTTATCCTTGAGGGTATAATCAGCCACTTTTAGCTCCCCATTATGTAGCTACTAGGCATTTGATGCTCCAGTGACCTTGTACCTAAATGGCAAAACTCTCGTAAGTGTCTGAATGGAAACCCAACCTACAAACTTATTTTTTGTCCAGAATATTAAGCATACTGTCAGGGTCAACCATTACCAAAATCTGATTTTTTTAATATGGGCAAAAAAAATTGAAGGTGTCAAGAGGATCCAACCCTATCATTGCAGAGAGGGATACAGATGGTTCCCCTGTTTCGACTCCAATAAAGGACTCACTCTTTGGTTCTCAACAGCTATCATCAAGCTCAGATGTATTTTCATTTTCTGACTCCAAAGGATACATATCTTCAATCATATAAAAAGTCTTTGGATTACATAAATAATCATTGAAGCAATTATGACATGGGTTTGAAGTTTGGGGATTGAGAATTATGACAGTTCGACAACTATTTTTTTTGACAAAGAATGCGTTCCTCCCCTTCTTTAATCCTCCTAACATATGTATTCCCCCTCTTCCCAAGACTTCAAATCTTCCTTCTAATACCTTCCATATAGATTTCTAATTTCCAAGCCATACAAATCGCATCATCAAGAGTTCTTTTATTAAACATTCTCACCTTGGTTCGAATTTCTGATTGCAGGTTGGAGATATAGGTATCAAGCACCATATCTTTTGAAAGTTTGGCCTTCAACCCCAAAACTTTAATTTTCTTTATTTATTCTTCCACAATCATATCTCTTAAAAAAATGTATGAGTTGGGTATGGTATCGCTCATCCCATATTCAATCTGCTCTTTGAGTCAAAGTTTCAGCAGATTGAGTAAAACTACCTCTAGGGTTGTGTATTAGCCATCTACTTTCCCCTGTAGGAGCTGCCCCATTGAGATGCTGCAAAGTCGCATTTAATTTATCCTAGGCATCAATAATTCTTTGAACCATAAATGCTAGAGGGACCTGTTGATGTGTTTTTTATGCACATGCAAACTCAGAATAAAATACTAAGTATTCTATCCTCTCTTGAATAAAGTCTCTCGAATGCTAAACAATGTGATCAATCAAGACAACTCCAAGGTTCCTGATTCATGTTTTGCTATGGATAGACTCAGTAGTTGATGTGATCATGCTGATAATCACAAAGGGACTTACGCAGACTTCCTCATACTTCATTCAGCTTATTTCTCCTTTCAGTGTGGATGATATATGTACAAGGCTTCAATAATAAGAAAAGGAAAAAGATAAAGGTTTAACGAAATTACTCTAAGGTCAATGAAGCAATGATGATGCATTAATAGACAAACTCCTTAATCAACCTAACTCCACTTCACCAAAAATGCCTACAACTACATGGAGTTGGTGCAATCTCCTAAGGATAGCGAAAGGTTTTCAAATCATGAAAGCTCGTATAAGCACCCATTAGACGGCGCAGCTCAAACAAGTATCCACAATCGAACTTAAGCAAATGAAGCTCAGACTAGCTTTACACAACACTTCACCAACGATGAATGTCAAAAGCATGAGCTAGGAGTTGATCAAATATTCAATACAACATACATTACATCAATGAGCTCTAATCTACTTCTAATCTACTTAGAAACATCTCTCCACTTCATAAAGATACAAGAAACCATGTTATTTCACAAGACAACACTTAACACCAAGCGAGCTCCAATGTCTTTGCATTAATCTTGAGAAATGTTTACAACCACCTCAAGTACTCTCAGAGAATTTCAAGAGTCTCTTCCTACTCTACTCTACTCTATTGCACTAACTGTGAACTCCCTCTTACAAATGAGGCAACAAGGCCTTTATATAGAAGTCCAGAATTTACAATGAATGGCCTAGATCAATCCAGATAGACAAGGGTCCAGATCATGCCATCTCAGCAATTAGTTACAACTTGCTATTTTTAGTACACAATAGAGGCAATGAAGGCACGCTTTCCAAGAAGATAAGGATAAAATAGAATCTTCAGAGCATCTTCCATATGGACGTCCTATTTGGCTTCTTTCTTGTTAAATGATATGGCGAACTGTGATTGGTGATGACGAAGCGCACTGTCACGTAGGTGCCACCTTAGCATATTCCCAAATTGCATCATCTTTGTGATATCTTCGAATGTGATTGCTTTGAACTTGAATGTTAGGGAATGTATCTTTGTTGATCTTGCCTTGTTCTTCTTTGGATGTGTATGATGCATGTTGCTCATTTGTATAACTTTGTGATATTTTCTTCTCTTGCAGGATGTAGGTTGATTTTCTTTGGATGCATCTTGATGGAGAGTAGTGTGGATGATGATGCTCCATGGAGTAGAAGACCTCACTGATACTTGAAGATTGAGAGAACTTGAAGCTTGGTGGATAGATGTCTTCTCTGGATGCAGATGATAAAGTGCACTTGAATGATGAACTTGATGTGATCCTTTAGAATGGCTATCTTCTATCTTCATTTTACTCCTAGCATGAAGGTGGTTCCAGGCGCTTGCTCCTTGGATGATCATTCAGCCCCATCCACGCTCCTGCAACACAGAGAAAGAAACAATATCAATCACTTGGCTTAACAACACAAAATAATCATTTTAAACAATTAATATTCCTTCTAAGCCTAAGCGCATTGGATGCCAAAATGGTTGATTTCTTGAAAGCAATCATAAAACTCAAACTAAGCATCACACTAAAAGTGGCACATTAGATGCCAATTTCATCCTCCGGTTGTAACTTCACTTTAACAAATTGCAACCAACTCCTTATCTTGGCGCACCGGTTCATGATTTCATCCCTTGCTTAAAAGATATCTTAAAATTTGAACTAAACAACACTCCAATAGTGGCGCAATAGATGGCAATTCTATCCTTCTCCTAAAATTTCATAGAAATTGCACTTTAACAATCAAAACAAACCCCCTCCATCTTGGCGCACTAGATGACATTTTCATTCTCCAGTTAAAAATTAGCCATTTTTCATATTTCAATCACTTGATTCCAAGGTAGCGAATTAGTTCACAATTTTGATCTTCTCTTAAATGTCCTCATAAAAATTGAGATGCAATTACTTCATGTCTTGGCGCACTAGATGACAAATCTGACCTTTGCTTGAAATTGGCGCATTAGATCAAGGTTTTGAACTTTGGTTGAAAGATGTTATAAAATCAGCAATCAAAACTACCTCTTTCAAGCGCATTGGATCATCATTTGAAGCTTCGCTTGAAAGTCTCTTGAATTTTCAACAAGACTACCACCTTCCTTAGTTCAATTGGTTGAAGATTGCAATATTCTCTTAAAAGTTGCACTTCCATAATCAAAACAGACTTCCCTACCTTGGTCGCATTGGATGAAGATTTTGGACTTTGGTTGAAAAATGCCAAAAACTTAAGTTAAACCATACTCCAATAGTGGCGCACCAGATCAAGGTTTTGAACTTTGGTTGAAAGATGTCATGAAACTTGCAATTTTAATACCACACCAAGGTGGCGCATTGGATGGGGAATTTGATCTTCCTCTTAAACGCTCTCAAAAATCTTAACTTCAGCCTCATACATGAGTAGCGCTTTGGATGAGGAATTGGATCTTTGTTAAAAAACCTTCATAAAACTTCAATTCATCCTCACTCAAGATTGGCGCACTAGATGAGGATCTTGATCTTCTCTTGAAAATTTCATCCTTTGCAAACTATATCAGCCTTCTTGATTTTGGTGCATTGGTTGAAGGATTCATCCTTCGCTCGAAATTTCACTTTAACAACCAAAAGAAACTTTTCATCTTGAGTGCATTGGTTGAGGCGCATTGGTTAAGGATTTTGGATCTTTGTCTGAAAGGTTGCATAAAACTTGAAACAATCCTCACCAAGGTGGCACACTAGATGAACATTTCATTCTTCGCTTGAAAGTGTCCTGAAACTTGAATTAGACCTCCCCTCATCCCTTGGCGCACTAGATCATGATTTGATCTCCTCTTGAAAGGTGTCATAAGGGCGCATCAGATGATCAATTTGATCTCTTCTTCATCTAGGCGCATCGGATCAAGATTTTGTTCTTCCCTCATGTCTTGGCGCAGCAGATCAAGATTTTGATCTTCTCTTGAGTACTTAGCCATTTTTTTTGCAAATTTTGAAGGTGAAGACCCCTGGGTGGAAGTATATTTAAAAAATAAATTTAAGTATAGGAATTTCCTATACTTTAAACATTTTTGAAATATACTTCCAGGATGTTTGAGATAGTTTCTGGATCCATAGGATTTAACATGCAGATTATAGAATTTGGAGGATCCATCAAATTTTAGACTTAGTCAATTTTCAGGATATCAGACTTAGTCATTTTCAGGATCTCAAACATGCATCAGGATTGATCTCAGTGTTCATTTGAACCTTGACAGATGACTTCCTGGTTTCCCCTTTGAATGGAATTTGATCAAGACTCTTCATTATTGCAAGTTCATGTTCCAGGTGAGACCTCTAGTTTTAAAGCAAAACCTCCTAGGAGAGACTCATTGTTGGATTGGCAGAGGAAACGAACCTAAGACATCATCCAAAACGCAAGCAAAGCATCGAAGCTCAAAAAAAATGGGGGTCCCCATTTGCAATGGGGCAATGTGTGATTAGGTCACAACAAGACCTCACTCAATCATATGTGCACCTCAACTCCTTTCCAAATCATAATGGGATCTTCACCTACAAGTTAAAAGTAGATTTCCATCAAGTAAGTTCTACCTCCTCCTCAGGTTCCCCCCCCACCTAGAAAATCAAGGTTGCCCCAAGAATTGGCATCTTCTTCAAACTCTGAATTCATTGGCTTCTTTTCCCAAAGGAATAAGCTCCCTCTTGATATTTTATGTGAACTCTTCAAATAAACCCTTCAAATCTTCCGTTGTCACATACGCTTAAATCTTTCTTAGATAAACCTCCCTTGGCAATTTTTTTGTTTCTATATTTTTAGGCAGCAAGAATCATGAAGCTCTAAAACCACTTATTGCATGTTCATATAGGAATCATAGAAACAATTAACAAATACAAAAAATATTGAACAAAGAACAAATATGTGTAAGGATGGGAAGTGCTTGCTCACTCAAGATTCAATGCATCAGCTTACCCGAGACAGACCACAAGTACCTGCATAATGGTGACTATTTGTATTGCATTAACAAATAAGATTGAAAAAGATGTTTCTTTAGCACTTTCCCTCACTATCAATGGGTAAAGAAACCCTAACCCACCCATGACTTAACTCTTATTAATCGATGACTTACCACTTCATTAACCCTAAGTAAAGAGAACGTGATTTAAATAATAACACTAAAACTGTGGACTGTGACTAGAGACTAAAACCATAAATATAATAATACGTTATACCTACCTACATAACAAGTGCAAGTCCATCTTGGTCTTATTTGTGATACATCACAAAATTCCAAACTCCAGGTTAAGAGGTCACAAATGGGAACCTAGGTGTAAAAGACCAGTTAAGTGCATGATGCCCTTATGCACATTATAAACATTTCTCTATTGTTGTTGAATTACTTTTGGGCCAATAGAATTCATCCTATTAGTGGGTTAGAGTGGCCATTTGTTTAATGGCATAAATACCAAGTGAAGTATTACCACTCCAATAAGTAAACTATGATTAGTCAATATTTAAGAGCAAATGAAGATAAAACGTTATCCAAAAGCAAATGTTTTGCTAATATAATATATAAGAAGGCCGCAAAGGTGTACAATTTAGATGACAAGGCCAACTTACATATGAAATATGCATTAAGATATAGTGTTTGAACGTGCTTTGGGGGGACAATTTGGATGGGCCTAAGAAAGCCTACATAAGAAGAGTGACAGGGTTGACCTTGAGGTTTGGTCTTGACAATATCCAATATTTTCAAAATGTCCTAAGAGAAGAACAAGACAACTTGAAAAAAAGGATTATAGTGAAGAATTTACATGCTAAAGAATGTGGAGGATGGATGTTTTAATTATCATATATAGTAATATATAGTGTAGATGTTTCTATTATAAAATCATTTATCATGTTCAATGTTGCCCTCATCAAACAATATGGATTTTTCAGAGTGCGAAAATAATGAATCTTAAAGAGAGGAACAAATGAAACTATATCTTAAAAGTTTGACAAAAGAAGTCTAAAAAGGGATAAATTTCACAGAAGTTAAAAGTGTTCTTCACATTCCTAAGAGGCTTAAGTTTACAGGGAATGCACGTTCGTTAGTTGAGAATGAATTAATCTTGACAGCAATATCAACTTCAGATCTAGATTCTTCGAAAATATTACCATTAATAATTCTTGCTTTTCTTAAAGATAGTAGCATTTGTGAGTTTGATAAACTGAATGATCACTGAAGAAGCTACTTAGTGGGCTTGCCTGAAAAAGGGTCCATTTCACAAGGAAAGAGTACATATTTGAATGGAGTGATGAATAAATTCTGCGTAAGTCCCTTTGTGTAAACAGCATTATCACATCATACCACCGAGGCTATCCATTGCAAATCACGTACAAGGAACCTTGGAGTGTTCTTGTTTGACCACGTAGTTCAGCATTCAAGACGCTTTGTTCAAGAGAGGATAAAGCACTTGGTGTTTTATTCTAATGTTGTTGTCAAGAAAACATCATCAACAGAATTGGCGCTAGAAGGAGGGCATAAACAAGGAATTACATTGCTTCAAGCACGTGGACGAACTCTAAATTGTGGAATTGGAACCAAAGTGAGCTTTCAAGGAAGAATCAGAGATGTCAAGATCTCTCTTATGCTAAAAATATACACAAAAAAAGTAGAAAATTCAAAAATCCAAAAAAAAATAAAAAATTGAAAAATACCAAAAAATAAGGATGGATTTCTCATCACATGTGAAGCAGTTTCAAGGATTTAGGCAGAAGTATGATCCTCTAGTGGATATCACCCAACTTTGGCGGAGCTTGAATGCGCAACTTCATCCAAGGAATGCCGATTTGGCCGACTTTGCATCACGGGATGGATGCCGAATTCATGGTACAAATCATAGTTGAAAAACTCGGACTCGGCAAAAACTCGGCAGACCCAAAATTTTTAAAAACTCAGGACTCGCCAAAAACTCGGGGAAAAACTCAGCAATAACTCGGCAAACATAATTTATGTAAAAATATTCTTAAAAAACACACATTTCTGAAATTGTAGAATGCATTGCTGATTTCCTTCATATATAAATCAAAATTAAGAGTTTAATACATATCATAGACAAAAAAAAGAGTTCAACCTTCGAATACATATGAAATACCAGTTTGATAATACATATCATAGACCAAAAAAAGAGTTCCATCATCACTAGAAAATCCAAATCATAAATTTCTTCTACGACTAAAGCTCAAAAGAGTTTTGTTTCTCTGTGTGGGTGGTGCAGAAGTGGCTGGTATAGCCAAGGTATGCTCAACAGGATCCTCATCTATAGGATCAAACGGTACATGTGAGGAACCCGCCCCTGATGGCACATCAATATCATCTGACTCTGTCTCTGAATCCTCATATGCTGCGACATTTGCTTGCCATTCCGTTGTATCCCTCTCCATAGCAGCTATATCATCATCATCAAGTGATGGATCAACATCAACATCCTCGGCAATCCAATCTGAATATGGATCAATGTCGTCAAGGTCCAATGCCTGATATGATTCTTGGCCTTCTACCTTCTTCTCATGCAACCGAAGGTTGTACCGCACATAGACAAGGTCATTCAAGCGCTTTTGAGTCAACCTGTTGCGCTTCTTTGTGTGAATGGCCTCAAAAACACTCCAGTTGCGCTCACAACCAGATGCACTACAAGGCTGGGATAAAATCCGGATGGCTATCTTTTGAAGATTAGGCGTTGAGGAACCATAATCATCCCACCATAAATCTGCAAGGATAACATTTATAACTTTGTAAGGATTTTAGTAAACTTAAAAATTAAAATAGATAGTAAATGAAAAATAAACATATGTATTTTACCTGGTTGCAAAGTGGATCTCCTACGAATGGCATCTCTTGAAGAAAAAAACGGCCCATCCGCATTCTTATAGGCCTGTAACTCATCGAGTATGATGTCTCGAAGGTTATCATCAAAGACCAACCTCTCCAAGCATGTGTTCAGGCCAAGCTTAACCTCTGCATCTGCTTTGAATGAAGAGGAGAAGAAAAATGCGGGGTTCAAATAGTAACCAGCAGCATGAATATGTTGGTGGAGTTGTCGATTCCACCTCCGATCAATAATGCGCCATATGGGTTCATATTTTGTTTTATTCGACCCATACAAATGCTGAATGGCCTCTTTGGCCTTATCCATGGCCTCATATAGATACCCCATGGGCTTTTGATCCCCATCCACCAATCGTAGAACTCTAACCAACGGTTCTGACACCTAAATCAATAGTGGATGAAAATAAAATTAGAAAATTATAGTAATTGAAATTCAACAAATATAAATATAAGTTTTTTACAAAATCAGCAAATTTTAACATTAGCAAATAAAAATTAGTGTTTAAAAACTTACCTTGATGATCTCCTCCAAGGATTTTTCTATGACAGCATCATAAACTGCTTTCACGACCCTCTCTGCTTCTGGCTTCCTATGATAAGGACTCTCCAACCACCTTTCAGCCACAAACATGCGCCTAAGGTGGGGCAATAATGATGCTATACTCTGCAAGGTAAGGAAATTAGTGGCAAAGCGTGTGACTCCTGATCGTGTGAGCTCCTTGCCACCAGTGTACTCTCTCATAAGATTTAGCACCCATGTGTGGTTGTAGATGTATTTTGTGATATTTCTTGCCTCTTCAACCACATTCTTCACCCAGCTTATCTTTCCAATGTCCTCAAGAAGAAGGTCAATACAATGGGCAGCACAAGGGCTCCATAAAATGGTCGGATGCCTCGCCTCTAGAAGTCTACCGGCTGCCACATATGCAGCTGCATTGTCAGTCACTATTTGGACGACATTTTCCACTCCCACCTCCATCACTACCTCATCCAACATGTTGCACAAGGTTTCTGCATTTTTTATTTGATTGGAGGCATCAACTGATTTTAAAAAGACTAGCTGCCCCGCTGAAGCCACTAAAAAATTGATGAGAGTTCTGTTCTTGGCATCTGTCCATCCATCAGATAAAATAGTGCAACCTTTTCTTTCCCAAACTTTCCTCTGATCCTGTACTAGTAGATGTGTGTGTTCCACCTCCTCCTGCAACAATGGGCCACTCAACTCATGACGACTTGGGGCCTTGAACCCCTTACCTGCCACAGTCAATGCAATGACCAAGTGCTCCCAATAAGGACTCGAAGCGACATTGAAGGGAATATTGTTGTAGTACCAAAATCGTGCACATGCCAACTTCGCCTCACGATGCACCTCTCTATTCCATGTATTTGCAAGACCATCTAATGAAGGTTGCGAACCAGGAGTGTTCCGAGGAACAAAAAAGCTATCAAGCCCTTTGCCTGATCGTCGTATCCGTGGCCCAATGGAAGGTGTAGAAGAGGCGGCTCCACTTACACCTCTATAATCTGACCCTGTAGAACTCAAATCTCGGTTTGGGGCTGCCATTGCCTCTGCTGCTCTCTTTTTAGCTGCTTTCTTTCGTTCATAATCCATAAGGAGGACGTGCGCCTCCCTCTGAGCCTCCACAGGTACTTTGTCACATATCTCAACATCATTGCAAGGGACTTGTGCAAGGTGGTATTTAAGTCGATTAACGCCTCCGAACATATGTTTATTGCAATGGTTACAAATCACATCTCCTCGCTTTGGACCTAGTGTCCCATGTTTCCAGCAAGGGTCTTTAGGTTTGCCACCGGTTCTTCTACCTCCAGTTCCACTTGCAGAAGCCATAAGTTATAACCTGTTACCTATCAAAAAAAGAGACAACAAATTAAAAATTTAAATTTGACAATGACAATAACACAGTTGCTGTATTTTGACTCTTTTGCTATAAAAATTAAACGAGATTCGAAATTATAAAAAGACTATATCATATGAAATGAGAGATTTTGGACTATATTATAATTTATTTATAAGATATGTGTTTTAACTTTTATTTATAAAATTTTGACAGTAATTTCCTATTTATCATTAAAAATTTAAATGACTGGTCACTGTATTATAAAAAACAAAAATTAAAAAATGACTGAGCATATGAAAGAAGAGTTTTTGGACGAATTGTTAAAATTTATATAGGATTATGATGGTTTTAATTTTCAATTTTTTTACTCAGTGACAGTGTGACTAATAAAAAAACTGAACTTTTAAAAAGACTGTATCATATGAAATTATAATTTATGAATATGAATTATGAAAGGAGAGATTTTGGACAAACTGTCAAAATTTATATGGAGCCTGAATGGATTGTTATAAATTAAAATTTATATAGGATTAGGATGATTTTAAATTTCACTCGAAATTTTAAAAAGACTGTATCATATGAAAGGAGAGATTTTGGACGAACTGTCAAAATTTATACTTCAAGTTTAAGTTTATAGTCAATGACTAATCACTAAAGAGTCAAAGACTAATAAAATTTGAAATTTAGGTAAAAATGTATCATATGAAAGGAGAGATTTTGGACGAACTGTCAAAATTTGAAATTTAGGTAAAAATGTATCATATGAAAGGAGAGATTTTGGACGAACTGTCAAAATTTGAAATTTAGGTAAAAATGTATCATATGAAAGGAGAGATTTTGGACGAACTGTCAAAATTTATATAAATTTTGACAGTTCGTCCAAAATCTCTCCTTTCAAATTTCAATGCTTTCATAATATCATATGATTATGTTTAATTTATGATACATATTTGTAAATTTTGACAGTTCGTCCAAAATCTCTCCTTTCATTGCTTTCATAATATCATATGATTATGTTTAATTTATGATACATATTTGATAATATTGATATTACAACTACAGAGTCCAGAGTGACCAGACGACAGTCATTTAAAAATTTATAATGAATGATCAATGATGAATCAAATAATCGATATTCGATACAAATGCGGAGTCGCGGACTACAGTTCGTCCGAAATCTCTCCTTTCATATGATACGATCTTTTTAAAACTTTCGTTTTTAAATTTTTTTAACAGTTCATAACTTCATTTAAAATCTTACCAGTTAGATCGCCGCCAAAGGAGGTTTTCGCGCCGCAGGAGGTTTTCGCGCCGCCGGGAGCCGTCGGGAGGGTTTCGCGACTTCTTAAAATAACAAATAATGCTTTAGGGTTTTCGATTTTTAGTGTTTTAATTGTTAAAAACCGAACATGTTTTTATGTGCCGGATTTTGCATGAAATACTCGCGTTTTTTGGCGAATTTTTATCAAAAACCTCGCCGCGAGTTTTATCAAAAACTCGGGCCGAGTTTTACTGATAAAAACTCGCCCCAGTTTCTGCCGCGCGAGTACTCGCGGGTCAGGTGAGTTAATGGCGAGTTTTTCATCTATGGTACAAATGATCACAAGGAGTTGTATTGTTTAACATTTCTTTCAAGGATGGAGTTAGTGTTGCAAGGAATAATTTCTTTTTCACAAGTTTATGAGCCGATTGAGAGTACAAGGGTGGAAGCTGAAGTTTCAAGTGAAAGTGAAGCCTTCATGAGATTCAAGGAGATGATCAAAGAAAAACTAAGTATTGAGAAAGACTTGAGCGTAAAGTACCATTTGATCCCATGCGAATGGTGTAGAATTCACAATGCCAATCATTCGGAATTCACATGTTCAACAATTTGGGAGGCTATTCATCAAGCGAAGGAACAGTTGAAATTCAAGGAATCATCTAGAGAAGGAACTTCCATTCCATCTACTAGTGAAGATAGCTCAAAGGAACTTGATAATCGATGTATAAGTGAGTTAGAAGATGAAATTATAGGCCTTGTTCAACGACAGGAAAAGCATGTTGAAGAGATTCAGAAGGAGACAAAGAACATTCAAGTGATTATAAGTAAAGATCAAAACGTG
The DNA here is from genome assembly GCA_027924645.1 of Cunninghamia lanceolata. Classification (NCBI taxonomy): domain Eukaryota; kingdom Viridiplantae; phylum Streptophyta; class Pinopsida; order Cupressales; family Cupressaceae; genus Cunninghamia; species Cunninghamia lanceolata. Next base: position 96,025 of record BSBN01001814.1, on the reverse strand, counting down.
GATACATCAAGCAAAGAAGAAAGTAATTCAAGTGCATCGCAAGGAGAATTCCTTGCCACTCATTCATTCATGTTATTAGAGAAAATCATTGGGAATGAATTGCAAGAGATTTCAAGAAGCCTTGAAAAGGAAGGTGATCATGAAGATATGTTGCAAGCCATCATACACAAGCCCAACAATGAAGAACAATTCGAAGGGGCGCTCAACACTCTCATGGATGAAATACAACGAGAGTTCCTACCAAAGTCATCCCAAGAAGAACAAGTTGATGAAATGAAGATCGAATGCGAAAAGCAATTCGAGGTGGTGTTAGATCCATTGCTAACAATTCATGACGAACTTACAGGTGAAATGTTCCATGCTTTCGAAATTCAATTGTTTTCACCTTCACATCTTGATATGCCCACTATTGATCATAATGTTGATTTGCATGTTGCGGATGCAAGTGGGATGATCCACAACCAATTTCGACCTCCGGACATGCTGGCAGGCGACGAGCATAAATTTCCACTTCAGGAGGAAGACCACCAAGTTGTATCTTTCCCAGCTATTGATTGGAAAGATTTTAAATTTAATGATTATGAATTTCCAAGTTGTGAATTTGAAGAGTATGAATTTGATTATGGAAATTTAGGAAAAACAACTTGCATATGGATAAATCATGGTCCTAATGAACTGCCACAGCTAATCATTTTGTGCAAAATATTTTCTGAATTTAAGGATTGTGAGGAGAGAGAACACTTTTCTGAGTTTAAAGATAAGTTTGCCAAATTGAGGACTATCACTTGGAAATTGCTCTTGCTGTTCATTTTGAGAAATCATTCAAGGTCGTGTATATATTTGGGTCTTTTGAGTCTTGTTTGTCCGTTGTACATAGCTTAGAGTAGGTTTTCCTTTCTGTTGATTTAGATTAGTTTGTCGCTTTTAGTTAGTCTTAGCTTTGATTGCTTTCTGTAGTTTAGGTTGTTGCTTTAGTTGTAGGTTTGCTTTCGTGGGTTTCCCGATTTTAATTGGGTGTTGTTATTCCTTTAAACACATTTAGCCTATTTCATATCAAATGTCTAGTTCATTTTCTTGATAAATGTTCATGAAATTCTTCGGATTCCGAAGATGGTTTTCTTTAACTTTATCAACAAGTTATGATTTGTACTTGACTCGGAAAGGAATCATATATTGTGTCTTGACACTGACATTTGGTGATTATCATGTTTAAAATGCCAAATTTAAATCTAATTATTGACCTCTAGTTTTCCATTGAGAAACTTGCGTCGAATGGATGAATTCATTGTGAACTCCATTATTAGTGTTTGAATAGTATGATGCTTGCTCTTGGAAGATAAATTGATTGTTTAGAATGACTTGAAGTATTTTGAGATCTTATACTTCACACACTTAAAGATCCCGAAGTTGCTAAGTAAGTCTGGGTGAGCTTGAATTAAGTGAGATAGTTCATGATTCCACTTCATTCCATTATATTGCATTTATCCGTATGCTCCATATTCCATTTCAACCCATCACCTCTCATACATAATAAAAGCCTGTAATCCATCCACCTTGCTTTCTCCGTTGAATAAGGAACTCAAGTCTAATGTCTGAGTTGTCCATGTAATCTAGTTGTTCGTCATATACTCCAAGTAATGAGTTGAGAATTTGGAGTTTATCCATGTCAATATCTATTCATATGACCTTGGCCACTGTAAAGAAAACAGGGTCAAGATGTTGGTATTTCCATCCATTCTGCATAAATACATTATTTTCCATTCCACCCCGTTATCATGCAAATTTCAAAAACATATGACCATACACCTTTCGCTATCCACATCCCTTTACCCATCTCCATCCACCGTATTCCTTCATTCATTTACTCATTTCCTAATCATGATCAATGAATGTAGGTGTCGTCTAAACGAGAAGCTTGCAATCCATCCGCCCATCCCATATTTCTATGAAATAAACATTTGGATGTCTTTACCCATGAAACAAAGAAATTCCTGAAAATCCTACAAATTTTTATGCCTTAGAGCACAAATGCAAGAAATCAAAGCAAAGCATTTTCAATAGTCATTCCATATTTCCAAAAGAAAAGGCCAAAACAAAAAGGTTCAAGAATTTAAGTCTAAGAAGCCAAATCCAAAGAGGCTTCCGCATCCAAAAAATCCACCTCCATCCACCCATTCCATTCCATTTCCATTCCGTCCAAAGTTCCAAGTTACTTCATCCCAAGAAATAAAATCAAAAAGAAAATTCTAAGTTCATGTGGGTCATGAAGTTACTGCTTCATACATTCACTAGCCATCACTCTCGTTCCTAAATACACCTCCCTTCCACTTGCAAGCTTCGAAGTTTAGTTCGGTATGTGCAAAAGTTGATTGTGATTCCATCCCATTTCATTATACATAGCCTCCGTTTCCCTCCATTTCCCATTACCCTGTATATTCCACCTCTCGCTTGGTCTATGTTTTGGATATGCCTTTCCATCTATTTGTTTACATAATCCACATCATAGTCCACTCTTGCCATTCACTTTTCATCCAGTTGCCATAGTATCCGTCATTCCTTACCAACAACGGTGAACATAATGACGTGACATGATTTTGTAGGAACTATCTTTTTTTATGGAATTAGACTTTTGAGGTCCTTCATCCTATGAATGTTCAAAAAAAAAATAGTAAAGAGAAATCCTTTCGTCCACAGGTGAAAACCACCTTTGGTGGCGCCTTGAATAAGTACCATGGCAAAAACCTGGCAAACAGGCGTCATGCGTAGAGACACTCTGTCTCATTTCATTCCACTTCATTCCATACCATTTCCAACCATTTTATCCACTTCACTCACATATACACTTCCATTCATCTGCCCTTCATAAACTTGTATAGCTTGAAACAGATGAACTTAGATGATCTTGGCTCCTAAGGGATGGAAATGAACTCAAGTTGCACACACTTAGATCTTCGGGATATGAGTGGTTGTGCTCAGCTTTCAATTTTGATTCTTTGATCATGTATTCATGTCTATTTGGCCTAATGTGTGGGTGTACGCTGGAATTTTGAAGTTTTGATTCTTGTTTATCTTTGGAACACTAGAGATTTTTATATTAATCACTGTTCTAGAAATGTTTAATTATGAAGTGTCTCGATTCAATCTAGGATTCTTCTTCCCTTTCGAGTGTGTTTCCTAGCCGGTTGATGACTTTAAAGGAATTATTTGAAGTTTCTAGGTTTGGATTGGTTCTTTATCTTTGAAATGTTCAAGAACATTTATTCGAAGTGGCACTAGATGTTGTGACCTAATCACACATCGCCCCATTGCAAATGGGGACCCCCTTGTTTTGTTTTTTTTTGCAATTTTGAGCTTGTAGAAGTCCGTAGGAAATGTCATGCAATCACGTCACCTCCACATGTTGGACAATGACTCTTTCTCCCAAGTAGCTTGAGATGGATTAAGTGGGTGCGAATGAGGTCCTGAGATCAATCCTGACACATGTTTGAGGTCCTGAAATCGACTAAGTCTAATATCCTGAAAACCTGAAGAAATGTCTAAGTCTGAAATATGGTGGATCCTTAAAAATCTAGAATCTGCATGTCAAATCCTATGGATCTGAGACCTATCTGAAACATCCTGTCAGTGTATTTCAAAATATTTAAAGTATAGGAAATTCAATATCTGGCATATACTTAAATATATTTTGAAATATACTTGAATTTCAGAGACTGAAAAGTTGTCTAAGTGCGAAATTCCAAGCACACCTACCAAACCCGCCCAGTCTGGGCGGGAGTAACCTCTGGGTTTGGATTATGCCTTGTCCATGAGAGTATCTCCATGCACCTACTCCAAACCTGCCCAGGGAGAAAATCAAGAAAAGTTTGCCAATTGAAGAGTGAAGAAAGGATGATGAACAAGTCTAATTTCAAGCAAATGTGGAAGAAGAAAACACCTTTTGAACAAAAATCCAGACCTCACCCCCAAACCTGCCCAGCCTGGGCGGCCTCACAAGGTAGTCATGGACAATGTCATCTTCACCAGGAGAATCTCTCCACATAGAGCCTCCAAATTCCCCCAGGGAAAGTTAGGACATTTTCACGAGGTTTTGTCAATTGAAGAGAGTTAGGAAGTGATGATGGAGTCTAAAACTAAGTTTAACTTGCAAGGTTGAAGACAGAGAACACATTTTGATGAAAATTCCATGCATCACCTCTAAAGCTGCCCTTCTTGGGCGGCCTCAAGAGGGGGTCTTGGATTTTTCCATGTTCCTCATGCATCTCAATCCATACTACCCCTCTAAACCCGCCTAGGCACTTAGGCATGGATTTCACAGGAAAGGGTATGTTTTGAAATGTCATTTTTTGATCTCACATGCATAAGATGAATGTAATTTGTTATTGAAAATCCTTTATATCAAGTCTTAATTTGATGTGTTTCTTTTTGTAGGTGATGGAGGATCCAAGGAGGTGAATGGTGAGAGCTCATACATGAGAAGTTTGGAAGGTGGAGGAAAGTTGCTCAAATTTGTCATCATCACCACACGGAGGAGCTCCTACATCAAGTTTATCTTACTTTGAAGACTTCGTATGTCTGGATGAGGAAGACATTAACGCCACACATGAGAGGGAGTCATCTTCCAGTGATTCATTCCACGTGCCAAAAGGACAATCATCATGTAATCTACTCCAAGGACTCATGCACAACATACCTTCTACTTCGTGCAACTGTCCAGAGGCATAATCCTGCACAAGCACAAGGACGTCACAAGATGAGAGATGAGCATGATCATCAAAGCGATCCATGAGTTACATCAAGACAAAAAGAAGAAAATATTCTAAGTGAACATGAGGTGAACCAGACTAGTTTGTTCAAAGATGCTAAGGTGGCACATACACATCATCAAGCCAATCACATTCTGCCATGTCATTCATTCAAGTCCAGGTCGTCTATAACAAACAAGTGGATAAAGAGGGCCCACCATAAAGATGCTTATCACATTGGGAAACGTGCCTTCATTGCCTCTTTCATGTTCTAAAAATAGCAAATTTTGTAACAAATTGCCTTGTTGTCTCAATCTCAGTCGTTGATTGCTAAATCAATCTTGGCCCTTCATGTAATTTATGGAGTCTATAAAAGGCTCATTCTTCTCATTTGTAAGATATACATTAGATTAGAAAGGAGTAGAGTAGAGGAGACTCTTCGAAGTCATTGAAGAAATATTGAGAGATTGTTGTAAAGATACACTTCAAGATTAATGCAAGCTCATTGTTGAATGTTTCATGGTGATCTTGTGATTTTGGAATGTTAGCATGGTCTTCATTGTCTCCAAGATGGTTAAGAATTGTTTCCGAAGTAGCTTAGTTGATAGATTAGAAGTTCATTGATATAATGTTTCTCATGTGAAGATATTTGATGAAACCCTTTTGGTTCATACTTTTCATGGATTGCCGAAGATAACTCACTTTGCAAAGTTAGTCTGTACCTTGTTTGCATAAGTTTGGTTGTGGATGCTCGTTCAAACTGCGCCAGCTGTGGATGTTTGGATGGAAGTTCACAACATAAAAATCATATGATTACCTTAGAAGATTGCACTTACTCCGTGTAATTGTTGGTTCTCATGGTGAAGCGAAGCTAGGTTGTGGAAGGGAATTTGTCTATCATAGCATATGCATTATATCATCGTACTTAGATTAGCATACATCACTATTTGGAAATGCGATGAGCATGCAAGCTCTCGTCAAGAAATACATGAAGAGGCTCACTAGATACCAAACAAAACATCATGGGATCACTTACAGCAGTGCTGTGATGAGTGATTATGTATGCCAGCAATCGAGGTGCAAATGACTGTTTCCAGCCATTCAACACGTTGAGTACAGGTTACTGCCTTGACTATATCAGACACCTCAATCTTTTTGCTTCTTTATGATTGAAGCAAAGAAACTTTAAAAAGAGACGAGAACAGGGTGACCATCAAAATAATCAACCAACATAAGTATCCACCAGTCGTACTTAGATGTACATTATTTAAGAAATATGTGTGATAAATTTATTATTAAAGGGTATGGCATATCAGTCTTACTTTGTATTTTCATTCATGTCAACCCTATTTCAAACCTAAAGTCAATTATAACAAGAATGCCAAAGGTATTGGCCACCCTCCCATGCAAACTAACAACTAAGATGAATCACATTGGAATCTTTCAACCAAGGAATAAGTACAAGCCAAACCAATTGCAAAACCCAAACTAGTTCAAAATAAGAGTGTTTAAATTTTAGGAGTTACATAACCCACAATAAAATGTAAATGATAGTTCACCAGCTGAGTACAAGTGGAAAGATTACTTTCATAATATTAAAGCTTAGATATGATCTCGGGGCAATATTTTTCCTTTTTATGATCATAATAAGTAGATATGAAAAATGACCTACTCCATTTTTTGTGCCTAGTTTTCTATAAATTGGAGCATACTCCATGATTTAACATAAACCAAAAGACAATACCATATTTACCCTGCAATTTAGGTAATGAGATTTAGAATATAAATGTATAAATTGTCCTAACAGCCTCCCCAAATTGGACAACTGAATTTTGACATAAAATTGCATTGACTATAACCCCAATAATTCTTGTGTAGTATTGAGTTAGCTACAGGTTCCATCAGAACCTTCAAAAGCAATTATTGTACCTCTTGGTTTGCAGATATGTCAATCAAACTTAAAGCTATACCTAACAAGATGATTTGTTGGCATAGGAAAAGTGACAACTCAAAACCTTTGCGGAGAAGACCAAAATCAACATCCTTCTACCAAAGAGTTGATTCAGCAATGAGGGTGGATCCAAAGATGGAAGGCCCAAATCTGTGAAGGCAATGGCATGTGGCTCAAAGAAAGGTTACTAAATGAGGGGTAGAAGAATTGTAGCCTACAATGTTTGAAGGAGGTCTTTGGGTTTCATGCCAGGACAACCCTTCTAGTGTAAATGTGGACACTGGTGTTCATCTTATCCCCAGATTTTTCCAACCAAGGCTTCAGTCTGGGTACAGCTTTTTAATCTTATTATTTTTGGCAAGAAGCGAACTTGAAATTTTGAAATTGATCAAGGATAGCCTGGGTTTGTTACATCCCATTCTTTTTCAGCTAGAAAAGCCCTGTTCTGCAAAGTTAAAGGCATGCATGCAGCTTAAAGAAAAGTAGTTAAACACAGGTTGCAAAAATCTTGGCATACAAAGGTGGATCCCGATATTATTTTCTTGCCATTTTTTCCCTTGACCAGGATAGGGCTGCAATGTTTGAAGGAGGTCCTTGGTTTCATGTCAGGTCAAGCAGTCTCATGTAACTGTGGACACCACTATTCATCTTATCCCAAGGCTTTTCAAACTGAGGCTTTGGTCTGAATATACTATTTTAATCTTCTTCTTGATTTTTGGGAAGAAGCATTAGCAGACTTGAAAATGATCAAGGATATTCTGGTTATGTACATGATATTCTCCCTTGTCTAGAAATGACCATTTTTTTTCTTATGCCCAGATTTGTGTTTATCTAGATCTGTCTAAACTCCAAACCCCTACAAAAACAACTCTGGCTTGAAACCGCCAATGGCCCCCTATGGGAATAACATGTCAGCTTTGAATACTTGTTATTCAAGTGCAGAAATTTTTAGACATTGGCATCTTGCCCAGCACTGCCCTTTGAACCTCTCTCCAGAACCCCTAAAAATTCGGAAGAAATTTAGTTGATTGGAAGAAAGAAACAGTTCGGGAGAATTAGCTCGAAGCTCAAACCCTCCACAAAAAAGTACAACTAGGCTTCCACAAAATATAAAAATTGAATTGCAGGATGCATGGAACCGGAGCATACTAATGTGGACACACAAGGCAAAAAACCTTCTTTACAAGGAACAAAAACTCCAACCAATCTAAAATTCTCGAAGGCAAGTGAAAGCAGAGAATAGAGAAACAGATCAGAACAGGGACTCTGAGTTTTCAGAATCAGTGGATTTGTGAAGGAAGCTCAATAAGATCCAACTTAGTCCCATACAGACACTAAAAAGGAGAGGAATGTTGAAGTTGCTCCTCAAAAGCAGTGCTGAGAATCAGAAAAAGAACACCTAAAATGGAAATAAAGATCCCTAGTAGAGGCAGCAAACCAACCCAGGAGAGAGGATGCCCTAAATAAATCAAAATTACAGATATGACTCCCTTTCTTGGGCAATTAGGACCTATTTGGGGCCACCTTTTGACACGCCAAAGAAATTTTTTCATGGAATATGCATATGCTCAATGCCCCATATAAAAGGAAGCTCTTAGAGGCACACGCTCAACATGGTAATAGATGTGGTCATGAAGGAAATTCAGGGGTTAAAATTTACTCTAAAATTCCCCAGGGGTTTATTACCAGTTTCTCAAAAAAGTTATAAAAATGGACAGGTGTCCTGCTCCAAGGTCTCATGGAGAACTAAGGGTCTACAGACGTATGCATCCATGCCCTGACCAAAGGAAGCAAATTTCACCTTATAAAACTGGGAATTAAGGGGATAAATTGATTGCAGAAAGACTGGGCCACTTATCCTTGAAGACAAATGGCTTGATGATAATACAACACCAAGATACTAGGGCAGTGGGGTCAATACCACTGACAAATTCTTATTACACTTGTGAACAACACCCTTAAAGTTTGTCCTTCAAAATTGAAATTGTGTGGCTTCAACACCCATAAATCAAAGAAAGAATGGACAAATGGAAGATCAAAGTCCCTCCTAATGTATAATCTAGCTAGGAAATTGGAAAGGGTTGGGGCAGTATTGAAAATCTGGAACATACCTGTGTTTGGAAACACACTTCAAAGAAAGAAGATCCTGGCAGAGCAGATGGCCAAAGAACAATCAAGAATACAAGAAAATGTAACGCTTCCAACCAAAAGATGCATTAGAGAAGAATCAGGAAAGACCCTCACTTTAGGAGACAAATAAACAAAAATCTCAAAAGTTGAAACTTGAAGGAAAGGGACATGAGCAGAAAATTCCTAAAAAAGATTATTATACCTTACAAAATTCAAAAATACAAACTGCATCACATTATTGGAACACCACACCCTAATGGCCACAGGCCCACAAGTTAACATCGCCTAACGAAATAAGCCACCAAACAATTGGTTACTTCAAAATATATCTTTTACAAGTCTTTCAGCCAACAGGGTTGCTGCTCAGAATAGGTTCAACTCCGGCACTCATTCCCTTATCACTGCAAAACAGAATGATTTCCTTATAGCTCCAATTTCAGAAATAGAGGTTAAAAATACAGTTTTTCCCTTGAAAGAGAGCAAAACCTCAAATGCAGCCAACAAGATTGATGCTAACAATAGCAGCCAACAAGACTGCTGCTCAGAATAGGCTCCACTCTTGCTTGCCTTCCCTTATCACTGCAGAACAGAATGGTCTCCTCATGGCTCCCATCTCCAGTAAATGGAGGTTAAAAATACAGTTTTTCCCATGATGAAGGGCTAAACCCCAAGAATAAATGGCTTCCCTCTGGTATTTTCCTATCACTTTTAAGACTTGGCAAAGCAAGATATTCGACAAGCAGTTGAGTCTCACAAGTTAGAAAACATCCTCAAGGAGATAAACACTACCTTTAACACTCTCATACCTGAAGAATAGAATCTAAATATCTTGATTTCTACAGGCCCATCTCTTCACCAGCCTACATACATCCCTAGTTGAGATCTTTCATCATGGATCTTCATTGCCTATCATTAGGCTAGGGTTTGGATACATATTTGTTCATCTATTTCACTTGTATGAGGACTGATCCTAAAATCAGTCAAGGCTGATATAATAATCCAGCACTTTGCAATTGTAATCATCTCATTGAAATCAATAATAAGCATTGGAGGTTCCGGGTATTCACTTTCTCATGTTTCATTGGTGTGATTAGGGTTTATCATTGATCATTTGATGTTTGTTTGGTGTGATAATCGAACCTTTCCATCTTCTTGGCATTCTAAGTTCATTTGTGAAAGTGGGTATTGAAAATATTTCATAGTTTGTGAGAAATCTAAATCAGAAAATTTTAGACCAGCAAGCAAAAATTTCAGTGAGAGTTAGTAGGGTATTTTACAGTGGTATCAGAACTTGGATCCTACCAGCCTATGGGTTATGAGCTACTACATTGATCCATTTCCGCATCATTATCATAAAAGAACAGGTACAATGGGAGATAGGAGGCAAGGTAATCCGCAGCGTGATGATGTTCAGAACATGATTAGAGAAATGATTGATAATCATCGCCAGATGACAAAACAACGTGAGACAAATGAGAATATTGCAAGGATGTTTCAAGCTATGATGAATAATAACAGGAATAACAATCATGCTAATCAAGATAATACATGTGTTGGTAGTGTAGCAGGATCACCTCGTGCAAGAAGGACACGCACACCTACAGTTGATAGACCTATGCAGCCTACTTTTCTTCCTAGAGAAGAAGAGGTAGTTGAGGAGCCACATGTTGAGGAAGAGGAAACCCCGTTTGGTGAGGATTTGATATCTTTGGTTGATGAATATGATTCACTTCCTGAGCATGTAAGGAATTGGATCAGCTTCAACAACTACATGAGTCAGAAACGGGAACAACAAAAAGGTAGAGTTGAAAGACCAAGGCAAAGAAGAGTACAACCTACTCAGCTGAAGGAGTATAAGGATGCATTGAATAAGATTCCTCTCCCTAGTTTTGATGGCAGCGATAAACTAAGTGCTAGAGCATGGGTGAACAAATTGGATACTTTTCTTACACTCAAGCCCATGAGTGAGGAAAAGGCTATACATTTTGCTACTATGCATTTGGAGGAATTGGCGTATGATTGGTGGCACCATGGACTTGTTTCACAACATCATAACAGGATCACTTCATATGATGAGTTTGTTAATAAACTCATTACCAAGTTTGACCACAAGGATGTTGAGGTCTACTACCGTGAGCTTGCACAGTTGAGACAAACTGGTAGAGTGGATGCATACGTTAATGAGTTTCAGAAGATTGTGGTTATGGTTCCTGACATGACTGATAGGAGGATCACAATGTTGTTTGTTGAGGGATTGAATGACAGGATAAAGGGTTTGGTCAAAGTTCACAAACCAACTACACTTGAGGAGGCCATTGAACTTGCACTTGACTTGGATACCACTCCTACATTCACATCTCAAAAGAAAAGTTTCTTTAAGGGCTCAAGTTCAAATCAGAAAAAACCATTTCAGCCTAAGTCTAATCCTTCTTCCATGGAGAGAGATGAATTGAGAAGGAAGAAGTTATGTTTTTCTTGCAAGCAACCATGGGAACCAGGACATAAATGCCTTGGGAAAGGCAAGGCACATCTTATAGAGGTGATTTCAGATGATGAGAGTGATACACATGATGATACAGGTTCAGATCATGATGATAGTCATACGGAGCAGCCTACATTGGAGCTTGATACAGGTGGTACAGGTTCAGTGACTATTGCTTCCCTTTCTGGTGTTCCCAGATATCATGCCTTTCGTGTGAAAGGAGTCATGAAGGGACAGCGAGTTACTTGTTTGGTGGATAGTGGAGCCACGCATAACTTCATTGATGAGGGTTTAGTCATGAGACGTGGTCTACAGGTTGAGGACTTTTCAGGTTTCACAATAGCAGTTGCAAATGGTTTTCTTATGAGTTGTCAGAAGAAGGTATCTCAGCTTAACATTCAGATGGGTGATTACACTTTGACAGATGATTTCTACATGGTTGGACTTGGACAAATAGATGTTGTTTTGGGAGTCCAGTGGCTTCAGTCTCTTGGCCGCTACATTCAAGACTTTCAAAAGATGTAGCTAGAGTTTATTCATGATGGGAGGAAGGTTGTACTGAGGGCACTTTCAGATGGAGGGCCTAGAGTTGTTTCAGCTAGGCGTATGGAGACTTTGATTCGTCATGATGACATTGCATGGGCAGCCCAAGTTTCTATATCTTCCAAATCTTCTTCTAGTGGTGAGTATCAAGTAGATATCCAATCTGTATTGGATAAGCACAGTCAGGTGTTTGGTGACATTCCTCCAAGTAGACCACCAGATCATGGTTTTGAGCATGTGATTGAGTTAGGGGATGGGACCAAGCCCATCAACATTGCACTATATCGACATCCCAGGCACTTCAAGGAGGAGATTGAGTGCACTATCAAGGAGTTGATTGATATGGGACACATTCAGCCTTCATCTAGTCCATTTGTTTCTTCAGTGGTGTTGGTAAAGAAGAAGGATGGTACTATGTGGATGTGTATTGATTATAGAGCATTGAATAAGAAGACAATCAAAAACAGGTACCCTATACCAAGGATCAATGAGCCACTTGATGAGCTACACGGGGCCGCGTATTTTTCTAAGAGTGATCTTCGTTTAAGCTATCATCAAATTCGTGTCCGTGAGGAGGATATTCCTAAGACAGCATTCAGATGCCACTATGGACACTATGAGTTTCTTGTCATGCCCTTTGGTCTTACTAATGCGCTTGCTACATTGCAATCTTGCATGAACCATGTGTTCAATAAGCAGTTGCGTAAGTTTTTGTTGGTGTTCTTTGATGATATCTTGATATATAGTAAGACATGGGAAGAGCATCTTCGACATCTTGATGAGGTACTTGGTGTTATGGAGGCACAATCATTGTATGCCAAGGCTTCCAAGTGTGAGTTTGGATTGGAGGAGATTCTCTATTTGGGACATGTGATTAGTGTTAATGGAGTTAGAGTTCATGAGGAGAAGATCAAAGCAATACAAGATTGGCCTACTCCAAGGAACATTTTAGAGTTGACAGGTTTCTTGGGTCTTTGCAACTACTACAGGAGGTTTGTTAGAGGCTTTTCACAGTTGGTGGCACCATTGACAAATCTCACTAAGAAGGGGGCATTCCTTTGGTCCATTGAGGCACAGGCAAATTTTGATCGACTCAAGGAGGTGATGAGTACTACTCTAGTGTTAGCACTACCAGATTTTACACAGTCCTTTGTATTTGAGTGTGATGCATCAGGTGAAGGTATTGGGGTTGTTTTGATGCAGAATAGGCATCCCATTGCATTTGAGAGCAGGAAATTGAAAGATGTGGAGTGCCTATATTCCACCTATGACAAGGAGATGCTTGCCATAATTCATGATTTGGCAAAGTTTCGTCATTACTTGATAGGTGCGAAGTTTGTGGTGAGGACCGACCACAATAACTTGAAATACTTCTTGGAGCAAAAGGATTTGAATGAGAGAACAAAAATGGGTCTCTAAGATACAGGCATATGATTTTGACTTCCAGTTTGTGAAGGGAAAGAAGAATGTTGTAGCGGATGCACTTTCCAGGAGGCCTACCATTTGCTCTTTGAGTGAGATTTCAGCTAATTGGAAATCTCAACTTTTAGTTGACTATTCCAAATCTACTTTTCAATGTGAAATCATGGATGGATTGATTCAGGATGACAGGTATAAGGTTGTTGATGATGTGATATATTATAAGGACAAGATTTTCTTGGTACCTGAGTCAAGCTTAAGCAGCAGATATTGAGAGCCATTCATAACACACCTCTAGCAGGGCATCCAGGTTTCTTCAAAACCTATAGGCAGGTTCGAGAGAGATTCTCATGGAAGGGTCTCAAGGATGATGTATTGCAGCATGTTAGAGACTGTTTGACTTGTCAGCAGAACAAGTTTGAGCATACTTTTCCCACAGGTCTACTTCAGCCATTGCCTATTCCTGAGCAGAAGTGGGAGAGTATCTCTATGGATTTCATTACAGGTCTTTCGAAGGTACATGGTAAGGATTGCATATATGTGGTTGTTGATAGGCTAACCAAATATGCACACTTCTATGCTTTTGCAGCGGACTATTCAACATTGCAGGTTGCAGAGTTGTTCTTTCGAGAGGTGTTTCACTTGCATGGCCTTCCAAAAACCATTGTCAGTGATCGGGATAGTAGATTCATCAACATGTTTTGGTGTGAGCTATTCCGATTGGCAGGTACAGAGTTGACACCAAGCACTAGCTATCACCCTCAGACGAATGTACAGACGGAGATAGTAAATAAATGGATTGAGGGATATCTTCGCAATTATGTTGCGGGGCATCAGCGTGCTTGGATTAGGTGGTTGTATCTTGGTGAGTATTGCCATAATACCACCTATCACATGACGATTGGCATGTCTCCATTCAAGGCTTTGTATGGATATGATGCACTTTCTTTTGTGGACTTGGCATTTGATGATAGTAGAGCTCCTCGAGCTAAGGAGTTGATGCAGGATACACAGGACATCCTTAGGATACTTAAGGATAATATTTAGCAGGCACAGAATCAGCAAAAAATATATGCGGATAGGCATCGCATTGAGAGGAAATTTGATGTGGAAGACTTGGTACTTTTGCGCCTACAACCATATAGACAAAGTTCTTTGAAGAAGAGTGGTGCAGAAAAACTCAAGCCAAGGTTTTATGGTCCCTACAGAATAGTGAGGAGAGTTGGCGAGGTTGCATATGAGCTCGATTTGCCAGCAAGGAGCCGAATTCATAATGTGTTTCATGTGTCATGCCTCAAAAAGGCAATGGGACAACATGTGGTTTCTTCTCCAAATCTTCCACCTCTTGATGAAGAGGGCATGTTGATTTTAGAGCCTGACAACATTGTGGACATGAGGGAGCGCAAGTTGCGTAGCCGAGTCATTAGAGAGTATTTGGTGAGATGGAGAGGCTTGCCATTGGAGGATGCTACATGGGAAGAAGAGCAAATTTTGGAGCATCCTAATCTTCAATTGCTTGAGGACAAGCAATCCCGGGAAGGGAGGACTGTCATGTCCCCATTTCCGGAGTGATCACATGTGGAGTTGATTATTAGCCTGTTCACCATTCCCGTAGGCTAATAATTATGGTAAGGGAATGATTTTGGTTTGAGCTTGGTTCTAGAAGATGAAAATCTATAATGTTGGCTCAACAGGGGATTTTGGTTGGATTTTTGGCTAAGTGTTGCTTAGAGGTTTTGTTCATCTAGCCAAAATTTCACATTCTTCTAGGTGGAAAATATAATCGTTGGAGGATAGAAAATGGAGTGATGGAAAATGTCAATCTTTAATTGCATTTTCAAATATATTTTTATCTAGAGCTTTCCAACGCCACTTGGAGTTTGACGCCACTTTTCAAAGACAATAAAATAATAATAAAATGTTGTTATGTATTGGATCATGTGCCAACGCTCAAGGGAAAAAGGGATTTCAAATTGTTTTCATTGGATCAAGTGCCCAACGCTAAGAAGGAGATTTCAAATATTAATAAAATATTGTGTTTGCTTTGGATCATGAGCCCACGCCAAGGAAATAAGGAATAAAATATTGTTTTTCAATGCCCAAGGAGCCGTCGCCCAAGGAGTATTTAAATTAATAAAATATTATTTTTGCTATGGGTGCCATACAAGGAGGAAAATAAATAATATTTTTAAATGATATTTTATTGATTCAAGCTGGCCGTCACTCAAGGAGTGGAAGAATTCAATGAAAATGTTTAATTCTCCAAGAAGGGATCGACACCTATGTGAAGAGATGATAGTTTTTTAAATATTGGTGGTTGTACAAATCCATTTCATTTAAAATTGTCTTGGGCAATTGCAATTTCATTGGACTTCAAAATTTGGCAAAATGGAGCTAATTGGGACGCCTAGGCCAAGAGGAGGATAAATAGAGCCATTTGCCTTCAATTTGCAACTATTGATCACTTGGTTTTCATTGAGGTATTGAAGGATATGTGGTTTGCATTTGAAGACATTTTAACTCATTGAAGCATTGGTTCATTGTTGAAGGCTTCCAAGGTAGCCGATTTGCATGAAAAGGCAATTTTAGTGTGTTTTTACTATCATATGACATTCTGATTTTTGAATTAGCAAACTGGGAAATTGATAAACAGGGCTGTTAGACACCATTCAATTGCAGATTTTGAAGGTTTGAAGCATGGAGAACAATCTAAAGACACATTGTTGATCTCCTTGGTCCTATCGCTAGCTATTGGAGACATGTTTTGGCATCATTTTCGTATTTCATACAAATCTGGGTTGTGTAAATCAGTTGCAGCAGTCTGATCAGCAGATACAGCAGTCATATCAGGGAATCTAAGGTCAGCTACAGCCTACATACATCCCTAGTTGAGATCTTTCATCATGGGTCTTCATTTCCTATCATTAGGCTAGGGTTTGGATACATATTTGTTCATCTGTTTCACTTGTATGAGGACTGATCCTAAAATCAGTCAAGGCTGATATAATAATCCAGCACTTTGCAATTGTAATCATCTCATTGAAATCAATAATAAGCATTGGAGGTTACGGGTATTCATTTTCTCATGTTTCATTGATGTGATTAGGGTTTATCATTGATCATTTGATGTTTGTTTGGTGTGATAATCGAACCTTTCTATCTTCTTGGCATTCTAAGTTCATTTGTGAAAGTGGGTATTGAAAATATTGCATAGTTTGTGAGAAATCTCAATCAGAAAATTTCAGACCAGCAAGCAAAAATTTCAGTTAGAGTTAGTAGGGTATTTTACAAAGCATTGGGAGACAAGGTGGTTTGAAGGATCTAGTGGTATCATAATAGACTTTGGAGAATTATCTACACAAAAAATATCCAGAAAACTTAGAGCCGTGCTGGATCTTCAGTGTCTTGTTTTGTATATCTCTGAATGGATCTTCCCTACGGAAATTCATTTTCTGTTGCTGAGACCTGCTGATCAATGAGTAAATGCTAACAAGTCATGTGATTTGTTCTTGAACACATTTTAATGAAAACATATCCAAATCTGTAATAAACTTAATTCCGCAAAAAAGGCCCGTGTAGCAAGTACCTAGTGATTCCTCTTTTTAAAGGCCAAGTCACTAAGCAACTTTGTAATAAATAAATGACTTTACTGATTCTTTCTGCCAAAGACTGGAAGGATTGCAAGGCAACTGGCTTTTATCTACAGGCAAGCTACAAATGTTCCACTCTGTCTTGCAAGCATTACCAATTTTTTATCTTCCCATTCTTAAGATCGCAACCATAGTCCCAAACACCACCACTTCTACCCAAAGATATTTAATTTTGAAAGGTACTTAGGAGAGACAGAATCTCCCTGGTGTCCTGCCTGGAAGTCTGTTTGTCCCTAAATTTGTGATGGTGTTGGCATAAGGATATCTGGTTTATGATCAAAGCCTTGGGAGACAAGCTGGTTTGAAGGATCTTGTAGTATCATGATAGAGTTTGGAGCGCTATCCACACAAAAAGTATCCAGAAAAATTAGAACCATGCCAGATCTTCAGTGTCTTGTTGAGACCTAATATTCTTGAAACTTAAAATGAATGTCCACATTGGGCAGGGCAATCCTTGTAGTGCCCATGGGGATACCAAGAGGTAGGTGTTGCAATTATGGTAATGCATGGACCATAAGCCCAACCCTATGTTTTGCCATGGGGGCATCTTGAGGTACAGTCAAGGACTCAAGTGTAACCATATTAAGGAACCAAGCCCACCCAATGTCTACTATGGGATGCCCCACAATTAACCCCAAATTTTTAATGCCACGCCAAGGCATGGGGCCTCTCCAAGCATGGCTAGGAGGTTGTAGCGACTTGCCCCATTGGTTTGAGTGCCAAATGTAAAGGCTGCTCCAAGTTGTTGGGTCGTCAATTCCTCCTCTATCAAAAAAAATCAATATATATAAATTAACAATAAATAAATAATTTTGAAATTTAAAAATAACAAACGTGTGTGTGTGTGTATAGATGCAAGGATTCACTATGACTTCCGCTAACACAACTCCGTGCCCTGATTGTGCCTCCCTTCGTGCTATGCCTACTAGTGGACGAAACCAATCTTTCGTGAATATCTCAACAAACTGGCATAAATCTTTTGGTTCACTTTCCTCCAACATGGAAGTTCAAAATAGGGCTTCTTCAGACAGTGACTCAAGTTTTTTCCACAGTTCCAACTCAAAAATGGCAAAAATAGGTCTCTTAGAATGGGTTATGCACTTCACTTGACTTGGGATGAGGGGGAGCTTAAGGCATCCAAGGCCCTTGATTATTCCTCCAAGCCCTCTATTGACAAGGATTTCCACCAAAGCCTGTATACACAAACAAGCAGCAATGCTAACACAGTTTCTTCTATGTCTTTTCTAAAATCTGAATATATCGCCAAAATCAATATGGATTCCAAGGTGGCCAAGCCTAAAGAATATCTGTTGGAGCATGCAGTATCTGAAAATTCACAAATTTGTGACCCAAATTAACCAAATTACATGAGTGGATCTCAAAGAAATAGACGAAGTCTATAAAGGATGAAATTTACATTAATCCTTGCACTCGTGATCCATAAACAAGGGGCATCTATGCTGCACTCTGGTATATCGCTTAAGGATTTAAATGAAATGATTCTCAAGATACCTTTACATGCACTTAACCACCTATAATGGCTACAAATCTCCATGACACATGCATTGAAGGACTAAACAGAAAACATCTCAAATGCTGAAAGCATCACACACATAACAAAATGCAATACAAGAATGAATTTGGAGAAACCCTTCAATAGGCAAAAAACTCCAGGAAGAGTGAACTATCCTCCTCATGTCACTAATCAAAAGCCATACATGTTTTGATGCCTCAATGGGACTTACATACATCCGTAGACTATTCTGAAGATGATCATGACCTGCAGACCAAGTCACAACAGTGGAGAGTGAGAGAATACCTCCATGCACAAGTTCTGTTGTCCACTTGTAGCAGTTCAGAATTTTGTTGCAGCAGTCCCAATTGACTCCACATGCAACTTCTGGTAAATGGGATGTTGTAAAGGTGTTGTTCCACTACACTTGCAGCAACATACTTCTCCTTCCTCCACCACCCCCGACTAGTCTCAACTAACCAGTCAGTCACATGGCTTTGGCTTTCTATAAACCAACCAACTCCACATAATTTTGGCACTCTGCCAACTAGCAGCATGGCTTCGGTCATACTCTTGGCCTCTACCTCTACTAGTACTAAGGCTCCAAGCTCTTCCCAAGCTTTCTCATGGCTTCAACAATCTATCAACCATGTGAAGCAAAGCTCAGGCAAGGACTCTCAACACTGTCAGCCCGCAATGGCTTGGCTCTCACACAGCTAGCCTACTCACCAACTCTGCCAAGCTATGGTTCCAAAAGATAAATCTCTCTATCCTCCAACCATGGATGGCTCCAACAAATGCAATCAACTCTGCATGACTCCAACACTCTACTAGTCATGCAGCTTGGATCTGTCAATCCACCAACCTCTACCCATATGGTTCCCCAGGGCCCACACCATAATAGTCAGTTTCTTCCTTCTTCCACATCAATTCATCTTCTACCTTGTCTTCTCCTTCCACCTATTCACTTTCTACTCTTTCAAATTTGATGTCAACAATGTGAACAGTCATTGCCCTAGCTGTCGTAACCAACAATGCAGTCACATCCAGCAGCAAGACAAGGTATGGCGCAACCCAAGAAAAACTAATGGCCGCCCAGACAAGATGAAATGCTCGCAAATCAGGCACTGGCAAGATGAATCACTTGCCCAGAATGGATGCAAACCAGGCACACCCAAGGAATGGGAATGGTCACTGCTGATGAAGAACAAACACCTCCAATGAAGGATATGGTTGTTGCAAGGGTTGTTAAGTAGTTGTGTAACTGTCACCAAAACTACCCACACGGAATCACAGAACCATCAGCCTACAGAATGACCCTACCTTACCTACCGCTACCAAACAAGCATCCCTTCATCTCCTCTTTTCTGCCACCTCCAAGTCTGTTGCCATCAATCACACATTCCATCCCTGCTGGACAATGCCAACTCTAATCGACCACATGTCCATGCCTTTCATTCAACCCTGCTCGACCACATGCTCGTGCCTTTCATTCAACCCTGCAACATTGCTTCAAGTAGCACTATAACATTGCTGCAAGCAATACTATTGAGTCACTATGTGTTCTTGTTGGTACCTAATGCAAAGACGACGTCAAATGGAGTGAAGCCTATCACTCTCATGCTGTTGCAGGTGACTTGGCAGCAGTCTTAACACTTGTGGCCTTTGCTTCATGTGAACTTGCAGCACCACTAAGCCTTTCTATAGGTGTCATATCAGTTGTTGCAGGTGAACTTGCAACCTTGTCCCCATTGTCCACCTAAATTGATCCGTTTTCGGATCAGCTCATGGTTTTTTAATTCTGGAGTTCAATTCAATAAGCAATAAGGAGCTGGTTTTAAAGTTTGATCCTTGAAATTTGAGGAACAATTTCCTGTGCATTAAACCTTGGACCCCATCCTTCAACTCTCGAATGGAGACTTTTTTCATCTGCACTTATTTGGGTTAGACTTTCATACCCTTGCAATATTAGGAAGATTCAATTCTAGTAGCAATTAGGGATGCTCTAGGGAAATTTTACTATTGATCCAATGAGACAGCTAATAGAACCTGCACACCTATGCTGGATTCTTTGTTGAAATGGAGATCTATATTCCCAGAAGATATCTCTCTTAAAATTGGAGATAGAAGATGGAGACAAATGGTTGACTATAAAAAAAACTCTTTCAAATGCAGACGGTGTTTCTCCCTTGGGCATTTTGCCCCTCAGTGCAGTAAAACAGATTTCAAATGGTCTGTTTCTGATCAGGGAAGGAAAGGTTTTTCAACTCCTCCGAAGCCCACTTGGTGGGATGGTGCTGCTCCTCACCATCATCTGATTGTTCCAAGCCAGCTGAGGAAATTTCTCGTTAGGTCAATAATGAGGGGTCTCCCTCCCATCCTGTTTCAGACTTACATAACAAAGTCAATCTCATATTTCCAATGTTGATTCATCTTTTTTCAAGTCCCCTGGCAAAACATTCAGTTGGCCAATCAATATGGATTGCCATGAGCAATCAAGGAGGCAGGATCAAGCTTTGGCATTAACTGATACAATGGGTGTCAAGGAGGTTACTAAGAGTTCTGAGGATTCAGATCTTGTTTTGGATAAAAGGTTTATGACTTTCCCCAAAACAGAATGGATCGAAGTTAAATCTCGAAAGAACCAAGTTAAAACAATTATTCCTCTTCACATGTCTCTCAGATCCTCTAAGGATAAGAGGTTGGATTCACCCAAGTTAAGTAAAAGATGTTTGTTTTGCCGGGATGATAGGCTTTTTGTATGTAATTATGCTCCCCTGCTTTGGGTTTGAAGCAGTTATTTAATGTTTATGCTTTGAAGTTTAATATAATGGGAGTGGGGCCTCTACCCCACATCCACGAATCAATAAAAAAATTAATATATATTATATATAAATTATGTATTCTGTATACATATATCTATGTTACATGGGGACGCGTCCCCACCTCCTCCAGCCCCGTCCCCGTCCCCAGTGACGTTTCCGGGATGGGGGGACGGTTGGGGACGTCCCCTTGGCGTCCCCAATAAAATGCAAAATTGCGAAACGTTTCGGGGACGGCGGGTAGTGGATCGGGGACGCCTGGACGTCCCGGGGACGGCTGGGGACGGCCAGGCGTTCCCAAACGTCTTAACGCATACAACCCATTTTTTTTAATTTTAATTGGGGCATGGGGTCCACACCCTCCCACGCCCCTTCCAAAACCCTAAAATCATGATATTGATAGCCCGAATGAGGCATAGATATTAGTCTTTAAATTGTTGTATTTTGAAGTTTGAGACTCTGGGTTTAACAGTTAACTTTATCTTTAATTTTGAAGTTTGAACTTTAATTTTAGAATTTGAACAACAAAATGCTTTAATATTGCTGTTATGAATCTTCAATCTCATGATTATCATTAATTCTATTGTTGTTTAGATTGTTGTTATACTAGTGTTTAATCATTAATGCTCATTGTTTATTGTTTAAACATTATAGTTTATAGTTAGCCGATAGGCTTTTATATGTTAGCATTATAGTGCTCGGAATTGTCTCATGCCATAAAAAAAATTCACGCCGGAAAATTTTCTAGACTCGTCGGTTGTTCCTATCGACGTATTCCTTGATCCTCTCCTATGCGTGCAAATGCTAGTTATACTACTGTTATATTACTGTTATACTGCTGTTACACTACTGCTGTCATGATTTATTCACATATTGATATTGTTGTTAAGTTATTAACATATATGATATCTCTATTTAGTATTTCATATTGATATTTTGAAAAAATCTTATATATATATTTGAAAAATTCATATATCGCCATCCCCAGCCGTCCCCAAAAATTGGCCCTCGGACTGCCGTCCCCGAAACACGTCCCCTGCCGTCCCCGTCCCCCCGTCCCCGAAACGTCGTGAAACATATATATATATATATATATATATATATATATATATAGTATTTCATATTGATATTTTGAAAAAATCTTATATATATATTTGAAAAATTCATATATCGCCATCCCCAGCCGTCCCCAAAAATTGGCCCTCGGACTGCCGTCCCCGAAACACGTCCCCTGCCGTCCCCGTCCCCCCGTCCCCGAAACGCCGTGAAACATATATATATATATATATATATATATATATATATATATATATATATCTGTGTGTGTGTGTGTATAGAATACATAATTTATGATTTTAGGTGAATGCCAACCTAAGTTTTCAAAAGTGATTAGAGACAGATTTCCTATTGTGAGAACGAGAATTTATGGGATCAGCACTTTATTGAATCGATGAAAGGGCTCTCCTGCTACTCATTGTGATTAAATGAAATAGTAGTTCAGACATGAAAGTGATGTTGCCACATAGCAACAATTGCGGCCCAATGCATTTTGAAGGACATTATATGCAACACCTTTAGGCAAGCAGACTCAGATGAAGCTATTGTTCCAACATCATATTTGTTCTGGCACTTCTCAAACCAAACTTATCCTCCTTTTCCTCTATTGCAACCAGCATCTTCTCAACTATTAGCTTCACTTCACTTACAGATGAGCTCATATTTTCCAAAAGAACCGGAATGAACAAGGCACGGTTGAAGTCCAAGTGTGAAGAATGGTGGAGGATTGACACTCAGTCACACAAATGCAAGGGTGCAAATTGACGAGCTTACTTCCCAACCACTTAGGGTCAACACTTAACTCCTCTTAGACATGCACTCCATTTATCCCTATCCGATCAAGAGGGAAAGAGAAGAGATCGAAATTTTATTATTATTATTTTTGAAATCATGTTTTTTGAGGTATATGCTTAGCAAGCCCAAGGCATACCCGAGCTTGGAACCGTTTGGGCTGAGTACAGCCCCAGATACCCATGAACCCAGTAACATGGGTGGAGACATCTTGGTCTGGAGTAGCTTGGATTCAAGATTATTTATTGCTGAAAATGGATTGTCATGCTCCCGAAGAAGATTATTATTAGACAAAAGATTATAGTTCCTAGCATGGACCGACCTCATAAAAGTCTAAACACAAGATGGTCGACTTCATCCCAAGTGCCTACACAACATAAAAATCACCGAATATATATCTATATATGTGGAGCGCCAAGATGACTTAAATAAAGAGATAACGTGCTGTTTAACAATAGTTTATGACGAATGATAAAAGCAGCGATTAGTATCTATTGAATTGATTTGGAATGATTAGTACCTATTGAAGATAGTGACTATTGTTAATAAGGCAGCAGTTTTTGTGAAAGCAATTATATATATGGAAAGGTGGCCAATTTAATATAAGACAAAAGACATGATGAGATACGAATTTAAGGAGATATAATGCGGCGGTTAATATTTGTTAATAGATGGCAGTGATTTATCTCAAGACATGAATCATTAACACAAGCAGCGAATAAAATGAATGTCGTGCAAATTTATTTAAAGAAGGCAGCGGTCAACTTGTGAAAAAGGTACAATTTGGGCGGAAGTTGTTATAAGGAGTTGTGTCTTTATGAAAAGTCACATATATTCATTAAGAGTAAGACATATCTCTTGAGAAGATATAAAGGAAAGAGAAGGAGAGTTGGTAAAGGGATAGACATGAAATACGAATTGAGTTTAGAGCAGAGGTAAATCTGCAGACTAGCAGAGAATAACTGATATGATATACAGCAGTTCTCATATAGAAAGACATGAATCAATCATTGGTTATTTTAATATAACAGCAGACATTCGAATTTCATCTGCAGAGTTATATATATTCAATCATATAGACTATTATAAACAGCAAAGGGATACCTTGCAAATCTTAAACTAAACTAGAAGTTCAATAAGAATCATTACGTTGATAGTTTGTCATTGATGTCAAAGTTGGATGGCAAAGCAGTGCATAAAAGAGAAAGAACGAAACACTAAGTTCTTGAGTTTTGCCTTTAATCGGCAAAAATGGCCAATCCAAACCTCTTTGTGTTTTGCCCTTAGTTGGCAAAAATGGCCAAGTCAGAATTCTTTGTATTTTGCCTTAGTCAGAAAAAATGGCCAATTCAAAACTCTTTGTATTTTGCCTTAGTCGGCAAAAATGGCCAAGTCAGAACTCTTTGTATTTTGCCTTAGTCGGCAAAAATGGCCAATTCAGAACTCTTTGTATTTTGCCTTTTGTCGGCAAAATAATGTTATCAGTAAAAGTTCTCATTTTGAGAACTAGTTCTCAAGTTCTATTTTTTGCCGATTTACCAACAATGTAAAAGGAAGCTTCTCAAAGCTTAAGTTGAGAAGGCAATTGGGAAACTGTCTTTCTTGAACTGTTCGAAAGTTTGGCGTTTAGCCAATAAGCCGACTAGCCGATATGGCATAGGAAGGCAAATGTAAAGACTTAGAAGAAAGTGTTGGAGAAAAAGACTTAGTCGGAAGAATGACTTAGTCGGGGAAGTTCTTAATTTTTGAACTAGTTCGGCAATTTGGCATTTCGCCAATTCGCCGACAGGGCAACAAGTGGCACTCAAAGTCAAAAGTTCATGGTTTGACCAGTTCGCCGATAAGAGAGAGTGTTGGAGAAAAAGACTTAGTCGGGAGAATGACTTAGTCGGGGAAGTTGTTCCTGTTTAGAACTAGTTCGGGAGTTCGGATATTTTCCAATTTGTCGACTAGGCGATAAAGGGCTCATAGAAGCAAAGTTCGTGGTTTGTGACTTTTGCCGATAGAAGGCAAAAAGCAAGAGAAAAGGAAAGTTTGCGACTTGAAGGATTTGCCGATAGAAGGCAAAAAGCAAAAGCAAGGCAAAGTTCGCGGTTTGGAGAATTTGCCGATAGAGGCAAAAAGGGGATAAATGCAAAGTTCAAAAGTTGGGAACTTTGTCGATAGAAGGCAAAAAGCGATAAAAAAGGAAAGTTCATAGAAAGAACATTTTGCCGATAAAGCAGACATACACCAAGGTTTGAAGAAAGCGACTTTCGCCGATAAGGTAGAAATAGACCGAGGTTCAGGAAAGATGTTTTTCGCCGACAAAGGGTTAGAAGTCAGTGTTCGCAAAAGGTGACTTTCACCAATAAAGGGCTAAGTGTTAAAAGTTCAGAGAAATGAACTTTTGCCGATAGAAGCTATAAAAGCCAAAGTTTGGAGAATGGTAAAAGGGTCATTAGAAAAGGAAATCAATAATTTGTTTAAACGGCTAGATCAATTAAGTTTTCGTTGGGTAGCTTTGTTGTGTTTGCTTCCAATTTTCCCAACATGTTATTGTTTTTGCAACTACCATGTCTCAGAGGTTTTTCTGTTAATGATTTAGTTTCTTCTCTGCATCGAGTTGTTATGGACTCGTTATGCAATTTCTTCTCAGCAGAGTGTTGTTCAGAGTTTGTTGTGCAGTTTCTTCTCAACAAAGCACTGTTAAGATTTTGTTGGAGCAGTGTCTTCTCATCAAAAGTCTGTTAAGGATTAGTTGAGCAGTTTCTTCTCATTGAAGTATTGTTCAGATTTCGTTGAGCAGTTTCTTCTCACTATAGAGTTTGTTGAAAATCTGTTAATAGTTTCTTCTCAAGCGAATGTTAAATAGTGCGTGTTGTGCTGCCGTAAAATCATGAGATGTGAGTTAATGTTCTTTGCACCGATGCTATGCGAAATTGTTAATGAGAACAAAGGAAGTAATAACGCTTCAAGCGTGTATTACAAAAGAGAGGGTTGTGTAAGAAGAGTAGTCTATGTATGATTTGAAGAGGTGCATCTGAGGTTAGAATAAGAACCAAATACCTGCATATTTGAATTTGTAAAGATTCAGAGGTTGGTGCCTCTGATGGACTAAGTTGGTGCTCAGATTAGGGGATTGTAGTCTCCTTAGAGTTGGTGCTCTTAAATCAGGGATTTGAAGATTCCTTAGAGTTGGTGCTCTTAAATATTGTAACCGATGGGTTCATTTGTGAGGTTGGATTAGGACAGTAGTTCTTAGCAGCATTTTCTCACCATGGTTTTTCCCACACTGGGTTTTCCATGTATATCTGGTGTTAATGTGTGCATGCTTTCTGAGTGTTGATATTTCTGCATTGAAAGTTAATTTGATTTGAATAATAGAGGGTTTAAGTTTTATGTTTTATTGACCTACTGATTCATCCCCCCTCTCAATAGATTGCGTGTGTTCGAACAATTGGTATCAGAGCCAAGTTCCTTGAAGAGGCTTAACAGCTAAAGGTTGATCTGGGAGATCGAACACATGACCAGTAAAGACGGATCTCACTCAAACAAAGCACCATTGTTTGATGGAACGAATTATGCGTTCTAGAGCATAAGGATGGAGACTTACCTAATCTCAATAGGGTACGATGTATGGCAATCTATTTTGGATGGTTATACCACTCTTCAAACTCCTCCAACGAACCAAGTGGGTAAGAAGGAATGCGAGAATAATACTAAGGCCAAGAATGCAATTCTGTGTGGTTTAGCTAACTCTGAATTTGTGAAAGTAATGCAATGCAAGTCTACCAAAGAAATCTAGGTGAAGCTTCAAAGCATATATGAAGGAGATACAAAGGTGAAACAATCCAAGCTACAGACCTTTAAAGCAAGATTTGAGAGCCTAAAAATGAGAGAGGAAGAAAAGATTGTTGATTACCTGCTCAGAGTTGATGAAGTTGTGAATGCTATGATAGGATTGGATGAAGAAGTAAAAGAGCAAGTGATTGTTCAGAAGGTACTTAGATCTCTACCGTCCAAGTATGATGCTAAAGTCTCTGCTATAGAAGAAGTAAAAGATCTTTGATAAGATAACTGTTGATAAGCTACATGGTATTTTTACTGCCTATGAAATGAGGACAGCTGGTACTGAGAGCTCCAAGAGAGAAGCTACATTTAAGGCATCAAAGAAAGAAAAGAATCAAGAGCCTAAATCTGAGACAGACGCGGAAGAGGCCAACTTCGTAAGAAGACTGAGGAGAGGATCTAGAAAGTATAGAGGTAAGTTACTTTTCAAATGCTTTAATTGTGGAAAGGTTGGTCACTTTGCTGCTAAATGTCCATCTATAGGAAAAGATAAAAGTGATGAACATTATAGCAAGAATAGTAACACACAGTCCTATCCAAAGAAGATGAACTTTCAGAAGAACTATCAGAAGAATTTTTAGAAGAACAAAAAGAGCCTTTACATAAAAGGTGACTATGATTCCTCTGAAGAAAGTTCCAGTTCAGAAGACAATAACGAAGGTTGTTCTGAGACAGAAGAAAATGAATTCTTGTTTATGACAGTAGAGTCTACTGTTAAAGATCAAAACATTACTGATCTGAGAGACCCTGAGAATGAAGAAGAAGGTGAAGTAGACTTGGAAGGAGAGCTAGTATGTGCTTTAAAAGAAATTGAGAAACTCAAGAAGAAAAACTCAAAACTGAAGCTGCAAATCCAAGAAGATATGGTGTATGAGAAACTCGTAGAATCAGCAGAGTTGATTGTTGATTTAAAGACACAAGTGGAAGAAGCCAAAAGAATAGAAAAGGTTACAAAATCTGAATTGAAAGCTAAATCAGAAGAGCGTCTAAAGATGGAATCCGAAGTGATATCTCTGAGAAAAGAATTAGAAAAGGCTAAGGATAAGATAAGATTGGCCTAAGTCTGAAATTTGATAAAAGCAGTAGCATGCTCGATGAGATGATCAGCAATCAGAGATTTCCAAAGAGCATGGCTGGCCTAGGATTTGAAGAAGGTCAACATTCAAAGACTAGTAATCCTCCTAAAGAGACTAAAGAGAAGATGCAGAAGAAGGAAGATGATGGCTTCACAAAAGTTAGAGATTTGAAGGAGAAAAGATTCAAAGGACCCCCTCCTACAAAACACTCTACTAAAATCAGGTTTCCTCAACCCTTTTATGGCTATTGTTATTCATGTAATCAATATGGTCATAAGGCTGCTAGTTGTAGAATTATTCCTAGGAGAAGAACTGATTTCATTAGCAAAAATTCTTTTGCACCTCTAGGAGATTTTAGAATAGTTTGTTACAGATGCAATAACTACGGTCACATTGCAAAATACTATAGAACAAATTTTGTAAAATCTAACAAACTGGAAAGAAAAGAGAATGTTTCTCCTAAGAAGGATAATGTGTCAGACTCTCTTGTCAATAAGGAGATGACAACTATGAAAGTTTGGAAGGACGATCAGAAGAAAGAAGAGTCTCTAATAGTGCAGATTGCATTTCATGCAAAGAGACAGAATCCGTGGGTAATAGACAGTGGTTGTTCTAGTCACATGACAGGAGATAAAAGTAAGTTCCTATGCCTACAAGATTGGAATGGATGTTCAATCAAGTTTGGTGACAATACATCTGCCAATATAGTTGGTAAAGGAACTCTTTGTAGTGATGGAAAAGCAAAGAGACAAAATGTCTACTATGTGGAAGGACTGAAACACAATTTGCTGAGTGTGAGTCAGATGTGTGACAATAGATACAGTCTAACCTTTAATGCAGAAGGATGTGAAATCAAGAAAGCAAGTTCTGGGATGTTAGTGGCTGAAGCAAGTAGAACAAAGAATAATCTTTATCATCTCAAAGAGATACATGGTAAAAGTTGTTTGATGGGACAGACTGATGAAAGTTGGTTGTGGCACAGAAAATTGGGACACATCAATTTTGACAACCTTGTCAAGGTAAGCTCAAAAGGGGCAGTAAAGCATATTCCTAAAATCATCAAACCAGAAAATACTATATGTAAGGAATGTCAGCATGGGGAACAGACAAGGTCTAGTTTCAAAACAAAAGAATATTCTACTTCAAAACCTTTGGAGTTAGTACATACAAATCTATGTGGCCCAACCAGGACACAAGGAGTACAAGGTGAGATATTTCATGTTAGTTGATGATTTCTCAAGAATGACATGGGTAACCTTTCTTAAGGATAAATCAGAAGCTTTTGAGAGATTTAAGACATTTAGGTCTATGGTTGAGAAGGAGAGTGGTCTGACTCTTAAATGCTTAAGATCAGACAGAGGAGAAGAATTCACCTCAAATGAATTTGTGGAATACTGTGAAAGACATGGCATAAAAAGACAATATTCTACACCTAGAACTCCACAACAGAATAGAGTTGTGGAAAGGAAAAATAGGACAGTAAAAGAGATGGCAAGAACTATGCTAAATGAAGCAAAGTACCTGATGTCTACTGGAGAGATGCAATACACACAGCAGTGTATATCTTGAACAGAGTACAGTTAAGAATTAACTCTGTTAAGACATCGTATGAATTATGGTATGGCAGAACTGCGTCTGTCAAATACTTCAAGGTGTTTGGTAGCAGATGCTACATCAGAAGAGATGAAGATGGCATTGGAAGCTTTGATTCTAGATGTGATTAAGGCATTTTTCTGGGATACTCTAGCAAATCCAAAGCGTATAAGTGCTACAACAAGCGACTACACCGAATTATAGAAAGTGCCAACGTTAAGGTAGATGAGGATCAGCCGCATCTAACACACAATAAGGACAGTTGTTCAGGAGAACCAATTATAATAGACGAAGGAGATGTGACTACTGTTGAAGAAGAACCTGAAAGGATAAATGGTAAAGCACCAACTCGGTATGTTCAAAAAGAACATCCTGAACAATAGATAATAGGAGACAAGAATGAAGGCGTTCAAACTAGAAGGTTGGCTAAATCAAATGAACAAGTAAATTTCTCATTACTATCTAAGATTGAACCTAAATCATTTACTGATGCTAGTAAGGATGAAGGATGGATAAATGCAATGGATGAAGAGCTAAATCAGATAGAGAAAAATCATACTTGGGAATTGGTTCCGAGACCTGCAGATAAGAATGTGATAGGCACAAAATGGGTGTTTAAAAACAAGTTGAATGAAGATGGAAAAGTTGTAAGGAACAAGGCACGATTGGTTTGTAAAGGATATGCCCAGGTTGAAGGCATAGATTTTGAAGAAACTTTTGCACCTGTTGCAAGATTGGATGCCATTAGGATGTTTCTAGTATTCTCTGTTTATAAGAATTTCAAGGTTTACCAAATGGATGTCAAATCTGCATTTCTGAATGGTAATCTTAATGAAGAGGTTTACATTGAGCAACCTGAAGGATTTCAGTTGTCAGAGAAAGAAGATTATGTTTGCAGACTGAAAAAGGCACTATATGGTCTGAAACAGGCCCCTAGGGCTTGGTATTCTAAACTGGACAATTACCTCCAGCAGCAAGGATTCAGAAGAGGATTGTTGACAGCAACTTGTACTTCAAATCAGAAGGTGAGCACATGTTGATTGTTGTCTATG
The DNA here is from genome assembly GCA_027924645.1 of Cunninghamia lanceolata. NCBI lineage: Eukaryota > Viridiplantae > Streptophyta > Pinopsida > Cupressales > Cupressaceae > Cunninghamia > Cunninghamia lanceolata. Next base: position 65,373 of record BSBN01001814.1, on the reverse strand, counting down.
TCGATGACATTATTTTTGGTGGTAGTGATGACAAGATGTGCAAGGAATTTGCTGATTAGATGAAGAAAGAGTTTGAAATGTCCATGCTTGGAGAACTTTCTTTCTTTCTTGGTTTACAAATATCACAAAAAGACCAAGGAATATTTATATCTCAAACCAAGTATGCAAAAAGAGATGCTTAAGAAGTTCAAGATAGAAGACTGTAAGCCTGTGAGTACCCCATGATGACAGGATGCAAGTTGAGCAAGAATGATGAATCACCAGATTCAAAGCAGACTCTGTATAGATCAATGATAGGTAGCTTGTTGTACCTAACAGCATCCAGACCAGATATCATGCAAGCAGTTTGCATGGTGACTAGATTTCAAGTTGTTCCTAAGGAATCGCATCAAGTTGAGCAAGAATGATGAATGTAGACTCTGTATAGATCAATGATAGGTAGCTTGTTGTACCTAACAGCATCCAGACCAGATATCATGCAAGCAGTTTGCATGGTGGCTAGATTTCAAGTTGTTCCTAAGGAATCACATGTTCAAGCCGTGAAGAAAATCTTCAGATATCTAAAAGGTACTGAGGATTATGGATTATGGTATCCTCGAAATAATGATTTTATCTTGACAACATATACAGATGTAGATTGGGCAAGAAGTATTGATGACAGAAGAAGCACCAGTGGTGGAGCTTTCTTCCTTGGTGATAGATTAGTATCTTGGCTCAGCAAGAAGCAAGATTCAGTGACATTGTCCACTGCTGAAGCAGAATATGTTGCTGTTGTTTCATGTTGTACACAAATTTTATGGATGAAGCAGACACTCAAGGATATAAAGGTAGAGTTTGATGATCCTGTTCCCATTCTTTGTGATAATACAACTGCAATTAATATCTCAAAGAATCCTGTGATGCACTCAAGAACGAAGCACATCGCCATTAAATACCATTTCTTGAGGGAGAGAGTTGCAGATCAGGAAGTCAAGATGGAGTATGTCCCCACACAAGAACAAATTGCAAACATCTTCACCAAGCCACTTCCCAAGAATACATTTGAATATCTCAAGAAGAAGCTAGGAGTTATTGCTCCTTCTTTTCACAAGTAGAAGTGAAGCTGTGGCAACTGTCCAGGGAGAGCAGATCAAGGCATATTTTTCATCCCTGTTTTGGACAATGTCTACCTCTTAGGGGAAGCAAGTAGAAAGTTTGTAGTTTGATTGTCACAAGTTCATGTGACAAGGTGAGCAGAAGAATTTCAGACAGTAGCAGTTGGCTGTCAAAAAGGAGGGTGTTTACTTCCCTTTGCCATTGATGAGAAAGGGGGAGAAAGAGTAAGGGGGAGCAGCACTAGAGCAAATGGCAAAAGAAAGAGAACAGCACAAAGATCATTTTTTGCATAAGTGTTGCCATCAATGACAAAGGGGGAGTTTGTTGATAGTTTGTCATTGATGTCAAAGTTGGATGGCAAATCAGTGCATAAAAGAGAAAGAACGAAACACTAAGTTCTTGAGTTTTGCCTTTAGTTGGCAAAAATGGCCAAATCCGAACCTCTTTGTGTTTTGCCCTTAGTTGGAAAAAAATGGCAAAGTCAGAATTCTTTGTATTTTGCCTTAGTCAGCAAAAATGGCCAAGTCAGAACTCTTTGTATTTTTCCTTAGTCGGCAAAAATGGCCAATTTAGAACTCTTTGTGTTTTGCCCTTAGTCGACAAAAATGGCCAAGACAGAACTCTTTGTATTTTGCCTTTTGTCAGCAAAATAATGTTATCGGTAAAGTTCTCATTTTGAGAACTAGTTCTCAAGTTCTATTTTTCACCAATTTACCGACAATGTAAAAGGAAGCTTCTCAAAGCTTAAGTTGAGAAGGCAATCGGGAAACTGTCTTTCTTGAACTATTCGAAAGTTCGGCGTTTAGCCGATAAGCCGACTAGCCGATATGGCGTAGGAAGGCAAATGTAAAGACTTAGAAGAAAGTGTTGGAGAAAAAGACTTAGTTGGGAGAATGACTTAGTCGGGGAAGTTCTTAATTTTTGAACTAGTTCAACAGTTCGGCATTTCGCCGATTCGCCGACAAGGCGACAAGTGGCACTCAAAGTCAAAAGTTCAGGGTTTGACCAGTTCACTGATAAGAGAGAATGTGTTGGAGAAAAAGACTTAGTCGGGGAAGTTGTTCTTGTTTAGACCTAGTTCAGGAGTTCGGATATTTTCTGATTCGCCGACTAGGCGATAAAGGGCTCATAGAAGCAAAGTTTGTGGTTTGTGACTTTTGCCGATAGAAGGCAAAAAGCAAGAGAAAGGCAAAGTTCGCGGTTTAGAGAATTTGTCGATAGAAGGCAAAAAGCGAAAGAGAAGGAAAGTTCGCAACTTGAAGGATTTGCCGATAGAAGGCAAAAAGCAAAAGCAAGGCAAAGTTCGCGGTTTGGAGAATTTGCCGATAGAGGCAAAAAGGGGATAAATGCAAAGTTCAAAAGTTGGAAACTTTGTCGATAGAAGGCAAAAAGCGATAAAGGAAAGTTCATAGAAAGAACATTTTGCCGATAAAGCAGACATACACCAAGGTTTGAAGAAAGAGACTTTCGCCAATAAGGTAGAAATAGACCGAGGTTCGGGAAAGATGTTTTTCGCCGACAAAAGGTTAGAAGTCAGTGTTCGCAAAAGGTGACTTTCACCGATAAAGGGCTAAGTGTCAAAAGTTCGGAGAAATGAACTTTTGCCGATAGAAGCTATAAAAGCCAAAGTTTGGAGAATGGTAAAAGGGTCGTTAGGAAAGGAAATCAATAATTTGTTTAAACGGCTAGATCAGTTAAGTTTTCGTTGGGTAGCTTTGTTGTGTTTGCTTCCAGTTTTCCCAACATATTATTGTTTTTGCAACTACCATGTCTCAAAGGTTTTTCTATTGGTGATTCAGTTTCTTCTCTGCATCGAGTTGTTATGGACTCGTTATGCAATTTCTTCTCAGCAGAGTATTGTTCAGAGTTTATTGTGTAGTTTCTTCTCAGCAAAGCACTGTTAAGATTTTGTTGGAGCAATGTCTTCTCATCAAAAATCTGTTAAGGATTAGTTGAGCAGTTTCTTCTCATTTAAGTATTGTTCAGATTTCGTTGAGCAATTTCTTCTCACTATAGAGTTTGTTGAAAATCTATTAATAGTTTCTTCTCAGGCGAATGTTAAATAGTGCGTGTTGTGCTGCCGTAAAATCATGAGATGTGAATTAATGTTCTCTGCGCAGATGCTATGCGAAATTGTTAATGAGAACAAAGGAAGTAATAACGCTTTGAGCGTGTATTACAAAAGAGAGGGTTGTGTAAGAAGAGTAGTCTATGTATGATTTAAGAGGTGCATCTAAGGTTAGAATAAGAACCAAATGCCTGCATATTTGAATTTGTAAAGATTCAGAGGTTGGTGCCTCTGATGGACTGAGTTGGTGCTCAGACTAGGGGATTGTACTCTCCTTAGAGTTGGTGCTCTTAAATCAAGGATTTGAAGATTCCTTAGAGTTGGTGCTCTTAAATATTGTAACCGATGGGTTCATTTGTGAGGTCGGATTAGGACGGTAGTTCCTAGCAGCATTTTCTCACCATGGTTTTTCCCGCACTTGGTTTTCCATGTATATCTGGTGTTAATGTGTGCATGCTTTCTGAGTGTTGATATTTCTGTATTGAAAGTTAATTTGATTTGAATACTTGAGGGTTTAAGTTTTATGTTTTATTGACCTACTGATTCGCCCCCCCTCTCAGTGGATTGGGTGTTGTTCTAACACATTATTGAATATACATGCAGAAATAAAATAAGAAACATCAGGTCAGATCATTATTGATTGTCAATTATCTTTACTTATTGCATATCACTGTCATACATAAAATATTGTAATAGACTGTCAACATGGATAAGGAGGAAATATGCACTATTGGAGAGAACAGCTAAAGGCACCCTTTACATTGACATGTAGGGAGAGAACAACTAGTAGCGCACCCTACTGTCCTGTGAAAGGGAGAGAACGGCTAAGGGCACCCAAGGGCAGAATTCTCCTCCTAAGCTCCATGTTGAGGGTTTACTGACAAATTTAGATTCACCAATCAAAGAAGAATGGTGAGGGGACTGCTTGGAGGGAGAACTGTTGTCTAAAGGTACCCTACCATGCCTCCTTGTACCTCCTCTTCTATGACAAAATTTTGTAAACAAACTAAGTTAGCTGCAGGGTAATGAATATATAATCTCTCTATATTGATATTGTTTATGAATTTGAAGGCAATGTAATCTTGTCTAACCCTAATGATTAAAGATGTATATATGTATATATTTTGTATATGTTTTTCCTATGTTATGACTGCAGAATTCAAGTCCAAGAATTATGTAATTTTGAAAATATTCTATGGGGACCTAAATCAGGTTTATCTTGCTTAAAGCATTCAATTGGTAAGTTACAACCCTAACTATGTTAAATGTGTGATTCTAGGGCAAGATTTAGGGCAGTCCCGAAAGGGGACATTATATGGATCAACAATGGATATAAAATCCTCATCGCAAACACTATCTAACCCAATATGCCACTCCATTTCATGATCAAATTGCGCACCAAGGCCAATCATTTTAATCTGGTTGGCTGTGTAGAACAGAATACTCACCTAAAATAACCTCCAAAAAATGGTTTCCTTGGGCCACCACTGTATACTTTGTAAACAACATGAAGAAAATGCAAAAGCATCTACTTGTTGTATGTGATTTTCCTAAGGAACTGTGGTAGAGACTGTTGGGCATGCTTAGACAACAATGTGCTTTCATGCCTTTCAAAGAATGCATTCCGATTGAATTGAACTCCAATCTTGAAGAAGACGGAAAGAGATTATCGGGCATTGGTAAAATTCTTATTCAATCGACAATCTGGATTGTACTTGTAACTTAAATTGAGGATATTTCAAGACAAGTCAAGAGGTAGTGAAGAAGAATGGATCAAATATTTAATTCAGTCTCACAAATCCACAAAATAAAGCGACAGTTAATGGTGAAGCTATTGAATCTAAGGCTGGAGAAACTGAGCAGAAAGCATAATAAGAGATCCCCCAGCAAAAGGAAGACTGAAAATCAACTTTGATGGTACATCTAAGGACAACCCGGATAAATCAGGGGCTCGCAGACTTGGAAAAAATCATCAGGGAAACATTCTTTTGTATACATCATGGACATTTACAATGCTACCAACAAAAGGGAAGAAAGTGACGCTCTTCTATAAAGACTTTTAATTGCTAAAACTAAAAGACTGAATTGCATCTACATTGAAGATGATTCACAAGTAATTATTGAAGCAATAAAAAAAGGGACAACAACTAATTGGCACTTGAAAAGATCTTGGATTACAACATTGAAATTTTCAATTCCTTCCAAGATATCATGTAATGCCCCCTCCTCAAAATTAAACTCAGATTAAATATTCATGAAATATTATAAGGTAGTTTGAAATGACATGCAGCTGTAAATAGTCACTACAAGACAGAGAATAAGAAAAAATCAAATCAAATCAGCTATCGCAGCCTAGCATAAGACAACAAAAAGTAATAACAAGGCAAAAGTAATCGCAACCTTAGAAGATAAAAAAGACACCGAATGGAAAAGTAAAGGGCAGCGCTTGATTAATTAATATTATGGAATTATACTTAAAGTTTATTTTTCAAGGGGCATTGGAAGAGTGGTGACTTTTGGAGAAAACAACCTATTTAAGAAATATTAAGCAAGGAGAAGCAGCATGAATTGAGAATACATTTTATATCTGATTATTATTCCTTGTGGAGCATGTACTATGGTTCAAAGTTCAAACAACCTAAGGATGAAACCCCTCTAGGTTTGAAATTAGAGGACGAAAACCCCCTAATTTCCATTGTTGAATTAGTGGATGAAAACCCCTGATTCAGGCAGATTTGGAGACATTTCAAATTCATTTTAGTAAAGATAGATCACTGCAAATTTGGGATAAATTAACAACAGATACAAAAGGATAAGTTCCATCTTTTCTGAGATATATTCTAAGCATCATATCTGAATTAGATAATAAACTGTTTAAGCTGCAAATTTTGGGTAGATTTCACATTTATAATTAATTGTGCAACTATTATTGTGAGCTAGGGTTTATTATATTTAAAGAAAAATAAGAAAAATTTAAGAGACGTTATAAATGGTATCAGAGCTGGATCTTGCTAGCCTGTGAAAAAGAAGCCAACAATTGAATGTTACAGTTCGGGATATTAGTGAAGAGATGGATGCTGATAAAGAAAAAAAGATTGATACAATGATAGACATGTTGAGTCAGATGCTCCAAATGATGCAGAATAATACAAATACTTCCAAAAATCAGTATAGAGGGGCAAGCACTTCATGAGCCAACAATAAAAATCAGAACAATTGCACACAGGAACAATTGTTGGGGTCTATACGACCCACTTTCATTCGTAGAGAAGAAGAAAAGCCCAAGCCAAGGGTCACCAAGAGGAATACATTTCTAGATTTGTTGATACCGCGGAATAAATACCATCCTAAAAAGGATTCAGAAAAATTAGACGAAGAGACCAAGCAAACCTTGGAACCAGTGACAGATACACCAGAGACAAAATTACAAGAGGAAGAATTTGTAGAGCATAAGCCAAAAGTAGAAGGGTCAAAACCAGAGCCATCGCAAATTGAGAACAGATCAATGAGCGAGAACAGAAAAAATCCACCATACAAGCTGAAGGAGAAAATATGGAGGAAAGTGATGATGAGGACACACTGCCATTTGAAGATACAGTGCCACTTGAAAGCATTGTACCACTTGAAAACACAGTTGTGCTTGAAACTGTAGCTCTGCTTGAAACACAACGGGTAGAGGATGATAAAAATCAAGACGAAAGACTTCTCCTACTGAAAGAGAGGGACAGAGATGTTTGTGCTGAAGATGCAGTTAATGTGGTCAATTTACAAGGTGATACAGAGGTGAAAACTCAATTATTGGAAGACTTCCAATTAGATAACAACATCTCTAGTTTAAGAAACCAGACACATCTGCATACAGTAGTTGACATTGATGATGAAAATGGTGGGGAAACTGTAATCTTGAGTGAAGATGATGATGCATCTGATGGTAGGTCTAGTCCACAGAGAGTGGATGAACTGAAACACGATCAGTTTCCAGTTGAAGCTGTTGAGTCTGTACTAAGCAATACAGTAAAGACCCCAAACTCTCTGAAGAGTATTTCTCAATTGAACAAAGCAGAGTGTTCATCTGTTGGCGACAACAAGGAACAAGTCTTGAAGGAACATGGAAAAGTTGATGCTGTTGAACCTGTACCACATAATCCAGTAAGGATCCCAATCTTTTTGCAGAATGTTTCTAAACCCAATAAACAAGAGTGTGCATTTACTGGTGAAAACAAAGGAACACGGACATGTTGAAGCGGTTACATTTGTGTCAATCAACCCAGTAAAGAGTCCAGTTTTTTTGGAGAGTGCTTCTGAGATCATCAAACAAGAGTGCAGATTTGTTTCTAAAAATAACGAACAGGTCATAAAGGAACGCAGATAGTTTGGAGCTGATACGCTTGTCCCAAGTAATCTGACCCCAATCTTGTCTGATGTTGTTTTGGAACCCAACAAACAAAAAAGTGGGTTTGATGAAGAAAACATGGAACAAGCCTCAATGGAAGAGGGTGATGTGAAAGTTGTTGAATCTGACTCAAATTATGTTGGATGTTGTTTATGAACCCAACAAACAGAATTGTGGATGTGTTGATAAAAATAAGGAACAATTCTTACTGCAAGAGGAGTATGTGGAACTTGTTGAATCAGTCCCATGGAAGCCTGTACAACCATCAGCACCTCCACTTCCAGAATCTCATTCTCCTCTGGATTGCTTCACTGTGGTAACTGATGCTGAGATGACACCGGTGCAGGAGAGTCAGACCCTTGCAAGGGAAAAAAATATAGGCACTTCAACCCTTTGGTCAAGAAGGCAAAAAGATGGTGATCTTGTCTGCTTGCAGACAGGTTGCATGGAAATGAATTTAAATCCCAAGACAATGAAGGAAAACCAGGTAAAGATGGCAAAGCAAAAAAGAATTCTAAAAGAGAATTCAAGTGCTGAAATCATCCTTAAGGACAACAATGTGAGATGTGACAAGAAAAGCAGGGTTCTTGTTGAAAGGAAGAGAGATTGTATTTTGCAAGTATTGCCACCAGAAATTAGTGCTCATGGGTCCTCTTCAACTAGATTTAACCAAGAGGATGATAACTTTTACCCATTTGACAAGGAGAATTGGACTCCACAAGTTTCATGCCAAGCATCAAAAACAACTACAAGGAACATTGGTTGAGTAGACCAAGACACTCATCTTCTTCAAACAGATACAGAGAAAGCGCTTAACCTATCCAAGATGGTTGGAAAGCACATGTGGAGTGTTCAAACTCCCCTCCAACAATTTAAAGGCATTCCAAATAACACCCTGACCAAAATTGAGAAGAAAGATTTAGCTTGGGATCGGTATTATGATCTTTCAGCCCAGGAGATTGGAGAACTCATTTGTTTTCCAAAGATGGGGAAGACCATTTATAAGTTTGTTCATCAATTTACAAAGTTGCATCTTTCTGTCAATGTTCAACCAATGACATGTACAGTATTGAAGATAGAACTAACAATCACTTCAAATTTTCAATGGGGTGAGAAAACTCATATATATATGGAATATGATGATAACCATAGTTTCACTGTCCCATTACATGAACCTCTTCCACCCCAGTATTTTATTTGTGTCATCTCTGACAAATGGTTGGGATCACAGACTGTTTTGTCAGTGTTATTTAGACATCTTATTCTGTCGGATAAGTATCCACCTCCAACCGAATTACTAGACTTGCAGCCACTTCCTGTATCTGTAGTAAGAAATCCTTCATATGAAGCTTTGTATCAGCAATTCAGGCACTTCAATCCTATTCAGACCCGGGTATTTACGGTCCTTTATAACTCAGATGGTTATGTTTTAATGGCAGCACCCACTGGAAGTGGTAAGACTATTTGTGTTGAGTTTGTCTTGCTGCAATTGCATCCAAATGGTATAGAGAATACATTTCGATTTGTTTACGTTGCACCTATAGCAGCACTAGCAAAGAAAAAATATTGTGAATGGAAGCAGAAGCTTGGGAAAGATCTGGGATGGAAGGTAGTTGAACTAACAGGTGAAACTCCAACTGATTTGAAGCTACTTGAGAAAGGGCAGATTGTTATAAGTACACCTGAGAAATGGGATGCTCTGTCTCATAGATGGAAACAACGTAAACAAGTGCAGCAAGCTAGCCTATTCATTGTGGATGAACTTCATTTAATTGGTCGAGCGGGTGGTCCCATCTTGGAAGCAATTGTTTCTCGAATGAGATATATCTCAAGTTAAATTGAAAATCGTATTCACATTATTGATGCTAAAGATTTTGGCAAGTGGATTGGAGCTACTGCACATGGGTTTTTTATTTTTTAATTTTCCCCCTGGAATCTGTCCTATACCATTAGAGATTCACATTCAGAGTGTTGATATAGCCAATGTTGAAGCTCGAATGCGGGCAATGACCAAACCAACTTACACATCATTAATTCAACATTCAAAGGAAAGCAAACCAGCTCTAGTGTCTGTGCCAACTCGAAGATATGCACAGCTTAGTGCCCTTGATTTACTAACTTATTCAAATGAAGTTGGTGGGAAAAGATCCCAATTTCTTCAATTTACTGAAGAAGATTTAAAACATTTCATTGCGAAGTTTAAAAAACTACTTTGAGCCATGCATGGTCTAAAGGAATTGGGCTTCTACATGAAGGTCTCACTTTGGTAGGACAGGAACTTGACGCTCAGTGGTTCCGTACAAAGACAATTCAAGTGTGTGTTGCAAGCAGTCCAATAAGTTGGGGATTGTCTTTGTCAGCACATTGAGTTGTGGTCATGGGTACACAATATTATGATGGACGGGAAAATGATCACACAGACTATCCCATTACTAAACTACTACAAATAATGGGGCATGCCAGTAAACCTCTGCTTGATAATGCTGGAAAAAGTGCAATTTTATGCCATGCACCTCATAAAGAATATTATAAGAAGTTCTTATACGAGCCATTTCCTGTTGAGAGTCATCTTGATCATATCAATGCTGAAGTTGTTGTGGCCACCACTAAAAGTAAGCAGGATGTTGTAGACTATCTCACTTGGATATTTTTCTGTTGAAGACTCGTAAAGAATCCAGATTACTATAATCTTCAATCTGTTAGCCATAGCCATTTGTCAGATCACCTTTCTAAGCTTGTAGAGAGCAAATTGAGCAATTTAGAATCCAACAAATTTGTGGCCAAAGAAGATGCTACATGGGATAGTGCAGAAATTCTTCAGCGTCCTAATTTAGGGTTGCTTGAGGACAAGCAATCTTGGGAAGGGCGGACTGTAATGCCCCATTGTCAAAAATTAAACTCAGATTGAATATCCATGAAATATTATTAAGGCGGTTTGAAATGAGACGCAGCTGGAAATAGTCACTACAAGACAAGGAATAAGACAAAATCAAATCAGCTACCGCAGCCTAGCATAAGACAACAAAAAGTAATAACAAAACAAAATTAATTGCAGACCTTTGTCTTAGAAAACAAAAAAGGCACCGAATGGAAAAGTAAAGGGCGGCGCTTGATTAATTAATATTATGGAATTATAATTGAAATTTATTTTTCTAGGGCATTGGAAGAGTGGTGACTTTTTGAGAAAACAACCTATTTAAGAGAGATCAAGCAAGGAGAAGAAGCATGAATTGAGAATACATTTTATATCTGATTATTACTCCTTGTGGAGCATGGACTGTGGTTCAAACAACCTAAAGACAAAACCTCTCTAGGTTTGAAATTAGAGGATGAAAACCCCCTAATTTCTATTGCTGAGTTAAAAACCCCTTTCAGGCAGATTTGGAGACATCACAAAGGCATTTTAGTAAAGATAGATCACTGCAGATTTGGGATAAATTAACAGCAGATACAAAAGGATAAATTCCATCTTTTCTGAGATATATTCTAAGCATCATATCTGAATTAGATAATAAACTGTTTAAACTGCAAATTTTGGGTTGATTTCATATTTATAACTAATTGTGCAACTATTATTGTGAGCTAGGATTTATTATATTTAGAGAAAAATAAGAAAAATTTAAGAGGGATATTACATATCAGCAATAAGCACGTTTGCAGGGGAAAAAACAAAGCAGCTGACAAGGAAGCTAATCTAGATGCAGGCATCTACAATAGTATCAGAGTGAATCACCTTTGGTGATTTAATAGAAGTTGAAGTGCAAAGAGTAGTCGAATTAGACATAAGTCTGTAGCAGAATTATCAATGATCACTATGAAGACAAGAAACTTTCTCCAGACAAAAGGGTAGGCACAGATGAACAGCAGATTGAGAAATGAGAATCCAAACTGAGTTAGCATTGACCTAAGTTCTCCAAACCTCTATTCTCTCAGACGTTGCCCATTTTCAGAAAAGCTTGATTTAAGGCAATTGCTTTGGAAATACACAGTTAAAGGAACCAAATGAAACTTGAACTGGAGTCAGAGTGGACGTCTAATGATAATGTACATAGGATATATGGTCTCTAAAAAATCACTTCAACAGTTATCACAGCATCAAAAAATGCTGATATTAAAAGAATAATTCGGAACCCAATTCAACATAAAATTTCAGAGATGAAACACTTTTTACACATGATAGGAAAATTTTCCATCTACATGTATTACAGGCTAATATTTGAGGAAAAACATTACTTTACTTTATTCACACTTTCTGTGAAATTTTAGCAAATGTTTTACAGAAATTTTTGTATTTGGTGAATATAATTTTTTTGGCAGGGTATATCAATGCTCTATTGACATGTAAAAGTTTACAAATGTGCCCATTTTGGGCATCTCCAAAGGTTAGAATTGGGGAATGAAACTTGAATCTTAATCCCACAAGCGAACCTACAATCTAATTGTCCTCTGGACACACATGGAGGATGAAAATTTTGAAAATCTTATGAAAAAATAACCAATTAAAAATGTCCAGTCTTTTATCTCTCATGTACAGAAGAAACAAAAAGGAATTTTAAAATCCTGGGGAGCTTTCATCAATCATAATCTCTATAAAGTCATTCTCTATAGTGAAGCCTTGGAATTGTTTACTGAAATCAAGAAAAACCAAGCAGTCTGTTATTCTCAAATTTACTACGCTCAATTTGTGGGATAACCCCTACGAAACTTGTCCATTCCGTAGCCCACACACTCTAAGCACGCAAAATGAGGTGAATCACATTTGCCCTTGTGCGTGGTCCCCTAGCCTCGGAATGTCATTCCGAGCATTAACCTTTTTCGGTTCGTCGAAATTTGCAAAATAAACCAAGTTGTAAAACTTTCACTCTACAAAGTTAGGAAATTCTACCTCCTTGCAATGTCGGCAAAATTTTGTCGACATTACACTTTGCAAGTTTTTCCCACTTGCAATGTCGGCAAAATTTGCCAACCTTACACTTTGCAAGTTTTTCTCACTTGCAGTGTCGGCAAAATTTGCCGACGTTACACTTAGCAAGTTTTTCTCACTTGCAAAGTCGGCAAATTTTGCCGACCTTGTAACCTTTTTACACTCCTTTAATCCTACAAAAGCTCTAATTTTTAGCGCAGTTACACAGTACACCTTCCACCATGCAAAAGTGCTAAAAATCAGCACCATTACACCCACTTTGCAAAATTTCACTAACACTGGGAAATTTTTTACATTTTTGCCCAATTGCCTGCTTTCACTCCGTTTTTTGCCTTTATCACGCTTAAGCCCTCCAAGCTCATGTAATTGCTCAGAATTTCCCCGCTATTGCATTTTCCAATCATGCAAGTTTTCCTAACACAGCAAAACCCTGAATTTTGCATTGCAGTTCCTTGTGCACGCATTTCGAGATTTTCACATCTGCATTCCAACAAGGTTGCAATCACTTGCAAGTTGTTCTTCAGATGTCAGATCCTTCTCCAAGCAAAGCAAAAGCAATGATGTACAAATATTAAGCAGTTTTTTCAGTTGACTTTGGACAACCTTAAAGTGTTCTTGGGCAAGCACGAGAAAGCTTTCAACACCATTAAGGATTCCATAACAAGGGCCCTTGCTATCTCTAAACATACTTCAGGACCAGATACTGATGAAGTGCAATCAGTCATGAAGAAGTATGAAGATTTCATGGAGAAAGACAGTGGAGAAAGTTGAACATGCCTTAATTTATTTTTCAAATATTTTCATGCTTTATGTATTTTGTTCCAGGCATATTTACATGCTATTTTCAAATATGTAATTACATGTAAAAACAGAGAAGTCCTAAATCAATTTGGACTCAGTTTTTTAATAAGTCAAAGTAGTTGTAGATTTCCTATTTTTGCTCTCGGCCTCTCCCTATAAATAAAGAGGGCCTCTTATGTAAATATTATCTTTTAGCTATTGAAGCGAAGCACTGCCAATTTGAAGAGCAATTTGAGACTTTGAGCTTATTTTGTAAATCAGTTTTCAATCAATATAAAGAAAGCAAGTTCGCATCCAATCTTTGTCTTGGGTCAAATTTGTAATGTTATAGAATTGTTCTTATGTCCTTTCTATTGCATTATCTTGTATGTATGATTAAATTGTGAGCGTAGAAATCAAGTGTTTAGAAGGTGATTCAAATCTGATCTTGTAGACTTTGTGCTGCAATATCATTTTTGAGATTTGTGTTTATGTTGGTGAATGAGAAGTAATTTGAAGACTTTGGGCTGCAAGTTATTGTTCGTGATCGTGTTATCTTATCTTGGCATATAGTGAAAACTTTAGGCTGCACTCTATTCCGAAATCTTTCATTTTTAATTGGCATAAGAAGCAACGGGAAACTTTGTGTTTTCGTGGATTTCTTGGTGATTAACACATGCCGGTATCATTTAATTATTCTTTTGTGTAACTTAAGTGGATATTGGTTATTATTGCTCCAAGTTAGTAATTTGTAGTTCTTTGCATATTATAAGCTTTGTGGGATTGTTATCTTGAATTGTAAACATCTATTCTCAAAAAAAAGAATAGGATGATATGGAACCACCTCAAGGATAGTTTTTAGTGTACATAAGTCCAGTTAGTTACTGATTGTTATTAGTTAGCAATAAGAAGGGAGCCTCCCCTTTCTCAGAGAAGAGATTAAATCTCATTACACTGTGGTTGATATAACCATTTTGTCATCAGTTAGTTGACGACAAAATATTCACCCAACACAATCATAATAGAAATAACAAAAACTAAAAATGCAAACAAGTATAGATTTAAGGCAAAAATATAAAAGATAAGCTGCTTTGAAAAATGAAGGTAGATAAAATCAAAGCTAAAACAGTGAACTTTATGCAGATCTCAGGAACAGCATGACTAATTTGTTTACCATGACACGCAGCAGAGTACAAGAGAATACAATTTCTTTACCGAGCACCTAAACTCGAAACCCTAAAGCAAAATGGAACTCAAGCTTTAACCCCGCATGGGCAAATCATCGGCAAATATTGAATTTCCGACAATATTTGAACCTTGTTCCATTACAATTTGTATCATACATAAACAAACAAACAAAAAAATCCAGACTTGAAATGAAGCAATACAATATCAAAGACTTACAACATTTTTGCTCCAATGCAAAGCCAAACTAGCCCTCAGATGTATCAGACTGCTTTCCTTTTCCATAGACTAGTCCAGTCTCCTGCAAATTGCAGAAAATTTTTAATTCTTGAATTTTCATATTATTTTCCCTAGGAGTTTGTTTCTGTTACCTGAGGATCAGGAATGGGCCGTCGCTTCTCAACATAACTTTCTGAATTTGCAGCCAAAGCAGCCCTGGCCTGAAAGAATATGGTCTCCAATTGAATTCAACTGGTGTGAGGAAAAAAAAATACATGAAAGGGTTAGGATTCGAAGAGCAAACCTCCTGATCTCTGCGAGTCTCCCGCTCGGGCTTGATCCAAAGGAAGTAAGCAAGTGTGCCGGCGACTATCCAAGAGGCCACATTGCTCCCGCCTCTTAAACCTCCCGTGGAATTGGAGATAAATGATCTTACATTTCCTATGCTTCTCTTCCATCCCATATTTGTGCTGGTGTTCATAAACGCTGCTTCCTCTTATTTGTCCATGTGTCTAGGCTCCTCACTTCATTTTTTTTTATCAATATCGTGAATTTGTCAGGGTTCAAGGTTCCCGGGAGTGCCTATGCCTATGCCTCTGGTTCACAATGTTTTTACCGAATGAATACAAATTTTGTTGTTGCATCAATAAAAAAGACACTATCCATCATCAAGCCATCCTCAAGAAGGGGATAAAAATGATACACAATTGCACAGTTAGTAAGAAAGAGAAAGAGACTTATATGGAACAACAAAAAAAACAAAGAAGTGAATTAATTAAAACAAATAGACAAGAAGTACAATTATTTCCAAATGTTAAGAAAGTGAAATTAAAAAATAATGATTAAAAATAAATGAAGAGAAGTGGGAAGAATGGGAGATAATGAAAGCATAAGAAGAGATTAAATAGTTAAGGGAAAAAATGCATAAAAAAGACAAAATAATGAAAGCATAAGAAGAGATTAAATAGTTAAGGGAAAAAATGCATAAAAAAGACAAAAATTATGAATGAAATGAAATGAAGAGAAACAAATGATAACTTATATAAGTAAAAGGAAGAATGAACTAGGGTGAAGGAATAGATAGAGTGGAACAAGAGAAGAGAAGAAAGACACAAAGAAGAAGAGGGTAGAAAGGGGAGGTATAAAAGGATCCCTAAGGAGAGGTTAGGGGAGAGGACGAGGCAGGGAAGGAGAAGAAAAGGAGGTGGGGGAGTGAAAGGAGGGGGGAAGATACCAAAAAGGGGGGGGGACAAGAGAAAATGAGGGGCCAAGTCGAGTTGAGTAGGGGAGGTGGAGAGAAATCAGAGGGAAGGGGAGTTGGTTTGGAGGGAATCTACAAGAGGATTCCAAGTCGAGCTTAGGCTCCATCCATCTTCTCGATTTAGGTTAGTGGGGTAGTTTCTAATAAAAAAAAAAAAATTATCTCTCTTGAATAAACTATTTTCTTTGATATGACATGTGCATCCTCAAGGTGAATGTGGTGTTTAGTGCTATGCAAGAGCAGATTTTGTAATTCTTTCATGTTCCTTTATTCTAATGCTGATAGAGCGACCAATTTCACCAATATAAGAAGTCCCACAAGAGCAATCAATCTTATAGACCCCACAATTGAGAAGAATGTTTTTAATTCTATTTCTATTAATACATTTGATTAATTTTATAAGTAAAATATTTTTTAAAATTTAAGTTTATTTAATATTTTTTTAATATTTATTCCAATTTTTAAATATTTTTACAATTAATCTTATAAAACCTATTTAATGTTTTTGTTGATATTTTTAAATATTTTTGGAATGTAATTTTTAACAATAAAAATATACTATTTGTTGCAATAAATACATCATATATGAACTTAGCAAGCTTCCACTACAACCTTAGGAATTTTGTTACAATAGAATTTGTTTTGCTTTGTAGTGTTGTAATAATTTCAACTTTTCATTGTTGTCTATGAAAAATATATTATTTTATTTATTACAAATAGATATATTTTATTTTAATTTAGAATATTTAAGATTTATTGTATTTTTTAGTTTAAAATATTTTAAAATTATTTTATTTTATTTGCATTATTTATTGAAGAAATATTTTTATATTTATTTACTTAAAATATCTCTTAAATAGATAAAATAAAATAAAATAACTCTTCCCTTTAAATAAGAATAAAGTAAACAATGTAAAGGATGAGTTATTTTATTTTACTTTATATTTATTTAGGAATTATTTTATTTTATTAGTACATGCCTAAGGCAGTGCTATTGTAATGAGTTTTTCTATGTAAAATAAACCAAAATAAGAGAGTATTATCTTGAATG
The DNA here is from genome assembly GCA_027924645.1 of Cunninghamia lanceolata. Classification (NCBI taxonomy): domain Eukaryota; kingdom Viridiplantae; phylum Streptophyta; class Pinopsida; order Cupressales; family Cupressaceae; genus Cunninghamia; species Cunninghamia lanceolata. Next base: position 48,397 of record BSBN01001814.1, on the reverse strand, counting down.
TTGAACTGTAGGAAAATTTGAAGAAAAATTTAATGGGTTTTTTTTTATGGTTTCGCTATTAATAAGCAAAACTTGCCACACAAATTTACTTTCCTTTATGTGCACATACTTTTATTTGGGATTTCAAGACTAGTTAAATCAAGTAAATTCTAAATTAGAGTGAAACCTTTTTAGATTGTATATTTTATCATGTAGTGTGAAGATTATGTAGAATGTAGAGTTACTAAATGATTAAATATGATTATTTCATTTAATATAATCTCTAATACTAATATTCAACTATTTTTACATTGTTAAAATTCTATTTTCAACTATTTTTACATTAAATTTCAACTCATCCTTATAAAACAATCAATATATGTCATATTCAACCATTACCATTTTTTTTTTTGCTTACTGAAAATGGCTTTAGGGAGCCATACCCATAAAGAAAAATATAACAGAAATTATTATATTATCAGCTGCTCCAATGGAGGTCCATATTAATAGTATTTCAGTACATCAGATAGTATATATCACTGTATATCCATCTATAGCTACCTACAACATATCTACTATGTTTGGACCTATTCAAAATGCCAAGTTTTCTATGTAATTACATATAGTGCCCTTACTATCAAAATAGGGCTTCAACTATAGACGGGAGATAACTAGCTATTATATGCACCATTGTGGTTGCCTCCCTCCGCGCCATTTCCACCTTCTGCTGTCAAGCTTGACTCCATGACCGCGTCCATCCAATCCACCTCCCTACTAAGCTCGATCCCCGTCACCTCTTTCAAAAAACTAATCCCCCAGTTAGCCACCCGCCTCTGATTTGCTTCATTACCACCAACCACTAGAATAATAAACAGTATCCACGGCCCTGAGTATGCAGGAATGATTTGCGGCCATCTCCCATCTCCTGAATGAAGACCCAAACCCATAATGGCTTCCTCAATTATCTTTAACATCCCACCCCTCCATCTCGCCCTAACAAGTATGTTTACCATTGTTTTGATCACCTGCTTCTCTACCCCAACGTTAAGTAAAACTGCTAAGAACATGGAGGCAATATCAAAGCTAACATGATACTTATGGTTTGCCTCCAAAAAAGCCTCCCCAAGCTCCATATTAATTGTGTGAAGCACCACACCAGACCTTGTCTGAAAAACTTGCTTCAACCTTTGCTCTGTGATTTTCCCCTTAAACACTACTTGCCTTCTCCTAGCTCTCAGACAGATTGTGGTATCCATGGTAACGTTTTGTTTGCAAACTTCCTCTCGTTGGTTTAAAAGCAACCCAAAGATCACCCACAATGTGTGTGATCCTCACTCAGTGAGCATCATTCCTCAACAAATATCTCCTCCTTTGTCCTACCTCCTCGCGGGATCATAATTGCATCTTCACTGATTCGCATGCTCGGCCCTCCCAATCTCCTGTCAAAGATCCACATCATCCTCCTTTGCATATAGTGTGACATCACCATAAGCCAAATCAATTGCCTTGTTAGCCAACAAATCAGCTGACCTATTCCCTTCCCTAAACACATGGCCAATAGTAAAGTCCTCGAGCCCCCTCAAAATTTCCCATATCGGCCCCACATATCTGTTTAATTTCCAATTCAAGGTCCCTCCTTTTTTAATTGCATTAATTCCAATAGTCAAATCTCCCTCCACAAAAACCTTTTTTCAAATTCAATTTTTGGCATTTATGTAGTCCTAAGAAGGCAGCCTCCATTTCTGCCTCGTTGTTTGTCCCTCTTGGGAGCTTCTTAGCTGCTAGACCAGTGATTTTCCCAAACCGATCCCTTATTACACAACTTGCCCCTGACTTCCTCAAGTTTCCTCTAGAAGCCCCGTCAAAATTGACCTTATGCCAACCTGTCCCCGGGGGTACCCATCTTGTATCTCCCCTAATTTTTTCTTCAGATTAACCTGAGCAATCCCATGAATGGGGGGGGGGGGGGGTTATTCAACCATTTTCATATTACTTAAGAGTTTTAGAACTATTTAAGAGTTGTTTTATTTATTTTATTTACTTTAAGAGTCATTTTATAGTTTCATTTTTTTTAAATATATAGTTATGTTTTAGTTTTCATGTACATGGTCACCATATGATACCATGTCTTGATATGGAGCTTTAATATATAATTATTTACTATAATTATATATTATGTTAATATTACTATGATATATGTATAATAATAATTTGTTATTATTATTAGTTATTGTGGATGAAAAAATGGATAAAAGGCAATACAAAGATAATGACAACAAACCCAATACCTTTACCTTCAAACCAAGTCCTCCACACGTGATAGAACGGAGTAGATGCACCCTAATCTACTAGCTATGTTCTAGATGATGAATGATTGATAGTGAAATGTTGATTGCTCATGATTTCTGTAGCATAATGATAGTGTGAAGACAATGGATGAGAAGACCTAGAGTGATTTCAACAGCATAATAATAGTTGAATGTCCCTCCAAATGGCTTGGGTGAGGCTTCATTTATAGGAGATGAATGATATGAATGAACAACTAGGATTAAATTAGGAATGGATGGCTAGGATTAAGTGATATAAGGAGTTGTAGTCATTTGACAAGTGTCTCATGAGGGTTGAATGAGAGGAATTAAAGTCAAATGGCTTCCACCTTACAAAGATTAAAAACTTCTAGCCATGTGGAGATAGAGACAAATGTGGAATTAAATAATAAAATTATTTAATTTTGGAAAGGAATGATGTGGAATTTAATTAATTGGATGAGGGAAAAGTGAAAATTAATTAAATAAATATAATTTAATTAATTAATTGGATGAGGGATTAAAATGGGATTGGTTTATTTAACTAATTAGGTGATGAAAGGGGTATGTGAGGGTCCTAGGACAAAATGTCATAAGATGTCTCAAGTAATGTATCGACAAGGTGATGTTGTAAGACATGGACAATTTTAGGTGTCTACATTTTGCCCCTCTTTGAGATGATGTTGTGACTAAGAGAAATAACATCATTTCAAAGAAGATAAGGTATAGATAGATGGGAAAGGATGCCCCAACCACTTGAAAGAGTGACAAGGAGGAATGGATGAAGAAATGGGATGATGATATAAGGATAAGATGATGATGTAAGGATATGATGATGCCCCTTCGAGAGGATAGGCGGGTTGGAAGAACATGGGTATGCTCTCGAAATGAATGAAATGAATTGGTCAAAGGATGGATAAGGAGATGGATGATGCAAGATAAGGGATGGATGAAAGAAAAGAATGTTATGTTATGCTGCCATGAAGTGAGCAGTCATATAGTTTGATATAGCACTAGACATTATGCACTAAGGTATAAGGACCAGGGTGACGATGTGTCTTGTGCAACCAGCATAATACAACCTTGTCTAGACGTATGAGGAAGTAAACTTAGAGCATTAAAGTTCTAATGCACAAAAGGTATTATATGACCTTAGATGCAAAGAATAGTGCAAAAAGCTATTCCAACATATACAAGATATGAATATTAGCTAGAAATATATAGATTTGATACAAATGCAAGATAAAAAAATAACACACACAAGCAAGCATGCACAAATGATTCAAAAACAAACAAGGTATTGCCCCTGTCAAGCTATAAACCAATGATTGATTGATTGAATGATGATTTGACGATACTAGTGGTGTTGGCCATGCGAATCAACACTAGGATGCGGGAAAGATATATCCCATTGATGATTATGATGATGATTGACTGATTTGGTTTATGACAAGATTAGGATCAAGACCAAAGGATGTGATTGGATAATTTGACAAGATTGAATGACTTGATTAGTATGGATTAAGGATGACTTGCATTTGGATTATTGCTTGGATTTTTGTTGGATATTTGATTTTTTTGTATTTTGAGAATATTTTAATTTTTTTTGTATTTTTGCAATGTTTTTAATTTTTTTTTGTGTTTTTTGGGAATATTTGATTTTTTTTGGATTTTTGAAATGTTTTAATTTTTTTGGATTTTTGCATGTTTTGATTTTTTTGGATTTTTGGAAATGTTTTGGGATGACATTGGATGATAATTTGGATAGTATTTATGCTAGACACCAATGACAAGGGAAAACCAAGTCTAGATGTTAGGATGGATGTAGGATGGATGATAGTAAATGGAATGGAAGGCTCATGATAAATGGATGGATAAAAGGATAGGCAAAAGCTTGTGATATATGGATAGATAAAAGGATAGGCCATAATGGATGAATAAAAGGATAAGATATAATAGAATGGATGTATCCATCATAAGGGATCTAGGATGTGATCTCCAAAGACTATGTCACATAGGAATAACATGCCCCATTCTTGGTGTAATACTTAGGATTTTACATGACAAAGCTTATGACAATTGGATAATGATAGGATTAGTTTGAAAGGATGAGGTATATCAAGAGATATCCAAAACAGTTGTCAACATTTTGCCCCCATATCTTTATCAAGATCAAAAGGAGGAAGGGAGGATGAATGGATTCAATAGGATAGGTATATGGGTGTAATGGACGAGGATGGTAGGATGGTATGGAAATGATAAGTTGGATGAGACAACGTGCCCCCAAGTGTAAGTGACATAGATAATCAACTTACACATTGCACTTGTTTGCCAGGTTTTCATCATAGTACTTATCCAAGGCACCACCAAGGGTGGTTTTCACCATTGGACAAAGGGATTTCTCTTTACTATTTTGATTTTTTTTCTTCTTTTTTTTCTTTTTTTTTTTTTTCATTTTTTTGAAATACTTGGATGGGATAGGTGGATATGGATGAGAGGGACTCAAGCATCTAGTTCCATGAAGGGTGATAGTCCCATTAGAGATGGATGTCATCACACATGGACCATGTCAAGTCGCATTATGCTCATAGATGTTGGTAGGTATGGGATTTCATGAAAGGGAGATGGAGTAGGTAGATAGTGGATTATGAAAGGTTTATGCAAGGATGGATGGGGGAAAATGGATTATGATGTGGATTATGTAGGACTTATGCAAAAGCATGAACCACAGGGAGGTGATGGGGGAGATATGTAGGATAGTGGATTAAAGATGGGGAGATGGAGGTTTGTGGAAATGTTGCGGAATGGAATGGAACCAAGCCCAATGGTTGCACACACCATGATAAACATTAAAGCTTTTGATTTGGAGGAGGTGTAGGAAGAAATGGACATATTTTCTTAGGGGATGGTCGATGTAGGAATTTAGGGACCCACATAGACTTAGTATTTTTATGATTTTTGCTAGACTTGTGGGATGAAGGAATTTGAGATTTTTGAATGGAATGGAATTTTTGGGATTTTTTGATGGAAGAGGATTGTTGGTATTTTTGAGATGTGGATGCTTCATTTGACTTGCTTTCTTTTTTCTTAGGGACCCAAACCATTTGAGTTTTGTCCTTTTCTTTTGGAGAAATGGACTTGGATAGCTTTTTGGATGGATTTGGCTTTAATTCTTTATATTTGTGCCCTAAGGCATGAGGATTTTTAGGATTGTTTGCTTTATGGAAGGAGGCATTCAAATTTTTATTTTTGAATCCCTTGGAATTGGTGGAAACTTCATGTTTAGATGATGTGTGCATTTATTGGTCATGATTAGGAATTTTAGGGGATTTATGGATGGAGGGATTAAAAGTGGATTTGAGGATAAATGGATGAGGGGATTGGATGAGAGGGATATTAGGCGTTGGGAGCAATGGTGGTAGAGTGGATGGAGGGATATTAGGAGTTGGAAGTAGTGGAGGCAAAGTGGATAGTCTAAGGTGTATGGCCACATGCTTTTGGGGTTTGTAGGACAATGGAGGTGGAATGGCAACATATGTCTTAGGGGTATGATAAGGTTTATGATGGAAAGGAGTAGATTTAAGAGGCATGGAGGTAGTACCAATATCTTTAGATTATTTTCCTTGGAGTGCATATCCAAGGCCATATGATCATGGAGGGACTTTGACATGGATAGGCTCCAAAATACCTTGTTCATGAAGGCCTAATGGTGCAGTCACGGTCGGAGGGTTCACAGAATGAACTGTTCAAACCATGAAGCTAGAGTAAACACAACGGAAACAACACAAATATAGAATGCAATGGAAGATTCAAATGATCAATATATCATATATTCAAAATTCTTATATGTCGGCAACATGCGAGCTACAATCAAAGGGCTCACAAGCTTGTTTTCTGGGTTACAACAGATATGCAAGATATGGCATTGAAGTGCCTTCCTGAAAAGAATTTGACTATCTATCTTATGAAATCAACTAACTGACTTCCTAATACATCTTAGGGATCTATATATATCATCTCCTAGCTCATGAAATCCTCTGTGTCGGCCATAAGCAGTTACAAACTCCAAAGAAGGATGTAACATGTAGAAGCAAATAGGTCAGCCTTAAACTTCTGCTATTGCTCCGCAAATGCATGAAACTTGGTGTAGACCTCAAGGAAGGTCTATCTAATCTATAGGTAATGTGTATGATGTTTCATTTAGCTCCGTAAGCCACGGAAGTGCTCCACAAACCTTCTCCTTCAACTGACTGTCTGTATGCTCTGCTCTAAGAAAACAGATGATCTTCTGATAGCGATAACTTTTAGCAGACAAGTCCAAATGACTTGAAATTTGGATATGATGTAGATGATGATATCTAGATGCTAAGTCCTGCTTCACGAGCTTTGATATGAAGATGTGGAAAAATGTAGTACAAAATGCTAAAATTGTAACTGACTGAACTAAACAGAAAATGCAAGAAAATAAAGAATGCAAATGTTTTTGATTGATGCAAGATTGCTCTGCAACCTGGGATGCTCCTACATCACTTAAGCCTTTACCTTGATAATTCATTTTTTGGAGTATGTGATGGATAATGGGTGTTTTGGACACTAGACTTGAACTCATTATTGGATGGAGAAGGTGAGGGGGTAGTGTAAAGTACGCATTCCATAACAAAAGTTACATAAGTGAATAATCCACTTATTTACATCCACTCAAGTAAAAAGATAGATCTCATAATCATTAATCAATAATATCATTAAATCTTACAAATCACGTGCTTACTCCAGGTGTTAGCACTATAAATAATATACAATTTCCATTGACTCTCGTGCCATAAATCATCCAATGTTAAATACAAGATAAAAGCACTTCCATCAAGCAAGAATTAGCAACTTGTTAAAGGAGCACATCTAAGACTGCTACAACTCACCAACAAGGTGCAAGACTACTCACAACACCACTTCAACTCTTAATTAAGCTAGACCTAAAGGTTAATAATACAACACAATCATGAGTTCATAATCGACTAGGCAACACAAAGCTTCCTCGTTGCCTAACACAAAGTATCCATAAAATGAATACAAAAGACAACAACTTCATCACACAAGAATTGCATCCCTTCCAACATCAAGCTAGAAAACCTCCAACTACTAAGGAGAAACTTCTGAACTATCCAAATTCCCAAGGTTCAGAAAACTCAACAAAAGCAAGAAGATAACTATAATACCATAAATATATACATTACATGCTCATGCACTAAGGCCTCATCTCACTCTACGCTATGTCAAAACATGAGTATAGTTATGAAACTCTCATACAAAAGACACAACAACACAACACTTCGCCAATATAATTACTAAAAGCAAGATTCAATCCAAATGAGTTCTCTACATATCTCTTTCGCATAGACAACATTTAATTTCATACAAAATTCAACTCATATCAAGTGATCCATAGTGACACCAAAATCCATTTCAGAACTTCTTCAACACTTCAAATAATGTTCATTGCATCTAACAACAATTAATGAATTCAATCTACCAAAGCTCTTAGTAACATGCACACCATGAAATAGTATATTCTCCGCATCCTACTCCCCTATACAACCCATCAGAGGCCCATCATGGACATGATAGAAAACATAACATGATACATGACCAACAATTTAAAACATTCAAGCATAGCCATCAATAATAAATAAATAAATAAATTCTAAAGAAAAGAAAAATTCAATTCCAACAATAAGGCATAAAATGCGCGCTATTTCAACAGTAAATCCAACATGACCATCAAGGTCACAAGATAAGTAAATATCAAATTTTGATGGCTATACTTTTTCATAAATAAGAATAAAATTTCAATGTTGGTCCTTACAACGTTTAGAGGAATTACCAAAGTCAAATGAATAAAATATGAAAATTCAAAAGTTCTACATTACATGAACTATGTGACTAATTCTAGCCACTAGAGAGGGAGTATGATGCTAAACTATGCTTAGATCCCAAACTGAGGCGAGTAAGAGAACACACTCAATCACACCAAACAAAGGAGTCTTCTAAGACTCCAAACATACATATAATATAGATCATTTTCTACTTAACCACACAAACATCACTCAAGTTTCCCAACAATAAAAGTTGCATCATGTTTAAGGGAATCACAATCACTATGCAATGACACACAAGGCATACACTAGCAAACATCCAGCAACCAAGATTAAGCTAGGATAAAATCAGGTTCACAAACCAAGATATCTATACACATCAATCTATCCAGCAAGAGCGGTTAACATTTCTCACCAAACGAGGATTCACCAAGCATATGGATAATACATTAATGCAACATTCACAAGAGACCAAATTTATTCACAACATGATGAAAAGCATACTAAATGCACACTAAACAACGAGGAAATCGCCACTCAAAGTCACAAGATACATGGTTTGCTAATTCACTCAAGATTCTAACACCTCAACATCACAAGGACTATGCAAATGACCCTTTTCACACCTCTTTTTCCTCTTTATCTTAAACAATTTGTAATGGAATAAATACACCTAGGTTCCCACATGAATCTTAGGGAAGAATGTAATCTAGGAACATAATTCATTACCCTAAATGATCTATATAGCAATGCAATGCAATACTATCTTTCATACAACCACATAATGAATCCATACTTAGGGACATGCTCTCAATAAGGCAATGTAATATGCATATCAAGCAAGCATTTACCATTCACCAAGTAGAGGCAATTATTAAAATATGACAAGCATTTTGAGGATATGCTACTCTTGCAACAAACATACTCACAACAGAGTGAACAATGTAAGGTACATTTAAACTAGAATTACCACAACAATTTTCACATATCAAGCATATGATAAAACATCCTCTTTCACATACTAATGCATAACTCTTAAAAGAGTAAACCAAGTTCAATCACACTCAAGAACATAGTATTTTTCTTTCACACAAAGGTTCTCATAACTTCCACTATCAAAAGTGGTCACACAAGCATGAACATGACCCTACTATGGTCACTCAGGCACTCACACACACTACAAGGGTTCATGCCAAGCATTTAGGACATCTAAAAGAAAAACACACATAAGCAACTTCTCAACAACCACCAGGGTCTATCTAACCCCGAAACAACATATTCCTCACCACACACATGCAAGGAAGACATAACAAAAGAAGGCCCATGCTACTCATTGCACGCCATCACACAAGGACCCACACTTGCTTGAACAAACTGAGCAACACACACCTGAGAGATCCAATGTTGGAACCGTGCTCTAATACGAAATGTAAAGTACGCATTCCATAACAAAAGTTACATAAGTAAATAATCCACTTATTTACATCCACTCAAGTAAAAAGATAGATCTCATAATCATTAATCAATAATATCATTAAATCTTACAAATCACGTGCTTACTCCAGGTGTTAGCACTATAAATAACATACAATGTCCATTAGCTCTCATGCCATAAATCATCCAATGTTAAATACAAGATACAATAATTAAAAATACAATATAAGAATAATAAATCAATCACTCTCCCGTCGCCACCGACCCACATGGTCATCCACAAGCCGAGAGATGGGAACATGGCTCAGGCACTTTTCTGCCCAACCATGAAGCAATTACACTTCCCCAGATCCCTTCATGACACAAAGGAAACCCAACCCCGCATGAAATGTCTAGCAACTTGGAAACAACTGGCAGGAGGGAACACCGGATGTAACTTGATGTCTAATGTGCAAATCTAAATAACAATATGCAAATTGTCTCACAACAGGATGTGGCAGAGATATATATAAATAAAGTTTTGCTAGACAAATTTTCATCTATTTCAATGAATCCCAGCTTCAATAGCCTGTTTTCTTTTTCTTCCCTTTGCATAATAAAATTGATAACCAAAAAGAAAAGAATGAAAAAAACTAATTCTCTTATTTTAATAATTCTTCCTATTTTTTCAAAACCTAAAAGTAAAATATAATATTATATTCTTAATAAAAGAAAAATAATATTAAAATGACTTTATTCATATTCATGCACATCCTACTTAAAACTAATATTAGAAAATATAATTTTCTAATTCATAAATATGATAAATTTAATAATTGATTCTCTAAATCTTTAAAATAGACATGCACATTGTAGTATTTGAGCCCATTTTCTGTGAGGTTCTTTATACATTCTCTAGATCAATTTGGCCTCTAAAGCTTTGTTTTGGATAGCCCGATTTCTGAGACCCACTCCCCCGTCTTCCTTGGTTCTACATATTTTATCCCATGCGATAAGTGCAATCTTATCTTTGTCTTCCGAACCCTGCCAAAAGAACTTCCTCAACATCTGATTCAGCTTATTAGACACACTAGTGGGAAGAGCCACACAGGACATTATGTAGATAGACATAGCAGTGATCACCGATTTTAGCTAACTCCCAGCCCATGACAACCACTCCCCTTTCCATGATGTCATCTTGTCATTCAATTTCTACATAAGAGTATCCCAGAGATTGCTAGTTTTGAGACCTTTAGCCAGAGAAAGACCAAGGTAAGTGCACAGTAACTACACTTGTCTAAATTCCATAGTCAACAAAATATCCCTTTCCAAGTGAAGAGTTGTATTAAAGAAAAAAATTAAGGATTTGTCTTTACTTACCTCCTGCCCTACAGCCAAGGCATATTGGTCCAAGATATTCTTCAAGTAGTAGGCCTCCCTCCGCCTAGCAGTACCAAAGAGCATGGTGTCATCAGCAAATTGCTTATGTGAAAGCGGGGGAAAAGAACTTGTGACTTCCAGACCTTGAATGAGCCCTCCTTCAACACTCTTGGACAAGGTTCTACCAAGAGCTTTAGCCATTATGATGAAGAGGAAAGGTGACAATGGGTCACCTTGCCAAATACCCCTAGAGACTTCAAAAAAACCCTCAGGTGAACCATTTACCAGGATAGAAAACCTTGAGGTGGAGATACACATATAAATCCAATTTGGACATCTTGTATTGAAACCAAAAGCCTCCATAGTTTTGAGCAAGAATCTCCAGTCAACCCGATCATATGCTTTCTTTATATCTAATTTGACGATCATCTCAGGCTTTTTGGTGGTTTGAATGTATTGCTTCTTACGCAATTATCACCCCATCCATGATCGATCTATCTGGCACAAAACTTGTTTGTTCATCTAAGATAATTTCTGGAAGAATGAGTTTCAAACAGTTTGCCATAGCTTTTGTCATTACCTTGTATATTGTGTTGCATAGAGAGATGGGACGAAAATCATCAAGTGTTTCTGCTGCCTGCTTTTTAGGAACTAGAGCAATGAAGGTATTATTTATCTCTTTCAATTTAAGTGCCCTGACCGCCACAAGGCAATAATAGTGTCAGTAAGATCTTGACCAATAATTTCCCAACACTTATGAAAGAAGCTTGCTGGCCCGCCATCCGAGCCCGGGGCCTTGTCTGGGTGTAGCTGGAAAAGAGCAGATTTGATTTCTATGAGAGAGAAATCTTGATTCATAAGATTATTCTGTTCTTCTGTGATCAAGCAAGGGATGTTTTGAAGCATTTCCCTTTGTGCTGTTAGGTTCAATCCCTCTTGGGAGGTAAGGAGATTACTAAAAAAACCAATTGCCTCTCTAGCAATATCCTTCGGATCCTCAACTTTTGATCCATCCTGTAATTTAAGGGAAGCAATCTGATTTACCAATCTTCTTTGTTTGGTGTTGTTATGGAAAAACTTAGTATTGATATCACCCTCCTTGATCCATGTTTCCCAAGATTTTTGTTTCCAAAAAATCTCCTCCTTGGCTAGGATATCCTTATATGTAGCCATGAGTTCTTTCTCCTTCAAGAACGAATCTTGATTCATCCCATCTCAAATTACCGCCTCCTCAAGATTTTGTAGATCTATTTCTAGCTCATGCTTAGTTTCAAAAATATCCTTGAAATGTGTTTTGTTCCAGAGCTTCAACTTCTGCTTCAGGCTATTTAGTTTAGATGTGAAAATGAATATCTTTGAATCATCAAAGGAATCCTGACTCCACCATTCCTTTATTAGTATAAAAAATGTAGGCTCTTTCAACCACATGTTTTCAAATTTAAACGAGATCTTGTAGGGTTTCTTATCACCCAAAATTTCCAATTGCAAGGGAAAATAATCGAAACCCGAGAAAGGAAGAATTTGACAATTAAGCCCATATTGAAAGTTGGCAAGGTCTCCGCTAAAAAAGAAATGATCAAGCTTTTCTGCAATGTGGCTAAAGCCAAATCTCCTATTTGACCAGGTGAAGTTGTCGTTGGAGGAGTGGATCTCCAACAAATTGTTTCTGTCGACCCGGTCAGCAAAATCTCTATGAGAATGACTCTCCCTTCCAATTCCCCCCACTTTCTCACTGTTATGAAAAATCACATTGAAGTCCCCTCCATTCAAGATATGATGATTCTACAAAGGCAAGGTGAATCTATCCAACTCCATCCAAAGTTCTCTTTTCCTTATGCACACATTCGGGCCATATACATTTATTAGATTGAACTTTAGACTGGAGCAGAGACTCCTGACATTACAGCTTACCCAATCTGTGCCCTCATCTAGCTTATTCACATCCACAATTTGGGAATTCCAAAGGATAGCTAGGCCCCCGGAGGCCCCTTGCGCTTGCACTGAAAAACCATTCCAAATTTCTATTTTCCTTTTGAACACATCAAAATCAGCATTGGTCAATTTTGTTTCCTGAAGCAGAATAACTAATCCCTAACACACTTTCAACCTATGCTTGACCAAGCACTATTTATTAGGGGCATTGAGGCCCCTAACATTCCACGTTATGAGCCTCATGGCTCCGGGGAAGGGGGGCTCCCTTCCTTGATACTAGCATCCATGAAATTTTTGTTTGACCCTTGGCTTCTCCATCTAAAGACCACATCTCCTTAATAGATCTTCTACCTTGAGACTTCTTCTGTCCACAGTCAGGTGCAGTTTTGAGGGCTGGGGTTTGACAGAGGCCTAGTTCTTTTCTTGGACTGGCTATCCTAGCCTTGACAGCCTTATTACAATTCCTAACATCAAGGACACACTAATTCAGTTTTGGGGCCCCTGTGTCAGAGATTATGTGATTTTTGACTCCTCATATTACCTGCAAGGCTGGAGATAGAAGGACTTCACCAACTTTGGTTTCGATGAACATGATGTCAATTAGCTAAAAAATGCCCTTGCAAACAGATCTCTAGTTTTCAGGCAGGGGACTAATGAACTTGTTTGGTGTGGATCCAAATTAGGCACATACACAGTAAAAGAGGGCTATGCGAAACTCACATAAACTAGGGATAGGCAAAGAAATGTTCTACCCCTCCAGTTATATTGGAACAAATATGGTTTACCCAAAGCAAGCTTATTTGCGTGGGATGCCCTACAAAAAAGAATCCTGACAGCATAAAGATTCAGGAAGATGGGCTTTCAGGGTCCTTCAAGGTGTAATTTATGCAAAGAATTTGAGGAAATGGTTGACCACCTCATTTTGAGCTGCCCTTTTTCCCAGAAGTGTTGGATTTGGCTCTATGCTAAGTTGGGGTGGATTAGCGCCTTGCCCAATGATATTTTAGGCCTATTTCAATATTGGCCAAACATCAAGAGGAATGCAGTCTACAATTGCATGTGGAACATTTGCCCCTCGATCCTTATATGGGAGCTGTGGAAGGAGAGAAATCGAAGGTTGTTTTAGGATAAAGAAATGTCTTTAACTTCCTTCTAAAACAAGGTGGAGGTGGCTATTGTGGAAATTATCAATAGTAGGTTGGGACAGATCGTCCCAAAGGATGCTCTCTTCATAGAAAGGGATGCCATGCTGCGGCAGAACTAGATCGGATTAAGGGTGCCGCCTTGGACTGGCAAAACCAATGCAAATGGTGTGTCATAAAGAGAGAATGTTGTCTGGATGGCCCCTCAGTTTGGATGGCTAAAACTCAATTTCGATGGCTCGTTTAGAGGCAACCCCGACATCTCTGGTGCGGGATGCATAATCAGAGATTGGAATGGGAACATGATCAAAGCCTCATCCAAACCCCTCCTGATGGGCACTAACAATGAAGTAGAATTCAAGGCTCTAATCCATGGCTTGCATTTATGTAAGGATATGAAAATTAAGAATTTAGCGATTGAAGGAGACTCCACCATTGTTATAAATGCAACTAGAACGGGTTCAACTACAAATTGGAAATTAAAAGCTTTATTGGAAAAGGCAATACACATGATTGCTTATTTTGAAAACTTCACCGTAAATCATATACATAGAGAAGGTAATCAAGAGGCAGACAATCTTGCAAATGAGGCTACGGATGGGAGAGACAATTTAGAGATCGGGTTGAACATTACTACTTTCTTTACCCACCCTTAATCTGGAGTACATGAACACAATATTTGTCATTCATGCACGAGACATTAAATTCATTACAAGTTGGAGGCCTTTCGGTCCTTTGGTATCAGCGTTTTCATCATGGTACTGAACAAGGTTGATAGTGCTCCCAGGTGGTTTTGACATTGGGCTATTGTTGGGCACGATTCTCTCAGGAAAATGAAGGCGATTGATGTTGTTGATAACCTACCTTGGCTGGGTGGTCGAGGTTTTAGCTCCTTTGGTGTTGTGATGGGTTCCTTGCTGGCGGCAAGTCCTTTTGGCTGATCTCGGTTCCTCATTTTGGTGACTGTTGGAACTTTTGTAACTCAATGAAATGTTATCTGCTTTGTCTTGTAATCACCACTATATGGATTGGGGTAGGGTTGTGTGGGCTCGAGTCTGTTTTTCGGTGAGCTAGTAAATTTTGGTAGCTCTTGGGCAAAATCTCTTTGGGATTGTGTCCCCATTTTCTTGATTGTATTCCTAGGTATTTTGGGACTTCCGGTTGTTTGAGCTGGGTCTCTTTTGGTTGGGAAGCTCCATTTTGGCTTCTTTATGGGATGACTGAGTAGAGTGACATCCTATGGAACTTTTGTAATTCTCATACTAATACAATATACTCCCGCTTAGGCGGTTTATGGATTAAAAAAATAGACATGCACATTCAATAATTAAATAAACTAATCACCTGATAATGGGATGGCACATTAGGCAGTCAAGAGGGGACATGTGGAGAGTATAAGGGGGTTGTGGTAGACCCCAGACAGTGAAGAAGGACAGGGAAAAATTTTCAGCTGTCAGAATAGTCCCGAATGGGTGAAGGACTCGGACGACAGAAGCAAGGCTGGCAAGTCATGATTAAAATGTCAGGTCAGAGCTAGACAATCACATCCTCGGGGACTACGGATCATTAATAGGAGTGAAATACAAAGGCTAGCATGCTTAATGAGATTGAGCGTCTAGTTACAATTATGTCACTTGTGGGAGACGTCAAGTTCTTCTCGAGTCTTCTTGGGATAGTTAAGGCAATTGTGTGTGCCTTTCTCGCTATAGTGGAGGCTTATTTTGAGATAGGCATATTTTTGTGTAAGATGTCTAACTCTTGTGGCGGAGTAGAGTTTGGGGTGAGAATGGAGAAGGCAAAGCATGTAGCTCCTGTGCCTCATCGTAGACAACTACAGAGGAAGGTAAGCAATAGGACAGTGGGGGGAGAGACGAGGAAGCAGAACTATCCTAAGAAAAGGAAGGAGAAGGTGTCTGGCAAGAGTGTTCTGGTGGATACGGTAGAAATCTTAGATAGAGAGATCAAACATCCACTGTTAAGGCGGTGGGTTGGTAGGATTATTGAAATGGCGAAGGTTGTGGATGGGGAAGAAGGTGGCAATTTGCGGGAGGCACTATCTACTTTCATGCTTGACTCGGGCTCTTCGCGTGGATGGTGGAACATTTTTGGGGCCGCCGAGTCCCTCACCATTGCTATGATGACTTTCGTTGTGGCCTCATCTATGTTGGTGCATGAGGACATTGGAGAGTTTTCAAAGGACACAGAGCTGAACATGAAGTTCTTGTTGGACCATTTGCATGACATCTTCAATGGACAAATCCAGCTTAAGAAGACGGTGGAGAAGATGGCGGAGAAGATGAACATTCAGATAGTGGACGAGGAGAGAGCAGAGTATAGATGCAGCTGCGACAATGAAATTGATCTAATGGATCTCACAGGTCAGGATGGGATATAGGGGCTTGGGTAGTTCTATTTGGTTGGGGCTTTTCTTGGTACTATTAACATTTATGTTTTATGAGGTTGGCCTTGTAATTTGCCTCCTCACTTAGACAGTATATTTTTGGCTTTGTATAAGACTCTATCAGACAGTTGGAGGGCTATGCCCTGATTTTGGTTGGGTCCCAGGTCCCTTACCTGGGTATATATAAACAAAAATAATAATAATTAAATAAACTAACAAATTAAAATAATTTAACTTATTTCTTTTTCCAAAAGAAATTAATTACCAAAATAAATAAATAAAAGAAATAATATAATGCTTATATACATTTATATAATTATATATTGTTTATATATATATGATTATTTTAAGTCTATCTAAAATATCATTTCAAGCAAGAGCACAATATATAGATATTTATTAATTTAAATTATATATATAAACTCTTTAAATAATATAAATAAATCAAATTGAATTCAACTTATACAATTCTATTAAATATAAGTCAAAAGAGCGTATAAATACATGGATAACTTATGCAATTCAAACGAACATTCTGTAGCAATTAAATTCACATATTTATCTAAGCATTAAACATCAATCACATCCATTAACCAGATAATTCTCAACATGACTAGTAACCATATAATGATGCATAAATAAAGTTACTCAAAAATGCAATACGACATGAAGCTAAGTGAGTGTGTGCATGCATCAGGTTTATCCATCATGCTAGCTCTTTCTTGGCGGCTAGAACATTCTACCTCAACCATGTTCTCGTCTTCGACACTCTTTCTGCACTCAATCGCACTTAGATTTCCATTAATAGGTTAGTCCTTATAATCATAGCCGAAGCAAGACAAGATATACATCCATAATCTTAATAATAATTGGTCATCAATCGACTTGCAAATTTTTATGCATTTTAAATATCAACTATTTTACCTTTCACACACATGGAATCACTCAATAGTAAAACAATTATCGTAAAAATGTCCCATAACTTACAATATAAATAAAGTCTAAAACAAGATGTGACAAGTAGACAATGGTCGTTGCTCCCCTAAGGAAGAACATTCATGAATGAAGGTGGTAAGACCAAGGGGATATGTTGGTGGATTTGAAATATGGTTGATGGTGGATTTGAAATATGGTTGATAGTGGATGAAGAAGGATCATTAGGATCTTGATTATGCTCATTAAGATCCAAGCTATTTGTTTGATCATCTATGGGTGCTTGGGAGGCAAGCGTCTCATCAAGGGAAGTGGATGTTGTTGGGTGATGTACAGGACTAGTTGGAGGATGTATAGGAGCAATTTGGATTTATTGATCATGGATAGGTTCTTCATCATGGATAATATCTTGATCATGGATAGGAACCAGTTACATGGATAGGTTGAATGTGGATTGCTTGCTCATGGATAGGAACCAAATTGTGGATAGGATCAAGGTGCTCATGGATAACTTCTTCATAGATAATATCTTGATCATAAAGAAGGTATAGGTTTTGGATGGGTTGAATGGAAGGGCTTTGATCTTAATTTGTATTAGGGGTTAATGTTTTCACATGCTTAAAGGACTAGACTCTTGACATAGCTCTTGGTTTGCTTGAATGGAAGTGGATGTGGGAGACTCTTGGAGAGACTTTATAGGCTCTTGACAATCACCAACATGAGGGTTCAATGGATCTTGACTTGGACTCATGGGAGGAGACTCTTCAATAGGCTCAATGGGTTGTGGACTACATGATGGATTTGGAATACTAGGCATGATGTTTAAAGACTATTTGATAGGCTCAAGGATAGGTGTTTGGTGACATAGTTGATTCCTTGCTAATAGCCATTGGATCACATCCTTAATAAGTGTATGTGTGGATGGGCAATATAATGGATGGACAATATAATGGATGGACAATAATGGTGGATGTTGTTGTAGGCTTAGGATTAGGATTAGGTGGAGGGATAATAAGGGTTTTGGATATATTAGTATTAGGAGTGGATAGATCCCATGGTGGAGGGATAATAGGGGTGTTGGATATATTAGTATTAGGAGTGGATAGATCCCATGGTGGAGGGATAAAAGGGGTGGAAGATGTTGTAGGCTTAGGATTTTGATTTTGATTGGATGGAGGGTCAAAGGGATTAGATGGATTGGTACTAGGATTGCTTGTGCTAGATGGGATTGACATCAGATGGGTGGATTTGGATGACTCTATAGGTTTGCTTTTGTAATATTTGAATTTAGGGCGTGGAGTTGATGGAGGATTAGATGATGGTGAGGGTAATGAAGGGCTTGATGGATTAGAAGGTGGAGGGACCAATGAATTAGGATTGGGAGTACATGGTGGTGTTGGTATAGGACTAGTAGGCTTTGGGATAGGCATTCGATTGGATGGTGATAAACGATACCCATAGGATGCATAAGCTAGAGTGGTGTCTCCCTTGTCAAAGGTAGCATGAGGACTTAAAGGCACTTGATCTTGTTCCAAAGGGTAACTGAGGCTCACATGTTCTTGTCGTGGAGGCACTTGATAGTCTTGTGAATGAATTTGGTGGTGTGGTGAAATGATGGGATATGTAGGTGGAAGATCTTGGGGTATGGATTGATATGGATGTGTTTGGGATGTAAATTGAAATGGATGTTTTGGGGATATGAATTGATATGGATGTTGGTTAACATTGAAAGGAGTGGGATAGGTTCATGTAGAATTGACATGATATGCAAATGGACTAGGTTGGTATGATGACAAAGGTGACACATAGGATTTATTCATATGTTTAAGTCTTTGTATTTTGGCTTGTTCCTCCAGATATGCATCATAATCTACAAGATTCTCATCATCATTGGGGTTAGGAGGAGGGCCTCCTCGGAGTATGAGTTTGGGTCTTGGACTTTTCTCATCATTAGAGCTAGAAGGAGGGCCTCCTTGGAGTATGAGTTTGGGTCTTGGATTTTTCTCAACATTAGAGCTAGAAGGATGGCCTCCTCAGAGTATGATTTTGGGTCTTGGATAAATTTCTCATCATTGGAGCTAGAAGGAAGCCCTCCTTAGAGTATGAGTTTGGGTCTTGGATTTTTCTCATCAGTCCAGAGCTAGAAGGAGGGCCTCCTTGGAGTATGAGTTTGGGTCTTGGATTTTTCTCATCATTGGAGCTAGAAGGAGGGCCTCCTTAGAGTATGAGTTTGGGTCTTGGATTTTTCTCATCATTGGAACTAGAAGGAGGGCCCCCTCGGAGTATGAGTTTGGGTTTTGGATTTGACCTAGGCTTGTTAATGATCACAACCATTTTCACAAGTGATGGATTAGAACTAGAAATGATGATGTGGGGTGATTAGGATATGGTTAGGATATGAGGTAGATGAAATTGATTGAATTATGGAATGATGTCCCCTCAAGAGGATAGGCAGGGGAGAAAGACATGGGTAGACTCTCGAAATGGATTGGGGTGGATAATGATTATGGTGATGTGGATATGACAAGTGGGATGATTAAGATTTGGATGTGTGTGTGATTCATGCAAATGTGGATGGAAAAATAGATAAAAGGCAATACAAAGATAATCACAACAAAACCAATACCTTTACCTTCAAACCAAGTCCTCCACACGTGATAAAACAAAGTAGATGCACCCTAATCTACTAGCTATGTTCTAGATGATGAATGATTGATAGTAAAATGTTGATTGCTCATGATTTCTACATCATAACGATAGTGTGAAGACAATGGATGAGAAGACCTAGAGTGATTTCAACAGCATAATAATACTTGAATGTCCCCCCAAATGGCTTGGGTGAGGCTTCATTTATAGGAGACGAGTGATATGAATGAACGACTAGGATTAAATTAGGAATGGATAGATAGGATTAAATGATACAAGGAGTTGTAATCATTTGACAAGTGTCTCATGAAGGTTGAATGAGAGAAATTAAAGTCAAATGGCTTCCACCTTACAAGGATTAGAAGCTTCAAGCTATGTGGAGATAGAGACAAATGTGGAATTAAATAATAAAATTATTTAATTTTGGAAAGGAATGATGTGGAATACATTAATTAAATAAATCTTTAATTTATTTAATTAATCTGGATGAGAAATGATGTGGAAATTAATTAAATAAATATAATTTATTTAGTTAATTGGATGAGGGAAAGTGGAAATTAATTAAATAAATATAATTTATTTAATTAATTGGATGAGGGATTAAAATGGGATTAGTTAAATAAATATGGTTTATTTAACTAATTAGGTGATGAAAGGGGTATGTGAGGGTCCTAGGACAAAATGTCATAAGATGTCTCAAGTAATGTATCGACAAGGTGATGTTGTAAGAAATGGACAATTTTAGGTGTCTACAATTATAATAATTTTAATAACATATTTATATTAATTAATAATAATATAAATTGGAAGGTTTTAATGATAATAATATTAATATTATTATCATATATAAATAAATAATTATTTGATTATACAATAGTTGTTATGTGTAATTATTATACATATATCACATATTACAAGCATAGTTGTTCTTTCTCCAAATAATAATAACATTATCATAATTATTAATTACAAGCTCATAGGAATAAATTATATCATATATGCATTCACATATATGTATAATGCTTAATATTTATGTCAATAATACATAATAATATATTCCACTAGTAACATAGGTTACAATAAAACTTAATTGAAAGGCATGATGTTGCGGTCATCGATGTCATCTTCTTTGAAGGAGCCTGCGTTTAGGGTTTCAAACCGTTTCACATGCCTTCACCCGAATGCCCCATCTATCAATAACTTTCTTGAATCTGCAAAAGAAGACAAATTTTTCCATGCAGGGAAGCTGGGATATGTGTGGAAGAGGGAACTATGGAAGGATAGGTTGTGCCCTTCTCGGGATCTAGGGATTTCATGCCCCAATCTGGGCCCTCATGGCCACAAAAACATTACGCCTGTTTCTGATCGGGATGCTCATAGCCTGATTCCGTGGACAACCTCTGTGTCCAATCCAATTATTAAGCAATTTGAGGAGGAAAAGCCCATATGCTTTGGTAAGCCCTTAGAGATTTCTTTAGGGAAGGAGGTTAAAAAAGAGATAGTTTTAAATGAAGAGTTCTTCACAAAGAATGGACTGATTTGCAGGTTTAGTTGTTTATGGCCCACCCTTCAAGATTTACATCAGTGGATTATTGAGGCTTGGCAATCTGAATTGAAGGAAAAATTAGAAATTTACCCTTGTGCAGGTAGATTCTTTGTGGTTGTCTTTGACAACGTTGAGGATCGAAACACCATTTTCTATTCCCTCTGGGTCTAGGGACAACATATGTTTATGATAAAACCATGGCACCCTGCTTTAAATCCCTCTACGAAATCTTTTTTTGTGAAGCTGATTTGGGTGTGTCTTCCCAATTTACCACTTCATTTCTGGGTTGAGTCATGCTTTGAAGCCATTGGTGATTCAGTGGGATAAATTCTAGCCACAGATAATGACTCCACTAATTTTATTCACACAATCTTCATGTTACACATGGTTCTTAAGATTGTCATTGATGTCAAAACTGTCACAAGGTTGTCATTGATGTCAACATTGTCATGAATGTGTGATGGTGTTCATGGTTGGATGTCATGTCCTAAATATATTAAGATGGGAATTAGAAGTTCATGATTGGATGTCATGTCCCCAACCAATAGAGAAGATATAGTTCATGGTTGGATGTCATGTTCCTAAAGCTCTTAGTTAGCAGAGACTGTATTCATTAAGTATGTTTGTTGACAACAAATAAGACATATTAATATGGGAATTAGAAGCACTAAGATGAATGATGATACACTAAACTATGTTGAGGATGAAAAGGTGTTGTTGATGGGATGTGGCATGTTGATTGATCCTTCTTGTTGTTCTTAAGGGTGTATATGTTGTTATATGAAGGTTTTGGCCTCCAGAAGTTGGTGAAGGTTTTTGTTTCAGTGTTCCTCCAACTTCCTAGTTGTCTCCTTGAATCTTCTATCAAATTCCTTTATTGATTCTTTATCCAGTTGCATCAAATCTCTCATCTTACTTACCCCTTCTGTAGGAATATCTGGAACTCCAAAATTCTCCAAGAATAGTTTCTTGATTTCATTCCATTCCTTATCACTGTTTGGACATGTATTTCTATACCACTTCAATGCTTCATTCCGCAAGGTGCCTATGAAGTCAAACAACTTGATTTCATCCCTTATTACCCTGGCATTCTAGTTCCAAATAGACTGGACAAAACAAAAATGTGCTTTGCTACTTCAGTAATATCCTTCTCAAATACTGGTAACTTGATAGGAGTATCCATGATTGGTCTTTTCAATGTCTCTGGTACTTTGCGGTAGGTTTCCTCTAGTCTACTCTTTTAGTTAGGTTGTCTTCTATTAAATCAGTTTCTTTCTCTTCCCTTGTCTTTATGTAGTCAGATATCAAAGTACTCTTCTCCTAAAACTTATGAGAAATTACTCTGATTTCTTCTATTATGTATGCTTGCTTGTTTGCTTGAATATCTTCCTAGAAGATTGTCTGGGAGATTGCTCCGCATTTTCATGCTTTTTATGGTGTATCTCTACGAAGTGGAAGATAGCCTCATATAGTGTCAAAGTATGTATGTTTCAAGTTTCATATTGTTTGGACTACCGGAAGAGTGTTTTGCAGTTGACAGTTTGGAGACAGTGTAGTTCCTAAAGAAGGTATTCACAGTACTGCAATGTTTGGCTCCGCATTTCTCTACTTTTGAAGATAAGGAATTACGGTTCAAAAGTTAAGTTTAGTGTCTGATGGAGGTGTTAAATCCAATTTTTTAGATCATTTTTCCCTCCGCAGTGAAAATTATGAGAGACAGAGTATCGATCTGTACACTAGCAAGATTAAGTGTTGATGGAGATTGTCTGGAATGCTCCGCATTCCTCCGCAATGATAGATATGGCTGTGCAATTTTGAGGACATATTCACAGAAGGGTATGAGTGCATCCATATGAGTTTCAGGTGTTTTGGTGCTCCACAAGGTCAGTTTCTCAATGACAATGTGTTACAATATGTTCTGAATGCTTGTTTGATCTCAGTGTGCATGTTTTAAGGTATGCGGTATAATGTATTTGTTTTGCGGAGTTAGAGGTGTATATGAAAGTGTTGTATGAGTCATGAAGATTCATCTAGAAGAATTTCATGAAGATATTTTGTGGTTCTAGTACCGCACAAGGTTTTCAAGTGGTAGTGACCGTTATACTTCAAAATTCATGTCTTCCTACTTAAGGTCATCCTATTTCAAATGAGCGATGTGTGCGGAGGTGATTCCTTGAAAAATAATGCTATGAAGAATTCTTAGGATTAGACTAAGCATGTATTGGGATCTGCAAAGCATGTGGAGTAGCATGTAGTTCATGATAGGGCTTGCCCTATGCATGTTTCATGTTGTGTAATCCCTGGTCGACTTGTAAAATGCAATATTCTTGTTGTATTGGCTAACTTGTAATGAAATCAATGTAATGTCATGTATATATTGTAAACCTAGTTGGTCTAGGTGAAGTATGATTGCGAAGATGAACATATGAGTGTGTGAAGAGCAGAATATGAAAATCATATGCATTGTGATGTCCGACTGAAGAAGAAATAGCAGAAGTGTTAGAAGCTGTCCTGTTTCATCTTGAAGATATTTTTGTGACAGAAGGGGAGTGTAGAGTGTGCCTAACTGATCCAATCATCAGAAGAAAGTGTGAAGAGGCAAATTGCAATCATCAAAGGTGTGAGCTTCAATGTTAGTTTTCAGACAGTAGAAGGACTGTCACGTTGTAATATTTCTTGAGTTCATTCTCAGTTCAGGGAGTAGTTGCTTCCTTAGGTTGTAGCCCTAAAACAAAGTCAACTAGGAGTTGTAGCTTCCTTGGGAGTGACCCTAAATCAAAGTTTTCAAGGAGTAGTAGCTTCCTTGGGTTGTAGCCCTAAAACAAAGTTAGCAGGGAGTAGTAGCTTTCTTGGGTTGTAACCCTAAAACAAAGTTGTTATTTTGAGCTTCATATATTGTGAGGTAATCCTCACTGTGGTTTTTCCCTTCTTGGGTTTTCCAGGTATATCTGGTGTTATGTGTTGATGTGTATTGCGTTGATCTTTCATGTTTATGTTAATGTTGTAATGATTAAGTTTTAATCTGCTCCGGAGGATTTAAAGTTTGTTTAGATACTGATTCACCCCCCTCTTAGTATCCTGGGGTGTTCAACAATTGGTATCAGAGCTAAGTTACTCAGAAGAAGCTTAACCACTTGAGGAAGGTTCGGGATGGCTAATAATGGATCTCTCAAGGTACCTATGTTTGATGGAACAAATTATTCCTTTTGGAAGCTAAGGATGGAAAACTATCTGTCTTCTCTAGGGTATGGCATTTGGCAATCAGTCAAGAAGGGTTACACTGTTCTTGCTAGTGATCCTACAAATGCATATGAGATTAAGTTGTATAATAAAAATGCCAAGGCAAATAATTCTATCATGAGTGGGCTAGCTAATTCAGAACTTGTGACGGTAATGAGTTGTACATCTGCTCAGGATGTCTAAAATAAACTTGCAAGTATTTATGAAGGAGATAGTAAAGTGAAGCAAGCCAAGATACAAATTTTCAAGTGCAAATTTGAGACCTTGAGAATGTTAGAAGAAGAAGACATTGCCAGTTACATGCTTCAGGTGGATGAA
Source organism: Cunninghamia lanceolata (assembly GCA_027924645.1). Classification (NCBI taxonomy): domain Eukaryota; kingdom Viridiplantae; phylum Streptophyta; class Pinopsida; order Cupressales; family Cupressaceae; genus Cunninghamia; species Cunninghamia lanceolata. The sequence goes on along the minus strand of BSBN01001814.1, from coordinate 23,291 downwards.
ATAGTTAATGGCATCAGAGGTCTTGGTGGAGAAGTGAAAGAAGATGAGATTCTGAAGAAGGTCTTGAGATCTCTTCCTAAATCTTACAGTCATAAGGTGTTTGCCATTGAGGAATCTCAGGATTTGGATAAATACACAATAGATCAATTATTTAGCTCTCTCACAGCCTTTAAAATGAGAGAATTTGACAAAGGTGCTCTAAAGAAGGAAGCAACATTCAAAGTAAGTAAGAAGATAGAAGATGAAGCAGCTGATCAAGATGATGAATGTGATGAGATAGAAGCAAACTTTGTAAGAACTCTGAAGAAAGGCATAGACAAATATAGAGGTAAGTTACCTTTCAAATGTTTCAATTGTGGAAAGATTAGTCATTTTTCTTCTAAATGTCCTTTTAAAGATTTAAGGGGTAGTAATAAGAGAGACAAGTTCAAAAGAGGCATGTATTCCATAGAGAGCAGTTGTTCTTCAGAAGATGAGGATCATGATGATTCAAATGATGAAACACTTTTCATGGCCTTGAATATTGGTAACAAAAAGGATGATATTGAAAAATGTGAAGAGACTGATACCTTGCAAGCTGACCAAAACAATGATAGATCAATGGTGGTATGGATTGCTTTTTATGCAAGAGAAGAAGCCAAAGCTTGGGTAAGTGATAGTGGTTGTTCTAATCATATGACTGGTGACAAGAAGAAGTTTATCAGCCTTGAGAAGTGGAATGGTGGAGTTGTTAAGTTTTGTGGTGATGAGTCAGCACAAATATGTGGAAAGGGTACTATAACTATTAATAGGAAGAATAGGACCGAGGATGTTCTCTATGTCAAAGGACTAAAGCATAGTCTTCTTAGTGTTAGTCAAATGTGTAGTAAAGGATACAATCTTACTTTTCATGCCAAAGGTTGTGAAATCAAGAAGGCATGGTTTGGAAAACTAGTTGCAGAAGGCATCAAGTCATATGGTGATATCTATCATCTAAAGGAGGTAAATGGAAGAACATGCTTATTGGCTCAATCCAGTGAGTGTTGGATATGGCACAAGTGAATGGGACACAACAACGTTGACAACATGGTAAATATCAGCTCTATACATGCGGTGAGAGACATGCCCAAGATAACCAAGCTTGCAAACACAGTATGCAAGGAATGTCAAGTGGGAAAGCAGACAAAGACAAGTTTCAAGAGCAAGGAGTACTCTTCTTCAATGCCATTGGATCTGATCCATACTGACCTATGTAGCCTGGAACAAGAGTAAAGAGTCAACAAGGTGAAAGTTATTTCATGTTGCTTATTGATGATTATTCTAGAATGACTTGGGTTACTTTCTTAAGAGAAAAACTAGATGCCTTTGATAAGTTTAAGGTTTTCAAAGCTATGGTTGAGAATGAAATGGATACTAAGATCAAATGTTTTAAGGTCTGATAGAGGAGGTGAGTTTACTTCAAATGAATTTGATAAGTTTTGTGAAGATCACGGTATTAGGAGACATCTGTTAGCTCATAGGACCCCTTAGCAAAATGAGGTAGTGGAAAAGAAGAATAGGACTATGCAAGAAATGGCTAGGGCAATGTTGAAGGATGCAGATATGCCTAACATGTACTGGAAGGAAGCAGTTCACACTGCTGTCTATCTAACTAACAGAGTATAGTTGAGGGTCAATAGCACTAAGATCCCTTATGAGCTATGGTATGAAAGACCTCCCACTGTTAGATACTTCAGGATCTTTGGCAACAAATGCTATATCAGAAGAGATGAAGAAGACCTAGGAAAATTTGATTCAAGAAGTGATGAAGGGATCTTTCTTGGTTACTCAGCCAGAAGCAAGGCCTATAGATGCTACAATAAGAGATTGGGAAAGATGATTGAAAGCACAAATGTCAAAGTAGATGAAGACTTGTATTAGATCTCACAAGAATTAGAGGTCTCCGGATCTAATATCTTTCCATGCATTGAAGATGAAGAAGAAGAAGGGAAAGAAGAAAAGGAGCAAGAACCAGAGTAGATACCCAAGACTCCAGCAAAGTATGTTCAGAAGAATCATTCAGCAAATCAGATCATTGGGGACAAGATAAAGGTGTGCTAACCAGGAGAGGTCTTGCAAAAGCATATGAGCAAGTAAACGTGTGTTTATTATCAAAGGTAGAGCCCAAAACCTTTGTTGATGCTAGCAAAGATGATGTATGGATAAAAGCAATGGAAGAAGAATTGGATCAGATTGAGAAGAATCAAACATGGGAATTAGTTCCCAGACCAACCAACAAGAATGTCATAAGAACAAAGTGGGTGTTCTGAAACAGGCTAAATGAAGAAGGTAAAGTTGTGAGGAACAAAGCAAGATTGGTGTGTAAGGGCTATTCTCAAGTTGAAGGCATTGATTTTGAGGAGACTTTTGACTTGATAGCCAGGATGGAAGCAATCTGAATGTTTCTTGCCCTTGCTGCTTATAAGAACTTCAAGGTATATCAAATGGATGTCAAGTCAACATTTTTGAATGGTGATCTAGAGGAAGTGGTTTACATTGAGCAACCAAATGGTTTCCAGATATTAGAAGATCCAGACATGGTGTGCAGACTCAAAAAGGCCTTGTATGGTCTCAAGCAAGCACCTAGGGCTTGGTATGCTAGGTTGGATAAGTACTTACTTCAGCAAGGCTTCAAGAAAGGTACTACGTATAGCAATCTTTACATCAAGGAAGAAGGAGATATGATATTGATAGTTGCAATATATTTTGATGATATCATCTTTGGTGGAGATGATGATATGTGTAAGAGGTTTGTAGAGGAGATGCAAAAAGAGTTTGAGAAGTCTATGATTGGTGAGATGTCTTTCTTCCTTGGACTTCAAATTACTCAGCTAGATGGTGGTATCTTTATTTCTCAGGCTAAGTATGTTAGAGAGATGTTGAAAAAGTTTGGTATGGAGGATTCAAAACTAGTGAGTACTCCTATGGTCACTGGATGTCACTTGAGCAAGGATAATGAGTCTCTAGAGGTTGATTAGACTTGCTGTAGATCTATGATTGGAGGATTGTTGTACTTAACTACTTATAGACTTGATATCATGCATGTAATATGTGTGGTTGGTAGATATCAAGCCGATCCCAAGCAAACACATGAGAAGGTAGTGAAAAAAATATTTAGACACTTGAAAGAAACTCCAGATTATGGCTTATGGTATCCAAGAGGTAATGGTTTTGATCTGAGTGCCTACACTAATGTTGATTGGGCTGGTTGTGTTGATGATAGAAGAAGTACAAGTGGTGGTGCTTTCTTTTTAGGAAGCAAATTGGTTTCATGGCAGAGCAAGAAGCAAGATTTAGTATCATTATCAACTACAGAGATAGAGTATATTGCAGCAACATCATGCTGTACACAAGTATTGTGGATGAAACAAATCCTGAAGGATATCAAGGTACTATATGATGAGCCTATTCCTATTTTGTGTGATAATACAAGTGCTATCAATATTTTTAAGAATCCAGTGATGCATTCTAGAACCAAGCATATAGCAATCAGGTATCGCTTTTTGAGAGAGAGGGTTGTAGATAAGGAAGTAAGGTTGGAATATGTTCCAACAAAGGATCAAATTGCATATATTTTCACAAAGGCTCCTACAAACAACACTTTTGAGGATCTTTGGTAGAGGTTAGGGGTCATTGCCCCTCCTTCTTGCTAGATGCATAGCGGTGCATCTGTCTAGGGGGAGTGGTTCATGTTATATCTTTTTCTTGGACTGATGGTGACTACCTCTTAGGGGGAGCAGGTAGTGGTTGCTGATGATAGGGGGAGTCTGTTTGTTGCAAGAATAAGTTATGCCCTAAGGAAGAAGAAGTTACCCTTTGTCCTTGATGTCAAAGGGGGAGAATGAGCAAGTGTGTGTAGCAGGTGTGTTGTCATCAATGCCAAAGGGGGAGATTGTTACACATATGGTTCTTAAGGTTGTCATTGATGTCAACACTGTCACAAGGTTGTCATTGATGCCAACACTGTCATGAATGTGTGATGGTGTTCATGGTTGGATGTCATGTCCTAAAGAAGATATATTAAGATAGGAATTAGAAGTTCATGATTGGATGTCATGTCCCCATCCAACATAGAAGATATAGTTAATGGTTGGATGCCATATTAAGATGGGAATTAGAAGTTCATGGTTGGATGTCATGTTCCTAAAGCTCTTAGTCAGCTGAGATTATATTCATTAAGTATGTTTGATGACAACAAAGAAGACATACTAATATGGGAATTAGAAGCACTAAGATGAATGATGATACATTAAGCTATGCTGAGGATGAAAAGATGTTGCTGATGGTGTGTGGCATGTTGATTGATCCTTCTTTTTGTTCTTAAGGGTGTATATGCTGTTATATATGGGTTTTGGCCTCCGGAAGTTGGTGAAGGTTTATGCTATAAAGAATTGTCTAGAAGACTGTCTGGGAGATTGCTTCGCATTTTCATGATTTTGATGGTGTATCTCTGCGGAGTGGAAGATAGCCTCATATAGTGTCAAAGTATGTATGTTCCAAGTTTCATATTGTTTGGACTACTGGAAGAGTTTTTTGCAGTTGACAATTTGGAGACAGTGTTGTTCCTAAAGAAGGTATTCACAGTACTGCAATGTTTGGCCCCACATTTCTCCGCGTTTGAAGATAAGGACTTACAGTTTAGAAGTTAAGTTCAGTGTCTGATGGTGGTGCTAAATCCAAAGTTTTAGATTGATTGTCCCTCTGCAGTGAAAGTTATGAGAGACACAATACCGGTCTATACTCTAGTAGGATTAAGTGTTGATGGAGACTGTCTGGAATGCTTTGCATTCCTCCACAATGATAGATATGGCTATGCGGTTTTGAGGACATGTTCACAAAAGGGTATGAGTGCATCCATATGAGTTTCAGGTGTTTTGGTGCTCTGCAAGGTCAGTTTCTCAATGACAATGTGTTACAGTATGTTCCGGATGGCTGTTTGATGTCAGTGTGCATGTTTTAAGGTATGCGGTACAATGTATTTGTTTTGCGGAGTTAGAGGTGTATCTGAAAGTGTTGTATGAGTCATGAAGACTCATCTAGAAGAATTTCATGAAGATCTTTTGTGGTTCCAATACCACACAAGGTTTTCAAGTGGTCGTGACCGTTATACTTCAAAATTCATGTCTTCCTGCTTAAGGCCATCCTATTTCAAATTAATGATGTGTACAGAGGTGATTTCTTGAAGAACAATGGCATGAAGAATTCTCAGGACTAGACTAGGCATGTATTGGGATCCATAAAGCGTGTGAAGTAGCGTGTAGTTCATGATAGGGCTTGCTCTATGCATGTTTCATGTTGTGTGATCTCTGGCTGACTTGTAAAATGTAATATTCTTGTTGTATTGGCCGACTTGTAATGAAATCAATGTAATGTCATGTAGATATTGTAAACCTAGTGGGTCTAGGTGAAGTATGATCGCGAAGATGAACATGTGAGTGTGTGAAGAACAGAATATGAAAATCATATGCATTGTGATGTCCGACTGAAGGAGAAAGAGCAGAAGTGTTAGAAGCTGTCCTGATTCATCTTGAAGATATTTTTGTGACAGAAGGGAAGTGTAGAGTGTGCCTAACTGATCCAATCATCAGAAGAAAGTGTGAATAGGTAAAATCACAATCATCAAAGGTGTGAGCTTCAATGTCAGTTTTCAAATAGTAGCAGGACTGTCATGCTATAATCTTTCCTGAGTTCATTCTTAGTTCAGGGAGTAGTTGCTTCCTTGGGTTGTAGCCCTAAAACAAAGTCAACAGGGAGTTGTAGCTTCCTTGGGAGTGACCCTAAATCAAAGTTTTGAGGGAGTAGTAGCTTCCTTGGGTTGTAGCCCTAAAACAAAGTTGTTATTTTGAGCATCGTATATTGTGAGTTAATCCTAACCATGGTTTTTCCCTTCTTGGGTTTTCCACGTATATCTGGGGTTATGGGTTGATGTGTATTGTGTTGATCTTTCATCTTTATGTTAATGGTGTAATGATTAAGTTTTAATCTACTCTGGAGAAGTTTGTTTAGATAATGATTCACCCTCAGTATCCTAGTGTGTTCAACACTTCACTCGTATTCTTGTGGACTTAGATACCTCAAAAGACCTCCTCACAGAAATTATTTTAAAAGTTCAAGGTTGTAGCTGGATTCAGCCTGTTAAGGTTAAGGTGCCATCAACCTTGTAAATCCTATGTAATTTATTATTCCTATTATTGTTTGTAAATCACCCATAAGGGATGAGAGGTTTCACTAGTAGCAATCTTGTTTTAGTCGCATGTTTATATATGGTACCCGATGCTAATTCATCCACGACGGGGGGTCGCAGGGGGGTTTCCCCCCTACGAGGGCTCTTGGGGGATCATCCCCCTAGTGGGGGGTTTGGGGGCCGCACGCCCCGGTAGGGGTTTGGGGGCAACGCCCCCAAAACCACATTTTATTTATATTTTATCATTGTAAATCTGGACCTTTCGTCATTAGGTCACACATTTGACAGTCGATATTATGTCAGTTTTCTTGCCCTAAAAGGCAACCCCCTTTTACAAGGATATTTGTACTACATTTTTATTAGAGTTGAGAGTAACATGCGCCGCAAGATTGAAGACTAAAAAAGAGGAAGTGCATGTATTGTAATCTCATATTTAAAGATAATACAACTTGACACTTGATACATAGTGCGATTACAATTTCCACTAGCCAAAACAACAAAGTGGTCTTTTGATTTTGGTACATGCAAATGCCAAAATTAAGCTATAACTGAAAGTACAATTTTTGAACAAAAGTAGACCAAACTTATTGTAGCTATGAGAAGTACTTAGAAAATAATACACTTTAAAAAAAATCACCTGAAAATGTTACCGTATGACCTCAAATAGAGCCTTGGAAGGTCTGGAAATGAGAACTACTCATCAACAATGACAAAAATATGCAATTTCTAGAAAATCTAGACACCAAAATCAAAATCCATCTACACCACTATGAAGCCTATGAAATTCTTCCCCAAATAAAAAAAATACACCAAGATCAGAGCAGATATGACCAAGTTACAAGTGTTCAAAGATCCGCTGCCAAAAAGAAAACTCCATTGGAGTAGAGGGGAGAAAAAATAATTTTTTTTGCCGCCAAATTTGGTGGAACTGCCACTAAATCTGTAAGTCTGCTGAATGTGGATGGCCGCTAGATAAATTAGAACTTAGCCAGAGTTGGGGAGCCCCCAGTCAATTTGGAGTTCTGCTAAACTAGAGGACCACCAGAACTCTGATAAATTTGTCGGAGATGCCAAAAATGCCATAAAAAATGGCGGATCTAGACTGTAGAATAAAATATTATAAAAATATTTTAAGGCCGAATGGCCTATCACTAGGCGTATGACTTTGGATTTTTTTTCTGTTTAAAAAAAAATATTTAAAAAAGAATTACAAAGGCTGAAGCCTAATGTTTCAGGCCTTAAAAGGTCGAATATACAAAAGGGGTTGGGGGGCCACGTAGGCCGTACCCCACACCCAATGGTAAGGGGTTCGTGGACCCTTCAATGGGCTATGACCCTTATTAGGCAGGGGGCCTAAAGGGAAGCCCACAGGCATACCTTCGGGTACTCTGCGATACCCCAGTGTAGGGGCCTATGTAGATACGGGCTTGCGAAGGTGCCCAATTTTTTTTTTATTTTTCAATTAAAAACTTTACAATAAACTTTATTAAAAAACTGTGAAATTTTGAATATATATATATTATTCACAGAAAAAAAAAAAGGTACGTACACAATCAATTCCTGTAAGGAATATTCTGCAGAATATACTTGTTCGTACGACTGAGGGGGCAAATTTTTGTCTTTTGAGACGACTTTTGATTTCGACGATTTGACAATCAATCTTAGGGTTTTTAGGCCTCTTGAACGCGATGGCAGGGTCAAATTTGACCCAAAATGCTCTGAAGGATTAGGTACCTGCTGGATCTTGCATGCACCTCCCGACGTCAAACTCTCATAGATTTGGCCTCCGATGTCCGATCTAGATGAGACAAAAGGTGATTTTGACTATCTTGAATGCCCTAAACATAATGGTGTGCTCATATTTGCAGCAACATGCTCCAAAATAGACTTACAATATAAAGCCACAAAAAGGAAGCCCTCCCAAATTTGGTATCTCTCTCAAATTTTTCTGATTCTCCAAGTCATCATACGATGCAAGAGAAGAGCATACTCAATTTTTCAAGATCCACCATGATTTGCACTCAAGATCTCTCAATATACTAACCAAAGGCAATCTACAAGCTCTGATACCATGTAAGATTTGGCTATGGAGATAGCCACCTAAGATCTAGAAGCAATGGAAAGCACAAATAAAAGAGAAGATCAATATGACAAGAATAACTTGTATTCCTATCAATGAATGCAAAAGATTACAATATGATATGACATACCTTGCTTATAAAGGCAAGGATGAATGCTAAGATGTTGTAGTCATCCGACAAGTGTCTTAATTCTATGACATGAGACAACTAGATCACATGTGTATGATAAGACAACTATAAGACAACTATCAACAACTAGAGACAACTCTCAACATCTAGAAACAACTAGAATGCTTCCTAAGTCAACTTAACATGTGAATATGTGTGTGACTATTATTTAACTAATAAATAGTTAAATAATATGAATTATTCACACAACAAGGGGAAAATAGCTAGTAAATATCAAACTAGATATGAAATAGCCCTATTCACACTAACATTGCCATGAGAGTAGTGAGTGACTAGGCGGTCATCCATAGCAAGGATACAGTTCATGTGTCACATTGGAGTCGGATGCACTTGCATTGTGTCTGAATCACATTCTAAACAACATGATAACGAGTGGTTATTCCACTTATGGACTTGGAACTGGTCCTAGCTACCCAGATCTACCTTGACCGGGTATGCTTAACCTATACTTGTAATCAAAACTACTACCACTGTCAGATCAAGAACTACCTCTCATAATATTGATAGATCCCTGGCTATCAATCTTGAACATCAAAATCATAACTAACTACTAGATCAATTACTTAGATTGGATCATATGATGAAGTTGGATCTCTAAAATCTACTAATGCACTTGGGAGGGCATATACATGGGATCAAAGAGAGATCAAGTAATACAAGCCAAAATTGTAATAAAGTTAAGTCAATGAGACACAAATAAGGGTGGTTTCAAACCCTAATCAAATTTGATATAAAATAAATAAAATTAGAAAATTTGATTTGAAAATGAAACCTGAGAAGAAAAATAGGGTGGGTAGGGTTCGTGAAAACAAGATAACATAATGAATCACATCCCCTAAAGAACGATATAGATATGAAGCAAAGTAAAAAGAAGATCCAAACCCTAATGAGATTTGAAAATATGAAGTGCAATCATAAAAGTTAGATATGAAAATCGTAAGAAAAGAAGGCAATTTAACCCTAAGGCCAAACCCTAGGGGGTGTAAGATAAGTTGGGTTCATGAAAGTATAGCTTGAAATAATATACTTTAATGAAAATCATTAATTTTCCACAGTCCATGATGTTGTATTGAGTGCTTCTGGATTAAACTGTGTTGGAGTTTTTTCCTCAACGTTTTGAATCACACTCTGTGATTCGTCATCAGGAGAAAAAGATGTAAGAGAAGAGAGAACAATTGAATAAATTCATTCAATAAAAGCATAAATTAACCTAGATAACATAGTTGGGACAAATAATTAAAAATAATGACAATTAAATGTAAAAATTAAAATAATATGTGACACTTAGCTTGATAAATGATGATGGGAAAGTGATGTGATAGATGTTAGCAACCAATTCACCAATGTTTTGGATTTTTAGGGTTGACTCAGATGAAGATTTTTGTTGGAGAAATGAGCCACTCCCAAATCATAAAAGGACTAGTCACAAAATGGGTCAGTAACTTAGTGATAGATGTGAGGACCACTCTTTTTACTTCTATTCTTGTGACTATTTACATTACTGTTATTGATACTTTTTATATTTGTGGGATAGTAGTTCCCGGATTGGTCAAACTATTAAACTTTATTTTGATTACGGAAAAACTAATTGGGTGATGTTTGGATAAGTTTACATTTCAGAAAAGTTAATTAGGTGATGATGGAAAATTGTAATATGATTTCATTTATGCTATTTAGAACTATGTCATGATAATGCATGTTTTTAAGTTGCTTCGGCTATGATGATTATATGTGAAACTGATCTTGCAATTTAGTGTGCAGGAATTTACTAATCAAACCACAGATTTCAGAGATCATTCCGCACCTTGTTATTGTTATTCCCTGTTAAGTCGATTTGGTTCCATGAGGAACCAAGATCACTCTGTGTTTGATGTGGTGTTGTAATGTGGTCTTTCATAAGGTCGAATGGGTTGGCCTACCCTCTTGTAACACTGACTTATGATTTGTGTTGTAAAAAGATTGAATTTGAATTTCTTTTCTTTTATTTAAATTCTTGAGGCCTTTTCTTGTATTTTAACATGACCCTAGGTGTCCTGAGTAGGTTAAAGTTGACCCTGGGTTATACCCCATGGGTCCAGGGCCCCATTTGGCATGGGTAACCCTTGAGTAACCTCCATAAGGTCATCTTAACTTCACCCTGAAGTCAAGTGGCGAAAATTGGAGGTATGGGGGGGACATGATGGGTTGTACCAACACCCAACCCATCCCTCTTCAATCCCCAAGGTAAGAGATGACTACAAACCCATCCATTATAGAGGGATTGACTTGAAGTCACCCTCACCATTAGTGAGATTCCCCATGAGTTGTGGGGTCATCCATAATGAAGGAAGGAAGAAGAGGCATGGGTCACCTGTCTTTTCCTACTTTAACTCCTTTTATTTCTCCCATGCGTAAGAGAAATGACATGAGGAGAGGGATAAGGAGTACTCTAGGGATGGGTGAGTGACATAAACCAACACTCATCCCTTGGGACATAATAGTGGTTTTGGGAAGAGTGAGGAGGTGACAAGTGTCACCTCCCCATTCCTCTAAACTGAAAGGATTTGGGTTATTTGAATCCCATTTTGGGACGGGAAGGGAGTTAGTTGAATTTTGGGAGAGTTTTATTTTTATTGCCAAAATAAGAAAGTTAGCTTTTGGAGAGGGAAAGGAAGAGGGAGTTGGTGGTTAAGGTTGGAGAAAATCTCAGTGGAGCTCTACAACAGCTTCATCCTTGAAGGGCTTTGTAAGGTTGGTTTGGTTTTACCTTTCTTTCGTATATCTGATTGTTGTATGAAAAGTGTGTGAAAGTTGTTTATTTGCTGTGTTTTTGTTTTGTTTTTGTGGGAACTGTTGTCGGGTTGTTGACAGAGCTTCTCCCACTTGGGAGAAATGCTCATCAAGTTTGGGGTAGGGGAGGAGTGATCCTCCTCGGGTGCATACCTGGGTTCTTCTTTTGGAATGTTAAAAGCCTTGAGGGCATGTATTTGTGACCGGTTCTTTGACTTGAGAGTCAAATACAGATTCCTTGGAAAATTTTGTGATCAAACTTAGTTTGAGGCCAACAAAAATTATGTTGGTTATATTATCTGTAAGGGTGACACTCTGGAGTCGAGTGTGTCCACTCTCCTGCCCCATTGTGAAACTCACTGTAGTTGAGTTTTCGTGTTGTGTAATTTACCCACGGGTGTTTGTGTGCTTTGGGTTTGTTGTTGTTCCCTGTTGTGAAGTGGAATGCTTGAATTCCCAGGTGTGAGTATGGTCTCCCTAGCTCGGGGGTGACCCTCTTGCGGGTCTACGGTAGGGAGGAGAGCTAGTTGAGTGGTGTTTTCTTCTTTGTTTGTCTTTGATACGCAGGTTCCCTCTTGAAGCTTATGGTTGGAATTGGAGGAGTGCTGTATTTAGGGAGAAAGAACTTCATCCTTGCTATAAGGAGAGTTGGTTCATTGAGCTTCAACCCTGTCTAAGTTCATTATGGAGGGATTTTCTTCCTCTGATGTTGTAAGATTTATTGTTTGGGGAAAGAGAGAAATTCTTCCCTTCAGTATTGTTGTGTATGGTCTTTCAATTATATTATCAAGTTGTAAAATCAAATTTATGTTAATGGAAAAATTAGTGAAAATGTTAGTCCTTGTAAATTATCTGAAGATGCAACTTTGCTATTTTATTGATATGGAAATTGAGAATTTTTAGAAGTGTAACTGTAGTTATCTCCTACTTCTTGCTTTAGAAGAAAATTAATGACTTGAAGTTAGATCAGATCAGGAAGGAAACAAATTTTAACTATTCCTTGTATGAAGATTACCAAAGATTGTTAAATTTGGGGATGCATAGAATATTCAATTGTATATAAAATTTATAAAAAAAAACAAATTAGTTCGTTAACTGTAGATTACTAGAGATTGATTCATTTTGCTGATGCATTGATATGGCAATTGTATATACATTATAGAGTTAAATCGTTATTTAACTTACAAAATTATTTGTCCGTTTCTATTAAACAATATTGTAATTTTAGTAATTCTAATTAGGAGGCTAATAGGTGGAGTTGTGATTAAAATGTGTGTGTGTGTGTGTGTGTGTGTGTGTGTGTGTGTGTGTGTGTGTGTGTGTGTGTGTGTATTGTTTTAATACATATGATATTGTTTATACAAAAATGCAATTGAATTAAATGTGTTTGTATAAACTAAATTGTATATTGTATTCTCTATTTTTTTTTATACAGAGAGAAAGAGATAAAAAAAAATAATAAATAATAAACGAATGTTAAAAAAAATAATATATGGGCGGTGGGGTTGAAACCCCACCGCAGGCCTTTGAAACAATGGAGGGTGTGGGGAGGGGGCGGAGCCCCCACCCCACACCCCACTACGTGGGATGTGGGTGGGGGCTCCGCCCCCTCCCCACACCCCCGTCAAACTAAACCTCCGCGGGCGACCTCCTTCCGCGGCCTACGTGGGATGTGGGTGGGGGCTCCGCCCCCTCCCCACACCCCCGTTAAACTAAACCTCCGCGGGCGACCTCCTTCCGTGGCCTATGAGCCGCCACCTCCCGCGAAGCTCCCCAACGTGGCTCCCGCCAGACCTCCACGACGTGGCTCGAACACCGCACCCTCTGCCCTCCCTTCCACCCCCGCCTGTGGATCCCCGTCCGCCGTCCTCTGCGTTACCCGCACCACCTCCACCGCGGCCCGACACCTCCACACTCCCATCTCCGCTTCCTGCCCACTCCACCACCCCTGCAATACCTCCGCCTTGGTTGCCGCCGCCCCTCCTGCGCCATGCCTGCGCCCTGCCTCAAACACAACCAAAAAAAAAAAGGGGTTAGGGTTTTAATTGCTAAGCAATAACCTAATAAAACTATGTTATATTTTCCATGGTTTAGTTTTTTATAAAGAGGAGAGCCTCTTATATAGAATAACAATGGAATATAATTGTAAATATATATATTATTTAAAAATAAAAATAAAAAAAAAACAAATCTTATATAGGAAGCTTAATAATAGAATAATGGAACATATTATCACAATGGAATATAATTGTATAAGTGTATATATATTTATATTTTATTTAAAAAGAAATCTTATAATAGGAAGATTAATAATGTCAAAGGGAGAATAAACTGTATATGTAAACAAAATAATTATTATAAATACATGTATTTTAATATAATGCAGTTTCAAAAGAGTTTCTCGGAAGTTTCTCATTCAACACAAAATTCGTAACCAGGAAAATGAAGAGGAAAATTAGGCGTCTCCATTAAAAAAAAGAACACTGGAAATAAACGTAAAGAAGCCATCACAGACATTCCATGTGAGGCCATTTTAAACTCAACTGTAATTAGTAAAACATCCAATGGAGAAAACATGAAAGAGAGAAAGAAGAAGAAAAACTAACATTGGAAAACACAGAGGAGAAAATGCGCGGCATTTCCCACCTGGGATAAGAGAACTAAGTAGATGTACCCTTCCGTTAATTTTGCTTAGGAACAAGTTTTATTAATACAAACGTAGAGGTGAATCCTTGATTGGAGAAAACTAGGAGACTGAGTCCAGCGAAGTAGTAAACCAGCCTATGTGATCTAGACCATCCGGAAGTTAGGAATAAAGTTAAAAGTAGATACAGTGATAACTCTGATTGACGTAGAATATGAAGAAAGGACAGGATAAACATAAAGAAAACATAGAAACCAAAAGAGAGAGACCGAAATATAAACAAACTAAATTTCAGAGAAATAGTTAAGGTGAGCGTGAAAGAAATACAATCAAAATTAAGATCTAGAGAAACGGAAGAGAGGGCAAACGAACTGTCTTATTGAGAATGCTAAGTTCGAAGTAGGAGTATATTTCAGGAAACGAGAAAGAAGGCAGACAAATGTGCTTTGCTGAAAAATAACCCAATAGGGAGATCACGAGTCAGTTTAGTAGGAACAAGGCATTGTGGGAAGTTGTTAATCTATCAGGAAACCCCGTAAGTAGTATAGTGTTGAGTAATTCCCACTTACGCCGTAAGGCGTTATGCTGCCGAAATATGCCGAGATTTAGGGTTAGGAACCTTGATAATACAAACCTTGTAGCGATGTTAACGGCGTCGTAGAGACCCCCTTGTTGGACTGTGTGCGTCTGGATGAACGCAATTGTACTTTGTACCCCGTCGACAACTGTAGAGTTTTCGCCTTGAGCGTACACTGCTGAGCATGCTTACGCATGCGAGGGGGTTTTTTGGGAAGCGTGAGAAAATTTTTGATGTTTCGTATCATAACCACATGACAGATGTGGCTATGACACATATGATGAGTGTTGTGACCGCATGGAAAATGTGGGCATGACAATAGAGCACCCCAATACCAAATGGGAGGTTCTAGGTTTTAGTCCTAGCTAGTCCATGTAAAGTTTAACATAGTATTACAACCAAGAATAGGAACCCCAAGTGCTTGCAGTGTGGCTCTGTTAGATTTATAATATATTACATCATTGTAATATGTTAATAATATATCTTATATAATTAATATTACCAATCTATAACTATCTTTGATAGTTATAGTTGGTTAGTCGGGTATGCCCGACTAAGTGGTTATTCAAACCACTTACATATGTTTATATATTTTGCTGCTCTCAATAAATAATTTGCTCATTTCTCGTCAATATGGTATCAGAGAAAAAATGATCTTTCTACCTGTGTAAATTGGGAGGTTGAAGAGCCAGGTTGAGGATTGGATGACAGAGGAAGAGTTTGCAAAGGCTGTTAGAAATCAAAGGCATAAAAAATTGTTGTGTGAGCCTTTGTTGGAAGTTGACAATTGTTTGGGAGGCATTGAATTGGTGTCTGTTAATGTTTAAACACATTTGAATTCAATTTAAACATTTGTAATTGTTGTCTCAAACCTATTGAAGGCATAATCAGGTCGTACAATTCTATTTTTTGATTGCTGGGCATTTAAATCTGCAGAAAAAGGCATTGAAATCTGGTTTTCATTGCATTAAAAATTTGTTTGTTGAAGCATTTTTGAAGTCACAGATCAGATCTGGAATGCAAATAGAAGGAGAAAACTCATTTGCATTGGAAGAGAAGATTCAATCAGATTGAGGAATTTGCATTTTGGAGAAAACAAAAGGTGCATGTTTTTTTAAAAAGCCCTAAAATTTTCTTGCATAGTTAAACTTTAGAGATAAAAAGTATTTTATTAATTTTTCAACAGTATTCATTTATTTTTAAAATACTTTTTATTTTCTATAGTTTTAACATTAGAAAAAACAAAATTGAGCAAATTAATTGATTTTATGTATTAAAATCAATATTTTTTTTGGAGCAAAATAGTTTGTAAATTTGAATTAAGTCCTAAAATTCAAATCAAAATTTAAGGACATCCCAACTATAGAAATGGATCCTAGTGCACCCAAAATCATGCCACCAGATTCTCAACTCCTGAGAGGTGACAATTATGCCACCTAGAAAACTAATGTTCAAACCTAATTAGAGTTCGAAGACCTTTGGGATATTGACTCTGGAACAACAACAAGACCTCAACAAGTAGGTGAAGACCAAAATAATTTTGACAAGGCCAAATTGATCATTTTGTTTGGTGTGATTGATGAGGTTCAACCTCACATTCGTATCGCCACCTCTGCAAAAGATGCTTGGGATCGCCTCAAAACAGTGTATGAGGCTTAAAACCAAAACCAAATCCTCCATTTGTAGCGTCAACTCCATTGTCTCCAAATACAAACTGGTGAGAAGGTAAAAGCCTTTTTCAGAAGAGTTATAGAAATAAGAAACCGTTCTACAAGCGTTAGGGGAGGAAGTTAAGGATGCTTCTCTAGTACCCATTGTATTGAGAGCTCTACCCCCCTCCTTTAGAGTGTTTGTCACATGCTTAAATGTGACTCATAAAACACCCTCATTTGAAGAACTAGTCAACTTGCTTCAACAAGAAGAAGCAATATTTGGTGAGACTGAATCTCAAGACATTCAGGCCCTAGCAGCAAAGCAGAAGGGAAAATAACCTGACTGTCGGAGTGGTCCATCAGGACAATCTAAACAAAATCAAGACAACTCTTCACACAAGAAAAAGAAATGTCAAATTTGTGGTAAAAAGGGTCATGAACTCAAAGAGTGATGGTATAACTCTTATGTCAATGGTGAGTTTAGTCATAAGAAGCCACATAAACCACCTCAAGGGGACAAGAAAAAGCCACCTCATTGGCAAAAAAGCCAAATAAGCAACAAGGAAATGTTGCCTCAACAGGTGATTCAGATGAAGAAGAATACCTGTATGTTGCAGAAACAAAGACCTCCACATCAAGTAGTTCAGTCTGGTATGTTGATTCTCGTGCATCCACACACATGACAGGGGAACAAGAATGGTTTAGTAATCTCACACCATCCACATCATATGGGCATGTTTCATTGGGTGATGATACCTCCTATGAAGTTCAAGGAATTGGTGAAATTTGCCTTCCACTAAGAACTCACAAATGTCGACTTACAAAGGTTATGTATGTACTTGGGCTCACTAAGAACCTGCTTTCAATAAGTCAGTTACTTGAGCACAATTTGCAAGTTGAATTTGATCAACACAATGGTGAGAAACTTTGTCTTATCAAAGACAAAAATTGCAATGGAGCAATTGTACCTCGTGCATCAAGAGTAGGAAAGATGTTCCAACTAATGGATGTTTCACAAGAAGATCAAGCCCTTGCAGTAAAAACCAATCAATCCACAACTCTTTGGCATAGGAAATTTGGCCACCTCAGTTTTGGTTATCTTCTAGCATTGAGTAAGAGAAATATGGTGAAAGGACTTCCCCCCCATTCAGAAAACAGAAGTTCTTTGCACACATTGTCTTGCCGGGAAACAACATAGGGCACCTTTTCTTGCTGCAGAAAATAGAGCCACTAGTCCCTTAGAATTGGTGCATACTGATCTATGTGGACCTATGTCATTCAGCCACTAGAATGCCTAGTATTTCCTTCTCTTTGTGGATGATTACACTAGAAGAATGTGGGTCTATTGTTTGGCTCACAAAAGTGAATCTTTTGAGAAGTTCAAGGAGTTTAGAGCCCTTGCAGAACAATCATCAAGTCAGACTCTAAGAGCCCTTCACTCAGATCGAGGGGGGGGAATTCACAAGTAAGGAATTTGTAGCCTACTTGCAAAAACATGGAATTCACCAATAGTTGACCATTGCATATACACCTCAACAAAATGGAGGTGAAATCGTACTATAGTGGAAATGGTGTGATGTATGTTGAAGGATGCAGGTCTTGATTCTGCATTTTGGGCTAAAGCAGTTCATACAGCAGTGTATTTGTTGAATAGATCACCTACCAAAGTGTTAGATAACATCACACCAAAAGAGGCTTGGACTGGGAAGAAGCCCTCTATTTCTCATTTCAAAGTGTTTGGATGTACTGCCTTTATGCATGTACCCAAGGTTTAGAGAGAAAAATTGGATGATAAGTCGATGATAAGTCTATGAAGTGTATTTTTCTTGGGTACAGTTCAGAGTCTAAGGGATATAGGCTCATGGATGTAGTCACAAAGAAGGTGTACATAAGTAGGGATGTTGTCTTAGATGAGGATTCTGGTTGTAACACCTCTTCCTCTCCATCACCTGATTGCCCCCAAACACCTAGAATTCTTGATCCTGAAGATGAGGAAGTTGATGAAGAGACTCTTGATGAGGTTTTGTTTCCATTGGATAAGTTCCCCCTCTCTATCATCACCTCAATTTTCATCTCATGTACACAAGAAGCTTCCTAAGTGGTATAAGGCCACCATAAAGGATGCTAAGATGATGCAGTTGTTGACATATCTTTCAAAGGGGCCTAAGACTCGCATCAAGTCTTGTGAAGAAGTGAACATGACCCTTATGTGTACAGTTATGAAAAGTTCAGAACCTGAAATAGTACAACAAGATCTTGAGTCACCACCTTGGAAAGATGCTATGGATGCTGAATATCAGGCACTTCTAAGGAATAATTCATGGGAACTTGTTAATCTTCCACTAGGGAAGAAGGCTATTGGTTGCAAATGGGTTTTTTAGATCAAATATAAGGCAGATGATAGCATTGACAAGTATAAGTCCCAACTTGTGGCTAAGGGCTATGCACAAGAGGAAGGCATTGATTATGAAGAGACTTTTGCCCCTACAACAAAGATCAAGACTATCCATATGGTATTGGCTATGGTAGCATAGATTGGGTGGAAAGTTCACCAGATGGATGTTACGAGCACCTTCCTTAATGGGGATCTCATGGAAGAAGTCTACATGACTCAACCGGAAGGATACACTACACCTGGGTAACAACACAAAGTATGCAGACTCATCAAATCCGTCTACGGTCTTAAACAGGGTCCTCGGGCCTGGTACATAAAGATCAACGAGCATCTCCTTAATCATGGATTCACTAGGAACATGGGGGAGATTGTCATTTTGATTGTTTATGTCGACGATCTGGTCATCATGGGGAGTTCTCCACAAATGATTGATGCAACAAAGAATGATCTCAAATGATCATTTGACATGACAGATCTCGGGCTCTAGCATTATTGTCTTGGCCTTGAAGTATGGCAATAGAAGAATCTAATCTATGTTTCTCAGATGAAGTATGCCAAGACACTGCTCGAGAGGTTCCACATGGAAGATTGCAAACCGATGTTGACTCCCATGGAGATAAGTTTACAACTTTCCCGCCATGATCCATTTGATCAGGTGAATGCTACTCTTTATCGACAGTTGATTAGGAGTCTCATCTACCTGACATATACCAGGTCGGATATCAGCTATGCTGTCAGCTATCTTTCTAGGTTCATGCAGGAACCTAAGGTTGTTCATTGGAAGGCAACAAAGAGGGTTTTGAGATACATCTGTGGTACGGTAGCATATGTCCTGGAATACAATCAGAATGTAGATTTTTCTTTGTATGGATACACGGATGCAGACTATGCAAGTTTAGTGGATGATAGGAAGTCTACTTCAGGCTTCATTTTCTTTTTGGGATCTGGTCCAATTTCTCAGGGGAGCAAAAAGCAGACCACTATTGCTCACTCTTCCATAGAGGCAGAATATCATGCCATAGGGGGGGCTGTCTGTGAGACGATATGGTTAGGTCGCATTTTGACAGGTATAGGTGTTCCTAATACATGTCCTACCATTTTATTCTGCGACAATCAGAGTGTGTTGAAGCTTGTTCACAATCTAGTGTTTCATGAGCGTACCAAGCACATTGAGGTTCAATGCCATTATATCCGTGAGCATGTTCAACAACACAATATTCAGCTCCAGTTTTGTTCAACTCAAGAGCAACGTGCTGACATATTTACAAAATCACTTGCAGCAGTGAAGTTTGAAGCTTTCCGGATTGTCATGCTTTCATCTCTTGGGCATATGATGTAATAAGGGGTGTTAGATTTATAATATATTACATCATTGTAATATGTTAATAATATATCTTATATTATTAACATTACCAATCTATAACTATCTTTGATAGTTATAGTTGGTTGGTTGGGGTATGCCCGACTAAGTGGTTATTCAAACCACTTACATATGTATATATATTTTGCTGCTCTCAATAAACAATTTGCTCATTGCTCGTCAATAGGGTCAAGGGGATTGTTAGATAAATGAGCCACCCCAGAATTATAAAAGGATCAGTCACAAAGTGGGTCAATAGCTAGTAGCAAATGGGTTCTAGATTCGAGTCCTAGCTAGTCCATGGAAAGTTCAATAGTATTTAATTATACAAATTAATTGGTCTTCACCTTGGTTCACCTTCGTAAGTGTGGATCTGAATTCCACTTGTGTGGACTTGATCTTTACTGCAGACTCAAGAACAAGTAGGAAGTGGCTTAATGTAATTTTCTCACCTTAAATTTTTATGTTTACTTGTTGTAAGCATATGCAATATTCATAAACACCTTTAAGGAAGCTTCCAGATTGTGAGGGTCAAGTTCTCCTTAATTAGACCCCCTATAAACCAGTTTTATGGCTTTGAAAGACAACAATCAAGCATGCAATGGACCTAGGATGATGTGTGATGGTATAATTCTCTAACAATGCTACCAGATTCCCTTTATCCTTTTTGCAAATTGAATTCTAGATGTACTTAATAGAATCCTAGGCGATTTTTAAATGATTGAATGAATGTCCATAAATACAACAACATAGCACTCAAATCAACATAAACATCTGCGAAGT
Organism: Cunninghamia lanceolata; assembly: GCA_027924645.1. Lineage (NCBI taxonomy): Eukaryota > Viridiplantae > Streptophyta > Pinopsida > Cupressales > Cupressaceae > Cunninghamia > Cunninghamia lanceolata. The sequence continues at coordinate 2,639 of BSBN01001814.1, read as the reverse complement.
TAGCTCACATAACTAGTTGTTGAAAATGGTAGAGCATACAAAATTGAAACCATAGATTACATCGATGGACACATGAACATAAATATTAGATTGTATTGATTTTAGAAGGATATCATTTATCATATACATTGGCTTTATAACAGCCTCTTCCCATCAACTACCCTACAACTTCTTTATGGAAAATTCTGCACACAACACCTAACTTTTATTTTATTAATAACAACACATATAATTGTACCTAACATATCTAATGTATTTATTTACTAACCTAACAACCTAATATTATATATATATATATATATATATATATATATATATATATATATATATATATATGACGAATACTTCCTATTTAACTTATATTAAAAAAACAATAAATAGTACATATTCACAAAAAATGACAGGGTGGTAAAAAGACACACCCACGAAATCAAAGCCTTAACAGGGGATCAAAACACAAAGTTTAAAAGCCTTAATAGGCGAATAGAAGCCAACAGAATAACAAAGAGCCAAGCTTGGAGAAAACTAAGTAGCAAGAGCAACACCCACTAGAGGGAGGAGGATCCTGATCATCAGGTTTCCCCAAACATCTCTAGGGGTGGTATCATCAATGGGCTCCCAACCGTCGGGAGCATAAGTACCATCAACATTCTCCTCGGGAGAAGGCCGAGCATGGGCCAGAGAAATGGCGAGCTGCAGGCGAGGGAATTTGCTTGTGTCAGGCCAACCAGCATCCTGCCGAGGAGATGGCGGTCTGGAAGGCTAAGACCATCCTCCACGACAACATAATCCCTGGAGGGCTGAGGGCCACAGGAATGAGAGCCATGATTGCGACCATGCTAATGCCCCTCGAGAGGAGGTAGAGTTAGGCAGAACCCGTGCAACAGTTCATGGGGCATTTCCCAATGGTCAAGCAACTTTTGGAGATGGGCAACTTCAAGTGCAATTTGCGAGCTTGCACTTGAATCTGCATTAGAACATTAGAGCAAATAATAGCTTTAGTGTACAGAAAAAAATGCTTATCAGCAGAACAATGAGTGAAAGTAGCAACATTTCCTATCCTTCCAAATGTTAGAAAGAATTTCCACCTTAAAAGCATGTCAAATCTGAGTGTATTTGTGAGGGAGATAGGACCAGTCCCCAAGTAAGATATAATATATTTTCAACATCATGGGCCCATTTTATAAAATTTAAATTAAAAATTCTAATAGTGAGAAGTAAATCTTTTTAAAAAAATTATGAAAAAATAAAAAAATTGAAATATGATTATGTCATGAACCGGATTCATACAAGTAGTATTGAATTTACCCACTCAAATCAGAGAGCGGGCCCATAACATAAGTGAAAAGGGGCATGGATGTGCAAATTTCACCATTTCTAACATAAAAAACTCTGTTTGTGAAAGCGGTCCAAGCATAGAAAAACACGTTTAAAACACCTCAATTACTTCAAACCTTCCATAACATTTTTTTATCACCTTGTGTTACAATAAAAATATAAACTCTTTGTCGTACAAGAGAATTTCCACACCATGTGCGAAACCAGCATATAATCTCTTAGGTAATGCAGGAAGCATCAGACAACTTTATAAGGTTACTGTTTATGTAAAGTCAATGAATAAGTTCAGAGACCCTAAACTCTGTTAAAACGTTTTTCAAAACAAAGATTTGGGTAGGTAAACTCCATTAAAACGTTTTTCAAAAAAACGAGTTTGGCTTGAGCATCTATTACAGTCCCGGCTTTTTCTTCTTTTACTATACAACTCACAGGACACCATTTTCCCTCCAACAAGAAGCTCTGCAACACAAATTACACCCTTGCTTGGAATATAATATCGATTTCAGCGGACCATCAGCCGGTCTGGAGGAAGACAGTTTAATGAATTCAATACAGTCAGCAATGGCCTCGCGTAGAAAGAATTCGATTCTCCACAAGAAGGACGAGGCGCAGAGGCAGAGGAACATGCATAACTACGTCTCTTGGAACGGGCAAATGAATTGGAAAGTAGTTTCTCCAAGCGAAACAAGCGAAGCCATCATACGACCATACGCTTTCTTCATCTTCTCCAACAGACTTAAAATCCGAAGCCTGGAGTGTAACCTGCACCTGAATCCCCCTTTGGATCTCCTCCGTGGCCTGCGATTTCCACGATGCATACTCTCACTCACGTCCTGAGTTCGAATCCCCAACCACACAAAACAAAAGCTTTTCCAACCAAACAACTCTTTCCAGAAAAAAAAATTCGCTCACGTCCTGAGTTCGAATCCCCAACCACGCAAAACAAAAGCTTTTTCCAACCAAACAACTCTTCAGAAAAAAAAAATCGCTCACGTCCTGAGTTCGAATCCCCAACCATGCAAAACAAAAGCTTTTCCAACCAAACAACTCTTCAGAAAACAAAAAAATCGCTCACGTCCTGAGTTCGAATCCCCAACCACGCAAAACAAAAGCTTTTCCAACCAAACAACTCTTCAGAAAAAAAAAATCGCTCACGTCCTGAGTTCGAATCCCCAACCATGCAAAACAAAAGCTTTTCCAACCAACAACTCCAGAAAACAAAAAAAATCGCTCACGTCCTGAGTTCAAATCCCCCAACCACGCAAAACAAAAGCTTTTCCAACCAAACAACTCTTCAGAAA